>CM053769.1:618336850-618434434 GCA_028658325.1 Potorous gilbertii | reverse complement strand
AGGATAGGATGGATGGAAATATAGTTAGCCTTACACGACACGACTATTATGGAAGTCACTTGCAAAACTACACAGATATGGCCTATATTGAATTGCCTGCCTTCCCAAAGGGAATGGGTGGGGAGGGAGGGATGGGGAGAAGTTGGAACTCAAAGTTTTAGGAACAACTGTTGGGTATTGTTCTTGTTACTAGGAATTAAGAAATACAGGTAATGGGGAATAGAAAGTTATCTGGCCCTACAGGACAAAAGAGAAGATGGGGACAAGGGAAGGGAGGAATGATAGAAGAGAGGACAGATTGGTAATAGGGGAAATTAGAATGTTCGGTGAATTGGGGTGGGGGAAGGGGACAAATGGGAAGAAAATTTGGAACCCAAAATTTTGCGAAAATGAATGTAAAAAGTTAAATAAATTTATATAATAAAAAAACTTGAAAGTATAGGAATAGATTGACTTTTTCTTAAAATTATAAGAAGCATTTACCTAAAACTACCAGCAAGCATTACCTGTAATGGGGATAAACCAGAAACTTTATCAAGAAGATCAAGTGTCAAAGGAGGATGGCTATCATCACCAATATAATTTAATATTATGCCAGAAATGCTAGCAATATCAATGAGAGAAGAAAAAGAACGGAAGTCATCAGAAGGCACAATGAGGAAATCAAACTTTCTCTTTTTTTGTAAATAATATGCTAGAGATGGTAATAGAGAGAAGGTCTCAAACACCAGAAAATCTGGGTTAAAGTTCCACCTATTATACATACTAGGTATATGACTGTGTATAACAAGTCACTTCATCTCTCAGTGTTCTAACAACTCTCTAAGATTAATGATTAGCTGCATTGATAGAGGGTATTTTCTCACCTTGGAATTAGCTACACCTATGAAATTACAGGTTAAGTCCTTGTCTTTATCTATTGTTCCCTGCCATCATCCAATCTTACTTCTATCTTGACTGGGATTCTGAAAACCAGGATGCCACTTATATGTCATCTTTAGTCTCAGTTTCTTCATCTATTAGAGGAGGATTTCAGATCATATGACACCTAAGGTCCCTTCTGATTCTAACATTTCTTCCCACTAGGAATTACAGGTTTTCTCCCACTAGGAACCAATCACAAGAAGTTTGAAACTATCTAGTATGACTGTCCCTAAGGGAGAACACTATGCAATTTTTAGAAATAATATGTTTACATGGAATGTATGGTTGTGAGTATTAGCTATATATATGTTTTATTACAGGCAGATACTCTAATTCTCTCAATCACATGTTATGAGAAAGACTTGTTTAACTTGGAAATAGTATTGGTAAATTATGTATGGGTCCAGTGGCTATTTCTTAATTTGAAAGATTTTTTGAATCTTTTCTACAAGTTATTATAATTTCAAAAAACAAACTGACAAACAAAAAACAATGTCCAGAAACCCCACAAAATAGAATACAATCATCAAACTGGATTATATATGAGAGGAGAAAAATCTCCCAAAGTAAATCCTCTTTCTCTCTGTTCTTCCTTCCTCTGTCATGGTAAGTTCCTCCATCTCATTCCTCTGATATCTCACCAGAAACTTCTCCCTCTCTGTTGACCTAGTCTCTTTACAACTTCCTTACTCATCTAATTTCCCTCCTAGTACTATCATCCAAGGATCTTGTGTGCTTCTTAGCTCTGAAAATAACTATTCATGTTGATTCCCAGGGAGCATTCTCTGTACGTAGAGATTAAACCCAGAGGTATGGAGAAGGGAGATGGGGATAAGCACAAAACTGCAACAGCACATCTCTTGGTATACTTGTGAGAAATCATCCTGCTCATATTGCATATGGAAAAGATGAACCTGAAAGCAAGTCAAAAATCTTTAGCTAAGCTCTCAGAGGGAGAGAATTCATATCATTGCTGTGAGTAGACCATGTAAAGCCCTTAATGAGCTACACTCATTCAAATACACCTCTTGCTAGAATGCTAACATTTTTCAACCCCACCCATCATGTGCAGCAATCACATTACCACAAAAGGCAGGTCACTCAATAAGAACAACCCTTCAAACAACTAACTTGATGAGTCAAATATCTGCTGAGATAGAAGAACTTTTCAGCACATACAGACCATTATTGACTCACAACAAGAAAGGGAATTAAGGAAAAAATATGAAACCTTAAAAATACAAATGAAAATTGTCTACCAATATAAGTGCTGGAGGGTCTTCTTATTAGTTAGACCCAAGAGCTTCATTAAGGCAAAAATCAATTGCCTTAAAGGCATTGTTTATTTTATACTAATACTCTTTTTCCTAAGGTACTGTTGCTGAGCAAAACTCCCTCAATCTAGAAAGATATGTTGGTAAAAATGTTATGGGGAAAATAGTTGATTTAATTTTTTCAAAATGAAACTACATCTAAGTAACTGGGATAGTTTTCACTTGCAGCTGAAACTTTTATTGGCCACTAGTCAGGCCCAGAAGTAACTTTTAGTGACGTTGAGAGAAGAAAAGATGAAAAATAAAGCAATGAGGATACTTTGGAGAAATGTTGGATGCAGGCATTCAATCCTACCCCTCCCAACAAATGACAATAAAAAAAATTTAAAAAGGTAAGAAGGAAGATAAGGGACCAGAAAAGGAACCCACTGAATCTCCAGACTCTCCCAACTTCTCTACCACATCATAGAAAACTATTCACCTTGGAAGTTCATTCTACCATCCCACATTAGAAATCCCCCTCTAGCCTATGGCTTCTCCTTGTGATTGACTGTTTTCTTCCAGTACCTCCATTTTAAGAAAGACCCCCTAAGATAGTCACATTTTTGTTCCTCTCTAAGAAGTGTTCCTGACTCTGGACTTTCTTTACCATCCTGGTTACCCAGTCCCTCCTCACAGCTACATACTCTCATCTCTACCCCAACCCAAACCACCCTATCCACCCCCAAAATAGAACTTTACTGCTTTCTTTTATGTGTTGTTTTCTGCCATTTAGAATGCAATCTCCTTGAGGACTGGAACTGCCTTTGTTTCTGCTTTTATTTGTGTTCCCAGTGCTTACTTAGCCGGCAAAGAATAGGTCCTTCTTCAGTCATTTCAGTCATGTTGGACTCTTTGTGACCCCATTTGGGATTTTCTTGGCAAACATGCCAGAGTAGTTTGCCATTTCCTTCTCCAGCTCATTTACAGTTGAAGAAATGAGGCAAACAGAGTAAAGTAACTTGTCCAGGATCACACACGTGGTAAGTGTCTGAAGTCAGAAATCAGGGAAACGAGTCTTACTGACTCCAGGCCCAGCCCTCTATCCACTGTGCTATCTAGGTGCCCAGGAAACACTTAATAAATCCTTATGTCTCCTCCAACCTTTCAAAGCTGACTCACATCCTGCTCCATCCCTTAAGCAAACTCCTCCCACCACAAGGTCCATGTGACTCAGACTTCCATGTGATCCAAGCATATCACATAGGTCTATTAATGGATGGGAAAGATCTTCCCATCTAAATTACCATTACAGAAGGCAAGCCATATAATCTCCCATCTAAATGCTCCTATCTAAAAATTTCTGTTTTAATACAAGAAAAAAATACAGACTACATAAATATAAGGGGAATAGGAGAGAGACTGGTAATCCTGGCTACTATTACCCATTATCATTTTTATATTGTTTTCTCTGAAACAGGGCTTTTTGTGATGATAACGATACCACAACTATGTTGCAACACTCTTTGGCTATTCGTCCAAACTCAATTTTCCTGGTTTAATATTAAAGATCTATTTCCAATCTTAATATTTTGGAAGACATTGTCTTGCTTAATTTTTTTTTTTGCTGTGTCAATTTCTTAAACATCAAAATAATCTGTCCAAACACTATCTACTGCATTATTTATCAAGTAAGACAATGTATATAAAGCACTTTGCAAATCTTAACGTACCATATAAATGTTAGCTGTTCTTATTATGCAAAGCTATCAAATGTTTGAGAAGAAACATGAATTTGTGATTGTAAAGCAAGTACTGAAATCAGGAACATCTGCATTCAAATCATGTCTCTGGCATATATTATCTGTGGGACCCTGGAAATCCCACTTAACCTTTCTATACCCAAGGTTGCATACAAAGATTCTAAGTTACACACAATTGCTGGCAACTGCAAAAATGCAGGAAGTTTTCACAAAAGAACTTCTCCATGTGAATGAAATCACAGATGTTAACCTCCTGCACCTTCTCCCCCACCAAGAATAGAATCGGATTTTTAAGTTCCAATATGACTCCTTCATAAAGACAGATGATGTGTGTGCAAAGTATGATCTGGTCCATTATTCCAGAACATGGCTACTATATCTCTCCTTCAATGTTCTAAGGGTATTTCTGAGAGATCTGAGGCATCTCTTCTCTAATAATATATGCTTGAGCCCCTATAACTTTGCCTTTCCCCAACCTGGTACCACCCTGGTAGCATCCAGTGCATAAGTGACTAGTGCCCCAGTTCCATTCACTTTGCTTTTGGGAAAAGGTATTTACCTCAAAGATATAACAAGAATAAAAGTACTAACATTTTTCCTCCAGCACCTTGGAGACCCACATTCCTTTATATCACTTCATTCTCTGGGGAGAGTGGACTAAAAATTAACAGTGTTGGTGTGCTGACGCCAACATAGCATCGATTCCATCAAGACCATGTTCAAATTTGTCATCCCTGCCTGATAAGTCCTCACTGGAATTACTGCTGGGTTGGATCTTGAAGGCTACTTCTTGATCCTCTGGATATCTAAGTCAGGCCAACTGCAAAGTCCTACATGAACTTCACTTCTAGATACAGTAGAATCCCTGATGCCTGACCACCTGGATGACTCACTCTCTTAACATTTCAAAACTCAATAGTCTCTAATCCCTTCACTCAAGATGAAAGAGCAAATGCTGAGGCAAAAGAACAAGGACTGTTTTCATGAGATTTGATGTCAGTCCCAGAGGGAGAAGGTCCAAGTTTCCTTCCCCTTACAGAATTGTCTGATGCCATCAGAGAAGGAGTCAAACCAAGAGCAGAAAAATAAAGGCTAATTAATGTCCCTTTGAGTACTTACATGGCTCAGCAAAGAACCTTTTTCCTATTCATATGTGGCTAGGTGACCAGAACCCATTACCAAATACCTGCCCATTCTCCAGAACCTTTTACATCTATTTTGATTACACTTCATTACAACTCTGCCAGAGTTAAGGTCCCCAGACTCTTCCAGGTGGAAAGCTGCATTAATGACATTCTGTGCATATACACAGACTACATACACTGTTTGGAAAATAGAAGGGATAACAGTTGTCCTGAGGACCAAAAATACTGATCAGGGGAATGTTTGGGTAGTGAGGGAATTGTGGGAATTGCATGATCCATATTGACTCCATCTTGTGGTTCAATTGTGGAACTAGCTCAGTTCTCTATTTAGTTATGGCTCTAGTCCAATTTCTATCTTGTGAGAAAATTTTATTCAATTACAGGAAATATGAGAAAACTTAATTGCATTGTTTAAATCTATACCTATACGGTGGGGAAACTGGACCACCTCTACCTGTTGCTTAGAGACCCCTAACTAACGAAGGACCTAGGTTATGCTGATTAGAAACCCAGTCAGATCTAAAGATTAATGCAAAGAATTTTCTCACAATTGTACATTTTAAGACATATGTCTTATCTGAAAAACTGGCCCCATGCTAGTCAATCAGTCCTATTTCCATATTCCTTTGATTAAATATGATTAGTTGAAGAGGAGAAAAAAAACCTCTTTTTTTTTCTGATTTCAGGGAATTATAGCTATTCAAAACTCTCTAATTCCTCTCCCAACTCAGAAAGCTACTAATCTTTCCTCCAATTAGGAATCAAATGACCAAGTCTTGTATACAGATGTGTAGCCTTTAAATTGTATTCTTTTAATGGCTAAAAATCTCTCTCCCTGTATTTGAAATCCAGTGCCAACTGAGGAAGGTCTTGCCCTCATTTGTTATGTAATTATCATACAATGCTTCATAAATCAATATGCTTGGAAACTCAAACCTTTGTTTCCTCATTTCAATCAATCCACCTATACAACACCTACAGAACGGAAAATGAGCAATCCTGACCTTATTATAGACCCTGAACAAGTCATTTAATTTCCAATTGCCTCAGCTTCCTCAGCTGTAAAATAGAGATAATTATAGGTCCCAGATTTATTATAAGCATCAAATGAGATAGTAATTGTAAAGAATTTAGCACAGTACCTGTAAATGCTATAAAAATGTCAGCTATGGTTATTGTTACATCATCGTCATCATTCTCCCCGGAAAGCTGAAGATAAAAAAAAGGCAGAATTCAGTCACTTTAAAGTTTATCCCTCCCCATATCACAGTAAAAGCCAGATATTACTTGCCCTAAGGCAAAATTCTCTGGCTTCTGTTGGTGGGCATTTCAAGTTAACATAATCTTCAATGGATTCCTGATTTTAGAATTTTGTTTTCATAGTTACTTTCAATGCTTAAAATAACTATCAACTTATATTTTACCAGCCATAACTTCTCCTTTTCTTCTCATCAGTGTTTCTTGTCTAATGAATTTCCTGCCCTATTTCTTCCTGAAAATTCAACTACTTAAAATAACTTTTCACTTTTGAAAATAAAATTTGATTATAAATATGATGGATCTATGTGAATCTAAGATTAAAGGCACATTTCAAGATTAATTTTATTTGAACTAAAGACAGGTCACTGAGGTGAGAATTATCCTGGATTTTTGAGACCTGTATCAGTGTTCTTGCTCTTTCACTAATTATCTGACCTCAGGGGATGTCCTCTCCAAGTCTCCCTTCCCATGTAAGTCAAATCAAGGGGTGAAGTATGAGTTCAAGGTCCCTCAGATCAGTAGTATTTCATAATTTTTAGTATATATATATATATATATATAAAACATATATACATAATATATATATATATGTACATGCATATATACATACATAAATGTTATGTATAAATATACACAACATATGCAGGCATATCTTGAAAATGTTGTGAGTTTGACTCCATACCACTGCAATAAAGTGATTCCCCAGGACATATAAAAGTTATGTTTACACTACATTGTAGTCTATTGTATTAGATCTTCAAAAAGTATATACTTTAATTGCAAAATCTTTTAGTGCTAAAAAATGTTAACCATCTTTGTAGCCTCCAACAAGTCATATCTTTTTTGCTGGTAGAGGGTAGTGCTTTGTTGTTGATGGCTGCTGACTGATCAGGATGGTAGTTGCTAAAGTTTAGGGTGACAATTTCTCACAATAAAACTATAGAGAATTTGCACATCAGTTGACTCTTCATTTCATGAAAGATTTCTCTATAGCATGCAACACTCTTTGATTGCATTTTATCCACAGTAGAACTTCTTTCAAAATTGGAGTCTATCCTCTCAAACCCTGCCACTGCTTTATCAACTAAGTTTATGTCATATTATTTAATACTGCTGTGTCTCAGGGAATAGGGAGGCCCAAAAAAATGAAGAGAGGTGGAGGAATGGCCAGTTGGTGGCACAGTCAGAATATACACAATATTTATCAATTAAGTTCACTGTCTTATATGTGCATGGCTCATGGCATCCTAAAACCATTACAAAAGTGACATCAAATATCACTGATCACAAATCACCACAACGGATATAATAATAATGAAAAAGTTTGACATGTTGTGACAATTACTACAATGTGACAGAGAGACATGAGGTGAGCACATGCTATTGGAAAAACAGCACCAATGGACTCACTCAATGCAAGGTTGCCACATACCTTCTTTTTGTAAAAAACACATTATCTATGAAACATAGAAAAGTAAAGTACAATAAAACAAGGCATGCTTATATGTATATATACATGTGTATATATACTTCTATAAGTCTTTAATTGATCAAGGCTGTCACATACTCTAGAACATATTAGTTAACTTATGAATATATGTTTATATGTGTATGTGTATATAGTCAATATAATATGATCAATGGCCATACATATAGGCAGATATATGCATACATATACATAACAATTGTTATGGCTATATATTTAAGTTAACATATATGCATATACACATATATAAACATAACAGTTAACCAACATGATCAGTTCTAGAGTATATGAGACTTGATCAATTAAAGCTTACACAGAGGTGTATCTAAAATGTAGAGAATTCATTTCAATTAGAAAATTTTATTTAGTAATAGTCTATGGTGATTGTAGATCCATTCAAATCATAGTAACAAAAAGTAAACAACTTTTCCAGATTAGAAAAAAAACAATTATGTTTCAAGACAATTGCCAAGACTTGAGGGAGAGAGAAGGAAGGAAAACACCTCTTCAAATGACATAATCATGTCCTCTAAGTCACTTGTGAATCCAATCGTAGATTGTTAGAAAACTCTTAGGATTATTAAAATCAATTCCAAAAGGAAGGACTTCCCACTCTACTGTATGCTTTCCAAAGATTTATTTGGTTTCAACTTAAATATACTATTGCCAATAACTACTTCATTATGAAAATCATTACCGTGTTGAAATGCTGATCCTTTCACTACAGTTTGTTCATTGCCATTTCTTGAAAAGAAAGAATGTATATGATGTTATTTCAGAGTTAATCTAGTTTCATAATCAGAGAAACTATCAGGTTCAACTGTGAAAATGAATTTATGGCCTTTTCATTGTATTGGGAACAAAAGATCCCATTTTATTAAAGTCAAAAGTGATTTGAATACATCATGCCAGACTAACTTAATTCCCTTTTTTGGCAGGATTACTAGACTAGAAGATCAAGGGAAGTCTCTAGCTATGGGTTAAAGTGCACTTTAACAAAGTTTTTTATAGAATTTTTCTCACTATTCTTGTAGAAAAGATGGAGATATATTGACTAAATGATAGTCCTGCTAATTGTTTGAATGGCCAGATCCATAGACTAGCCATTAATTGTTGGCTACTGAGTTAGAAAGAGGTTTTAATGGAATGCCTTTTGGAATAGTTGACATACACATTAATTTTTTATAAGATAAAAATGGGAGAGATTGATAACATATGGCATGACAGAATTGGGACACAAAATAGCTTTAGAGGATAAAACATTTGTCCAAATATAATGAGATTCAGTTATATGTAATTAAGTTATATTCTGTTACATATATGTACTAATACATGTACAAAATATAAAACATGATTAGACAGCAGTTTGAAAAAGATCTCGTGGTTTTAGTGGACTACGAGCCTAATATGTGTTAACAATATGATATAGCCCCCCAAAAACTAGTAATGGAATTTTAATCTACATTTAGAGAGGCATTGTACCCAGAACTAGGGAGCATCAGTTATGTTCCCTAGGTATTATTGCTTTGGCCAGAGTACAATGATTATTGCATACATTTCTAGGTATCTCACTCTGGAAAGAATGTTGATAATCTTAAAAGCAATCAGAACAGAGGAAGACTTTCAATTTCATTTTGCTCAAGGATCAGTAGGGTTATTTCGCCTAAAGGAACAAAGACTCCAGAAGATCACAGCTATCTTCAAGGGATTTAAAGACTTTCTCACGTAAGAGGGATTAAATTCTTTCTGGCTGGCCCTAGAAGATAAAACTAGTAGTAATGAGAAAAAGTAGAAAAAGGAAAACAAGTTTGAGATAAGGCACAGCTTCCATAAAATTAGCATTGTAAAAATTTGGCTTGGGATAACTTGAAAGGTAGTAGGTTCTCCCTAATTGCAGGTCTTCAAACCAAGGCTGAATAGTCAGTTAAGTAAGTAGTATGCCGGAGACAATTCTAGTTCAATCAATTGGTCAATAAACATTTATTAATCATCTACTATGTGCCAGGCATTGGGTTAAATGCTGGAGATATATAATGAAGCAAAAGACAGTCCCTGCTCTCAAGGAGATTATAATCAAATGGGTCAGATACAGGTTTGAATAAATGACCTCTGACAAACCTTAAAACTCTCAGATCCAGGTGAACCTGTAAAATTAAAAATTATTTTTACTTCTAAAATCAATATCTATTGACAAGCTCAAAGTACTTTTAATTTCAGAAATTTGAATTGCCTATGGAAACAGATGATAAACAAATTGTATAATACTGAGAAGGGAAATTCTGCAGAGTATAACATTCAAGTCAATGTCTATTTTAAAATCTTTCTCTCTTTTTTTTTTTTTTTTTGCTTAATCAACCCTTGTTAAAATATGATGGAAAGCATACAGTGCTATGAATGAAGCTGCATCCTTTTAAAACATTAAGTGCAACTCTTAATGGCTTCTTCTAATTACTTTTCTCTTTTTTGGGGAGGGGGGAGATAATATAAAATAATTAGATAGCTTTGTTTTGGTTCTGTTATTAAAAAGTAGCTCACAAATATTTTTGAGTTGCTAATTGTGACAAGGCTGATGAATCCTCTGCAGAATTTAACTGGCAGAGTGATAAGCAATTATATATATATATATACATATATACACTGTGCATATGCATGTGTTTGTATCCACCTCTGCTCAACTAAGAGATTCATGTCTGCTCCTTCAATTACAGAAACTGCAATTGATGTGGGAGATGGGATTTAATCATACACCTGAATGAATGCTGCATGGAATACGTGCAATGTGTGATAGAGTTTGACATAATTGAGCACTATTCATTGTCTGAGAGTTGAAAAGCAAACAAAATAAGTCTCTCATCCATCCTCTCTGCCTACAAATGGCAACACAAAGGAAAGTACAATATTTGCTTTGACTTGTGAATCATTGCTTAGGCCAACAAATCCTTTCACTAAGGGGATTTGTTCTTTGAAGTTTGGATTCAGTCAAAGGGTCATACTTGAAGACCTAGAGGACTACATGTGGCCTGGAGGCCACAGGTTCCCCATTCCTGGCTTAGACTATCCATTTCCCTAGCTTCACAAAATAATATCATGCATTATCTATGATTTGGCCAATTCTAGGTGAATGATTTCCATGGAGTTTCCCCAAGAATATTAGAAATAGGCCTGTAAAATATAGAGCAATATTTCCTAATTTTGATATAGGCCTAGGTTTTGATCATTTATTTCATATTAAATATTCAAACCATTATTATGTAATGACTAGAATCTCCAGTGTGTAGAGCATAATAATGGTGACAGAATCAAAGATTCTAAGAATTGGAAGGTGCCTTAGAAGGCTTTTAGTCTAAATCTCTATCATATATAGGAATTATCTGTACAACATGACACTTCGATTGCATAGTTCCAGTGTCAATGCCAGTGAACTCTCTCCTGCTAAAAATAACTCATTCCAGTTTCCCTACTTCTTAGAGTTCATCATACTGAGAAGAAATCTTCCTCTCATAACTTCCCACTGATCTAGGTTCCCTCCTTTGGTACCAAGAAGAAAAAGTGTGATCCTACTTTTATATGTTAACCCCCAAAATATGTCTAAAATTTTCTCTTCCTCATAGCTAAACTACTCAGCTTGCTTCAACTGATCTCAAAAACTAATTTTGAGTTATCTGGCCATCTGGGTCACTGTCCTCTGAATTTTCCCTAGCTTATCTATATCCTTTTAAAAATATGCATCCATTGTGTTTTGTTTTACATGTCATATGCTCTACTACATTTTAAATTTCATGTGTTTGGGAAACGTTTCATGTATATATGATATTATATATATGATATTCTGTATATAACCTTTGTGTTAACAGAAATCAGCAAATGTTTATTAAGCAACTACTTCATGAAAGGCTCTCAGAATACAGAGATAGATATGACACAAACATTGATCTCAAGTCAGTGTCCAAGATAGGTGCATGCACACACGCACACCTAGGCAGAATATATTGAGAAATTTAGGAGGGAAAGAATATTTCCTCTTGGGGAAGTCTTCCTAGAGAAGATGACACCTGACCTGGGCCTTTCAAGGAAAGGACTTCAATAAAAATAGATGGAAAGTAAGCAAGGAATCCATTGCAAGTTTAGAGGTTGCCATAAACAAGAATAATTGAGGAGGAAAAGAATTGAGAATAGTGAGTATTAAAATTTAATTGGAATATGGAATAAAATTATAGGAATAGCATTAGAAAAGGGAGAGACAAGTAGCAGGAAGGCCATTACTACAGTGCAGGTAAAGAAAAGAAGAATCTCCATGATGCCAAATGTCATCCCCATCCAGAGAATGAGCTATGGAATCAGAATGCAGGATGAAGCAGACTATCTTCTCTTGTGCTATGTTTTGTTTTGGTTTGGCTTTTCTCATGGTTTCTCCATTCATTTTAATTATTTGATGCAACATGACTAAGGTGAAAATGTGTTTAATAAGAATGTATGTGTAGAACCAGTCTAAGATTGCATGACCTCCTGGGGAAGGGTGGGGAGAAAATTTAAGACTTATGGAAGTAATTGTTGAAAAATGAAAACAAATTAATAAAAGAGTCTTGATGAGAGTGAAGATGAGTGAATAAGTGTTGGGGAAAATGTGCTGATAGAAGCAACAGGATTTGATGACTGATTGAATTTGCAAGCCAAGGGAAGACTCAAAAATTACTCCAAAGTTACAAGTTGATTGAAAGATTGGTAGTATCATCCATCGAAATAAAGAAATTGGGCAGAGTAGCGTATTTGAGGAGCAAAGATGAGAAGTTAGTCCTGAATACAGTGACTTTGAGGCATTACAGACATTCTGGTAGAGACACACAAGAGAAAGCTGGAAATACAGAGTTAGAGATCTGGGAAATAGTTGGAGGTAGAGATGATACTTTGGTAATCTTTTTCATAGAAGTGATATTTGAAGCACATCCGAGAACATCACAGAAGCTAAGGGATGATATTATGCTCAAAAGAAGAGATGTGACCGATAGTGCTGAATACTGCAATGAGCTGGACTGAGAAAAAGGCATTGAATTTGGTGATAAGGAAGTCATTGGAGAGGGCAATTTGAGTAGAATGTTGGGCTGTGAGCAAAACTGCAAGGGGTCAAGATTTATTATGTCAGGCACTATAGTCAGTGCTGGAGATAAAAATACAACTGGAAAGAAAGTAAGTCCTTTCCTTCAGGAAACTTAAATTTGATTTGGGGAAGATACATTAAAAAGACAGTGAAAAGATGGTTGGGAAAAAAGGACATGGGGAGGGAATTGGGAGAAGAAGTCAGGAGTACATCCTGGAGAGGAACAACATACGGCTGATCTGTGTTCACTCTACATAAACAGTTGTAGGAGGAGTTATCCAGCGACAGAGAGGAGAGGGCCGGATAGGACAGGGAGAGGGAAATCATAAAGGAGGAGGGTCCTTCCAATTTATGCATTCCAGAGCTACAGTGAGAGGTTCAGGATGAAGATATGGAATTTGATAGAGGAAGTCCAGAACATAGTCTAGAGAGTCATGAGATCTAACTGGCCTAGATTTTACTGATTAGCCCAAGTCCTCATCAGTAAAATATAGGGGTTGATTGGACAAGATGATACCTAAGGTTCCTTGCACCTTTGTGATTCTAGGAAATACATGTATTGCTCTTCAGGACCTGTATCATCTCTTTCATCTGGAGTTTTTAATAAAGGCCTTGAGGAGCTCCCCTAGTTTTCAGACAGAGAGCTAGATTTTAAGACTAGCCAAGAGTAGATATCTAGACATTCACCAAAGTCATGGCATCTTAAAAACCGGAAAAATTTCCACAGTGATTTCATCTGAAAAGCACATATAAATAAGCATATTCTAATAAAATCCACTCACACAATTACATAGGCCATAAACATATCACTTTCTCCTCATTTAAATGATGGAAAATAATTCAGGTGTCTCTGGCAGCACTTGTAGAATATATAGGGTCATCTTCTCACTAGATTACAAATGTATATATATATATATGGAAAAACTTTTTACAGACACATTTGCTATTGGTCAAAAATAATATTTAAACAAATGCAAACCAGGACTGGTTTAAACCACTCTGACATTTGCTCATCCATTCCTCTGCCTAAAATACGTGAATGGTGTCACAGTTATTTTCCCAGTGCTTGAGATGATAGTTAGGATATGATTAAACTGAAGATTCAGAAAACTCAGCATAATGCCAGAAGGAAATGGAACAGTTCAAAAATTAATAATCTCCTTCTGTTGACATAGGAAATGGTTTCTATATTAGAGATGTTAACAACTAGGGAGGATTTCTAAACCTCCTGACTCTAATGGTGGTCAGACTGCATTTAAATAAGATATTGCAGTTTTTATGTAGCCCTTGGGACCTATCCTTGAATTTATCATGTTTCAGTTTTCTCAGGACTGAAATTAGTCAACACTGCTTTTTGGTTCTGTCTGACCTGGCCAGATCTCTTTAACATTATTTGTCAGTTGTTCTATACTTGGCACAATTACGAATTTAAAGGTATTTTCCCTTACATGCTAAAATCCTACATTCATATTTAGCAGACATCAAAAGAGAAAATACTAATATTTTAAGGACTACTTTCTTTAATTTATTTGATACTACCAATCCTTGCATTTTACCTTTTAAAGAAAGGGTTATTCACAAAGCAATTATCATTCACAATTTTATTATTTTAAATATATTTCAGATTTCAATAGCTGTTTAAGGACATATGAAGAAAGACACTATCTGCATGTAGAGAAAAAACTGATAAACAAAAGTATGTATAGAATAATTTTACACACACACATGTATGCGCATACACACACACACACACACACACACACACACACACACACATACCTATTTTTTTTGTGCCTAATGGTAGCCCTCTGGGGGAGGGGAGGTAGAGGGAAGAAAAAGAAAGAAAAACATCTTCATGATAATTTTGTTGCATATTTGAAAGGGATAACAAGTTGTGCAGAGTAGATTTGCAGTTTCACGTTCAATCGCTTTTTTTTATTGCATTGTTATGAAAATGCTTGTTTTATTCCATAAATTAAAAATAGTTATCTTTACTCTCACTTCCTCTTCTGAAATCTACTTATATTCTTTTATTTAAAATTATCCCTAAATAACCCTTTCTACTTCAGATACTTGTACTAAACAGTGACATAACTGCACATGATGGCACATACTTATAATCTCTGCTAATAGGGAGGCTGAAGATATTGAATCTTGTGGACATGAGTTGTTTGGAGCTGCAGAAACCTAAGTTGATCCGTTTCTGCACAAATTTGTCATTACTACAGTGAGGCCTCTGCACACAGGGTCACCAGGTTGCTTAAGGGGAAGTGAACTAAAGCCCATGAGGAGCCCCTGCACTTCTAGCTTGAGAGAGATGTGAAGACTTAGTCTTAAAATTTTTAAATAAATGTCTCTAAAATAGTGACTTAAATGATCCATATTCATTTTTTTAAACATTTCTGGTCATTATATAATCTCAATGAAGTTTTAATGACCTGATAATTATAAAACTACTATACTCAAAAACTATTTGAAGTATGAGGTGTATGGAACGTTCAAGGAAGATTTGCATCTCTGACGTGAAGACTTACAGAGCCCCTTTGAGGGCTGCTCACCACCTTTGGTATCTACCTATCATTCAACTTTTGTCTATGGCTCCATGATGCTGTAGCATGCACAGCAGCCACACCCCAGTAAACCATCTCAGGAGATGGGCTAAACTAGGTTGAGGGTAACAGATGGGCCTCAAACGCACTGATGACTTAGGAGAGTGTCTACCCCAAGTATGTGAAGACTTCTCCTGGTGGAATGGGAGAATGAGGACAAGTGGTTCTAACAGCCATGAGGATGACTGAAGCAGATGCTGTGGAGTGCTAAGAGTTTGGTCAGTTATGAAATATGCCAAGGTCATCCACTATATCCTGGGGCATCTCCAGTAGTCCTGACTTTTGTCTGGTCACTGGACTTCTATCAATCTGGAAGACAGTGAAGCTGATGATTTTTGCCACTCTGCCTCACTTAAATCCAATTCACAAACGAGTTAATGGTGTTATAGGTCCTCTTAGAAAATGAAGAATAAAAAGCAACAGCATTTGAATTATATTGCCTAGATCTTCTTACTACGGTCCCTTGCCTCTCACTTTAAGTCAAGGATTGTTAACCTGGAATCTTTGGACTTGTTTTAAAAAATGCTAACCGCATTTCAATATAATTGGTTTCTTTTGTAATCCTATTTATTTATATATAGGCAATATTCTGAGAAGGGATCCACTGTCTTCACCAGAATCCCAAAGGGATCTATTAACACACACACACACACACACACACACACACACACAGACACACACACAGCTTAAGAACTGAAGTTTCACACAAAATCTACTTTTTCTCCTATGAGAATTTTCAAGTTCATCGCCTGTCCTTCAAGATTTTTTTTCAATATTACTTATTGCTCTGACAAAATATGTGTGTGTGTTTTTTAATAAAAAGCTGATCCTTCTTATCTGGCTAATATCACTGGAACCAGATAATGACGAGGGGCATCAAAAGATGTGGATCCAAATGCCCTGTAAAATAGGCTAATTTTACCCTACTTTTAGCATTATGAAAACTCTTCATTTCCAAATCCTATTCTTCATCTTGCATTCTGTCCTAAAATGCAAAGGAAACAAGTCTGAATGATGATCACCTCATTAGATGACTTTGGAGACTGGTTTCTTGCAAAAAGTAAAATTCAGCTTTGGCAATGTAATTCAAACTTTCATTTTAAAATTATCTTTGTTATGTAGGTTACTATGACCAAAGAATTCATCTCCAATGGTTAAAATGTTGGTAGTGAGACCCTTTACACCTAATCAAACTGGTCTTCAGAGAACAAGTAATGACCTTCACTGAGAATGTATGACTAATATTCCAGGCTTGTAGAACCTACCAGAGTGTACATGCTTCTGACATATGTAGCAAAATGGAGGCCTATTCCACCTCTACACCACAATAAGACATTGAAGAATGACTTTTGAGGAGCAAAATAAAGAAAAATGCAAGACAGTTCTCAGTGCTGTATAAGCTGTCCTTTAGCCTTCTTCCAATTTTGCAGTGATGGCAGCTGAACATACCAAGAATCGTACATAGAGTCATAGATCATAGTATCTGAGGATGACAGATCTAGAGTTCAAAGGAAAATCTCAGAGGTCAACACTTTATAAATGAGAAAACAGTTTAAGGGAAATTAAGTGAATTAACTAACATTCCACATTTGTGGTAATCTTCAGAGGTAAAATTTGTACCCAACTTGCCTAAAACATTAATTTTATTGTAAAGTTGTAGCTAAATAAGAAAGAATCTAGTTCTTCCATGGAGAGGCAAATGAAGGAGTTGATGAAATTAATTTCATCTTTTGCCTAAAACAACCAGAAACATCTAGCCTTGTGCTACTCATAATCCCATAAGCAATAAAACCTTCATAAGAATACCTACAGCTAATATACTTGTGGGTCAGATAGGTGGTGCAATGGATAGAGTGCCAGGCTTGGAGTCAGAAGGGCCTAAGTTCAAATCTGGCATAAAATATTTGCTAGATTAGATGTGTGGCTCTAGAAAAGTCACTTAACCCTGTTGCCTCAGTTTCCTCATCTGTAAAATGAACTGGAGAAAGAAACAGCAAATCACTTTAGTATCTCTGCTAAGAAAACCCAGAGTGAAGTCATGAAAAGTCAGACACAATTAATTAACAACAAAAAATGTGCTTGTAGAGAATGAAATAAAATGGTTCTGTAGGAAAAAAAATGATGAAATCATACCAGTAAAAGTCAAGTATAGGTTGTCACTTGGAGACTTTACCATGAAGGTAGGTCTAGCACAGGACAGAGAAATTTATGGTAGAAAATAAAGTTCAAGAGTGAAAAAGAAAGAGGCCAAGAGCTTATAGATTCCTCTGAAGTCACATCTGCACCTACAAGAAGACATGGAAATCTCTGAATAGTGTGAGCACTGACCACTTTGATTTGAGCTGAGTTTGGAGGAAAGCCTGTAGGCAGAGTTAAGGAAAAATCTTTCCAGGCATAGAAGATAGACAAAAGTCACCAGTGTGAGAGATAGAATGATGTGCCATGATGAGAAATGTTGCGGTTTCATAAAGCATATGAAGCTGGGTAAAGCGTAGGAAGACTGGAAAGATGGGAATTGTCAAGATTACAAAGAAAATTAAATGCAAAAGAATGCATTCTATAATTGATCCTTAAAGATTTATAATTGATCATTGGAGATTATTGAGTAGGAGCTTAGAAGTGGCATGGTCAGACTTGTGCTTTAGGTAAATGCTTTGACAGCTTAAATAGAGGATAAATAGAAGTGGGTAGAGACTGGAAGCAGAGAAAACAATCAGAACTCAAGAGGAGATGAGGGCCTGCGTCTGAGGGATGCCTTTGTGAGTGGAGGAAAGGGAACATATGTAAGAGATATTATGAAGCTAGAAATAAAAAGACTTGGAAACAGATTAGATATACACAATTGGGAAAGCAGAAAAGAGGATAGGTGGGGCATAAATAGCATTTAATATGATGATATTGAAAAGATCATCGAGACTTGACAATACAAAAACTATCAGTAATGGAAGTGATCATTGTGATGGCACCCAGGAGTTCATTTTGGTTTTTTTTATTCTGAACTTTGAACATCCCCCAAAGAATACTTCTGTGTACACAGTAGAACACAAAAAGTTTTATGTTTATAAAACTTTCTTTGCAAATTATCTCCATTTCATACTATTTTTAAAAATATATAATAATTTCCATAAATTACTTTCAAAATTGTCCTGCCCGTCTGTGTTTCCTTCTGGGACTTCTGTTGTTCGCTTCTGTGCATTTTCAAAAATAGTTCATGGCCCTCGTTTAGGGGTTATTGCTATTGCTAACTGCCCTATAATTATAAGCAAGAAAAATAACAATATCTTGTAGCAATTAAGTACAGTCAAGCAAAATTAATCTATGCAGTGATCATGTCCAAAAATGTATGTTTCTTCTCACACATTGAACTTATTATCTCCTTTACTGGAGGCAGTTAACATGTTTCATCACAAGTCCTCTGTAAACATGGTTATTCCATTATTTTGATTGGAAACTTTCAAAGTTGTTTTTCCTTATAATGCTATTGTCCTTATATAAATTATTTTCCTGGTTTTGTTCACTTCACTCTGAATCCATTCATTAGAATCCATGGTTCTTTGAAATCATATCTTTCATATTTTTTTTACAAACATAATAGAGTACCATTACAATCATATACCACAATTAGTTCAGCAATTTCTCCACTTTTTGAAGATTCCTTTATGTTCTAGATGTTTGCTCTTCTTTTTTCCTAAGGGACTTATTTTAAATATGTCTCAAAGAAAGACAAAATTCTAAAAGAAAAGAAAGTACCATTTTGTAAGACAATTACCAAAAAGGACAGGGGAGGGGTGTGAGGTGAGGGGAAAAAGTCCATAACTATCCAATCATGGACTTAATTTTTCATTTCTATAAAATCTTCATGAGAATCTTCAGCGCACAAATAAAGGAAAATCTCCAAAATACCACACCTTTACAATCATACAAATAGCCAAAACAAGGAGAGAAAACAGTATTTCATTGTGTTTACTATTTGTTGGATAGCAAAGAAGCATTTCACTCACCATCAAATGTGGCCTTAAAGAGTCTCTTCCAACAAGGCACTGTCCATGCATTATACATTAAAATCAGTTACTGATACTACAGATTCAATCATAAGCATGATCTTATTTAATGACCCTTTAATTATCAATTTCAAATGAGATACAAAATATGCCTAACAAATGTACTGGTCACAGTCATGAAATACTTGCCACACAGGCTTTTAATTAATTTGGATTCCATCTGGTGACATTCTCCAGGCAACTGATTTCATTAAGCTCCAGCACATTATAAAATCCCCTTAAGGAGATCAATGGCCATTGAAAAGGGCTTACCCTAACAGTCCTCATTGGAAAAAACAAATGGATGAAGGATGCATGTTTCCTAGTTATGTGTTCAAATGATCGATCTATTTTTTTCCTATCAGTACATAATTTAGACAGGTACTGTTGATGAACAGTGAACTGGGTCAATAGGTTAGATTACTCCCTCTTCCTCTCACCCAAATCTCTCTGTCCACTCAAATTTTTGTGATCCAAATCCTCTAGCTATGTTTCATATCCCTTCTCCTTCTTGTAGCTAAATTGCTTTGAAAGACTTTCTTCCTTTTCTCTCACTTTCCTCTTATCTCCGTAGTCTGACTTCTGACTTCATTTTTCAACTGAAACTGATCTCTCCAGTTACTATTGATTTCTTCATTGCCAAATCTCATGGCCTTTTCTCAGTCCTCATCTTTCTTAATCTCTCTGCAGCCTTTGAAAGTATTGATCACCCTCATATCCTTGACACTCTCTTTTCTCTGGGTTTTTTTTTGGGGGGGGATACTACTCCCTCCTATTTCTTCTCCTACTTATCTTACTATTCTTTCTAAAGTCTTCTTTGCTGGATTTACAAACAGGTCATACCCACTCAGTCTTGGTCCCTCTTCTGTTCTCCTTTGATACTATTTCACTTGGTGACTTAATCAGCTCCCAGGGATTCAATTATCATCTCTATGATGATGATTCTCACATCTCCTTTTATGGCCCTAACCCTTTTGCTGACAGTCTTCCATCAGGACTCAGCTAATTAACTCAGTAGATACGGCATTGAGCCTGATCAAATTGAGCTTCAGACATTGTCTGTGTAACCCTAGGCAAGTTACTCAACAGCTGTTTGCCTTAATCTATGGAAGAAGAAAATAGCAAATGTCTCTAGTATTTTTTCCAAGAAAACCTTGGGTACAGTATGGTTCATGGTGCCCCAAAAAGCCAGATACAACTAAGTGATTGAACAATAGAAAAAACAGTCTTACCACTCCAACTGCCTTTTAGATATCTCACACTAAGTGTCCCACATAGATCTTAAACTCAAAATGTCCAAAACGGGACTCATCATCTTTCCATCGACCCTTTGAATATTAACCCCAATAGCCCTTCCAAAGTTTGCTATTAGTGTCAAAGGCACCACCATACTCTCAAGTCAACCAAGCTTGTAAAGTAGATGCCATCTTCAACTCTTCATTCTCCATATCCAATCTGTCACTGAGTTCTCTTGATTTTTGCCTTTGCTTTTGCCTCACATACACCTCCTTCTCTTCTCTGACACTTCCACCCACTGATTCAAGACTTTATCTCCTCATGCCTGAACTACTGAAATCCCCTGCTGGTTGGCCTGCCTTCCAGAAGTCTCTATTCCAGTGTATCCTGAACTTAGCTGCCAAAGCAATTACCCCAAAATGCAGGTCTCACTAATATGTCATGCACACACACACAAACACACATATACACACACACACAAACACATCTTCCAGTCTTTTTATACCTTGATCATTTGATCCAGTGATATTGGCCTCCTTGCAGTTCCTTGAACAAGATACCCCAGCTTTGGGCATTTCTCACTGACTATCCTCCATACCTGTAATGCTCTTCCTCCTCATCTCTACCTCCTGACTACCCTGATTTCCTTCAAGTCCTAGCTAAAACATCACCTCCTGTAGGAAGCCCTTCTCAAGCCCTCTTATTTCAAATGCTTTCCCTCCGTTGGATCATTTCCAACTTGCCCTTTACTATATATAGTTTGTTGGTACATTGTTATTTGTATGTTATCACCCAGATTAGACTGAGTTCTCTTCAAGAACATGGATTATCTTTTATATTTTTGTATGCCAAGGAGACATCACAGTGCCTGGCATGTAGTAAATGCTTAATAAATGTTTTTTGATTATTGGCTGATTTTTTTTGCCAGATTCCTTCACAAGTTCATGGTAAGCACTGATTTGGGTATGTCAGAACTGCAGAAAAATTAGAAAGCATTTAGCAAAATATAAATGTACACAAATATAGCCAATTAATATTACAAATTACGTAACTACCAATTAAAATGCATTCTATCACAATATATCTTGTACATAAATTAAATAACAGAGAATGCTAGCATCCTCTTTAAACATCTGAAAACCAAATCTATTTCTGACAAAAGCTTCCATATTTATAATTTCAAGGAATGATATAATATTTTCCATGGAATATCTCATCCTCCAGCCTTGCCTCCCACATAGTTCTTACAAAACTTGAATCTCTTGCCCTTCAGCATGTAATCCAAAACCATTTACTTTTAGCTCACAAATAATTAGGCTACAGGGATAGTAGCTTTGACATTATTGGACTATTTTTCAAAAATATAGCAATATTTAATCTTCAAGTAGTTTAATGTTGGTGTTCTTAAACACAGTAGAATAAGGAATATTTATATTTTAAGAAAATATAATGCATAATGGGAATACTGCATTTGGAGGGAAGGTTCACTTGAAGTGCATATATAAAAATTACATTTAGCCAGAATCTTAAAAAGCAGAAAAGAAAATTAATGTTCAAGCCAAGCAGATGGGAAACCAGTTTTACTTTCCCATCCCTAAACACACATGTACTGTATTAACTTATCTCAGAAACACAAAAAACTGAATCAACTATACTGGGATTTGAACTGGCACTTTAGAAGAGTTCATCACTTATTGGTTATAGAAAAATGTTGATCATTTGGGAGTAAATAAAACTCCATGACATTTGGTCAAGCACCAGTTACCCTTAATGTCTCCAAAGGGTTTATAAAGCATTATGGCATCTTGGTCTCCAAGCATTCCTATCAATAGTGGTAAGGAAATGTAAAGATAATACTTAGAGCTGAATGTTCTTTCCCTAACCCTTCCCTTACCTCTTCAAATATTCATTGCCCCTCAAACTATATATCTAGAAGCCTGCTTTTTTAAATCTCTTTTAAATATCATTAACTCAAAATTCATCTTAAAATGAGAGAAACTCACAGTTGAAGAGTCTGGGAACATAGTAGGTTCTTGAGAAATGCTTATAGATTAACTATTCAGTTCACTTTCACCTAACAGACATCCTTTCTATAAATATGCCGTAAGTGATCATACAAATACCAGTTAAAAAACTACATCACTGGGGTTCTCTATCTCTGAAGGGCAGAATATTGCGCTAACTCTAATTGTTAAGAAATTGTTCCTCATGTTTTCTCTCTCTCACTTCCATCCATTGCTCTCTGCACCACTACAACTTTCATGGGCTAAGGACCAATAAAATAAACCTTATCCCTTCCAAACATAACAGCACAGGTCTTCAAAAACTTAAACATGTGTGTCATCTTCCTTCCTAAGTCTTTTAGTCTACAGGCTTCCTCTCAATTCCTTCAATCTGCCCTCGGGTAGCCTGGTTTCAAGTTTATTCACCCTACTGTTGAGACTTCTGCTTGCCAGTGTCATTCTTAAAATGTGGAGCCTAACTCTGAGTACAGTACTCAAAATGTGGTCAAACTATCAGGCAACTGAGTGGGATTATCCCATCTATTAATCTATCTTATGTTTCTATTTATTTCATAAAAAGCTTACAGTCTACCAAGATCATTAGGTCTTTCTCATGTCGTTGTTACCTAACCCCATGTTTCCCTTTTTATACGTGGGCCATTTAATTTTTTCATTCAACCGTAGGACTTATTTTTATTCCTATCAATTTCATTTTACTATGTTTGGGCAGCTAGGTGGCACAAGAGATAGAATGCAAGGCCTGGGCTCAGGAAGACTCAAGTGCAAATCCAGACTCAGATACTGATTAGTTGTGTGACCTTGGGCAAGCCCTATAACCCCAGTGGTATCAGTTTCCTTATTTGTAAAATAAGGACAATAACAGTATTTACTTCCCAGGGTTGTTATAAACATCAAATAAGGTAATGGTAAAGTGCTCGGTGTCGGGCAGATAATAAGCACCATGGAAATATTAGTAGTAGTATTATTGGCCTATCACTATTGCCATTCAATATCACCCCTAAAGCATTCTTTTCATTACTCTACCAAATATCATGCTGCACTGAAATTCAAAGACAAAAATCAGATTATTTGAACTCTAAAATAACACCCTTTCAGATGGCACAGAAATACGCCAGTTTTGCTCATTTGCACAAGCAGGGGACTGGATGAATCTAGAATCTCTTCTAACACTCAAAATTTCATGCTGCAACACATTTGATTTCTTTAAAAATAAAAGATCAATCACTAAGCCGTTTTGTCTCTAAATAACAGGAGATTCTAAGTGACCAAAAGGAAACACGCAAAAGTATATTGTAGCTAGGAATTAAGTAAATCAGTATATTTTAAAATATCTTTGAAGTATATGAAGTACACCTGAGCACTATGTTAAAGGTCAATCAATAAATCAATAAGTATTTTTAAATATTTTTAACTTCCTTAAATTTAAAGTTATATTTAAATAACTTATTTAAATACTTATATCCAGACTGCCAGACCCTATGCTACTTGCTCAAAATACAAATGTGAAATTAAGCTTTTGGGGACCTTGAGGAGTTTCCATTCTAATGGAGGAAACAACATGCACACATCTAAGTAAATAAACATAAGTACAAGGTAATTTGGGGAAGGGAGGAGGAAGCACCACCAACTAAAGCAGGGGAGATCTTGTGTACAAGTAATAGTCCGCAGAGCCTTCAAGAACACTGCAGAATGAGAAAAGGGGTGCTTTCTATACCTAACGGGCAGCCTGGGTCATGTTATGTGTGAGAAGCAACAAGTAAGTCAGTCTGACAAGACTACGGAGCAAAGTAAGAAGTTCTGTGTGAGGTCTAAGGAGAGAAAGTCACTACTTAGAGGTATCAAGGAAAGGTCTGAGGAAAAGCTATTGTCTGGTCAAGTTATGCTCCCCTTTTCCGTACACGCCATTCCATGCCCCATGTCCCTAACCTTGCCCAGGTTGTGTCTCCTCAAGCCTAGAACATTCTCCATCCTTCCTTTTACCTCATGGAATCCTGACCTCCATTCAAGGTTCACCTCAGAAGCAACCTTGTGACTTAAACAAAGACCCTCCTCCTCTCCTCGATTCCTAGAGCTCTTTGCCCACCTCACTGAAGAGATAGTTTTATATTTCCTTACCTATGTAAGCAAAGGAAGCCTGGTATAATGGAGAGGCAACAGCTCTGGGAATCAGAAGGCTTGGGTTCCAGGTCTACCAGGGATACACATTATAAGTGACCTAAGGCATTGGTGCCTCCAGCAATGATCAAATACTGTAAGTCGTAGAACAGGAACTGATAATAAGCATTAGAAGACATTTCTTCACTAAAAGTTCCCTACACTGATAAAACCATAGGTTCAAGTCAACCCCTACCATGTCCCCTCCCAAAAAACAAAGAAAGTGCATATTGTATTCTAAGACTTTCTTTTTTGTCCTTGTATCCCCAATACCTAACACAGTATCTGTTATATAGTTGAGTAATGGATGTTTGTTGGATTAAAATAAGCTTAATATTATTTGGCAAAGGATGGTTAGGAAGCATGGGAAGAGGTCCTAGCAAACCCTGGTCTCCTAAGGGCTTTTGCTCTGTGCTTTGAAATATGCCCTAAAGGAAGCTTGGGCATGTAGTGTATCTATCCCCGGAGAGCCCTCTATTAAGCTGACATTCAAGTTGGGCTGCTCCATCACCTAGGAACCCATAACTGTTTAGTCCATGCAAACTCAGCTCTCAGAGAGACGCACATTTGTTACCTCCTTCCAGATTAACAACACATCAGTCACAGAGTTGTGATATGCCACTCTTGCTCCTCATATTATTCCTTAAAGATATGCTGACAAACATTGTTTTTGTTGGCAGTTTTCCCAATGTCAGCAATACTTACACTTGTATGGTCTATTATCCTTTCTGATGGTCAAGGGTCTCCCCAGGCGCAGAAGCAGGAATTTGTTCTTGAATCAAGAAGATATAAAAACATCTCCCCCAAGAGGCCATAGTAATAAATGGCATATGTTGCTGTTTAGTATGGAATATGAGATTGGTTCCCACTGTCTAGCAGGGTGCCTGGCATGCAGTAGGGACTTAAAAAAATGTTTTTTGATTGATTGACTGATTGATTGAACTGTCAAACAAAGACCAGGATGGCATTGAAGCAAGTGGGATTTCAGTGTGAGGAGGCACAAAGAGGAAAAGAAATTAGAAAGTCCAATTGAGCGAGATTGGAATGGAATGAATCAGAAGAGATGCCAGTGTCTTTAAAACCAAGGGCCAGACTCAACACTATCTTCAGAATAGGAACAAAGCTTTTGGAGAGACATTCTACAATATCAAGACAGAAATCTAGGACAGTCATAATTCTCTTCAACCTACCCTGGGTAGATGACCTAGCTTGGGAGTTATCCAATACCTGCAGAGATTCTGCTAGGGCCAGCTTGTATACATTCATCAGAAATGATTGTTAAATTTTCAGGGTGAGCATTTAAACCTCACAAATCAGCGAATGCTATAAATAAGGGATCGATTTTTGTTGTTGTTGATTGTCTAAACTTAAGAAAATTACAGAGAAAAGATTAATAGATTAAATTTAGATTAGATTAAATAGATTAAAAGATTAAACTTTAAAATATGACCTGCATTTTTTGATGAGTTGACAAATTTAAATGAATCCGAACACACCTCTCTCTCTCTCTCTCTCTCAAGACTTCTAGAAGAAATGGTTTGGTACACTTCATTCACAAACCAGAGGGACCTGCACACCTTTAACTACTTTAACACATCAACACTCAGCCGCCCCCACTGAGTGAGAGCCGTGGGGCCCTCCCCACCCTTACCCCTCTACTCTCCCCTCCCCTCCGCTTTGCATTGCCACAACCCCAGGAGTCCCTGGGCCCTCTGCCCGTCATTCCCTCTGTCACCTTCTTCGCTCACCATGGCCAACAAGGAAGAAGCCTTTGATAATGATGTACTAGAATGAGTGATCAACAGAGTATAAAATATAGGGGAAAAAATCCTCCTTTTCTCTATGACTTACTGATGACCCATGCCCTACACTGGCCCAGCCTGACGGCACAGTGATTTCCAGATATAACCAGACCTGAAGGGGAAGATTTCAGCCTTCATCGACTTGTCCTGGGCACATGCACATCAGATGAATAAAACCATCTTGTGATATCCAGTGTGCAGCTCCCCATGATGATGCTCAATTTGATGCCTCTCACTATAACAGCGAGAAAGGAGAATTTGGAGGCTTTGGCTCTATTAGTGATAAAACTAACTTTAAAATCAAGATTAAGCATGAAGGCAAAGTCAACAGGGTCCAATATATGCCCCAAAATCCTTGCATCATTGCAATAAAGATTCCATCCAATGATGTCCTTGTTTTCAACTATACCAAGCACCCTTCAAAACCAGACCCTTCTGGGGAATGTAACAGACTCCATAGACATCAAAAGGAGGGCTATGAGCTGTCTTGGAACCCAAATCTCAGTGGACACTTGCTTAGTGCATCAGATGATCATACCATCTGGTTGGGGGACATCAGTGCAGTTCCAAAGAAAGGTAAAGTCGTGGGTGCAAAGATCATATGCGCAAGACATACAGCAGTAGTTGAAGGTGTTTCTTGACACCTGCTCTATGAATCTCTCTTTGGATCAGTTGCTGATGATCAGAAGCTTAGGATCTGGGATGCATGGTCAAACAATACTTCTAAACCAAGCCACTCAGTGGATGCCCACACTGCCAAAGTAATTTGTCTCTCTTTCAGTCCTTATAGTTAAGTTCATTCTTACCACAGGCCAGCTGATAAGACACTGTGGAATCTTAGAAATCTGAAACTGAAATGTCATTCCTTTGAGTCACGTAAGGATGAAATATTCCAGGTTCCATGGTCTCTCCACAACTAAACTATCTTGGCTTCCAGTGGCACTGATCACAGGCTAAATGTCTGGGAGTAAAATTGGAGAACAGTCACCTGAAGATGCAGAAGATAGATCACCAGAATTATTGTTTATTCATGTTTATTCATTCTGCCAAGATATAAGATTTCTCCTGGAACCCCAATGAACCTTCAGTTGTTCATTCTATATCAGAAGACATTGTCATGCAAGCCTGGTAGATGACTGAGAACATATACAATGATGAAGATCCTGAGGGAAGTGCAGATTCAGAGGGACAGGTGTAGACATATCTGCACTGGATCTGATTTTTAGACTCTACCTTCTTCCCAACCTGAGATTGATAACACTGGTTTTGAGACAGATTGTTTTTTCTCCAGACATTCTTCTGTAGGCACCTGTTATCCCAGAGAGTGAATGATTTCTGACTATAACCTATGGGGAGAGGTGTTTGACTCAACAGAACCACAGACTCATATTTAATTTTCTTCCCAAGAACTTTTTATGAGCAAATCCAGCTTAAAATCTGATTTACCCGCAGGAAATGGACCATGAGTGTTTTATTTTTCTTCCTGTGCTATAACTACAAGTGTTTCAGGCTGATTTAAATAAAATTTGAATGGGGTAGAAATTCTATCCAAGTGAGGAATCTGAGAAGCTGAGGTATTAGCATTGTAAGACTTCTGAACTGAACTTATAGAGATTCAAAGACTAAAACTCGCATGGCTAACCTTCTAGGGTACATATCATCCCTGTTGTAGACTGGCCTACCTGTGCTAATTTTCTCTGCAACCAGTCAAAATTTCTTATTAAATTTTTGTTGTTTTATTGAATTTTTTTTCTTCCCTAGTGATTTTTTACTCCCTTCTTCCACTTCTTATCTAGTGGGAGACAACTAGCCATGTGAAATGTTGCAGCTGTACCTGCGAAGTATCTTTGTTCACCTCATATAGTTTTGCTCTCCAGTATATTTCTTGAACTATGCTTTCATAGTATTTCTTTCCTCTCTCTGTGTTTTTTTTTTCACTTGGGACCACCAGGTTATAAAGGTGTATGTTTTTACCTGACAGATATACTACTGGTAGACTACCTAGGAATCTGAAAACACAACAGCAATTGATAGTTGACATGGACTTTAAAATTCTGGATGGTTTCTTTTCTTCCTTTTTCCTTTCTTTTAAAAAAATTTTTTTTCAACAAATCTCACACAAATGGAATTAGTCTTTGACCACTTGTTTTACATGATGTCCTTTGGGGTAACTTATCCAACCAGCAATCTGTTACTGTCCATGACCAATTGTAAGTGCTTATGAAGGAATAAATTGTTTTTCAGCATAAAAAAAGAAATCATTTCTGAGAATACAAGTGACAAATCACATTGATAGAAGGAATTTCCCTATAATATAAATAAATCCTACATCTGATATAAATAAAAATGTTTAAAGAATCCCAAAAGAAAGGAGTAATTTAGTTAGGCAAGAGTGTGCAGGTTTTAATATGCAAAGGTTGTATGTGGATCATTGTATGAGGGAGGAGATTTAAGAGATAAATCTGGATCCTGATCATTGACAGATAGTCATTTTTATATCTGAATTCATTTTTCCTCCTTGTGCATTAAGATTGCCCAAGAAATAATGAGCAGAACTTTACCTGTACATTTCCAAACTATGAAAACTTCTTTATTCACATTTTATATGGAACTTCTGGGCTGTTGGACCTTATTAATTTCTCCGCTAATTATCTCTTCCTTCCCCAAACTTCCTTTGTACCGCTCCCTTCCTCCTGGTTGCCTCCCCTAATCACTGTCAACTGGATAGACAAGCTTGACCGTGTTATTCATCTCATATTCTTCCCACCGTTGGGGTGGCTGGCGGGGAGGGGGATGGGACGACTCATTCCTATGCACAGCAGCCCATGTCACTCAGTTACAATCTTCTAGGACAGCTGTGGGGAACCTGCTGCTTAAGTTAAGGCTTCAGGTTCACCACCCCTGTTCTAGTACCTTCCACTCCCAATGCTCCCTTTGGCACCACTTCCTATTTGATCACATATTGTAGTGTCATATATTTGGAGCTAGCAGACACCTCAGAAACAATCTAGCCTAACTTCTTAATTTTGTCTATGAGGAAAACTTGAGGATAAGAGAGATTAAGTGAGCTGCTCATGGTCACACAACTGATAAGTATCTGAGTTAGCCTTTTTTTGCGTGTGATTCATTTGATTTGTAATTTATAGAATAAAACAAGCATTTTCATAACAGTGCACAATAAAAAAGATGATTGAACATGAAACTGCAAACTTATTATGTACAACTCTCTATTCCTTTTAAAAATATAATAAAATTATAATTTTTTCTTTTTTTCTTCCCTCTCTTCCTTGCCCTAAAGATGGCTGCCATTAGACACAAATATGTATATATGCATAAAATCATTCTATACATACTTCTAGTTCTTTCTCTGGATGCAGATAGTGTCTTTATAGTTAATTTGGGTATTTATAATAGTCAACATGACTTATTCACTCGAAGTTGTTCTTAAAACAATATTGCTGTTAATACATACAAAGTCGTCTTGGTTTTGCTCATTTTGCTATTCATCATTTCACAAATTCAAGGACAAGGACTATTTCTCTCTTTTCATTGCGCCCCAATTGCCTACCACAACTGGCACATTAGCAAGTGTTTTTTGACTGATTGAACTTCAATACTTCTATAGATAGGGACCACCGTCTCCCAAATCATATAGGCTTATAACCTTATAATCTTTGGCTTTTGCAGGTCTCTCATTCCATTATTGTTAGTCAGTTTTCAAATCCTCTTGAATTTATCTCCGTAATATTTCTCATACCTATCCCCTATTTTATACTTCTATTGCAGCCATTCTCGATTATTAAAATAGTCTTCCGGTTGGTCTTCCTGCCCCCCTAGCCTGTCTCCTCTTCCATCCATCATCCACAATGATGTCTGGGTCATTTTTCTAACATACCACTCCAATTATGTCAACACATAGAGGTGGAAGTTGTAGCCCATGGGAGTGGATTCAGTTGTCAAGAAGAGAACACAGAGAAAAAATAAGAAAAGAGTCTGAGGACAGAATCTTGGGGATTTCCCACATTTGGGGAGAGGCAGAGGTAGAGAAAAATGAATCACTAACAGAAAATAGAGAGTGATCATAGAAAAGTGAATTGGAAGTCACCTTTGAGAGAACAGTTTCAATATACAGGCTAAGGCGTAAGTAGGCTGTGAGAAAGTAGAGAGAGAAGTATAGGTTATTGTCTCTTTATGTTTAGCAGGGAAAGGGAAGGAGAGGGAGGGAGGGAGGGAGAGAGAGAGAGAGAGAGAGAGAGAGAGAGAGAGAGAGAGAGAGAATTTGAGAGGCAATGGAGAAAGACTCAGGTTTGCTTTCTCACACTTCACAGTCCCTAGACTTACCCCTTAGCTCCCAGAACACCCATCCTCATGTCTCTCTGAAGTCCCCCATCCTAGTAGCCCCAGATGTTCTGGCCTCTATCCCTGGACACAGAATCCATTATTAATATTTTGTAGCTTGGATGAAGGAAGTGTCTCTGGTTCCATTGCCAGGACTTCAATGGAGCAACATGTGTTCCTCAACTTGAAACTAAAACATTTTCCCAAAGAAATTATGTTAAGACAAATACATTCGATAAATACATTAGTACTTTACAAAATCACAGAATTTCAGAATTGGAAACTTGGGACATTTGTTTTAACCTGTTCTTGGGATGGAATTCCCTCTAAACTTTCTCAACCAGACTTTCCATGAGAGAGGAACATGATACCTCTCAAAATCAGTCATTTTACTTACGGTTACACCTAATTGTTCAGAAATTTTTCCCTGCATTAAGCCTAAATCTGCATCTTGTCTTCTGAGGTCAATAAAAGCAAATCTAATTCCTCTTCCATATGACAGATTTTCATATACCTGAAGAGTACAACCTTCCCCCACACACGCACACCACTCCCCTGTGTCTTCTCTTCTTCAGGAGCCTTCTTTCCATCACCTCTCATTTCTAATCAATCACCAAGACCTATGGGTAATATTCCTGAAGAAAGTCTTACATTTCTTTTCCTCTCTTTTATTTCCTCACCTTTATTTCTACATGTATTGACTAGTCCTAACAGTTCTCGCTACCCTCATTCTCTCTCCCTCCAGTCTTCTACTCTGTATCCAACCAGAACAGCCTTTCTTAATGACAATAAGAGCTAACATTTGAATAATTATTTTTACAAAATGATCAAAATACTTGATTTTATTTGCTCTTTACAACAGTCCTGTACGAGAATTGCAATTACTATCTCTACTTTGCAGATGAGAAAATGGAATCTCAGAGGAGGTACTTGCCTAATGGTCATACACCAAGGCTATTGCTTTTCCCACCAGACCATAGTGCATCTCATGCTTAAATTTGTCAATGTCACTCCCCTTTTCCCCAAAATTTTCAGTGGCTCCTCATTAAGCAAACTCTTTTAACCTGACAAGACATTCTTCTACTTTTATACTGGTGTCCCTGAAACAGCATGGTTGGGTTTTCTTTCCTTTGCTATCAGTTGACATTGACTATACTGTCGATTAACATGGCACTTGTTGGATTAACCTTGGAATTTGCTCACCATTAAACATAGAAATCTGTAGAGAAAAGTTGAAAGAATTTACCAGTATATTATAGGAAATAAATTTCAAGTCTCCCCCACAACTACTTGGGAATGAACTTTTGGAACACAGCCAACTGGTAAGTCAAAATCTATCTGTATTAGGGTATGATTAAAAATACTTATTTACAGCAAATTATAAACAGTTTCTGAAAAGACCACCAACATTTATTAAGCTCTCATCCTGTACTGACAATGTTGTTACCAGGAGTTTAGAGACAGACTAGGTTCTTGGTCTACAGCATATAATCTTGAAAGGGAGATAAAACAGCATGAATGACCTTTAAGGATTTTGTAGCTGTGAAGTAAAATCCAACCAGAAAAGAATGTCTCTAGAGACCAGCAACCATCCAACAGCACTGTTTTTCTCCATTTATCTCAGGATCTGTGAACTCCTTCCTCCAGGGTCCTTTTCCCCTAACATTCTACTGTTGTGTGCCCTATTGTACATATATAGACCGAAAGATCAGTTCATACACACCTCTGGGCAGTGTCCCAATTTCTACCATTTTCCTGCTTCTATTAAGAGTTTGAAGCATGGGATGGGACTATGGACGGAAAGGAAAATACTGAGCTCTCAGACATCCTCTCCTTCTCAGTCCTATCACTCAGGCAGTGTTCAGCACACTCCAAATCAGATCAAACTTCTCATTAACTCTTAAATCTAAATGAAATATAAATAGAGGGTACTGGAGGGCTTTTCCTTTGATCATAAGGGGAATCCTGGTCTCCTTCAATATAATAATATTTATAAATTGATGATGGATGTTAATAATTAGCCTTCATGAGCTCACTTTGATCTTGATTATAGACAAGTTAATGGCATTAGAAGACATAATAATGGAATTAGGGGAACTGGTAGCAGGAGAAGGAGATGTCAAGGAAAACTAATGAAAATGGGTTTTGTGGAGAGGTTTTGAAAAATATATTACAGCAAGAGCTCATGTGCTTACAGTGGGATGTGCAATCAGAATGAGGAATTCCAATAAAAAAACAATTTGAAGGTTATTTTATATTAGTCTCATTATTGAAAATGGAACAGTAGTTTCTCTCCGAATGTAAAGATAAATATACAAAGAGCTTTAACAGGGAGATAGGTTCCCTTTCAAATTTCACACATTGATTTAAAAGGAATAGCCCCAGGCTTCTCTCTGCCTCAGTGAGACTTCAGTAGCAAGGAGTCTTCTACTTCTAGCCATTTTAACAACTTGCCAACCAGAATTTCTTTGCTCTACAGATGAAAGGGATGCGGTAAAGAGCCTGTGGGGCTTTTCACAGTGGAGGAAGTAGATAGAAGCCCTACACCCAAAGAGTAAGACCAAGGAGGAGAAAAGGAAATAGTCAGGAAATGATTGATAAAGCAAAGACCCTGTTTTGTTTGATTTGGTTTTTAAATGAAGTCTTCTTATTCCCAAAAGACTACATCTGCTGAGGTGACTAAGAATGCTCTCTGTTTCTCAGAGCTAGCTGCATTTTGGGCCTAAAGTCAGCTGCGGCTAAAGCAGCAAAGGATAACAAAAACATCCCCAGGGATGGCCAAGGAAGCCAGGGTTGGCCATGCACCAAGTTCTAAAGGTGGGGAGAAAATCATGCTTGGAGGGTTTGCTTTCCCCTTCCCTGACTCCTCTGTGGTATGAGGTATCTCCCTCAAGAGTCTAAAGTTCTGAAATTTCCCCCACCCTCTGCTATGAATCTCCATTGTCAAGAAAGATCTAATTAACTCATATACTAGAAAGACAGAAGTCGATAACATAGAAAGGAGGGCATCAGTAAGTCTTAATTTTCTACTCAAGGGATCTCCTGTGCAGCTTAGGTTTATGAGCTGTTTAAGGGGAGTGAGCAAGTAAGTATCCAGCTGAACAAACTAGGTAACTAGTGTTAATTATTAGTTAAGTACATTGTACAGATTAATAATAGCTGCCATTTATATAGCCCTCTGAAGTCTGCAAAGTGCCTTATATACTGCACCTCCTTTGAGCCTGGTAATAAGCCTGGAGGTAGGCACTCTAGGTATCATCCCCAGTTTACAGATAAAGAGTGGAATCTCAGAGAGATACATTGCCTTGTCCTTGGCCACAGAGCTAAGTCTAATATCTCATGAGGCATTCAGACTCTCATCTCTCCTGACTTCAAATCCAGCACCATATTAACTCTGTCTTCTCTAAGCATATTAGCAGAGAATGGAAGGACCCTTTGAACCTCCCCCACTCTTAGTTCCTTATTATATAAAATGGGAATGATAATAGCACTATAGCAACAACCTCACGAGGCTGTCATAAAGATCAGATGAGACAATACATGTAATGTAAATGCTAATTGTTTATTATTTATTATTTAAAATAACATTTCCAAGGTCTCTTGGACTAGGAATTCAGTGAGTGAATAGACATGTCGAATAGATAAATTTACTCCCGAGGCTTAACAGCAGAAGTTTTCAAGGGAAATACAAGGGCTATAGTTCCATAAGAGAAAGAGAAGTTATGAAAGTGAACTAACTTCACTTGAAATCCAGAGTTCAAGTGCAATCAAGATATATTCAAAAACTATGTGCATGTGAAGTAAAAGCTGATGTCCTTCCTGAAGAAGGGTGGGGGAGCACCGTTCTAGACCCAGTTTATGAGAAAAAAAATGAAATCTTCATATATAATGTAAGAAAAGATGAAACCACTACACTTGTGCTCCTGATTCGTTTGGTTTCTTATCTTGCACAGCAAAATCACTAGACTTGGGAGGTTTCTTCTGGATGGTGTCATTCATTCCTAGTTAAAAGTGGATTAACAGTGGGTTATGGTTGAAGGATTTAATAGTCACGGAAAGCTATCATGTCTTGATTACAAACTAAAGCTAGATAGCTAATAGTATACTATATATGTGTGTGTGTATATGTACGTATGTATATACACACAGTTTATACATGTATATATGTACACAAATATACATATATACATACACACATATATATCTATATTTGTATGTATATATACATATATATATGCACATAATGTTCACATCTCTTCCCCATAAGAAAGTAAGTTCCTTGCAAGTAACGATTGCTTTTGGGGTTGCTTTTTGGTTGGTTGTTTTTGGTACTTGCAGCCTCCGTGTCTAGCTAATTCCCAGGCAAATATCGCCAATTAAATTTTTGTTCTTCAAGTTGTTTTAAAGACCTAATGTGATCACAGCAGGAAGTTTCATTAAGTTAAGTTTAATAATGTCTCATTTAAAAATAGAAGGGATCCTTAACGAATATAAATAGGAGTAACATATACCTCTAATGATAAATAGCTTTGTTCATGATTCTAAATAAAAACTAATGTAAGTTCATGCTCCCTAAATAGAGGCATAGTTTCTAGGAATAAGCAGGTGATTGTCTATATTCTGCACGAATTTGACCATGTCCGGGGTATTGTAGAGTATTGTTGCTGACATAACACGTTAAAATGGCTTATGGATAAGCTAGATTATACTCAGAGGAGAGAGACCAGGATAGTAAAAGGCTTGAGAACTGTTGAAGGAATATTTAATTTGCAGAAGTCTCACATAGGGGTGATGGGCAAATGTGGATTTCAAATGTTTGAGGGATTATCATGAAGAAGGATTAGACTTGCACTGTTGGTCCAAGAGGTCACAACTAAGAGAAGTGGGCAGAAGTGGTAGAGACGTTTAAGTTGGGGAAACACAAATTTTTAACAATTAAAGCCATCCAAGAGTGCATTAAACTGTGTTGAGAGTGGAATACCCAGGCTGTATCTCAAAGAGATCATAAAAATGGGAAAGGACAAACATGTACAAAAATATTTATAGCAGCTCTCTTTATTATGGCAAAGAACTGGAAATTGAGGGCATGCCCATCAGTTGAGGAATGGCTGAACAAGTTGTGGTATATGAATGTAATGGAATACTACTGTCTTATAAGAAATGATGAGCAGGTAGACTTTAGAAAAACCTGGACTTATATGAACTGATGCTGAGTGAGGGGAGCAGATAAGGGGGACATTGTACACAGTTCCAGCCACATTTTTGATGACTGACTTTGATAGACTTGGCTCTTCTCAGCAATGCGAGATTCTAAGGCAACTCCAAAAGACTCATGATGGAAAACGGTATAAACATCCAAAGAAAGAATTACAAAGTCAGGATGCAGATAGAAGCATACTATTTTCTCTCTCTTCTTTTTGTTTTATTTTGTTTGTTCTTTCTTATGATTCATTCATTCATTCATTCATTATAACAAGGCTAATGTAATAATATGTTTAATATGAATGTTTATGTAGAGCCTATATCAGATTGCATGCTACTCTGGGGAGGGTGAGGGAAGAGAGGGAAAGAAAATTTAAAACTCAGAAACTTGTGGAACTGAATGTTCTTAATTTAAAAATTAATTAATTAATTAAAATAAAAAAAATAAGTGGAAACCTTCCAGCCCTCATTTGGAAAATCTTTTCAGTGAGCCTGGATGACCATTTGTCAAGTATTTTACAATGATGATTCCTTTCTGGAAAGTGTTGGATTAGATGCCTACTGAGGTTTCTTCTAACTCTAAGATTCTGTGATTTTTATAATAGTATAAGGTTTGCAAAGCACTTAACAAATAATACCTCATTTTAGATTCACAACATCCCAAGAAGGTGCTGTTATACCCCCATTTTATAGTTGAGAAAACTGAAGCAAACAGAGTTAAGCTATTTGTTTAGGGTCAAAGAGCTAGTCAGTGTCTTAGACTGGATTTAAATTCCAGCCTATATTGCCTCCAGGTCCAGCACTCCATCCATGGCACCACTTATCCTCACTATAGTCCTATGGCTTATATGAGGCAAGCACCAATGTTTTCCATGGCCTATTTGTCTTCTAAGTTGATGGCCACACCTTTGGCATTTTTTTTTTTATCTGTGACCAAGTCCCCATTGAACACAATCAACTTATTTCCAACACTTCTGCATTTGTCCACAGCACCTGGAAGAGCAGCCTGGGAAGGGTCAGTCATGGAGATTGGCTCAACAAAGCAGAGGTTCCACAGTAAAGTTCATTTTACCCCTGTCAAACTAGAATCTTTCAGGAAACTGTTCATCAGATATAAGGAGGTAACAAAAGTCTAATACCCATATCTTTATACCCATTTTATAAATGAAGATACAGAGGCTCAGAGATTTTAATTAACTTATCCATAGTAATATAGTGTTAGGGAATGTGAAGCCAGAACTCCCTTTCCCATTTCTGGATCTTGTTCTATTTACTACACCATATAGCTATTCCAAAAAAAAAAAATTTAAAAAAACTGTAAGAATAGCATGAAATAAGTTAAAGCATAGAATGAACTAAGACTTGTAAAAAAAAAAGTAAGGGGGTAAGATCTTTAGGTATATTCAGAACAAGAGATAAAGGACCGGTGATATCATAAGGTGATGTCTTGATTTGGGCATGGCTAGGATTTAAGTGAAGTAGATTTGCACAAAGCCATCAGCCTTACTCTCCCTTCCAGAGTCATCAAAGTCTAATGGTAACACAAAAGTCAGAATGAGCAGTGATGGGTCAAGATTCAGTGGGTGACCTTGGTGTCTTTGATGTCTGATCAAGTTCTAAGAACTTCAAAGCATCTACATCTGCCATCTTCTTAGCTCATTGGACCACATTATTTTCATCTGCCCTTTAAAGTAGATGCTATAAGGCTGACACACTTCAATTCAATTGAATAAGCATTTATTGAATGCCTACTGTGTGCAAGATGCTATGCTAGGCCCTGATGATACTTATGTAAATACAACACAGATCCAGTTATCAAGGAGTGGGATATTTAACTTAATGGGAGTGACACGTATACAAACAATAAGAAAGAGAGAGAAAGAGAAAGAGAAACAGAGAGAGATTAGTTCAAACCAGAAGTGCAGGCAATGTTCTATATGAAGTTTGAAGTAGAAATAATAACTAAGTCAGTCCAAAAGCAGGACCTCAATAGCTAAAGCAGAGAAAGAATGGAAAGGAATCCACTCTAGGCACAGGAATGAAGGATGAGTGGGCAAGACAAGAGCAAGGATCAAAAGATGGTAGATTTAGAGGAAAACGAGCCACCAGAGATGATCCAGTACAACCCCCACATCTTAAAGATGAGAAAACTGCAGCTTAAGGAAGTCAAGTGACTTACTAAATAGGTCGTAGAAGAAGGGCGTTGGCAATGCAGAATTCAAACCTGAGCTATCTGACTCTATATCAGATTCTTCTCTTCTGCTACATTTTGTGCAAATGGTCCAGTTTGATAGGAATATAAACTGGCTGAAGGCGAATAGTAGAAAGCCTGGAAAGGCAGACTGGATTCTTTTGACTCTTGAGAAAGAAAATGAAGACGTAATCATTCCTAATTTGTTTGTCTTTTCTATCAAAAAGAATGATTCTTGAAACTGAAAAGGTAGAACATATGTTATTGAAATATGAAAATATGAAACATCAAGATGTTATTGAAAGAAAGTAGCAATCATAAAATGAGCTCAGTTCTAGATTACTTATCACAGAGATGGCTTGATGTAATGAAAAGAATACTACACTTGGAGTAAGGAAATCTGCATACAAACATTGACCCTAACACTTACTAGGTATGTGGTCGTGGTCTCGTTGTTCAATTGTTTAGTTATCTCTGGTTCCTCGTGAGCCGATGAACTATCGGGCCCATGCCAGGTTCTTCTGTCCTCCACTATTTCTCAAAGTCTGTCCAAGTTCACGTTCATCGTTTCCATGACACTATCTCTCCATCTCATTTGCTGCTATTGTACTTTTCTTTTGCCTTCAATCTTTCCTAACATCAAGGTGTTTTGCAATGAGTACCATATTATATCTTTTCATTATGTGGCCACCATGGTGACCATGGTGATCTCCCTTAAACTCTCTGAGCTTATTTTCCTTTCTTAAGGATAAAGAGACTAACAATTGCATTGCCTACTTCTTGATATTATTTTAGCAAAAGAATTTGTATAAACCTTAAAATGCTACATAAATATACTCTATGATAATGATAGCAGAGGCATTCAAAGAGGTTGCAGATATAACTAGGGAAGTGCTATCAGCAACACTGGAGAAACCATGGAGAAAGGAATAAGTGGCAGAGCCTTGAGTCTTACAAATGTCATTCCAATTTTCAAAAAGTAGTAAAAGAAAGATGGTGAGCTACGGATGCTATAGATGGGTGAGTTTGGCATGGATCCCTGGCAAAACACTGGAATAGATTACAAAACAGGTGGTTTATGTAAAGGGAAGACTAAGTCATGTTAAACTAATGTTGTTTCCTTTTTATGACAGTGTTGCTGGCATATTAGATCAAAGGAATCCTATAATAGCTAACATTTATAGAAAGCTTTGAGGTTTTCAGAATGCCTTCTTCATGTAAGTCCTGTGAGGAAGTACTGTAATTTCAATTATTCCATTATGCAGATGAGGAAACTGAGGCCAAGAGAAATGAAGTGGTTTGCTCAAAATTATGCAGCTAGTAAATAACAGAGCCAGGACTTGAATGTTTTCATGAATATTTTATGATTTTCAGCATGCCATGATAATAGTTTCCAACCTTTTTGAAATTACTGCCACTTTATAACATCAACAAAAAACTGTGAAACTCTATTAGTACTTATTATGTTGTGTCTTTTATAAATGCTTCAATTAACTATAAAGGACATATAAAGATTCTATCTTTATCCAGAGAAAGAAATGATAAATAGAAATAGTTATAGAATAATTTTACATATATGTATACATACGTATATACATGTGTATAAATGGTTGCCATCTCTAGAATGAGGGAAGGGAAGAAAAAAGTCATTTGCATGACAATTTTATTACATATTTAAAAGGAATAGAAAGTTGCACATAGATTTATAATTGCATGTACAATCATCTTTTTAATGTACTGTGTTATGGAAATACTTAATTTAATAAATTAAAAAATATTTAAAAGGAAACTAAAAATAAAATTTAAAAAGCAAACAAAAAAAGCATAGCTACTTTAGAAGAATGTAAGAGACTAAAAATGTTATTCAGAAAAAGCATATAATTCTGCTTTTGCCTTGAGTTAATTACCAGACATTGTGGAGTCCTCTAGGGATCATCAGGAAAGACCAAAGCTGAAGCTGTAGTTTAGGGCACCCTAGTATAATTGCTATGGACTGCAGGTTTTTTTAATTGGATGAAGAATTTTTGAGCATGCTTAGGCATTGTCCTAAGTTCTCTTGCCCTCCCCCCCATACTTTTATGTCTGCTGGAGATCATGTCAGACATATTCTATCTTCCCCAAAGCAAATAATTCCATCTGTACCAGCACAAGGCATCTTCCACCTCCTGCTGCTGACCCAATATTCCAACTGGGATGTGGAAAACTCTTTAGTGTAAAGTAAAGCAACTCTCCCTTCAGTTTCAGACCTCCAATCTCCTGTTGTGTCTGTATTTTGGGGATAGAAGAGTGGCACCCTCCACTCAATGATGAACATGCTCACATCTGGTAATAGGTTTCATATCCCAATGTCTCTAAATGCCTATAAATGACCATCCAAATCCCCCTCAACCTGCCACCCCAAAGTTTCATCCCAACTCTATCCAGACCTTCCACTGTCCCATAGGCAACAAACTTCTCTTGATTTTAAATTTATTCTGCTCCGACTCCTTCCATCTACTAGCTCTTACTGAGACCTGGCTTCTCCCAATAACACAGTCTCTCAGGCCATCCTTTGCAATACTAGCTATGCTTTCACTCATTCTCCTTGGTTCACTGGTCAAGGAGAGGGAGTTGAAATACTACCTATTGCTATCTATTGCCAGTTCCAGATTCTTCCCTTTTCTCCATCAGTCAGTAATCTCCCTTCCTTTTAGGTTCATGCTAGCCACATTTACCATGCAAGCAAAATCCTGGTAGCTATTCTCTACAGACCCCCAGGTCACTTCCCTTTGTTCCTCAATGAGTTTGCAGCCTGGCTTATAATTTTTCTCTCCTCCCAAAATCCTGTTCTCATATTAGGGAACTTAAAATACATATTGATTCTCCCTCAAATACCCTAACTAGTCAGTTCTCCAATCTACTCACCTCCCATGAGCTACTTCTCTAATCCACCTCAGCCACATACAAAGAATGTCCTATCCTTGATCTTGCTGTTTCTGACTAATGTACCACGTCCATGTTAAGTCTTCCTGACTCCAGGCCCAGCACTCTATCCACTGTGCCACCTAGCTGTCCTATACCTGAGTAAATAATTCTTATACAAACTTGATATTGCTTGCTTCTCACTGTATTCTTCTTGGTTCTATGACATTTTTTAATTTGGGTAACTCAAACTTCTAGTATAACTATGAATGAAACATGACTGTGCATTTTTATTACTAGGTGGGATGGGAAAAGTGCTGACTCTGGAGCCAGGAGGACCCAAGTTCAAATCCAGCCTCAGACATTTATTAGCTTTGTGATCCTGGGCAAGTCATTTAACTCTATATGCCTCAGTTTCTCATCTATAAAATGAGTTAGAGAAGGAAATGGCAACTCATTCCAATGTCCTTGCCAAGAAAACCCCAAAATGGGGTCTTGGAGAATAGGACAAGACTAAAAGGACTCAACAACAAAACAGTCAATAATCTCACACACCACCAAGGCACCGCCAGAGTTGGAAAACCATTCAATAATCAAAGTTCCTTCTTACCATTCTGCAAATATGAGAACTACAACAGCAAACAGTTTATCACTCAACTCAAGCTACTCCATGAGATTTGGTAGGGCATGGGTTGTACTGGACCTACAATGTTATTGATTAGGGATTTCCCTCTACCAGTGCAAATCTGCTCCTGTTGCTACTGCTTAGTCATAATGAGTTGCCTGGGGTTCAGAGACTACAGGACTACACAGCAAGTATAGGTTAGAGGCAACAGTTGAACCTAGGCTTTTCTGATGTTGAGGTCAGCTCTCACCATACAAGGTCATGCTACATCAAGCTATTCAATTATCTCCCTTCAATGCAATGCTAGTGCCCTTCTGATGTGCATCTCAGGTCAATAGGACTCATGCTGCTTATGTAGTGACACACATATGCCTATTGGTGTCCAATGGCAGCCATCTCTAGGGCAGGAAGTGGGTCCTAAACCTCTAGACCTGGCAGCTCATCAAAGTAGTGGCTACAAGTGTTCACGTATTGTTCCAATATCCATTGCACTTAACGAAACTACTGTGAACTTTCTTTATTTTTAGAAGAAAGAGAAAAGCTGTGTTTTGCCATTGTTATATATTTTCAATGGCACTAAAGGGGATGGTTATAGTTAAGACAATCCTCACAGTCACTGAAAAACATGCACATACTTCCCCAACTGCTTAGCAGTTTCTGTTCATGCATGAGGAACATTAAATATGAGGGATACCTTTTTTGCTACAGTTGTTTTCTTTAAGTGCAGTTGGGTTTCTGGATGGAGAAATTCATCCTCTGTAATATTAGTTAGAGAACAGACAGGTAACTGCTTCTCTCTGTTTTTACCCAACTGAATTTCCACAATACCTCCCCATCATTCCCCAACACTATACATATTTACCCTACCTAGAGGTACTCATTGATCCAAGGAAAAGATGATATTAGGCAAACCCTATGACAGGGAGGCAGTTAGTTCCATAATTAGACCATGGGATTTGTGTCTCAAGCCAAATGAAATGACAGTAGGATATCGTAAAGTTACTATGGTACTTGGTGATAATATTCCAATAATGGTTTGGGGAAATGGCGTAGGTCAAAGTAGCATCATTCAGGAGAAGTCTTTGGACATTAACGTTGGCCTGACCATACATTAAATACCTAGCTACCTATTGGTTTGTGGTATGTCTATTTGTATGGTTTTTGTTCAATCTGCATGTTCTCCAAGTAGCCTCATGCCATTGTCACATATCTGCTTCAGATTTTACATTTCTATACAAAAAACTGTTCAGTTATCTGTAATTCATAATGCCTTGGCACAAAAAAGCATTAAATTACTGTTTAGTGTTGGTAGAAGCAATGAAAAGAAACTGGCTATAAACTTTCAGTGTTGGTGGTGTTAAATACTGGATAGAGTACTAGGTCTGGAGTCATCTTCCTGAGTTCAAACCTGGCTTCAGACATTTAATAGCTGTGTGACCCTGGGCAAACCACTTAACCCTGTTTGCCTGTTTTCTCATCTGGAGAAGGAAATGGTAAACCACTGTAGTGCCAGTGCAATATTCACAGCCCTGATGGTGATGATGAATATGCCAGCACATCTCTGAACTGCAAAACGTAACAGACTCTCCACATGGAAGACAGAACCAGAACATTTATTCAAATACCAGAAAGCTGAACCCCAACACCAGAAACTAAATCCATCATAGCAACAAAGAAATCTATATACAATAACAATGCAGGGGGCACTACCATCCCCAAGCCTTCCCTCTATTAAACTTCCCACAAATCAGTTCTCTTAAACAAATCACAAATAGGCCCCCTTAAACAAAATCACAAACAAGCTCTCCCACTTACGCTAACTGCTGCCTGTTGTTTCCCAGTTTTGACAGTCTGAAGAACTTTCTCTCAGCTCTGCTCCAGCTCTGCCTCTTCCTGTTACACCCTTCCTGTTCCAATTGTTCAGTAAGCTTCTCCCACCACAAGCTTCATGTGACTCAAATTTATGTGACTTAAGTTTCCATGTGATTTAAGCAGCTCACACAGGCTTATTAATGAATGGGAAAGATCTTCAAGTTAAGCATAAAAAAATACATTAACAATACAACCGCTCCAGTATTTTTTCCAAGAAAACCCAAAAGGAGTCACAAAGAGTCAACAACAAATCAACAACAACAACCATAACCATTTTTTGTATTTTTAAGGGACTCTTGTTATCAAATTAAAAGTAAATAACAATACAAAACAGGTAGGCATTCAATAAAAGCCAATTGTTTTTTAAAAAGTCAGTAGATTCACTGTAAGGCTATTTGAACCACAGTTTAGAAGTAAACCAAGTGAATCTAAGTATATGCGTCTTAGATGAAGAATGAATTAAGAGAAATCTTGAAAAATAGACAAACTGAATCTGAAACCATGAACAGAACAAGTTTTTTCTATATTAAATTGACCTGAAAATTGTGCACAACAAAAAAGATTTATGCTCTAGAACCCTTGATCTATACTTACCAAAGTCTTTCTCATCTTGACCTTTACCTCTCATACTTTTTTCCATCTTCTTAATGTCCCAGGAATCTTGCTTTTTTTGTGAAGAGTATGTCCCTGGCCACTATCTTCATTTCCCAGACCACCTGTCCTGAGCTGGGAGGAAGACTCCATAGACTGCTTTCTCCTTCCCTTTTCCAGACCCTCCCTTTTACTACTGGGTCTCAAAAACCTCTTTTTATTTAAGGTTTGCTCCATCTGTCCAATTTCAAAATTGTTTATTCTCTTGCCTTTCTCAGAGAGTTCAGTACCTGGTTCATACTCTTCCCCATATTCCTGTGGCTACCCCTCTCCTTAGAGACATCATTCATTCTGCTGACCCTTTTAACACTATCTGTCAGTTGATCAACATCTTCTACTCTTGATTCTCCAGGCTACTGAAGTCACCCAGAGATATGGTCACACTTTACCACTATTACCTTGAACAATAAAAAATCCCTTCCCTGGTCAATTTCCTGAATTTTTCTCCCATTGCCTCATTTATTTTACTTCTATCCTTTATCTTTTCTTTGAGCTCTATTCCTTCAGTCTCTCCCTAGTCTCCTCATCCATCAGTTCAGCTTGTTCCTCACTGTCCTCTCTTCACAGCCATGTATTTAGAGTTGACCAGATATACTATTAACTATCCATAAACTTGGAATCTTTTTCCCCTTTGACGTACCATTTATACCCTGTCAAATCCCATCATCAGATCAATGCCATCACTCAACTTCTCCATTCCTACACAAAAGATGCTGAACACTGCTGAAAAAAAAGTTTTGAAACAGTGAACAGAATTGACTGAAGATTAATATTAAAAAATAATTATGGCTAATGCTTATTTTATTATTATTAAATATTTTATCACCCATCTTCTCCTCTATATAAGTATTTGAGGATGAGATGGGTCTTTTACTTGCTAAGGCTAACCTTTCTACTTGTGCTCTTGGTTCACTCCCTTCTCTCCTTGCAGGACCTGTTCTATCAGTCATCCATCTCTCACTCTCTTCTTCAGTTAATCTCTACATACCAAATTTTTATTACTTTTATCACTAAATAATGCTATTATCTCCTCCCATCCCTTAAAAAATGAAAACCAAACAAAAAATATTAAGACCCTTTCTTTGATCCTGAAAATTCACAAAATTACTGAATTGCAGTGTTGGAAGAGATCTCAGAAATTGAGTCCAGTCCATACCTGAACAATTCATTTTACAACACATGCAATGAGAGATTATACAGACTTAGCTTAATGATGTGGTACCTCCAGAGGCCAGCAGCACATTCCAGTTTGAGGTAGCTTTTATCCTTAGGACATGTTTACTTTCATCAAGCATAAATTTACTTTTACTTTTTTGTAACTTGCTCCCTCTTTTTCTAGTTTTGCCCTATTGAGATAAAGAGGAAAAGTCTAAAGCTTCTTCCATATGAGTTGTTCAAGCACTTGAAGATAGCTCTCTAAGATAAGATAGCCTTTAATTTTTCTCTTCTCTATGATAAACCTCTTTAAGTCGTTCAGCCAATCCTCACATAAATATAAACTCATTGAGAACAGGAGTTGGTTTTTATTTTGTCTTTGTATCTTCAGTTCCTAGTGTTTTGCTCATAATAAACAGTGCTAAATTTAAGTGAGTTAATTTGAAGATGGCACAAACTGGAGTCCCTTCACAATTTTGGTTGCCTACTTGTGGATGGCCTCCATTTTTATTAGGCTTTCCTAAAATGTGACACCCAGAGTTCAACATAAAATTCCAGCTGTGGAACTATTACCTCAGTAGCTCTGGACATTATGTCTCTCTAAATGAAGCCTAAGCAAGTATATTACACTGCCAACTCAAATGGAGTTTCTAGTCCACTAACTCCCCAGATCATTTGCAAAGATTAATTGCCTCACTGACTTGTCCATGAAAAGTTGAATTTTATTAACCTAAAAGTAAGATGTTATAGCCATTCCTATTAAACTTCATTTTATTTCGGTCAATCCAACATTTTTTCCTGTAAAGATCTTTTAGAATTCTGATTGTCATTCAACGTGCTAGCTGTCCTTCCCAGCTTTGAGTCATCTGCACATTGTATAAGTATTCTGCCTAAGACTTTCTCCTGGCTAGATTCATGGGTCACTCCACTAAAAACTTCCTTTCAGACTGATACAGAGTCATTAACAACTACGGTTTAAATCTGAGCTGTCCTAGATCCATCTTCCTTCAAGGTTCAGTTTAATTATCTCTTTCTCCATAAAGTCTCCTATGATTTTCCTCACATTATTACAGTTTTTTCTCTTCCACTGTCCTTTGTACTCTTTGTCTTGGCTCTATTTGCCCTTTGCCTCTTAGATGGCTCAGGAGAAGTAAGTAAGTTTGGTGACCTTGCACAGCCCTCCCTTACTCAAATCAAAGTCAACTGCAAGTCATGTCATCAACCTAATGTCATGGTCCTCTTCGAGAACAAAGAACAAACATGACAACAACAACCCTCCCTATGTTGTATTGTTCTGTAATTATGTTGCACCCCTCCTCCCCAGTTGAATAAGCATCTAGAGGATAAAAACATCTTTGTATACCTAGAATCTATCAGTGTCTTGAAAATGGTGGATAATTAATAAATGCTGGCAAAATTTTAATTATTTCCTAACAAAAATCTCATATATATATATATATATATATATATATATATATATATAATATATATATATAAAATATATATATATACATATATAACTGGCAAGTTTTGTCTGACTCCAAGAAACTCTTATATTTTGCCTCTTAAGGCATTTTCTTTTTCCATCAATGAGAGTCAATGGCCAATTTGTTTTGGAGGATTCATTAAAAACCTAAACATGGAACTAAAAAGAACTCATTTCAGTGGAATGCCATTTCACTGAAGTTGCTCTGCTATGGAGTAGCAAGTTATTTTCTACTGTCTGAAACACAAAGGGTAGAATATGATGGTGATACTGAAAAAGAATGATTTCCTAATTACCTAATACGGATGGTACTGACACATGCCAGTGGGGGGAAAATTTGCTTATTGGATACGAGTTTTTGTTTTTCTATGAATTTATTTTCATTCCTCATAGACAGAAGTTTTAGCAACAAATTCAGGAGCTCATTACAATGCACACAATGTCTCCTTCAACTCATTTAATGTGCACTCATCTATCACTGTTCAACTCAGTGCTAGGAAACTGAAATCACAATGCAATGGTCACAAGTTTAAAGAAAGGATCAATAAGGTAGGAATGTTGCATGTAATGTGTCATCAATACCAATACCTTAGAAAGAACACAGAAGAGAGGCTCATTGGAGATAGTGCTATGAATTGGTCCGATGGTTCAAAAAGTCATTTCCTTTGACCCAGTGATTCCACTGTTGGCATATACTCCTTGGAAATCAAGCATAGCAAAGAAGACTCCATATATGGGAAGATATTGATAAAAATATTTCTTACAGTAGAAAAAAACTAGGAAAAAGTAGGTTACCATCACTTAGGTAGGCTTCACAAATTGTATTATATGATTAAAATTAATTTTTCACTGTAAGAAATGACAAATATGAATAATTTAAAGATACAGGAAAATCTGCATAAAGTGATACAGAAGGAAAAAAACTGAACCAAAAGAATGATATAAACAACTGTAATATAACTAAATTAGAAGGCAGCTGGACTCGGATTAAATTCAATTAACAATCTTGGTCCTTGAGGAGAGGTAAGAAAAAATGATTCCCTCTTCTCAGCAGAAAGATGGGAGAACTACTAGTGCAGGATGTTGGAAACGCTGCCAAGTGCAGACTCTGTCAACAGTTTTACCTAACTGTTTTTCTCTGTAACAGGCATTTATTAAGTACTGAATTAAGTGTTGAGGATAGAAAGAAAGGGTGGGGAGATCCACATTCCCTATTCTCAAGGAGCTCACACTCTAATGGAGGTAGCAATTTTTGTTCACATAATATATATATATACACACACATATATATATATATATATATATATATATATATATATATATACATATTCTGTAATAGTAGGGCAATCTCAGAGGGAAGATACTAGTATTTGTTAGGGGAGTGAAGTTCAGGAAGGTCTGGATTTGAGGTAAACTTTCCAGGGAAGCTAGGATATGGGGGCAAGGAGGGAGAACATTCCAGTTATGGGACTGTGAGATACAGTTCCATTTGGAATTAGAGTAGGTGGAATGGAGTAAAATTTAAGGAGACTAGAAAAGCAGAAAGGGGCCAAGTTATAAAGGACTCTAAATGTCAAACAAAGCATTCTATATTTTATTCTGGAAATAACAGGAAACCACTTAATGAGTAGGGGGAATGACCTGGTCAGATCTGTACTGTAATCAGATTTCTTTGGCAACTGAGTAGAGAACACACTGGAATTTGGAGAGACAAAGGAGAGTAACCAGTTAGTTGGCTGTTGTAATAGTCCAGACAAGAAGTGATAAAAGCTTATACAAGGAAGGAAGGAAGGGAGGAAGGAAGGGAGGGAAGGAGGGAGGAAGGAAGCAGTTATTAAGTGCCTATTATGTGTCAGGTATTATACTAAACACTTAATAAATATTATTTAATTTGATCCTTACCACAACCCTGAAAGATATTCCTATTCCCATTTTATTGTGTAAGAAAAAGAGGCAGAGATTAAGTGATTTGTCCAGGGTCAAACAGCTAGTAAGTCTGACTACAATTTGAACTCAGGTCTTCCTGATTCCAGGCTCAGTACTCTGTCTGCTGCATCACCCAGCAGTCTCCTACAAAGGCTACATGAGGAGAGAGTAGGAAATAAATACAAAATATGTGAAAGTAAAAGTATCAAGTTTTAACAACAGATCTGATATGTGGGGTAAATGAAAGTGACCAGTCAAAGTTGAGACCAAGGTTTTAAGCCTAGATCACTAGAAAGGTAGTGGTGCCCTCATCACCAATAGGAAAGCTGGCAAAATGAGAGAATTGGGGTGGGAGGAAAGAAAAGTTTTTAATATGTTGAGTTTGAGATGTCTAGGCAGCATTGAATTCAAGATACCTGAAAGCCTTTGGTAATATGGGAATGGGATTCAGGAGAGAGATTGGAGATATATATATGTGTGTATATATATATATATATACACACACACACACACACACACACACACACACACACACACACACACACACACACACATATATATATATATATGTATATATATATATATATATATATATATATATACATATATATATATATAAAGAGAGAGCTGGGAATCATCAACGCAGAGACAATAACTGAATCCTTGTAAACTGATGAGATCATCAATCAAGATGACATACAAAGGGAAAAAGAAGAGAACCTTGGATAAAGCCTTTGGAGAGACCCATGGTTAATGGGCATGACCTGAATGAAGATACAGCAAAGGAGACTGAGGAGCGGTCAGACAAATAAGAGAACCAGGGGAGAGCAGTGCAGTTAACACATAGAGAGGAGAGACTCTCTGGAAGATTACAATAATGTCAAAGTCTATAGAGAGATGATAGTGAGAGCAGTTAGCTGTAGAAGATGGGAATGGGCATGATCAAAGTGACTACAGATAGTTTGCCTTGGCAAGAAAGGGTTATACGTTTAGTTCTGGAGGATTGGTGTAAAGAGTATATTATGAAATGAGCATAGTGTCAAAAAAAAGAAGCATCAACAAAATATTCTAAAATGTAAAAATGAACAACCCAGAAGGATTCCATATTTTGTGACTTTTGTCTCCATTACTCTTAAGGGGATTTATGTAGACTCTGGAAATGGATCCACTCCCCACTAATGATGCTCCCCCAAGTGTATGTGGTGGGATCCCCTTCAGTTCCATTAAGCCATTTAACAGTCAGATTAGCTTTTACTTCAAAGGCATAATAACAAATATACAAACAGCTTACTCCCTCCAACATGAGGGGATTAATCTCCACCATCGCAATTGCCTCAGTCTCTGGAGGGGAGACTGAGTTCATGACTTATCTTGGTGGCTATAGAACACAAGTTCCAAGTCCAAAACCCACCTCGAGTCCCAGGAACACTGGTTTCTCATGTCTTCCCTGACAGGTTGGCTTGTTATACCTTTCTGCCTGAAACTCTGACTCCAAGGTCTTTACGGCTCCAATAGCCAGTCAAGCAGGGATGACTGCCGGTACCTGAAACTGAGAAGGACAAACAAAACCAAACAAGACAAATAATCCCTGACAAAAGGTAATGGGATAGAAGGGGAAGGCAGGAAAATGTCCTCCCCCTTGGGAGATCAAAGGGAGCCGATGCAATGAGGAGTCTTGTTCCCCTCTGGGAAAGAATGAAGGGGAGTGAGAGACTTCCAGTCCTGCAGATTTAAAGAAACCTCCTATTCTGTCTACAAGGCCAATTGAAGGAGATTACTCCAAGGCACTAATCAACCCTCTTAAGGGTAATGGAGAACCCTGGAGGAGGGGTGAGAGGTAACCTCTCCGACTCCAGGCAGTGGGGGCCAGGGTGATTGATCAAGTGTTATTTTTGTCTTTACAAAGTTGTTGATATTGCATAATGTATGGTCCTGGCTCTGTTCACTTCACTTGTGGTAGTAAATTATGAATTTTTCAATTTGTGTAAAGAACTTCAAGCTTCTTTTTCCTCACCCTTGACCTGAGGCTCATCCTTTCAAAAGGAGGGTTGAATTAAGACTGACGTTGTCTTCATTAATAAAACACAGGATGAAAGAGGGAACTCTGTTCCACAAGAATGATGATTTCATGATGGGAGATCTGAGCATGCACAAACCAAGCCCTATTACACAAACAACTTTAAAAAGGTTAATAATTCTGATCAATGACTAAGCATAATTCCAGAAGACCTGTGATAAAATGTCAACCACCTCCTGACAAAAATTAAATGGACAAAGAAAAGAATAGGACACTTTTGACATGGTTACTATGGGAATTTGTTTTGCATGACTGCATTTTTGTTACAAGGACTCTTTCTCCACCACACCCCTCCCATCTCTCCCAATACCACAAACCCTCCCCTCCACCTCCCACCTCCCATCCTCATCCCAAATGAAGAAGATGGAAGGGACAGACAGAACATCAGTGTGTGTGTGTGTGTGTGTGTGTGTGTGTGTGTGTGTGTGTGTGTGTGTATGTTTGGGGGGTAAAGAAAGGGGAGTTTTAATTAGAATAAATAAAATTAAGCTTATTTTTGTAATTCATTAACATATAATCAAATATTTGCGTGTTGATAATGGAATTTCTTTAAAGTCCTGTGATTTTTCTAGACAATCTCTATCATATCAAGGTCATATCAAAAAAGAAAGCCTTCCAGTACAGGTTTCATAAGACTCTCTGTTTATTTCATTGTGTTACTATCCCCAATACTTAGCACAGGATCTGAAACACAGTAGGCATTTATTAAAGGTTTATTGAATAACTATTGCATGAGAAACAGCTGTTCCATCTGGAAAGGTTCAGCACTAGGAAGTTAGGTATGATTTGAAAATATTCACAGATTCATTGATAGGTACTGTTGACAGTTGGGCAAAGGTGTCACAGTGAATAGAGCACAGGGCCTGGAGTCAAAAAGAGCTTAATTCAAATCCAGCCTCAGATACTTATTAGCTATGTGACCCTGGGCATATCACTTAACCCTGTTTGCCTCAATTTCCTCATCTGTAAAATGAGCTGGAGAAGGAAATGGTGAACTACTCCAGTATCTTTACCAAGAAAACCCCAAAGGAGGTCAGGAAGAGTCAATCACAACTGAAAAATGACCCAGCAACAATTGTTTCCAATAGTATTTATCAAGACACTGAAACATTTTAATAACTAGCTTACTATTTGTACAACATGGCCTGTTTTTTTAAAATGTCCTTATTTATTTATTTATTTTTAATATTCTTTTCCTTTTAAATTTTGAGCTGTAAATTCTCTCCCTTCCTCCTATTCCCTGCCCCACTGATTAAGAAAATAAGTAATATATTATCAATTATATATGTGGAATCATGTAAAACCTATTTTGATATAAACCATATTGCAAAATAGAAAACCAAAAAAAAAAATAGAAACTGAGAACACTTTAATTGAAACACAAGAGTTCATCAGTTCTCTCTCTGGAGGCAGAGAGCATTTTGTCATGAGTCCTTCAGGAGTGTCTAGGATGACTGAGTCTTTATAGTTGATTATCATTATAAAATTGTTGCTCCTGTGCACAATGATCTCCCAGTTCTCCCCCACTTCAGTTTGCATCAGGTTACATAGGACTTGATATTTTAAAAAAAATTCCTGAAACTACCCCCGCCATCATTTCTTATGACACAATAGTACTCCACCACAGTCATATGCCACAACTTTTTCAATCATTCCCCAATTGATGGGCATCCCCTCAATTTCCAGTTCTTAGATACCACAAAAGGAGCCATTATAATATTTTTTGTACATGTGGGTCCTTTTGCATTTTTTATGATCTCTTTGGGAAACAGATCTAGTAGTGATATTACTGGAGCAAAGGGTATACACAGTTTTATAGCTCTTTGGGCATAGTTCCAAATTGTTTTCCACAATGATTGGACTACTGCCCTAACAGTTCATTAGTTTACCTATTTTTCCTTATCCCCTTCAGCATTTGCCATTTCTGATAGGCATGAGGTGATACCTCAGAGCTGTTTAAATTTGCATTTCTCTCATCAATTTCAGCACTTTTTTATTTTTTCATATGACTATATATAACTGATTTTTTTCTGTAAACTGTCAAATGAGAAATGCTTTTTTTTAAAATAAAGTTGCCTCAGTTCTCTATACATTTGAGAAATAAGGCTTTTGTCAGAGAAACTTTCTGAATGTTTTTATATTCATAATTTATGGTACTTTTTAACAAAATATAATTTCCCTGATTTTCTCTTTTAATTATGTCTATTTTTGCTTCTTTTTTGTCTGCTCTAGCCCTTTATTTTAACTTCATGTGTTTCAAGTGCCTCTTGTAAACAAAGTATTGTTGAATTCTAGTTTCTAATGCATTCTGCTGTCCATTTCCATTTTAAGGGTTAGCTCATCCCATTCATGTTCACAGTCATGATCGCTATGTATTTCTCTCTAACCCATTTTCTTCTGCTTATTCTTCTCTTTTTTCTTTTATCCTGTCCCTTCACAAAAGTATGTTTTGCTTCTAACTGCTGCTTCCCTCCATTTACCTTCCCTTTTGTCATTCCCCAACCCCTTTTTCATCATCAACTCCTACTTCCCTATAAGATAAGATAACTTTCTATATACAACTGAGTGTGTATTTAAGTCTTCCCTCTTTGAGTCAGTTCTGATGAGGAGAAATTCAAACCGGCCTTTACCCACCCACCATCATTTTCACCTCTACTGTTAAAGCTCTTCCTTCATGCCTGTTTAAAATGAGATTTTCTCCATTCTATCTCTTCCTACCCCCTTATCCCAGTGCATCCCTCTTTTTCACACTTTCCTTTTTTATTGAGTTTATCCCAACATGATTGACTCATGCTCATATCCTGTGTCAATATAAACTCTTTTTAACTGCCCTAGTAATGATGAAGTTCTTAATAGTTACATGTATCATCTTCCCATATGGGAATGTAAACAGTTGAACCTTATTGGGTTCCTGTTATGATTTCTCTTCTATGTTTACCTTTTTATTAATTCTTGTGTCTGAATGTCAAATTTTCTATTCAGCCCTGATCTTTTCATTAAGCACCCTTGAAAGTCCTCAATTTCACTAAGTATTCATTTTTCCCATAAAGGTTTACACTTAGTTTTTCTGAATAGGTTTTCATGATTATAACCCTAGTTCCTTTGCTTTCTAGAATATCATATTCTAAGCCTTCCTTTAACATAGAAACCATTAAATCTTATATGATCCTAACTGTGCCTCCACAATATTTGAATTGTTTTTTTTCTGGCTATTTGCAATATTTTCTTCTTGACATGGGAACTCTGGAATTTAACTATAATATTCTTTGGAGTTTTTACTTTGGAGTCTGGTTTAGGAGGGCATCAGTGGATTTGTTCAATTTCTATTTTAATATCTGGATCTAAAATGGTGCAGTTTTTCTTTATAATTTCTTGAACTATAATAATAAGAGTCATTGTTTTATTGTGGCTTTCTGGTAGTCCAATAATTCTTAAATTATCTTTCTTCAATCTATTTCCAGATCAGGTATTTTTTCAATGAGGTATTTCTCATTTTCTTCTAATGTTTTTTTAAATTCTTACTACTCATGATGTTGTTAGCTTCTATTTGCCCAATTCCAATTTCTAAGGAATTGTTTTCTTCAGTGAGATTTTGCATCTCTCTTTCCATTTGCCCACATTTACTTTTTAAGTATTTTCTTCAGTATTTTTGTGCCTCTTTTACCAAGCTATTAATTCTCTTTTCATAATTTTCTTGTATCCCACTCATTTTCTCCCAATTTTCCCTCTATCACTTATCTTATTCTGTAACTCTTCCAAGAATTCTTATTGGGCTTGTGTCCAATTAGCATTTTTCTCTGAGGTTTGTTTGTAACTATTTTCATGTTATTAACTTCTTCTGAATTTGTGTCTTGGTCTTTCCTGCCACCATCGTAGCTCTTTATGATCAAGTTCTTTTTTCATTGTTTTCTTGTTAATTTCCCAGTCTATTTGTTGACCTTGAACTTTATGTTAAAGTTGAGTTCTGTTTACATGGATTTGGAGAAGTACTGTCCTAAGCTACAGGTTTTTTTGTACTGCTGTTTTCAGAGCTAGTTATGGAGGCTTACAATTTTACAATGCTTCCAAGATAGTATGATCTGAGGAGAAGTATGGTCACTGTTCTCCTTTCTCTACTCTGATCTAGAAAGTACCTACTTCCCTCCAACTGCAAGCACTAGCAGTCCTCTTGGCCTTGGAACTGTGACCAGGTTCCCTTCTCTCGTGCACATGCCTTTCTAATGCTCCTCTCTGCCTCAGAAATGCAACCAGGGCCCTTGCTCCTTTGTGACTAACCACAAGTGCTCCTCTTCACCATGGAATTGTGACATAGTATTGTGTATGGGCAATAGAGTTGCCACCCCAGTGTCACAGACCTCTTCTCATGAACTCCTAATTTTCTCTAGGCCAGAAAAAATGTTTCACCTTGACCTTTTATTGGTTCTGCTACTCCAAAAGTTTATTTTCAGGTATTATTTTAAAGTTGTTTGGAGGGGAACATTGAGAAAATTCAGCTGAATTGCTGCCTCTAAGCCATCATCTTGGCTTTATCTCATCATATGCTCTTGGTATCCAAATAATCAGTGATCCCAAAGTAGAATTTCCTAATTTTTTATATAGATTTCAATAACATTAACAGGAAGAAAATGGTTGGAATTTTACATAGGGTGAAAGAAAGAAACAAGTGTGTATTATTTTATCAAAGAGCAGAGAGGAGAAGATCAAATTCTAGTAAAATTTTAAATTGATTAGTAAACACTAGGGAATCTGTTTAAAAATTTGTAACTAGTCAGGAAATGTTCATCATGAATAAATAAAGCTGAGCCAGAAATGCTGCTATCATTAACTAGTTAATCACCTGGGTTAAAGTTTTGATGGTCTCAGTTAAATTCCAAAACTTTTCAGTTAACTATATGACGTTATCTCAGGAAAAATGGTATCTATGCTAAATTCTTTAATGACAGCAACAAGACAGTAATTTTTTTCCCCTGAGGCAGTGAGGTACTGGAAAACAAACAGTCCACTTACTGGGTGCATTGTAATCTGCTTTTGTGAAAAGAAGTCTGACACTGATGAAATCATTGATCCTTAAAATATTTAGTTGTAACTAAATCCCAAGCAAGATAATTTCTCAGGCAAAACAGTCATGTAAGATCTCAAGTTATCCATCAAATGATGTGTTGAGTTGTAAGAGTTATGTTAAGGTGAACACAGGAGATTTTCAATACAGAAAGTATATTGTATATAATGAGAAAATCTCCCTTTTTTCTTCATTTAATTATTTCTCATCCAAACATTGATGTGGATATAGTATATGAAAAAAAGTGGGGGAAAGGAGAGTATCTTTTGAGTGACTATGAAACTAGAGAGAAGAGGTTGGTCAAATCCTGCTCTACCTCTACCTGACTTGGGCATTATAGTGTGAGGGTCTGCTGTAGGCTAAATACTACATGATGCAAAGTAAAAATCTATATGAGTAACAGAAAATTCTATCTGTAAACTAAAAGTGAGAGAGTTACTGAGAATATCCATGAAGTGACAAAGAGTGCAATTTAATGTAGTATGAATGGATTATCTTGCACTAATGGGCAGCACATAGACATAACTCAGGTTGTAGGAAAGCTTAGAGGAAGATAATCCAAATGGAACATGGAAGGACTCACAGGACATGGAGTGAAGGAATAGGAATAATAGTATTTTCATGGGGAAATGAGTTTTGAACTGGATTATGAAAGACACATGGATCTGAAGAGGAATCAAGGGAAATAATACGATTTGAGCTGTGGGATGTCCCTACATGATCAAGAGTCACAAACCTCTCCTTTTCTAAACTGAAGAACCTGTTCCCAGGGATCATGAGAAATAAGGAAATATTATGGTTAGAAGGTGGAGTTGGTGGAAGTCAAGCAGAAACATTTTGGTCTAAGGCACTGAGAAGACATTGTAGGTTGCTAAGCAAGGGACTGGGAGGATGAAAACGTCCTGGAGAATGGCATACTTAAAAATTTATATCATTAAATCTCAAACAAATTGTATTCCCCCATCTTCAAAATGTGAAAAATTGCTGTTCTCAGTCCTAAAGTATATGGTGAGAAGTTGCATGATTCTATTTGAATAGTAAGCACATTCTGTTCCTGAGAAAGCAGATGCAAAGGAAAAACCAAAGGATTCTTAAACAAGCATCAGATGAGCAGCAATCATTTGTGACACCTATGCCAAGACAGGGAGGGGACTCCACATAGTCAGACCTGACTTTTCATTTTTCCTGGACCTTGTCTTTTGTCTGTGTGGAAAGATTACAAAGTGTTTGCTGCAGGTTTCCTGGCAACTCTAAAGGATTCACACCTGCTCCTATGATTAACATTGACCTAAGGTGGATAGGGTGGGGAACAGATATGCTAAGGAGGCTTCTCAGATTTAAAAGTTCCAACTCTGTATCTTCCCTGTATTATCTTGTCATGGAAGAAGAAACACATTTACCCTATTACCTCTTCATATCTTGCCATATGAGAAAGTGAAAAGTCCTCGTGCCAAGTTAGAAAATCCTTTGTATGCTGTAAGAGCCTAAGCTGAACTTAGTTCTCCATATATGAATGATGTCAAGGTAGATCAATGACTTGACTTGCATATTTATTTGCATTTATTTTGAGCCTTCGGTTGCCAACACTGATTTATGCATAGAACTTTCCTTACTCTATAGTATGTTTACTATATTCTTCTAGCAATGAGCTCTACACAATCTCTTAAAACAAAAATATAGAGATATTTTTTCCATAAGGAATTTTGTTTGGGCATACGATCACCTTCAACAATGACACAAGTGGTAACATAAGAGGCAGGATAGGACAATGTCAAAGCTAACATGCTTAACTAATTGCTATAGGTTACCCAAAGGAATATTTTTTCCCTATTCACTTTCTATAAAAGTAAGAGTCTGATCATTGTGTTATATGTTATATTTTAAGAAATTCAACATTTAAAAAATTGATATTTTGACCCTATGTTGCCAGAGTTCTAAATGAAATTCTTGATTTTTAAAATGTGCCTTCTCCTGAAGTTGGAAGTGATTTAAAAATATTTCTTTTCCAATTAATTGATGACAATAAAAAGTATTTGAATATTTATATTGTTAGTGATATCTACATTCAGTATAAAAAGTAACTACAATGAAAAATTCACTTTAGTTCAACAAGTGCCTAATTGGCAAAGGACCAGGCCTTACATCTTCCTGAATTGTTGAACAAATAACTAGAAATAGGATGATATTTTGAAGGATCCTTACATTTTTTCTGTTATCTGGGAGCCAAGCTGGAGGACATACAAATAATATAAAGACACACCCAAGGAAAAAGAACTACATTTGTCATGAGATCCTAGGTCTCTTCAGTTTCCATGAGACCGCATCCTTGTGGCGCAGAATTATTAGGAGGTTAAAAAAATAAAGATTTTTTTCAGAAGCAAAGAAGAGATAAGAAAGCACACCTCACTCCTTTCTTTACAAAGCTGTAAGGCAATGAGCATTTAATATTACATATACTTTCAGACTGAGTTAACGTATTATTTAGGTTGCTGAACTTTTACCTCCTTTTTTTAAATTTTAACAAAGATATTAAAGGATGGCTCATTGGTAGGAGAAAGGAGATATTTAGGATTGAAAGTAGTGTAAGAATAAAAGATACCAAACATTTTAGGATTCTAGGAAGAAGGGGGAGCCCTCGGGGAAAAGCAATCATGGTGGCTTCCTTTTCAGAATTCCTAGTTTCCTTCAAAATTCAGACTATTATCATTTAGTCCATGATACCTTTCCTAAGCCCCTTAGCTGCTGGTGCCTACAATGCACTAAACAAAAACAAACAAAAAAAGCATTTAATTTGTATATATTTTGTATTTGTAGAGGCAACATGGTGCAGTGGATAGAGCTGACCTCAAAATCAGGAAGACTTAGCTTTAAGTCCAACCTCCAGGAACATATTGGCTTATGATTCTGGATAGGGCACTTAATATCTCAGTGTTCTGGGCAACTCTGTGAGAATGTAAGTTGCAAAGAAATTGCCAACATGCATTGGTAGAGGGAATTTTCTCTCCCAGGTGTTCTTTACACCAATGAAATCACAGGTCTACTCCCAATAACTATCCGTACCTATCTAGGGGTATGTGTATGAAAGAGGGGGTTGGGAGGGAAAAGAGAGAGAGAAAGAGAGAGAGAGAGAGAGAGAGAGAGAGAGAGAGAGAGAGAGACAGAGAGACAGAGAGACAGAGACAGAGAGACAGAGACAGGGAGAGACAGAGAGAATGAATGTGTGTCATGTGAATGTTTATGCATGTAGCATCCAGCTTCTGGATAATATCTCTTTAATAAATGCCTGAATTGAAATGAATTTTGTTCACCTTGTTTTTTACATTGTGGATGTTTAGACTGATCTTTCTCACAGATCTCTGGATTTCACAGATGAAGCGTTACAGTGTTCTCAAACTCAATTCAATTAGCACTATGTCACCAGCTAAAAAGGAACATTTGTATATATAGGAAATGTTTCCATTTAAATTCTGCGTGCAATATTCCCCAACACATTAGTGAATACCTTCAGTGAGCATGTCTTCCTATTTTGTGCCTCATTTGAGTCTGATATTCAGAAGATCAATAACCACAGGTATTGGCACAGTCACATCTGTAATGGATTCTTGAATGATTTTAGCACATGGGTGAGACATCTTCTCTACTATCTCCCATTTAAAAATTAGAGATATATTCCTATAGTGGTGGAGCTAGGGAATAGTATCAAGGAAAGGAGGCAGAAGTATAAAAAAGGTATGAAAATGAGCAAATTCTCATCAAATTTGCTGTGCAGCTTAGCTACTGTCCCAGCAAGCAGCAGTACTGGTGAGATACTAATCTGTCTTTCACCAAGGCTATATCAAGTGGTGTCTATCAAGTGACACTCATTATAACTGGCTTGTGTCTAGTCATGCAGGATTGGGGACAAAAATCATTCCTTGACTCCAACCTCTATACCACCATTTGAATTCTGTCTTTAGGTACATAATGACAGGTAAAATTCCTTGAGGGCATTTGGGGTGATGAATCTCTTCTAACACTACACACATCTGGATCAACTCTTTTAGAATCTACCAAAGCGTTGTCAGAAACCAGATGTTCTGAGAAACTGCCAGCCCAGCCTATTTTCAAAATGATGACCTGGAGAGTTGGAATTAACATCCCATTACCAATCCCTAGGGCTGGCTGATCTTCCATGGTCTTTTATTTTTTCTTGTTCTCAAAATACAAATTCAACTCTGAGCGGACTCCTTGCTGTTCTAGTGAATCTGAGGAAAGAAAATTCATTTTAAAAGTACCTCGTTGCCTTGGTATTCTCTAAATTCCTTTTAGAGTTTCCTATTCAGCATAAAGAAAAATAGAACAGTATTTGTGACAGGCAACTTAAAGTCGTTTGCACAATACCTAGATATAAATCAAGGCAGATAGATTTAAGTGTAGAGAAAACTCAATTCACTAAATCCAGAGATGTGTAACATTAGTTTGACTACATGAGCCATAACAAAAGGGAAGCAAATAGAAATGGAAAGGAAATAAATTTTGATTCCCTGCTTCTATGAATTATGTCCTGTATATTAAATTCCCATCTCAGCACCAGCAAGGATGACTAAAACGAGAGCCATAGAACTGTCAAAAGGCTCTCAATTAGTAGAATGCAGGAAAGAGATTGATAGTGTGTGGAACTAGAGCAAAATATTGAGGTACAGCTTCTTTGTGCTGTTCATTCTAAAACTGAGTATCACCAAAAAGGCAGTGGAGAGCCTGATAGTGGGCATGAGAGGGCGGCCACACAACGGAAACAAAGGATTGTAAAGAAGAAGCTGTGTACAAAATGTGACCAAAGAAATGTAGGAGGAAAAACTGATGGGCTGGTCATGTAGTGAGAGAAAGGCACTGTGCAATGGTCTAAGGACACACACAACTACACACAACTACAAATGAAACAATTCCTTCTTTCATGGAGTAGCCAAGGAACTGTCCACAAGTACTAGACATCCTTATGATGTCAAGAGAAATCAAGGAAAGACCTAGCACACTGGGTTAGTGCCTGTCAAAACAAAGGACAGATAGGGACGGATTACAATCTTCGTTGTTGGAAGGCCCCATCCATGAGATTACTTGAGTTCCTCTAACCTGGAATGTATCATTTATCTATCTACATCTTCTCTACCCTTCAAATATCAAGTCTTTTATGAAATCTTCCAAGATTATTCTGATACACATTGATTTATCTCTATTCTGACTTTCTCTTCAATGCTTTTTAGCAGTTATAATTGGAAAAGATTAAAATATTTTATTTCCTGCTGAGTCAAGGTGAAACTCTTCTGCTTTCTTTTAAATCTTTTTGTAATGTACTATTGTGTTGCCCATTCAATATCAGTTTCCAATGATCTTAGCACTCACCTACTACTCTATTAATACAAAGCATAAGTGTTTCACAAAATCACCTTGCTTATTCTTGGTATGGTTCCTTCACTCATGTTGTTCCATTACATCTAAAATAGACTTCTTTTTCCTCTGTCTACACTTGTCATTACTCATCATTCAAATCCCACTTACTACATCAGGCCATCACTGACTACCCCAACCTGTACTGATGATTTTGTGTTGTCTCCCCCATTAGAATACCCTTCTTGAGGGCAGGAAGTATCTTACTTTTCTATTTGTATCCCCATAGCTTTGTACAGTGCTTTGCAGATAGTAAGTACTTAATAAATGTTCCATTTGTTCATTCATTCATTAAGCCTAAACTCAACATCCACCTCCACCATGTATTCTTCCTTGATTCTTTGCTCTCTCCAACCCAAGTATTCGCCCCTTCCTTAAATATTCATAGAGTACAGATCTCTTCTTTATCCCCAATCACTACCTACCTTGTACTTGTACTACACTTATCAGTGTATTGTTGTACAATGCACCCTAATCCACTCTGTTTCCAATAAAATAGAAGCTCCTTGGGAATAGAAATTGAATTCCTTTTATTATTTTCATCACCAGTATCTAGCACAGAAACACATATGGGAAGCACTTAATAAATGTATATTGAATCACTGATCTTGGTGCTATACACAATTTATTATAAAATTATACACCACCATCTATTACAGTACTTTTTTTCAAAAATCATCACTAGACACATATAAGACTAGGTTTGTATAAGTCTCAGTTCCTTTGCTAAACATCAGTTGAGTGTAAGCAATTTTTTAAAGAAGTATAAGTCCAAGGGAGGGACTTAACCATTCAATAGAGACAGAACAAATGCAGCAAAGAATGAATAACAGTTACAAAATGTCATATATTAACAGATATATGTATATGTACATATTTATACATTACAAGTATACATATACACATAGACATATAATATATCATTGTTGTTGATTTGTTGTGGTTGTGTCTGACTCTTCATGACCCATTTGGGGTTTTGTTGGCAAAGATACAGGAGTAGTTTGCCAGTTTTTTTCCTCTGACTCATTTTTCAGATGAGGAAAATGAAACAAACAGGGTTAAATGACTTGTCCAGGGTCCCATGGCTAGTAAGTGTCTAAGGTCAGATTTAAACTCGGGTCTTCCTGACTCCTGTCCCAGTGCTGTATTAATTGTGCCACCTAGCTGCTAATAATAGATCTGAAAATATGTATGTGTGTATACACACATACATATATAATACATATATAAATATATAGACATATACATGTGTACATGTATGTATAATATGACATGTATAAAATTATATTACATAAATAATATGTATATATAATACATATATGTATATATCTATAAGAGATCATTGAGGACAAGGGGGAGATGAGGCTAGAAAGAGGCCTAGATGTAACCCTAGCTGGGCCTCAAACAAAGTGTAGAAAGAAGGAAGGACAATCCAGAGAGCCCATCATCACTAAAGGCACAAAATCAAGAATGGACTTGGCATGTTTAATTTCAGTCCTGAGAAACTAAAAAAGGATGGTACCACTGCCAGAAAAAAGAAAAGTCTTAATGATAAACTGCTTGGGAATGAAAAATAAGTTTGGTTTCAGCGTGATAAGTTGCATATGTCTTTAGGATATTCAGAGGGAGATGTCCAACAAACAGTTGAAAATATTAAGACTGAAGCACACAAAGTAAATTAGAATAATAGGTTTGGGATTCACAGTCTAGAAATAATTGCTGAACCCAAGTGAGTTATGTGAGCTCTAGTATAGCAACAAAAGAACACAGGTCTATGAATGAATGAATGAAAAAATGAATGAAAAAAACATTTAAGTGACACATTGTGTTAAGCAACGGAGATACCAAAAAGCAAAAATAGCAGCAAAAAAAGAAAGAAAAACAGGACAATCCCTGCTCTCCAGGGTTACCACACAAAGTAGTTCAGCTGCAGAATGGATAGAAAAACTCAAAAGTCCTAAGGGTTTAGCAAAGAAGCATATGGCAAGACCAAGAGATCCTTAGTTTAACTAAGTGGGTCACATATTTCTGGGGCTCTTTAGAATGTAGAAGCAGGGCAAACATTAAGAGCTTGTAGTTTTCCATTTCACAAGATAGAAGAGAATTGGTGATTTCCATCTCACCCAAGCCATGAGACTATAGTTAAATTTAAAATTTCTACTGTTACTTAAAAGAGAATATTTCCCATGAAGGTGATGGTAATAGAGGCAGAAAGCTATTAATGTGAAGTTCCTTTGGGAAAAGAAGGGAGAAACGGTCAGTCTTATGACCTAAAAAAAAAAAAGACAATTTCACTCACCCTTAAGGGAAAAAAAAATCATGGCAAATTATCTCACATTGTATTAATCTCAGAATCATGTCCTTTCTCCAGTATTTGAAACTTCTGTCTAATCTTAAATGACACTTTCAAACTCAGTTGATACCATACTAAAATTCTTGGATTTCTCACGATGGCCTCAGAGGGTTCCACCTGCTTGCTGATTTCACTCTGTTTAATGCCTTCTTTGCAGAATGGTAAGACTCTGGCTCATAGTCCCTGGTTAAGGCATCAACCTTACATTCAGCTCTGCCCACATGAGAGAAGGGATTGCTACCTTCCTTCTTTGACACCTACACCATTAGAAGACACCATGCTCCCCTAAGTTTTAAAATAACACAACACATACTTGCAAGTCCTTGGTTTTTATTTGGCAATACTGTAAAGATACTCTTCTACAGCTGACAGATCCTGCATAGGTTGAGAAATGCCTGCCTTTGGCTTCCCAGTGAATGTATATTCAGATTCCTGGGGCGGGAGTAAGAGCATTTTTCCAGACCTAGTCCTGTATAGTCCATGTTAACACAAACCACAAAATACTAGCAAATAGAGAAAGCATAGCTCTAATGGTCCATTTTCTTTATTTTTTATTCGTATTTGGGATGTTATTGCTAGCCACTATTCCCCAAACTCCATTTTATATATCTTTGGTCTTTTAATTGGTCACAGATTTGTTTATTGGATAGTTCCTTGGTATACCCTAAGTTTCCATGGCCTTAGCAAAACTTCTTATCATATGTCTATAACGAGACCCCAAAAGTAATAAAGGAAAAACTATATGGCACATTTTTTTCTTTTAATTTGGGGAGGGGCTCTGACGAATTGGGATAAGAGGAGTGTCTCTGTGGTTGCATCAAGCTTTCTTAAATGTAAGGTAGGGTGATGTTCTTCAAGTAAATCTTTAAAAATGATAGTTATCATTTTTGAGCAGGGATGCATTTGTCTAACAGGTGGTTTCTGGACCTTAATCATTCATCCCAATTCACAGCACATAAAGTTGGAAACCAACCTCTGGCTCTTCACTACATGTTTGGAGTTTCTCTAGTTGGGGGATCATCTATCAAAAGGCTTTCTTTGCTTTCCTCATCCATCTGCAAATTCACAAAGTTATCAGCCTGCACTATACTGATCCCAGGCACAGTTCATAGTGAGGGTCTTCCTTAGCCTAGCTTTAGTGCTAGAAGGAATGGTAAATGATAGGGGACATGACAAACATTGCAGAGTTGAAGGAAATTAAGCCATTGAAGGAGACAGGCCAGGCCAAATAGATAGAAAATCTAGTGAGAAGTTGTCCCACATAGGTCTCATAAGAGACATCTTCCTATGGAGAAGGAAAATGGGACCTAATTAAAATGATACAGTTTTGAAAAGGTAGATTAGATATTGAAACATGACCCATCTTTTGCTCCCTATTCTGGTATAACCTAAGTGTGTGATGGCAGACAAGTGAGGGGAGGGATTCTGTAGCAATACAAAGCATTACTGAGACAAAAACATCACTCAAAAACCCCAACCCCAATACAAACACACACACACACACACACACACACACACACACACAATAATGACTCCAGAGGAGAAGACTCAGGTCAAGACACCAGATAACTAAATCTCCCTGCCTCTATATCTTTTCCCCATAATTATTTATTTTTCTCCTTTTATGATCTTTTCATTCTGAAGAAAGCACCACTCACCACAAACCCCCCGACTCTCCCTCATTCCCCTATCATCACTCAGATCTCTTTGCCCTAACACTGGTCTTATTCATCTCTACTCTACTACCACCTATTCTGCCACCATTAAATAATTCTACAGAAATGTGACTTCATGAATTGTTCCTACAAAGGTAAGAATTGCAGACAGAACATTTATATTTTTGATCATGACTTTCGGTCTCCCTGTCCCCAGAGTCCCAATTTTTTGACAGCCAACAGAGCATACAAATATCCTTTGATTTCTCCTTTGATGTATAAGGACAAATAGTTTAACCAAAAAAGAAAGAGAGAAGCAACAACAAAAACCCAGCTTATTTGGCAAATATTTGTAAATCAAGGCCTTTAATGCCATCCATTCTTGCATAATGTCTCCTGACCAATATAAAATGAAAAAGTCATGGTTTGTTACTTTAATGACAAAGTCATAAGTTAAATAAAATATAAAACCTTATTTAGCTAAAATAAGTTTTTAATAATGAATTATTCACATATTGTCACTGTAATTACCCCTTTCCCTACCTTGGTGGAAAAAATAAACAACTGAGATGGAAGTAAAGCTCCATTGGTGATGGTGGTAGTTGGGTGGTTGGTTGGTTGATTAAGAAATAATTGTGAGTGATAGTAAAAGTAAAAGTTTTCTATTTGTTTGTTAGGATTGTCAGAACTCAAGGAGATGTGATCAAATACCAGCCGCTTTTGTAAATGATATATGGGGGTGTGGAGAAAGACAGTACAGCTGTGTTTCAGTCCTTAGATATGGAGAAAAGATGGTGCCTCTGATAGAAAGAAGTCTTGAGGGCGACATGGTTGGTAATGAAAAGTAAGTTTGTTTCACCATGATTAGCTCAAGGTACCTGTAGGATGTTCAGGTATAGATCACAGAAATTGAAGCTAGAGGTATAGATTTGGGAGGGGTCAGCCTTGATGTGATAGTTAAAGACAATGAAGAGGGAAAATTTTCTCTGACAGAGAACAATCTATAGATAGAAAAGAATAATACTCTGAAGACTGAACCTTGAAAAATCACCAGATTTTGGAAAGTTTCCACAGTTGCTTAATGGTAATGGTAGTAGAAATAGGATTCCAAAAAAGCCATAGAACAAATAGTCGTGTCTCTAGAGCCAAAACAACCCAGGATGTGACTGAAAGAAGAGTTGGAGAAGCTAGAGAAGTGGGCATGAAGTAATGACATGACAGACATTACCAGGGTTTGTATTTCACTCCAGTCACCAGATGAGACTAAGAGACCTAGGCTTAATATTCCCTTTGGAGATTTCAACCCCTACACTCATAAAATAAAAAGGAAAAAGTTGTAGCACTAGGAGTCATTAGGGATATAGAGCACCCAGACATCCCAAATCCAAGCTAGGTAAGGCTGTTCCTTCCTTGTAATAGTAGAAGTTAAGAGGTTTAGCTTCAAGCACCCAAACTATATCTCTTGAATGCACAGGTTTTGTACTATCTGGATCTAGGAAGAACTGTGAGCACCCAACCTTTAGAATATTTATGTTAATGAATTTTTCCCTTCTTTCTGTTTTTGTGAGTTAAATCTGCAAAAATTAAACAATGCCTGTGTAATTGAAGTCCACTGAAACATATTGGCAAAATCAAGAAGTTCTATTTTTTTTTGCTAGTGAGTGTAAGAACTATGAGTTCTATTGGATAAATCCATATGTAACATGCCCTCAGATTAAAGAGACAAGTACCCACAAAAGGGTCAGGGCTAGTGGATAAAGAAAGTCATATCTGGGAGAGCAATAGAGAGCTTGATGGTCACTCACAAGTATTTTCCAGCATTGGGTAGAGTGTATAAGTGATGAAAAGCATGGGAAAATTATTACTTACCCTTTATAAAGGAATAAGATCAAGTACTTCATAATAAGATCCTTCTTGTGGTTAAATGAGTAAGACTTAGGTCAGTGATTATCATGAACTGAGCAATTACTATGGCCAGAGTCTTATCCCCCACACTTGGAGGAAAAGACAAAAGAGGAAACACTAAATCCATCACTTAGGGAAATTCCTCCTCTTCAGTGAAGACTGAAACTCTATTTTTAGATACTGTGGAATAGGCCTCTCATGTATTTGTACCTACTGATTTCATCTCAGGAATAAGACAAGAAACACCAAGTGTCTTTAAAGACATTTGTAAATTAAGAAATTCCTTCACCCCACCAAAATTTTGTTCATAATTTTAAATAAAAAGTAATGAAATATTTAGCTCATTGGTCTAAAAACAGCTATTTATATATTCATTCATTTTAAAATGGATAGAATATCACTAAAGGAGAATAGAGTTTCAAAGAGCAAGGGGTTAACTGTGTTGAATGGTGTATAGAGTTGGAGAAGAATAAGGACTAATAAAATGAGGAAATCACAATTTCATATATTTAGAGCTAAAAGGTCCCTTGGAGGTCTCCAAATGGCAAAGATGGAAACTGAACCCTCGGAACTCAGGTTTTCTATAGTCAAACCTAGCTCTCTTTCCAATGGACCTCACTGCTGTCTCTGCCTCCCTCTCTAAGTTGCCTTAATCAGCTAAATAATTTACCTGTAGTGAAAAAGTTAGTCAACCAGAAAAAAGAATTAGAAAGCTTACAATGATTATTACCTGCAAACTCTACGTGTTTGTGTGCTTATGGTGTGAAGAAAAAAGAAGAGGAATAAATGAATGAATGAATCAATGAGGTGGAAAATGGCTCACCCCACCTGGGATTGGGAGCATGATCCTCATTTCACCCTTGTCAGAAAACAGACTCCCAAGAGTTGGTTATTAGTAGTGGTTCACAGGGTGATAAGTAGGTTTTAAAATATGCCCCATCCTACAGTAGTCCCTTTAGAAACATCCCAGATTCCATTAATGTATCCAGTCTCCCATATCCCAAACCCCTCAAGATTCTTCACTTAAAAAGAAACTCTGCCTTCTTCATGTTTTCCATTCTCACCCTCCACCAGCCAAGGATCTCTGCCCAAAAAGTCATAAAAAATGTGCAGCTGGAGCAGTTGTGAAAAACATGGTGATTTGTGGAGGTGGAGGAGTGGGAAAAAAAATAACCACTTTCTTGGAAGTCAACCAATCCCCATGAGTTTGATGAAATGGAGGCAGTGTGGGAGGAGTATATAAGGAGCTAGCATGACCTGTCAACACTGAAAACCTATGCTATAGCCCCTTTTCTCAGAACTACAAAGATTTTGGAAGTTTTTCATCATTTTATGCTCATCAAACAATTGCAAATGAAAATATTATCTTGAAAAGCAGTGAAAAGTCAGCTGTGATGCTGCCTTAAATGGTGCTTCTTTAAACATGCTATGACATGGACATATATTTCAAAGTTAGGTTGGGTGCATATGTGCCTGTGTGCATTAGTAAAGAGTAAATTGAAATATTTTCATATGCAACACTTTGAGCTTGTGATGTTTGTTGTGCCTGTGAAATGACATCTTTGTTCCTTTTAAAATAGATACCAGTAACTTTGCCCCATATACGAGAGAAACATGTCATAGAAACACTGAAATTTAAAAAAGCAAAGAAAATGTCTGAAGTTATTAATGTATGATTTGTATTTGTACATTTGTGCCTAATAACTTCCTTGTGACAAGTGTGTTTTTATTCTTTCATTCTCTAGTTCTATAATATATATTAAGCTGTTTTGGTTTAAATCTATTTCTCAAACGTTGGGGAAAGGCAGTGAAGATGTCAGCCTGCTCAAGAATCTCTGAGGGAGCTGCATGCTAACTATTCAATACTTACAACTTTCCCTTGAAATAATAAAAGAGGAAAAGGAAAATGAATAATTTTATCAATTCGTAAGGATGTGATAACAGTGTTTTTCATAAAGTAAGCACTAAATAAGTATTTGGTGAATTGAACTGATATACTAAAATATTAAGGTAATTTAGCCTCCTCCATTATTAGCAGCAAATATTGGGGGTCTTTGACAGTACATGACAACACCACAGGAGAGGCTTTGGGCATCAGTGAAAATGAATTAGGCACCTTTTCTAATATTAAGGAGTTTACAATATAATGTATCAGGCAAATACATGCATAGTCAAAGATTGCTTTGCTAATAGTGCACAAACAAAAATCTTCATTATTTGTAAACTTTGGCCATCTACACAGGAAAAAGTGAAGGGAATATTGGATTGACTCTACATTGCACTTGACAAGAATCATATTGGCAATTCAGGAAAATTTAAATTATATAGCTTCACATTTCTCTATCAAGAATCAGTTCAAGTGTGTTAAGGAATGTTATAGGGCCCTTTGAACTTGTCTTTTTAAGTTGCCATATTTTCCAGAAACACTGAACTCAGAGTATGCAGGAGGCCCTGAATGTGTCAAAGACAAAGTCCCCACTGAGCTGGCATAATGTGTTGTTTGTATACCAAGCTGAACTCGCTATGTGTTCTTATGAGTCTAGACAGGCACCAGTCTGCACTAGGCTGGGAATTGTTTGTGCAGTTGGGACCATTGTAGATAAGCAGACTGTCCTAATAGCCTAGCAGTTTCTAAATGAGGGAGTTCTGTCCTTTTCTCACCTTCACCGCACTTTTACCCTCCTTTGCCATATTCATTTAGGTGGAGATTTCTGGTACTTCCTCCTTTGTCCTATTGTTATAAAAATGCAAACTTCTGGACGGATTGTGAACTCTTTGGGTTCCACATGCATGTTCATTTCTCTTGTAATAAACTTAAATTTCACATAAATTTCATGAAGTTGTGATTACCTGCTGACAAGTGGTATCCTTTAAGTGAAATTTTCTTGGTTCCCTCCTGCCTCCATCTGCCAGGGCACCCAATTGCAAAACTCTGCATTCATTCTATAGGTACTCTATATATGCTCCTCTGTGTGCTATGGTTTCCCCATTTAGAATGTAAACAACCTGAGGGCAAGAGCTATTTCAGTTTGGTCTCTGTATCCCTGGAACTTAACACTGCGCTTTGTAATAGAAAGCACTTAATAGTGCAGAGTAGAAAAACACACATATACTAACTCTTCCCCCACAGCCTATGAAATACCTGTAAAGAAAGACTCTCAACAAATTCTAGAGCAGCAGAAGTCATAGAACAACAGAGTAGAGGATATTTCCAGCCCAGGGTGACCAGTCAATGGGAAACATCTGTTGTGCCAGACACAGAGCGAGCCTAGCCCAGCCTTGGCCAACTTTAGTAAGTCCCTTATGAGTTCTCTTTCCTGTTTCCCTTTTCATGCTTCTCTTAATTCTTGTGTTTGAAAGTCAAATTTTCTTTTTAGCTCTGGTCTTTTCATCAAGAATGCATGAAAGTCCTCTATTTCATTGAAACATCATTTTTTCCCCTGAAGTATTATACTCAGTTTTGCAGCATAGGTGATTCTTGGTTTTATTCCTAGTCCCTTTGACTTCTGAAATATCATATTCCACGCCCTTTGATCCCTTAATGTAGAAGCTGCTAGACCTTGTATTATCCTGATTGTATTTCCACAATACTCAAATTGTTTCTTTCTGGCTGTTTGCAATATTTTCTCCTTGACGTAGGAGCTCTAGAATTTGGCTACAATATTCCTAGGAGTTTTAGGGTGAGGGGAGGGGAGAGATGGGGAGAAAATTTGGAACTCAAAATTTTGTGGAAATGAACGTTGAAAACTTAGATAAATTTAAAAAAAGAAAGCACTTAATAAAAATGCTTTTTAATTGAATCTGATCTTAGCAGCATTCTCTAACTTATGCAAAACTATTTCAAAATGTTTAATATTCCACAAATTCATTTCCCAATCTGGGTCACTATGTAGGAAAATATGGCATAAGGACATATTTTTAATTCGAGAATTCTTAAAGTACTCATACTTCATTATCATCTTCAAAATTTGTGCTTAATGGGAATCAACTGCTCTAGAGGCCATGATAAACACTAAAATCTTTGAAATGTCATCCATTTGAGGTGATACATGCCCTCAAAACCTATGTTAATTCTCTGAAATAAGACTTTTAGATAAAGGGAATTCTACAACCCTAATCTAGGTCAAGCCCAGCCCAGGATATGATAGGGATAAGAACTGGACCTGTGGTTTCACTAGTATAGGAAACTCCCCAGAGAGAAAATTGTCTGTACTAATGTAGGCCAGCGTTACCTCTGAAGTAAATGTTCAGAGAGGTCCCTAGGGAACTGAGAGGTTAATTGATTCACCCAGGGTCATGTAGCCAGAACCCAGGTCTTCCCAGCATTGAGGCTTCTTTTGCAAAGGCAATTTGGGGAATGTTTTCTCAATGTTCTCTTTGTCATGCAGTTAGGTTTGATACCCATCCCAAATGCCATATACACGTATTCTACCTTTCCTGAATTGACGCCCTTAAACAATGCAATTTGTGCCTCAGAGCAACCACTGGAACCACTCATCTGTGCCTGCCCCTCCTGTCGTCACTCTGCTATTTCACCAAATCTCCTAGATTTGACTTTTCACTGCTGTACTTTTCATCCTCTTCCACTTGGTAAAAAGCTGCCTGGGACTTCCAAGGTGGCAACTACTCAATTCATGTTCCCATGCCAATAATCAAAGATTAAAAAAGACGTCCATAAACATCCCTTTCTCTTCCTACTAATGTGTGAATTGTAGATTTTTAAAGAGAATGTCCCAGATTTTGTTGTCTAATCCAAAAGTGATGGGTATTTCAGAAGTGATATCATGGTTGTCTGGGAGGGGGAGGTATTTTAAGACAGGTACACCCTGTGGAGTTTTAAATTATCCTATGGAGACTGTCACCTTTTCCACCATTAATCATAATAAATGACGTTTCTAAAGTTTGCAAAGCACTTTACATACAATGTTTCCTTTTAGTCTCAAAACATCCCCGTGAGAAAGGTACAAATTTTATTCTTCCTTTTACAGATTAGGCAACTGGGTGCCAGAGATCACCGGATAATAGGACCATAGATCTAGAGCTTGGAGGACACATCAGAAATGATCTGGCCCCAACTCCACATTTTTCAGATGAGGGAACTGAGGAAGGTAAAAGACTTGCTGAAGGTCATTTAAGTAATGAGTCTTAGTGATCAAATAGGTCTGTTTCTAAATCCAAATCCCACATGCTCTGTACATAGCCTCTCAAATACTATTTGCCTTCAAGTTGCATTCACAATGTTGAATAGAAATTGACTATATGTCAGGCATTGTGCTGACCTCTGCAAATAAAGAAACAGAAAGGAAACGGTCCCTGCCCTCAAGGAACTTGCAAACTGCTTGGAGGTAAGGTTTTTTGTTTTTTTGTTTTTGTTCCACCTCCTTTCTTTGTTTTTACTCAGGTTGTGTTGATAGATTTTCAATGATTCATTTCCTCTTCAGTCCCCTTCGGTCTCTCCATTGTGGGACAACTGTCCAGGGCTCGGAAAGTAACCTATGGCCATATATTGCAATAAAGAGAATTAGCTGGTATAGGAATCAAAATGCAACTTCATTACTTCTATTTTCTAACCAGATGAATTAATTGGCCACATGAGCAGTGTTTCATCACCCTTCCACTCTGCATCTGGAATACTTCAGTTACACTTAGAATCAGTAAAGCAAAACACCTGTTAGCAAAGTTCTGTCTCCTGTGCCATTCTCTCTTTCTATGACTTTGTACTGTTCCTAGCGTTTGAACTCAGTCCATAACAAAATTCACCACCATGAAGCAACATTTCCTGCGTTCCTAATAAGCCTGAATTCTGCCTGAGTTGAATAATCACAGATGGCTTCCTTAAAGGTGCCAAATACATGAAAACTACTTAGCTAGGATATGCTATAAATATGGCTCCTAAATATAGGATTAAAAGGGATGCGTACTCTTCACCCCTGGAAGCTGAAAATGAAATCATATACATAGGCCACAATTTTCCCTGGGGCAGTTAAGCTACTAATTGCCTGAATTTACCAAATAACTGAGAAATGGAATTTCAGTTTAAATTACACTCAATTCAAACATGTGATTTTGTTTGCCCTTGTCTCTCCCAATTTATTGGACCTCCCCAGAAAAGGGGAGAGCAGTAAAAACAGACCCAAGGAACTCACATCTGGTCCCTCTCTTAGTTCTTAGAAGAATTTGGTTGCTTCAGAAATATGGAGTAGAAGCCATGGATGCCAGGGTCCTTTACAATGTAATTGATTTAAGCCTTGCTGTCTGTTCTTTGCCCATTAAGACCGCCTGCAGAAGCAGGTTTAAATGTGGGGCAAATATCTACATAAATAATGAACTATTTTATCAGTCACAGAAACCCCAATGCCTCCTTGACATCCCCTTCTCCTCGTGTAGGCCCTGATTCCAGTCACTCACCAGATGTTTTCTATTCACAGTATCTCTTATAGCCATTTCAGTCTTTTCATTCCCCTTGCACTAACTCTAGTTCAAGCCTTTATCAGTTTATTCAGGGGAGTGATTAAATAGGTAAAACATGAACCAACAGAGGTTTTTAAAACATATTGAAGAGAGAAGAAAGGGCAAATGACTGAGCATAAATACCAAAGAGCAACCCGGAGGTATAAGAAACACTGTTCAGAAAGCTAATGCTACAAATGATTCAAGGCTTATGTTGAATGGTAAAGAGAACCATGTTGAGGGCAAGAAGGGATATAACTGCTAGTTGGGGTGAATGGATTATAATGGATTACACAGAAAAGGCAAAACTAATCAACTCTTATTTCCCTGTTTTCTCTCCAACGCATGATATTCAGAGTAGAAAACAAATCAAAAATGGGGAATTGGAACTAAAAATAAATGAAGAGATGGAAAGAAGGCATCTAACTATGAGTTCACATCACCAAACCCTAACAAACTACATCTCACAGTGCTGAATGTGGTTATGGAGCCATGGTCAAAGATCTTTGCAATATCATGGAGAATGGGAAGGAAATAAGGAAACAAATATTCATTAATACCTACTAAGTGCCAGGTGCTATGCTAAGCATTTTACAATTACTATCTCATTCAACCCTCACAATAACTTTAGAAGGTAGATGCCCTTATTATCCCTTTTTACAGTTGAAAAACCTGAGGCAGACAAAGGTTAAGTGACTTGCCCAGGGTCACACAGCATCTGAGGCTTGATTAGAACTCAGGTGTTCCTGACACCAGACCCAGAGCTGTATTCATATTATGTTGGGAGACAGGGACCAAAATTATGATCTCATTGCCAAGAAACTTCTAATTGGTTTAGAAAATTGTCTGTCAAAGTAGATCATCTGTTCTACAGTTGTTTGAGACAGCTAGGGAGTACAAGAGATAAAATAGTGGAGTCAGGAGGACCTGGGTTCACATCTGGCCTCAGACACTTACTAAGCTGTGCAACCCTGAGCAAGTCACTTAAACCTCTATCTGCCTCAGTTTCCTCTACTCTAAACAGGTTAATAATAGCTCTTAACTCCCAGTGTTACTATGAGGATTAAGTGAGATAATATTGGTAAAGGGACTTTACACAGTGATGAGCACAATGCAGTCATTCAATAAATATTGTTTTCTTTCCTTCCTTTCTTTCTTCCTCCTGACATTTTAGAAATGTCCCTATATACACACAGCCAAAATATGCTAACAGCAAGACAAGTTCAGTTCTTCTTGACTGCACAGTTGACTCTCTGTCTATTCTCCCAAGCTGCCCTCAGGATACATGTAAAATCCCAAATCTGGGCTCAAAAAATAAACTGCACAGGCAGAGGATAAGTAAAGATATGTCTCAATGTGAAAATATTCACATGGAAATGACACGAAGGTTTCAATAGACTAAAATGGAGTCAGTAATGTGACATGGCTGCAAAAGGACTCACTCAATCTAAGGCAGCATTAATACAAGTAGAGTCCTTAAGAAGAGAGATTATAGACCCGATGTCTCTGCCATGGCCAGTGTCTACCTTAGAAATGTAGGATCATAGCTCTAGAGCTAGATCTTCATTTTATACATGAGGGCATTGAGGCCCAGGAGATGAAATGACATTCTTATCCCCAAGGGTTTAGCATCCCACTAGAAAACCTGCCCCATGTCCAGGAACTTTGGCTATTCCACCACTGATTAGACTGATGCCATCTGTTGAATCAAGGCTTCCATCTCTGTAACTGATTGTGAGAATGGTCTACTATTCCCTGGGAGAGAGATGTTCTCATTTGGGGGCATTAGCTGCCATATTCCTAACCACAGCAAGTTACCAAAATTGATTCTTAGATTCCTGGTTTTATCTCTCTCTGGATATCTCTACAAAAGGGCCTCACTCTCTTTCACTGTTATTTGTCCTTCCTTTCCAAGAGACTAATGACATCATAGAAAGATGTCTTGACTCATGCATGATTTGGATTTAAGTGAGGCAGAATTGCACAAAGTCATCACCCTCAATCTCTCATCCAGAGTCATCCAAGTCCAGTAGCAAGACAAAAGTCAGGAAGACTGGCGATGGCCCAGGATGTAGGGGATGACCTTGGTGTCTTTGATGGATCAAGCCCTGAATGCTACACAGCACCTGCTTCAGTCACCCTCATGGTCTTTAGAACAAGTTGTTCCCATCTACCCATTCCACCAGGGCAAATCTTCACATGCTTGGGGTAGACATCCCCTTAACTCCCAATGGGTTTGAGGCCTGTTGGTCATCCTCAATATGCCATAATAAACCTTTAATGTTTTAAGTTCTGGGGTTAAACATAAGGAAAAGAAAGATGATCCCTTCCTTCAGATCTTTGTGTGCTGGGGGAAGACAGAATATAAAAGGAAGCTGGAAGCAAGCAGAGGGAGGACATCAAGGGATGCCCAGAGCATTTGTGGAATTGAGACCAAGCAGAGGTGCAGAGGAAAGTAGAGTGGCCTGCAAAGCTGAGGTTCTGCCCTCTCTAAAGGAAGGATTTAGGTGGAGATTTATGCTCTACCCATCTGCCCTCCAATCAGAAGGAAGAGGAGGCCGAGGAAACTAGGAATGTCCTAAGTATGTCCAAGGCTGAGCTAATCAGCAGAATGAGATTTCTGGGGATCACTTTGTCCTGGGAAGGACATCTTACTCTGTGTAATTAAGACCAAGCAGAGCTGTAGATGAGGTTGTAGAATTTACTCTGACTCTTGATCACTCAAGAAACAACTGCACCTTCATCTTACAACTGACAGATCTCTCATGTAAAATTGACCTGAAGTTTTCTCTTTTGGTTCGCCTTACTCTATTTATCTGTTCTCACCCAGGGAAAACAGAAAATCTATGCCCTTGAATTCAACCATTAATGACTTTGCCAGGGTAACAGAATGTTGTATTCTGTAAAAATACCAATTAAAAAATACAAAGGCATAAGCCTCTAGAGTAAAATATACAAAAAGCTCCACTGAGTTTTTAATTTTAACAGAGTCCCATAACCAATGACAAAGGAGTGACTTGAGGCAAATATAGGGCACAATGTACTTAAAACACTGCAAGACGTGCTTTGTAAATGAACTAAAGGACAAAGAGGGTTTTCTCGACATTTCCTTTTAATAATCCATGTCAGACATGAACAATCAAAGAGAAAACTTGAGTGCTCTGCAACAAAGGCTGTAGGAGATGAGCATTTTGAGTGTGAAAAGCCTAAATGGTCTTGCTATGGTTGATGAATGTTCAAAACCCAGGAGGTAACATTGGATACCCTCTGAAGTTGAACAGCATGTTGGAAATGAGGTTCAGTGTTTAAGAAGACTGAAAATTCTTCTGATGTTTGCTATGCTATTAGTCATAAATAATTATGATTTATCAGTTGTGAGTTATTTAAAAATACACCATGTCAGAATATCACAGAATCCTTGCATTGTAAAGCATTAGAGTTGCTGTTAACCTAAAACTAAAATCTCATTTCCAAAATAACCATTGGGTGGTCTTTTTTAGTGAACCTTTAGTGAGAAAGAACCCACTTTTTCCCATTAGCAGCCCATTCCACTTTTGGATGGTTCTAATTTTTTTAAAGTTTTCTTTATATCAAGTCCAAATCTACTTCTCTACAGTTTCAACCATTGCTTCCAGTTCTGCCTTTAAAATTCTTTTTCCGCATGACAGCCTTTAGACATTTGAAAACACCTATCATCTTCCTTCCTATCTTCTCTTTATGTAGAAAAATATTCCAAACTCTTTCACCTGATTCTCATAGGCTTTTGCTTCCTTGGTTGCTCTGTTCCAGATGTACTCCATGATAGCAATGTCCTTCTTAAAATATGGCATCCAGAACTGACCACAGAGCTCTACAGGTGGTCTGATTGGGTTGGAGTACAACAAAGCAATAAGCCTTTATTACTGTAGCAAGTTATTTCACTCTTTAGATTGTATTAGCATTTCTTATTAGCCATATCCTACTATTGATTCATCTTAAACTTGCAGCCTACTAAAACTCTCAAGTCTTTTGTAAACACAGTGCTCTCTAGCCACAATGCTCACATCCTGCATTTGTGTAATTAATTTTTTGAACCTAAGTATACAACTTTACATTTATGACCCTATTAAATTCAGTCTTCCTAAACTAAGTCCAGCATTCTAGTCTACAATCTTTTCATATTTTAACTTTATTATCTACTCTATTAGCAATCTCTCCTAACTTTGTGATATTTACAAATTTGACAACTGTACCATTTGGTCCTTTATCCAAATAATTGATAAAAATTTCAGTACCAGTAGGTTGAACACAGATCCCTGTGGGCACACTATTAGACTCACTGTTAATATAGAACTATTAATGACGTTCTTTGAATTACATCATTCAACCAGTTCCAAAACTACCTAGCTGTATAATTATCCAGCTCACATTTATACATCTCTTGCACTATGAAAAGCTTCTGTGATTCTCTGATTCTAGCTTCTGTGCAAGGCATTGGACAAGGGACAAATATTACAGAGATGTCCAGGATAAAAACAAAAAAGGACATTGCATTTAGCAATAAGGAGGTCATAACTGACCATGATAAATGTGATTTCTGTAGAATGGAGGGAGCAGAAGTTACATTATAAGGTGATAAGAAGCAAGTGGTTGACAAGGAAGTGGAATCAGAAGCATAAACCAGATGCTCTTTCTAGAAGTTAGATTATCAAGTGGAGGAGATATAAGATAACTTAGAGGTGAAGTTGGATCAAGGGAAGGCTTTTTATAGAGTCAGTAAGACCAGTATATGTAATTATATTGAGGGAAAGGAGTCAATGTATAGGCAGAGATCTAAGGTAGGAGAAAGAGACTGATGAAACAAAGTCAAGGATGAAACAGAAAGAGATGGGATCAAGGGTCAGAAGTCAAAGAACTAGCTTTGCAATAAGATCATTTCTTGAAAAGACAGTGAGGATATTGAATAGTTCACTTGTCACTTCACACGACCTTATTCTTCTTAATAAAGTAGGAACTGGGAGGGAAGAATGGAGGAAAGTTGGGAAGGTTAGGAATAACCACTGAGGGGAAATCTGATCGCTGTTTAGCTAGAGAACAGCCTTTGTTTACAAAACAGTACAAAGATAACCAGCTCACAATGGGATCAAATCTATAATTTTACCCTGATTCATGCAACTGAGCTAACCAGCTAAAGCTGTTCAAGAAATATTTGTTAACAAAGGTTGCATTTTGGACATTCAATAATGAATGGTACATACAACAGAAATCATGCCTTTAATAGGCACCTTTGGGAGAGGGAAATAGAGTAATTTTTTCTCATTTCCCCCCAAATTCATTTTACAACTACACATACTAACATCCAGTAAAGGAAACTCACAATAATATTTACAACTCTCATTCGTATAGTACTTTAAAGTTTTATACATAACATGGTAGATAGAAGACAGAGCCTCAGGAAAAAAATGTCAATTAATGAATGAGGGAACCATGAAATTAAGGATGACTCTAAGAAGGCCGGACATGTTGAGCCAATTTATACTATCTCGTTTAATACACGCATACATATATGTATACATATATATACACACACACGTGTTTATTTTCTTACTGCAGTCATTATTTTTCTCGTTTTACTGGTGAAGAAACTGAAGTTCAGAGAGGTTGTAACTTCTCTATGAATACATAGCACATGCATCAGAAGCAGGATTTGGACTAGATCGTCCTGACTTCAAGGCTAGTACCACACGTACTACACTCCACTTGTCTCATAATATTAAACAGATTCAGAACAATATTTGAATTCAAATCATTCTTCCCAGAAAAAGGCATAATGTATCTAGCAAGAAGCTCTCCAAATAACTAAAAATAGAATGACATTTTTGGTTGGAATAATAATTTATAAATGAAAAATGAAATTCAGTTACTAGAGCTTCTGCTAACCAGGAGTCTTACCAGAGGCCATCTTGATAGCATAATTTTTCAGATGTTGATTGAAATATAACCTCATCCATTTATTCAAGTTCTCTTCCAATTTTATTTTGCAGTCACCATGCTGCAAAGGTTATTATTTTGCCCTGAATAAGTGCCCAGGACATCTTGGTAAAACTCTACGTGTACAATCTGTTAATGCTATATTCTCTGTGGCGTCCACTTTATAGACAAATCTAGAGTTTTGGTTTCCATAGCAACTTGCCTGAGCCAAAGAACTCTCTTCTGAAAAAACAAAAGAGAAAGAAAAAAGCTAACAAAATGTGAATGTCACACTTTAAGTGGAAATTAATGTCAATAACCCAAATTAGACTTCTTAAGCATCTTAAATCACATCTATAACTCTAAATATTCTTTGAATGTAAAAATCAAGACAAACATTCTACTAACTATAACAGGATTTTCTTTTTAAATAAGCACATTATAGCATGTGCCCTGCCTGCCTCTCATCTCTTTTAGGTGCTAGAATATAGCTTTTTTACAAAGATGTCTATCAATTAGTTCAACACACTTTATAGCTCTATTAATCAACAAATATTTATTAATTACTTACTTATTAAGCTTATTATTTATAAACATTTCTCTAGACATTAGGGAGACAAAGGGGAAACGTAGAAAAGTTCCTAAACACATTTGAAAAACACATCTTTACATTAGAAAACATTACATTACATCTTGTAACTTCATTAGATTTTGTAACTATGTCCTGGGCTTCCTATATATACTCAGATTTATTTTTACTCATTCTCAACCTGTATTGTCAGCCAAAGATAGGATAGGACAATTGAGACTTTTACCCAGATCATAAAATTTAAAGGGCATTGAACGTATTTGCAGTTTTACAGCAGGGTAGAAACAACAGAACTTAACTAAGTGTTTTTTGAGTTAGTTTTTTTTTTTGATCTGGCAGGACCCATAACATGCCCTGATGAACCACCTCTGGAAGTGCATGTTCAGTTCTATATGGTATAGTTTAATCAGGTGACACAAAAATCAGAGACTGTTCAGAGTAGAGTAACCAGGACAGTGAAAGACCTTGACTACATGTCATATCAGTATTGGTTGTTTATCCAGAAAAAGAGAACAGTTGTATTTGGAGTGTAGGGGTGAGGGAAGGGTGAGGGAATTAATGATAGTTGTCATGTCAAGGAAGGATTCAAATATATTTTGTTTGACCCTAGAGAGAAGAAGAAATTAATAGAAACTATAGAGGTAAATTCAGGATTGAAGTAAGGAAAAACTTCCTAAGAATAAAAATCATCCAGAAATGAAAAGGATTGTCTCAGACTATAGGGGATCCCTCTCACTGGAAGTCTTCCAGAAAAATTTAGATGGCCATTTATCAGACATGTGGTAGAGGTGCTACTTGTTAAATCACGAGTGGAACTAGATAAGCATTAGGGTCTTTTCCAGCTCTGAGATTTTGTCTTCCATGATTCTGCATAATTAATTATTTGGAACTTAGCACACATTTTCCTAAAAGAAAAAAATGAAAAGGTACCAATGGCAGTTAATGTCCTGGTTCATCTTATGCAAACCTGTTTAATTTGTAAAGTGATTGAAATACTATGTTTTTAAAATCAAAATAATGAAAATTAATACTAACATAAATGTACCAAGTCACCTCTTTTGAGTGACCTCATAATATATTCTACTCTTGTCTTGGAATTCCTGGAAGTAGACATCCAAAAGGGTCCTGCCTGAAATTCATTCATACTTAAAAGGGAATGACTGACAGCACATCTATCACTGATACAACTGGAGTAGGGAATAAGGATAAGAAAGTATAAGAGCCCTGGCCACCTGAAGGTTGACAGGAAAAGAAGAGATAGTTGGGAAAGATGAGTAGGTAAGAGGCAGTGATGAAAGTAAAGTGACCTTTATGATAGTTTTTCTTGCTGCATCTTTCCATGTATATATGTGTGTATACATATCTATGTGTGTGCATATGTGGTATATATATGTATGAAAAATATGCCAAATCACATAATTAATAGAAATTTAAAGTATTTCTGATTTTTTACTTTATACCTATCAACTGACTAAATTGACAAAAATGGAACAGCAAATTTTATAAAGGTTACAAGAAAATTGGTACATTAATTAAATTTTGGTGAAGATATGACCTAGTCCACTCGTTCCAGAAATCCATATGGAACTCTATTAAAAAGTTGCTAACTTGTTCATATTGCTTGATCTAGTGAGGTCAAAGAAAGCAGAAAATGATCTATACGTACAAAGGTATTTATAGCAGCTCTTTCGGTGGCACTGAAGATCTGGAATCTAAGGGGATGCCTCAATTGGAGAGTGATCCAAAGTTCTTGGTTGAAGATTAAATATAAGCTCTAGCAGTTCCTGCTTAAGTAAAGAGGCCTCAAATATGGACTCAGTGAAATATGATCTTCCTGTTGTCAGAGGAGCATAACTAAATTGAAGATATACAACATCATAATGTGATATAATGTGAAGTCTTTCTTGGCCACAACTTTTGAAAATCATCTACTTAAGTGGAAGGCAGATTGCAATTTTGCATTGGTGGAAGGAATATCCACACAACAAAAACCTGAATCATGGAAGTATAGATTTGGTGTATATGGTTCACCCTACCCTCTTTCCAACTATAACTTAATTGGCAGGTCATTTGTACTAAATAAGATCCATAGGCATTCTTCTATTATATTGTGCATTGAACCTTAATCAAGTGAGAGACACATCAAAATCAGTTTTTCCAGATCGGTACTCTGTTTCTGAATGTTTCCAAATCTTTGCAGTTTATACTATTCCCTAGTACTCCGTCTGACCATTTGTCAAGCAAGAATTGGCAGGACTCAGTGTATATATTGCCCTATAAGAGCTTATGCTATCACTTTAATCTTGAGTGATATTTCTTGAACAAAACATCTGATGGAAAAAAAATATATTTCTCAGTATATGTTCATATATGTGCATATGCCTATATCCACCACCAGAACTGTTTCTTCTCAAAGGATCCATTCTCCCCATCATTCTTTGAAATTCTCTTCTTTCTATGTTGCACCTAACTCTCCCTATATTAAGATACTAATACTGAAAATTTCAATTATTTTCTTATAGGCTCCCCTTACTATCTAAAATTTTACCTCTGGGAATAGGGAGCAATATGGATGAAGGGAAGGATACAGAAAAGGGAAGGTATCTTTACATTCTTCATTTAGGACTAGGCCTGGAATTATAAAAATCACAGTTTTAAAGTCCTCCATGCAGTCTGATTTTAATGTCCCTACTTAGAAAAAAGGATACAATTTGCATCAAATTACAAGAAAAAGCAAAGATGAAAAGATATTGTAAACAATTCTACCTTTTCCCATCTAATCTATTCAAATATATTAATGACCAAAAATTAGGAAATAAGAAAGACAAAGATATTGACATTGATTACTACCTTTTACTACAAAGTTTAAGTCCAATAAAGCAGTAGATGTAATAAAAAAGCCAAAAAAGACCACAAATCACCATGGCTAGCAAATACTCCCTGCCAAGAAGAGAATCACAGCAGCCAAGAAAAACAATGATTTAAAATACTAACTCATTTGTAAAACACCATGGAGGATAACGGCACAACATTATTAGCACTATCACCTTATAAAACATCATGATAAGTTGAAGCAAAAATAGATCTATGGAAGGCTTGGCACAACACTCAACTAAGCTACATCACCCCCCAAAGCCTTTATTTATAGGTGAAACTGAAAGGAAAATGATAAACAGATGGAAAATTGAACAAATGTCTTAATGCTCCTCAAATAAGTTGTTTTTATCTTCAATGCCCAGGAACCACCACATTTGAATCATAACTCTGAAGAGTCATTTCTGAAGACTGAAGTGAAATATAAGGATCTGGTTAGGAAAAGCTGCTACAACAGAACAAAATGAAGAAATCTGCACTGGAGGTGACAACGTTGAAAGCATTTCTTATTATTTATAAGATTTATCAGAGAAGAAAAATACTTCTAAATTGGAAAAAATCACAGATGACATTAATAGTTTTAAAAATTGATAAAGAGGACATCAATAACTAATAAACCATACACCCACTTTCTCATCTCCATAATCATTTTAATAAAATATGTACATGAATAAAAGATATCCTTGTTTAAGTATGATAAAAACAGATTCTCAACAGCAGTGAGAAGATTCAGTTGTCTATATCTTTTTTTATTGATCCCATTTACAATTAATTAATTTTGTCCTATAACTGCCTAAGTCAAGTTTCTTTGTCTCTGAAATTAGTTCTAATATTTAGCTAATTCAGCTGGTCTGCAAAGAGCTCTCGGGCTCATTATTGTTGTATTCTTGCTTCAGGGAAATCTGCTCTCTTTAAGGAATGCTACTGAATGCCAGTCACCAAGCTGTCCTTCAGGGGATCTCTGGTCCACTCTATCTGACCTTGCAGGTGGACTCAAACAATGAACATTTCTTGGTCACATGAGGAAAGGAGAGGGTTATTGCTAGACCCTCATTCCCAACTTCCAACCAATCGTATTGTTCCTCACACCTCAGCTATGTCATAATCACGTTGTCCTCACTTTCAAGATGCCATCAACCCTACAACCAATTGTATTATTTCCCCACCTACCTGTTATTTAATTTGTTTTAATCTTATGAAAAGGAACTGGGCCCCCATCTTAGGGTCATTAGCTAAACTGTGGCAACCCATTCTATTGGCAGGGAGTGCCCCTGTTAATAGAAAGTTTGCTTCAGGCTACCTTTGTTGATTTTACATGTAACATCAGATCACATTTCAACAATTTTATAATTGACTAAGAGAAGCAGAGAATACTTGATGCCATTGGTTTACAATTTGATAATTTGAAAAAATTAATTCTATTCCAGTAAGGAATTATGTACATTCCAATATATTTTCTAAGGAATATATTGAGATCACACAAGAGTCTTCAATCAATGCAAAATGGTTATATTGGGCCCAGGATTTAGTAAGTGAAAGAGAGCAAGCTAAATATGCATTTGCAGTATTGTTCAGTGCTTTCAACAATCCCAAGAATCTACTTCACACAAGGCCATTTCTAGTTACAGACCTGAGCACCAATAAGACAAGGAAACTTAACCTGATATAGGGGATAGAGAGTATGTTGGAGGATGAGAAGGACCCAGTATGATATGTCCATTTCCAAGGGAGGCTGGATTTCCTTCGTAGAATGATGTATGAGTTCATTTTCATTGTTCTGACAGTAGATGGCAATTTTGTTAAGACCCGAAAGGACTCCTCCAGTGGGGCTGAAGGGTGCTTTTCTTTCTCATAGTTCATGTCTTCTAGTTAGAAATGGTTAACAGGGCAGTTAATCATTTCTGTACAGAAAGGAGGCATTCACAGTCAAATGGGTTTGATTGGTTTCTCACCACTGGGTCACAGACCATAAAGTGTCAGTCAGCTAGGAAACTGCAAAGTAATAGTCTGGAAAAAATATTCAGATATGAAGATTTCCAGAGAAGAGAAAGAGAAGAAAGGAAAGGATATCAAAAAAGAGGATGGAATATTAATAGAATCTAGACAGCTTGTCATTGAGTGTTAAGTTTTAGACCATAAAGGATTACAAATACTTGATAGTGAAACTCTTTAAACTCATAAGAGAAGAACAACATTTTGTTTACATAGATTGGGGTCAAACACAGAGGGGGGAAAAACTTAAATTCTCTTCTGCAGAAGAACTTGAGTAGCAGGAGAATTCACATAAAAAGGAAGTGTCAAGTGCACAAAGGAAATAAAAGGAGGAAAAGTTTTAGACAAATTATCAGTATACATAGAATTCTGATTTTTGAAGATTTATTTGCCAAGAAGCTAAACCATCTCTAACACATGCACATCATTCATGACTGCAAACATTCATCCACAGATCATACTTATTTTCCATTAAATACAGAGGATTCACCAGGACTAGTTCTTGCAGTTCTGCTCACATGACACTCCCTCTGTACTTGGTGTCTTTTCAACAGCTCTTCCTTCAGTCTTGGGATGCTCTCTCTCCTCATCTCCACCTCCAAGTTTCCCTGACTTCCTTCAACAATTGATCCAAATCCCATTTGTAAGAAGTCTTTGCCAATCCCTACCACTGCAGATGTCTTCGTTCTGAGATTATCTCCCATTTATACTGTGTATGTGCATATGTTGTCTCCTCAATTAGAATGTAAGCTATTTTAGCCCAGGGACAATTTTTTTGCCTTTTTTTGTATCTTCAGTGCTTAGCATAGTACCTGACATATAGTAAGTACTTAGTAAATCTTTACTGATTAATCTGTTAATTGATTGGAAACGTTTCAGTTTTGATTCAGAAAAAGCTCATTTCTCTGTGTTTTTATACAGGGTTAAAAAGAAATGTGCTTATTCTCAGAGAAGGAAAGCACTTTTTGTGTTGCCTTAGAACTTCCCCAATAGCTTGGTGTCTTTCGGTCTACTATATATGGAACTGTGACCTCCTATGGTATTATCTTTGCCCCTCTGGGATGTCTTTGGGAATTTTTCCTCTCAAATTAGTTCTATCATCTTATCCACTTTTATCTGTGTCTTGGAAACTTTACAACTTACAAGGAACTTTGTCTGATATTGAACCCTCTGGCATGGGTACATACTGGGAGAAAGGAAAGTAATTTTAGGAAGAAAAAGCATGGCAGGCACAAATTACTGTATACTTGATCATCCAAACTAATCACTGTCCGGTTTTTTTGGTTTTTTGGGTTTGTTTTTTTTTTTTTGGTTTTTTTGGTGTTCAAGTGCTGTAATTCCCTAGTTTCTTGCTTTTGTTGACATGAACAGACAAGATATTACTTAGACCACTATCCTCTAAAGCAAAGGCTGAATGGATGACCACTTATCAAGGACAGTATAATGGGAATTCTCTCAGGGATGTGTTAAACTAAATAGGTAATGAGATTCCTCCCAACTCTAAAATTCTGTAACTGGGATTCTGTGAAATTAGCCTGTTGCAAGGTTCTGTAAAATTAACCCTGGCTCAACAAGTTTGTTTTGCTTTGATTTTTAATGCAACCATTTGGTTTACTTTAGCAAAATGAAAATCTTAATGTGTTTTGTTTCCATGTTGCAAATTAGAGGTTGAATCCCAGGGAGGATAAAAGAATTTAGCTAGCCCAGCAAGGAACCAGTCAGCCTCTGTAATTACAAATCATGCAAAACCAAAACCAGAATAATTCTCATAGGAACATCATGGGAAAATGATAGCAAGGAATCTTACCGTATCTTCCTTGAAAACAACCACCACCATTTGAAAAGAGTAGCAATGCAATTTCTTCTTTTTAGTGCCAAGGCAAATAAAATACATTATATAAATGTTTCTAAAATCCTGTTACTAAGCCCTTAAGTGGCTCAGCTTTTCTAAAAGCAAATTGTAGCATTCGATTTTAAAAGGCACCTGTGCAATCTGCATAAAATAATTTTAGCGTCTTCACTTTTCTTTGCAGATGAAGTACCTTCAAGTTCTCTGTGGGTTTTCCTTGTAAAACAGTTAAGGAGCTCCACAGAATTAGAAATGAAAATGAAGTTAATAGCAAAGTCACAGATATTGTGTAAAGAAACCTACAGATGATCATTTTTAAGATTTGATTTTTCTAAAAAAATATAATGTCAACAGTAAAGGCTGGATTTTAAATAGTTTAAATTCAGGTAATGATTTTGAATCATCTGTTTCAAAAGTAATCAAGATCCTATTGCCTCCCAACCCCAACGTAAACAATGTTGTGGTTTCTTGAAAATAAAATCCTTAGTTTTTTTCTTCTCCACAACAACAATAATTTTCTAAACCTTTACTCTTTCTGAGGAATATCTCACTTTTCACAGGAACATAAATTAAGAACTAAAATGGAACTTGCAGGAAATTTAGTTCAACTCTATTTTTATGAGGGAAATGAGTTTAAATGATTTATCTGTGGCCTCACAACAAGAAAAAGGAGCCAAAGCAAGATCTGAACTCAGCTCCAGTGACTCTAAATCTATCAGTCTTTTTACAGTACCCACACACCATGCCTTAGGATAAATTTTTTTGAAAAAAAACTGAGGTTACAAGAAGTTAAATGTCTTGCCTATGATCACACAGCTAGTAAACAATGAAGGCAGGATTTAAATCCAGGCCACCTGATTCCTGAGTGCAACATTCTTTCCATTGTACCATAATGTCTCCTTCTTTACATTGTAATTTTTGTGCCTAATATTTGCCATTTCAATTGTACCAATTACTCTGATACCTAAGCATTTAACCAAAATTGCAATTATATATCCAAATATTGCCAAAAACCTTTTATTTTCTCCAGATGGTACACAGAGAATAGTGATTGAATATTGTGGAAGGACAGATGCTGGAGGTATTGCCATTTGAGGTCTTTTTGTGCTAATAATTACATGAAAATAAAGGAAAAAGGTCCAAGATTCTACTGAATATATTTCTTGCCAACATACTTTTCCTGATCATTGATGTTCAGCAAGAAATAATACATGGTGAAGATGGCAGAGGAGAAGCAGGGACCTCCCCGACAAAACTCCTCAAAATACCTGCAAAAATGACTCTAAACAAATTCTAGAGAAGCAGAAGCCACAAAATGACAGAGTGAAACAGATTTCCAGTCCAAAACAATCAGGAAAAATGACAAGAAGGGTTTGCAGCACCAGGATCTAAATGGAGCCTAGTGTGGGCCACACCAGCACAGACAAGACTGGAGCAGGGCTCAGGGCACTGAATCACTGGTAGCTGTAGTAGTTTCCAAACTTCTCAACCCACAAGCACAAAAGACATCTTAAAGGTCAGTAGGAAAGCTCTCTCACCTGGGTGAGAGAGGAACGAGTCAACCACAGTCCCAGCTCTACCCTTAGGGTAACAGCATCCACTGCTGCAGCAGTGGAGGAACTGAGCAGCTGATCTGGATCCCAGTTATGGGTGGTGGTCCTAGAGCAAGAAGGAGCACTGGTGTTTCAGAGCTAGTGGCGGCTGTGGAGAGGGAATGCTACTCATAGTTCCAAGGCACAAAAGACAAGGGGGAAGGAGAGGTGAGGAGTAACACCTCTCCTCTAATCATACCATGTTGGAGGAACTGAGAATTTACAGGTCTTTAGACATATCTCTGAAGCCAGCTGCACAAAACCCCTGATACTTAGGGCAGTACACCTTCCACTTAATAAAAGAGCTCAAAAGTCAAGTAATTGGTGGGGAAATGATCAAAAAGGGGAAAAAGTGATACTACAGAAAATTATTTCCTTGGTGAAAAGGTATTTTCTTATTATGAGAAAGATCAAAGTATACAGAGGAAGACAGCAAGGTCAAGGTTTTTACATCCAAAGCCTCAAAGAAAAATATGAAATGGCCTCAGGCCATAGAAGAACTCAAAAAGCATTTTTAAAATCAAGTAAGAGAAGTAGAAGAAAAATTGGGAATAGAAATGAGAGTGATGCAAGAAAATCAGGAAAAACAAGTCAACAGCTTGTTAAAGGAAGCAAAAAAAAAAGTGCTGAAGAAAATAACACCTTTAAAAATAAACCAACCCAAATGACAAAAGAAGTCCAAAAAGACAGTGAAGATAAGAATGCCTTAAAAAGCAGAATTGGTCAAATGGAAAAGGAGGTTCCAGAGTTCACTGAAGAAAATAATTCCTTCAAAATTAGGATGGAGCAAATGGAAGCTAATGACTTTATGAGAAATCAACAAATTACAAAACAAAACCAAAAGAATGAAAAAACAAAACACAATGTGAAATATCTCATTGGATAAAACAACTGGCCTGGAAAATATATCCAGGAGGGATCATTTAAAAATTATTGGTCTACCTAAAATTATGATCTATCTAAAAATTATGATAAAAAAGGAGCCTAGATATCACCTTTCAAGAAATTATAAAGGAAAACTGCCCTGATATTCTAGAATCAGAGGGTAAAATAGACATGGAACGAATCAACCAACCACCTCCTGAAAGAGATCCCAAAAGGAAAACTCCTAGAAATATTGTAGCCAAATTCCAGAGTTTCCAGGTCAAGGAGAAAATAATTTTAAATAATTTTTAAGATTAATAGAAAATAATTTTCCGGAAAGAAATAATGTAAGTATTGTGGAAACACAATCAGGACCACACAGCATTTAGCAGCTTCTATGCTAAGGAATCTGAAGGCTCAGAATAAGATAGTAGTCAAAGGAGCTATGATTAAAATCAAGAATTGCCTACTCAGCAAAACTGAGTATAACGCTTCAGAAGAAAAAAGAATGAAATTTTTCAATGAAACTCTCAATAAAATAGAGGACTTCCAAGCATTGTTGTTGGAAAGACCAGATCTAAATAGAAAATTTGACTTTTAAATACAAGACTCAAAAGAAAAATGAAAAAGTAAGCAAAAATAAGAAGCCATAAGGGATTCATTAAAGTTGAACTGTTTATATTCCTACATGGAATGATGATATTTATAACTTATGAAATCTTTCTTAGTATTAGGGTAGTTAGAAAGTATATACATACATATACACACACACATACACACACATACATACATACATACATACATACATATACATATGTCTGTGTGTCTGTGTCTGATTTTCTGAAGTTTACTCCTTCAAGTAAAATAAAAAGTGACACCTGTGGATTTTAAGTGTTTTGTCCTCAAGTAATTTTAGTAGAATTTTTGAAATATTAATCCCCAGTGGAACCCCCAAAGTAGAATAGAGGGATACAACGGTAATTTCCTATGACATTCCACCAATACACTCTAACCTAGGAGTTACCATAACCAAGCTCTTCAGTCTCTTGGGATTCTAAGAAAGTTGACAATAATGCCTATCTATAAAGGAGGATTACAACTGAGAGACAAGTCCACTGGTAGACTACATGGAAACAGAGATATCTTATGGAGGCTATGAAATATGTAATTAAGTTTAAAGACTTGGGCAAACTCTCAGTCTATATTCAGCATTCAGTATATACAAATATAGGAGGACCAACTATTTCATGCTTTTCTTCAAAGGTATAATTTAATAATAAGTTCTTGGATGATGCCTGGGGTACAAAGAAGTTAGTTAACTTGCCTAGAGTCACACAGCTAGTGCCTGTCAGATTTGAACTGAGATCTTCCTGGTGCCCTAAGTATTATATCTACCAAACATGAGGCAGCCAGGTTGGTAGAGTGGATAGAGTGCTGGACCTGGAGGTAGAAAGATCTGATTTTATCTTTAAAGTGAGTATAGTAATAGAACTGATCTTACAGCGTTCTTGTGATGACCAAGTGAGACAACAAATGTAAAGCACTTCATAAACTATAAAAATCTAAATAAATATTAGTTATTTTTACTAAGCCATTTTGTCTCTATTACACTGGATATCTTTGTTCAAAAATTCTGCCTCTTGTCTGAAATCACAGGGGAAATATTGTTCCTTTGCCAACCAAGGTAAAACTAAGTTCTGCTGTAATCTCTGAAAAAAGTAAAGAAAGGAATTTCACCCAGGTTACTTATGGCTGTCACTTCCATTTTATTATGAGACTCCCAGTCCAGCACTCAACTGAGTTATACATCATTTTACATTCTATAGAAGACTAGGTTTCTAATGAAGCTGGATGATGATGTTGATGATGTTAAAATCAATAATACTAACTAGCATTTTTATAGCATTTTTCAAAGAGCTTTGCAATTATCTCATCTGATCCTCACAACAACCCTGGGAAGTAGATGCTGTTATTATCTAACTTTTACAGATGAGGAAACTGAGGCAAACAGAGTTTAAATGATTTATTCATCATTGTACCACTAATGAATGCCTGAGGCAGGATTTAAACTCAGTTATTCCTTACTCGAAGTCCAGCATTCTATACACTGTGCCTCCTAGCTGTCTTTAATACCATGACCAACAGTTATAATAGACTTTTGAAAGGGGAAAGATGGGAGGAGGGGGGGCAGGTTCAATTCTAGGAATTCCTAACCACCATATTTTTGACTATTACAAATTCAACAATGTAATTAGAGTGAGTTCTTATCATCAATATTAAATGCAAATCAAGAGAGCTTCTAAAACAGTATAGGTTTTTTTTTCTCTCTGAGATGCTTTAAACTTAGAAGGAAGAGAAAAAAAGATTTCTTAAGTTTCCTTCTTACCCAATGATTGCCAATAGACCAAAGTTAACCCACTAGTGTCAAAAATAAACTTCCAATTGTACTTGACCGAAAAGATTTTTTGTACAGCCAGTAAGGTGTGTAGTGACAATGTAAACCTTAGACAAGGCCAATTGGGCATTTTAACCAATAGAAAGATAATTTGAAACAAATTCTCAAGCACTGAAGTCTAGTTATTGGCTTCTAGAGAGAAGTAGTAGCAGCATCAGTATAAAGAAAACCACTTTGAAGGGAGCACTACCCACATCGGACATCTCAGATTAAACAAGAGTTGTTCCACAGCAAGAGTTTCTTTGTGATGGCAACTAGTGTTCATTCTCTTCCTACACCATGAAAATAAAGTTCTGATTTTTATCCTATAACACAGCCTATGTCCAACCAAGAATGTTCTCCAAGCATTCAGTGAAATTCAACAAGCATTTATTAAATGTCTAATTTGTCCCAGGTTCCTTGTCAGGCACTGTGAAAACAAAGAAAAAAATAAAGCAGACTTGAATCTCAGGAAACTTGCATTCTAATGGAAGAAGCAAATACATAAAAATAAACAAAATAAATTCAGCCCATTAAATTAGGGTATCAGTGCAAAAATATTTTAGACATGCACAACAAATTAATATTGATTTATCTAACAATTGAAAAGGAAAAGAAGAGTGGACTGGATCCTATTTGGGAAATTTGGTCTGTGTTTTCAATCATCCTAAACTGTTCAGTGTTGTGAAAGCCTATATTTTGAACATCAATAATCTTCAGGCGATACCACAGTAAATTTCAGAACACCATTATCTAAGAAGAAACCAGGTAGGTGAGTCAAAGTCCCATTCAAAGTTGTGCAAGTTTGTGCTGCATTTTATCAGTGATAACTTGCACATAATAATTTGGAATATCAGGGAATGAAGTAGATTGGTCCTGTTCTAAGAGCAAGAAATGGACAGACTGAAGGTTTCACTGGCATTCATGAAATATTAAAAGACCTTGGAGAAAGGCACCAGTGCTTCATCAGACATAGTCCATATGGTGGATTTATGGAAAGACCTGGAAAGGAAAATGCACAGGATGAGAAGGTAGAGGTGGGTTGTTATCTGCACTAGCTAGGGAAGAACACACTTCAGTGAGATCATCAATCCATAAAAGCCATATGTCTTTAAAATGTGATTTTTGGAAATACCTCACAAAATTCACTTATTACTTGAGAGTAAGGAGGCAAAGAGAAGAGGCCTCTCTATTTTCCCTTGAAAATAGAGTAATTACATTTTGAGCTCATCTCCATCTCAGTGTAAATTGAGAAACACATTCTCTTCCTTGTATTTGGATTTATGCCTATGCCTATCTGCTAGCAAAGAAAAGCTAAAAGTTACCATTATTAGACTATTTTATACCTCTATTTATCTATCTACACACATATACAGAGAAAGTTTGTCTACATTCATTATATGTATAACATATATTCATTATATGTAGACATATATATTTTCATTACTAGACACCCCTTCCTTTAAATCCAAACCCTTGAGTTGACTTTTGTTATATGTTATCATCAGTGTTCTTCTCACAATGACAAAATAGGCTATAATACAAAATCCCTTTCTGAGAACATCATATTCGGTTCATCTCTTTATATGGCACCTTGTTACCTTGTGCTTAGCAAGAATTCATAACCCAGAACAAATATCCTTGATGTTTATTTTATTTGTAGAGTCTGCTTCATTTACAAAGGTTTGTTCTCTGAGGCAATTGGTATCTCTTCCTATTAGCTGTAGAATCAATGAAACTTTTCTTACTGACCTATACTCTAAAACTTGAACTACAACATCCTTTTTACCAGGACAAGAGTATTAATAAATTGAATTTCTTAAAATCATTAAGTTAGACCTGCCACTTATTCTCTATTGTCACTGTTTCATGACTTTCTCAAGCCTTCATGGTAAAATCAGCCTTTGCTGTCCTTGGCTAGTTGAATGTGAACTCCTCAAGTGCTAGGACTCTTTCATTTTCATCTTTTCATCCTAGGCATCTAGCTTAGTGCTTCACCTTGTGACATCTTCTGTTTTTCCAGGATGTGGGAAACAAGCAAGAAGCTTTATTATATGCCAGGCTATGTGCAGAACAACACTTCTTAAACTCTCCTAGGCCTTTATAATGTCTTACCTGCCTCACTAGTTGCCACTGTGGGATTATTGAAAAAGCCACAAGGACAGAGGGTGCTGGATACTAAAAAAAATATTTCAGAGTCATATAATCATTCTCCTCTGTGTTGATTTCTGGTTTTTTCTCAGTCCTTATAGAGGAGAAATTCAGGCAGTGTCAGTCTCAGAATCACCAGAAACAGTACCAGATTCAACGGAGTATACTCATTGTGATTTGGAAGAAATAATTCCCTAGATACTGGGATATGACTGACTTACTATCCCAGTAAGTTCTTTGACCTTCCTAAGAAACCTCTGCCCCTCATGAAATCTTCTGTTTTCCTGGAGTGTGGTGCATGGATCAAGCAGCTTGAAGGAATTGTTCTTAATCATGCTTCAGAGGCTGGCTTGCCATGGTTTATATCTTTCTATAAACATCACTCTTAAATGCCAAATTCCCTTTTCTCTTCAGTATATCCCATGAGAGCTCCTCCCTGCAGCTGCCTCTCCGTCAACGTACGGAGTGGAATGTCTCTTCTGCACAGGCTCATGAAGAATCAGAAAAGTGCTTCAAAGGGTTTGTTGTATTTCCAAAATTCCCTCCAAAGGCTTCATTTTTGCGGGTTTCAGAGAGTCGGCACATCCTGAGGGATGCAAAGTTACTTTAGCATTCAAAGCTGCCAGTAACTTCTCTTAGATCAACCTCCACATGATCACATTTTAGCATTTTAGAATCAAGGGAAATGGAAAAAACTCACTTTACAGAAAACTGAAGCCTGGATTCACAGAGTTGCTTTCAGGAAAAATTGGGAGATGGGGGAGGGGATGGTTAGTGGGAGTATTTGGGGGGTCATCTGGCCTCCATTTCTTTGGCAGGCAGATCCAGCTGTTGTGTATCAGAACATTCTTGCTGTGCTATTCCCAGGATTCTTTTGCTCCTTGGTGGCCTCTTCAGTTGATAGTCCTTGTACTACTTTTGGAATATTTGCTACGCTTAGTCTACTCTAACCCCATTTTCCCAAAGCTGCTTGTAATAAAGTGTGTTGATGTGGATTTGGAGGGTTTTTTTTTTCATTTTTCATATAAATTTGGTCAGCCTGGCTCATACTCTACAATGTTTCCTCTGGGGGTTGGATAAGTAACATCTGGATGAGAAAGAAAGTTTTGGGGGTCTGTTCATTTTTCGATTCTGTCAAATTCAGGATATTAACAACTTCTCTTATTTCTCTAAATCAATACAAAAGAAGGGGAAATATTCAGGCAAAATAATTTATGTAAATAGATTGGAATGTGTACCTTCAAAATCACAGGAATAAAGGATACAAATGGAAAACAGAGTGATTTTTCTTAAAATCACAAAATACCAGAATTGGAAAGGATCCTGGGCTTATATGATTTCTGAACAGAAATCTCTTTTTCATCATCTATGATAAGTGGTTATCTAGTATTTGAAGACTGTCAGGATGAACAACTCACTCTCTACCAAGGCAGTGACCCTTGCCCACTTTGGTTTAATTCTAGTTGATAAGGTGTTTTGGGTTTTTTTCTTAATGATTAGAAATAGTCTTCTTTTTAATTTCTACCCATTGCCCCTGGTTTTAGTCTCTGGGATCAAGCAAAATAAGTCAAATCCTTCTCCCTCATGATATTCTTTCAAATATTTAGAGATCATCATGATGTCCCCTAATATTCTTTTCACATGGCATAGTTACAAATCTCTCACCATCCCAGTGGTTACAGCATTGAAAATTTTTTCTCACCTCACTTTATTTCCTTATACTTTGAGGCCCCTCGGTCAGTAAGCTTTTGGTAAAGTGTTCAGATTGACTAAGGTCCTCAGGCAAACAATGGAACCATTCTTCGAAAGTCAATCAAGTTCTAACTCTTTTCTTCCCCTCCTTGCTTAAATCAATTTTGCAGAGGATAGAGAAGCAATTAGGTATAGGGGACAGAGAGTTGGAAGCAGAATCAAGAAGACCTTGGTTCAGATATTGCATAGGACATTTATTAACTATGAGAATCTTAGGAGGTCATTTAAACTCTCAGCCTCTTTAAAATGGTAGTAATAGCAACAGCATGTTATGTAGCAGGGTTGTCAAATGAGTTACATATAAAAGTGCTTTGTTGGGGGAGGAGCCAAGATGGTGGAGTAGAAAGACTCACATATGCCAGCTCTGAACCCACAGCCCATGGATTTCCTGTAAAAAGAACTCCTGACAAATTCTGGAACAGTGGAAGCCACACAGCAACTGAGGGAAGGAGATTTCCATTCCAGAGAGCCCTGAAAAACCAATCCCAAAAGTCTGTCGCACACTGGATGGAAGCAGAGCCCAGCCCTGCCCTGGCCACGTGGCACCGAGAGAAACGAGCAGATCTGAGCAGTATTCAGGGACAGAATCTCCAGCGGCCACAAAGGTCCCTCCACCTACAGACGCACAGGTCACTGAGAGAGACTTCTGGGCTGACCGAGAGGGGATCGGGGTATCTCCATAACTCATGCCCCCTCAGGAGGCAGCGGCAGAGGCAGCGGGCATCCAGAGGCTCCCAGAGTAGGCAGGAGCTCAGCAGGACCTCGGGTCCATTACAGAAGGTCTCTGCATAAACCCCCTGAGGGAACTGAGCCTGGGAGGCAGCCCTGCCCCCACCTGAGCACCAAAAGTTAAGCTCACTTTGAATAGAAGCCAAGCCTGCCACCGAAAGCCCTAAAGCTGGGGAGCAGCATTTGAATCTCAGACCCCAAGTACTAGCTGGGTGGATCTAGGCGGGGATGGAGAGGAATCTCAGAAGTCAAGAAACTGGCTGGGAAAATGCCCAGAAAAGGGAAAAAAAAATAAGACCATAGAAGGTTACTTTCTTGGTGATCAGATGTTTCCTCCTTTCCTTTCTGAGGAGGAGGAACAATGCCTACCATCCGGGAAAGACATAGCAGTCAAGACCTCTGTATCCCAAACATCTGAAATAGATAGCAAATGAGCTCAGGCCATGGAAGAGCTCAAAAAGAATTTGGAAAATCAAGTTAGACAGGTGGAGGAAAAACTGGGAAGAGAAATGAGAGAGATGCAAGAAAAGCATGAAAAATGGGTCAATACCTTGCTAAAAGAGACCCAAAAAATGCTGAAGAAAATAGCACCTTGAAAAATAGGCTAACTTAATTGGCAAAAGAGGTTCAAAAAGTCAGTGAGAAGAAGAATGCTTTCAAAAGCATAATTAGCCAAATGGAAAAAGAGGTTCAAAAGCTCACTGAAGAAAATAATTCTCTCAAAATTAGAATGGAACAGATGACTTTC
>CM053769.1:618318261-618336350 GCA_028658325.1 Potorous gilbertii | reverse complement strand
TTTGAAGTCAACACTCGGGGAGGGACAGGATCAAAAGAGAGAATAGAAGGAATGGGGGGGCGGGATAGGATGGAGGGAAATATAGTTAGTCTTACACAACACGACTATTATGGAAGTCATTTGCAAAACTATACAGATATGGCCTATATCGAATTGACTGGCTTCCCAAAGGGAATGGGTAGGGAGGGAGGGATGGGGAGAAGTTGGAACTTAAAAGTTTTAGGACCAACTGTTGAGTATTGTTCTTGCTACTAGGAAATAAGAAATACAAATACTGGGGTATAGAATGTTATCTGGCCCTATGGGACAAAAGAGAAGATGGGGACAAGGGAAGGGAGGGATGATAGAAGAGAGGGCAGATTGGTGAAAGGGAAAATTAGAATGCTGAGTGCATTGGGGTGGGGGAGGGGGCAAATGGAGAGAAAATGGGGAACCCAAAATTTTGTGAAAATGAATGTAAAAAGTTAAATAAATAAATTTATATTTAAAAAAATTTAAAAAGTGCTTTGTTAATCTTGCAATCCTATATGATTGTCATTCAGTCATTTCTGTCATGTCCAATTCTTCATGACCCCATTTGTTTGGTATTTTTTTGGTTTTTTGGTTTTTGCATAGATGCTAGAGTGATTTGCTGTTTCCTTCTCTGGCTCATTTTACAGATGAGGAAACTAAGACAGGTAGGGTTAAGTGACTTTCAAATTGTCACTCTGCTCGTAAGTGTCTGAGGCCAGATTTGAACTCAAGGAGTTGAGTCTTCCTGACTCCAGTTTCAGCACGCTGTCTACTGTGTCACTCAGATGTGCAAAGACCTGTATTAATATATTATTCTTCTGCATCTACATATAGCATGCTAATCCATTGTTGGTAGTCTGATGATGTGGGTGGATTTCACCTATGCTAGAATTGCAGTTTTCATTTATTATTGTACAAGGATAGGAAGGATGGTGAATGTCACCACAAAGATCAGTTCATCTTTGAACAGGTTATGCAGCCCATTCCCACATTGACCCATAAGATCCACTTCATTTTAACGTTAACTTAGTCATCAATTAATTAACCTGTAGCCTTGACAAAGTCTCCTTATGTTTGGAATTGTTATTTCTGTCTAAAAAGTGTTATCAAAAACCTTTTGGATGTCCTGAATGAAAGTCCCAATGTTGTTTTTTGCATTTATGACAAACTCTCTCAGCCTGCTTGATATTTGACCCATGACAATCCAAACTATACGTTGCCCCAATTCCTAGGGAAGCTCTGCTGGCCAGTTCCATGAACACCCTGTTGTAAGTCCAAAAAAGAGAAAGGGAGGTGTTAAAAGCAAAGAAGAACTCCAGTCTCTAATATTGAGTCTTGGATCACAAAAGAGTAGAAATGATACCAGTAAGTAAAGCCAAAAGAAACCTAAGCACTGAGAACAATGGAGCAGATAGAGAATAGAGAATTTTGAAGTTAAGCCACTTAGACTGGAGCAGAACCCAAATGGATGGCTTTTACCATCTATGAGGTTTGCATTTTATGGATCAAATGGTCAATTGGCCCTGCCCATACTTGCAGGTGTATGAATATGCAGTTATGGTCATAATTGTAAATATGGCTAGTGCCACTCCTCTAGAGATTTTCTTGTTGTCATTGATCAATTAATCTCCAGTCTTTGGGTTACTTTATATTGTATGTGTTTGACATATTTCCTAACACCTTACTTTAACTCCTCACCCATGGTACTCTCAATATATTCCTCAATATAGTGCAACCAAGTCACAAGAGATTTTCTCCTATTCAATCCTGTAGCAATTGATACAATAATAAGAAAAGATATTGTTTTCCCAAGGAAAAAAGGAGGCATTCAAAAGAGCCCTCCCCACTCCCCTTTAAGTCTTTGCTTTATATCTTTCCCTGAAAATGCAAGGCCTCTTCCCTTGAATTTCTGTCTGTTGGTTCTATCTATTCTGCAGACTTCAAACCACAGCACAAGACTCTCTCCTTGCTTGAGCTTTTCCTGGTTCTTCCAGTTGGAAATTATTAAATCAATTCTTCTTCTTCATCTTCTTCTATGTGGGACAGAAAGGTGGATCAGAGAAACACTCATGGAGAAGGAAGAGTGTAAACTGGGCTTCAGAGGAAAGGAGAGATTTCAGCAGAAAGAAGATAGGAATCCATTGTAAATGTGGGGTAGGACACAAAGGAATAAAAGATAGAAGGAAACCAGTGAAGAGCTAGCAATGCAGTTTTGTTCAAACACAAGAGTAAGTAAAAGAGAAAATGAAATTAAATAAGGTTGGAGAGATAGGTTGAAAACTGACTCTAAAAAGTGTTGGATGCCAGATGGAGGAGTTTGCATTTTTTTTCCTGTAGTCAGTGACAGCCACTGAGCATTTGGTGGTATGTGTCATGATCAGACCAGCATATTAGACTTTTTTCTTTCCTAGAAAAGCTAATAAATGAAAAGATATTGAGATTAGCACTTTTGTAGTATCAAAGAACTGGAAATACATTAGATGATCATCAGTTGGGGAATGACTAGACAAACCATGTTACATGAATGTAGGGGAATATTACTGAACTATAAAAAGTGATGAATATGGAAAATATAGAGAAGCATGGGAAGACTCAGAGTGAAGTGATGTAAAAGGAGTCTGCAGAAGCAGGAGTATAATATACACATATAAGCTGTCAAGATATTAACCAAAGGAAGAAAGTGTTCTGCAAAAAATTTATAATAGTTTATTTTATTTTTATTATATTATAATAAAATATTTATTATTTATTTATTTTATTATTATTATTTATATTATTTTATTTCCTAAGCTTTTCATCTTTTCTTCCAGATCTCTACTATAAGGAAAATGTACAATCAAGGATCTCTTGTTCATGACTATTTTGGATTATTTGATCTTATAGTTCCAATAAAACTGCTAAAGGACCATTTCGGGGCTGTAATAATCTTATTTCCTTACTATGACAGGAACAGATAATCAATAACTTATCTTTTCCTTTCTTTAATTTACTTTTCTAACTGACAGCTTATCTCCTTTATTGTTATTTTCATAAGAAAATTATTTAGTTTATCTCTAATCTTTTCCCATCTCTTCCACTAATATGTTTAGTTTTCTATTTATATGATAAACTTACTTACCTCTCTTGTAGATACTTTTCCCCCACTTCTTTCCCTTTATTAGTTATTCTGTCCTACTCATTTGCCTTTTTCCTTCCTATCTCCAAAGGCTTTATCTGAGACATGGATAGAACTTTGAAACATACAAAGACAGCTACAGAAACATATGCCAAATAATCAATTTATCTTAACATTTTAAGGTGTCTGTTGTTGATTTTCAGAACAATAATTCTACCTTACAAAAATATGACAGTCAGCTCTTCATAGAACTCCACTTTTTTCGGCAAAATGATTAATCAGATTGATTTACAATACATTTAATAATCATTCATTTCATAAAGAAAAAAACAGATGAAACATTAATGATATGGAAAGTAAAAATCAGAGGCAAGAATTGAACCTAGGTTAATCAATTAACTTATCAGTAAATATTTATTAAGCACCTACTATATAACAGTGGGGTAGGTCTCCTAGGGTTACAGATTCCTTTTTAAAATGACACAATCTGACCAAACAAGAGATTGAGAATGTTATGAAATGCAAAATGGATAACTTTGATTATATTAAATTGAAAAATTTTTACACAAAGCCAATACAACCAAGATTAGAAGGGAAGCAGAAAACTGGGAATTTTTACAACTAGGGTCTGTGATAAAGGCCTCATTTCTAAAATATATAGAGAACTGAGTCAAATTTATAAGAGTACTAGTCATTCTCCAATTGATAAATGGTCAAAGGATATGAACAGGCAGTTTTCGGAGGAAGAAACTAAAGCTATCTATGGTCATATGAAAAAATGCTCTAAATCACTATTATTAGAGAGATGCAAATCAAAACAACTCTGAGATACATCATACCCATCTGATTGGCTAACATGACAAAACAGGAAAATAACAAATGTTGGAGAAGATGTGGGAAAATTGGTATACTAATTCATTGTTGGTGGAGCTGTGAACTGATCCACCATTCTGGAGAGCAATTTGGAACTATGCCCAAAGGGCTCTAAAAGTGTGCATACCTCAGGGCCTGGGAGGCACCAGCTGCTGCTCTGGGAGGAGACTGAAGTTGATACTGCAGCTTGAGGGAGGCCCCAGTCCCTTGGAGCTGGTGTTGGGTGGAGTCCGAGTGAGAAGAGAGATCCCCCTCCCCCAAAATCCCTCCCTACCAACTGGGATAATCAGAGATTTTAGCAGAACCCTTCTGAGCATCAAGGCAGTGAGGAGCCAGGCAGAAAGAAGCACACACCATGGTGCTTTAATAAGGAATAAGATTAATAAAGAATTTAGCAATTTGGCCCATGATCCTCCAGCAATGTTTTGCAGGTTTCACTTGCAAGCCACAATTATGGGACCTAATGACAGCCCATATCAAGGCGATGTATTCTTTTTGACAATTCATTTCCCTACAGACTAACCCTTCAAATCACCTTAGGTTGCATTTACAACAACAATTTATCATCCAAATATTAACAGTAATGGCAGCACTTGTCTCGATATCCTAAGATCACAATGGTTTCCTGTTTTAACTATTTCCAAAGTTCTTTTATCCATTTGTTCACTGCTATCTGATCCAAATCCAGATGACCCCTTAGTGCCAGAGATTGCATGGATCTATAAAACAGACAGAGACAAGTACAACAAAATATCTCAAAAATGGACTCAGAAGTATATCATGTGATGCTACCTTAACATCAGAATAACCTGCATTATAACTGGAATAAACTTTAAACTATTGTTCCCTATTTGATTTTCTTATCTGACTGCTCCCCTATCAGACCTCTTCTTTGTTCATTTTATTTTGTTTACCTCCCTCCATTCACGCACATGCTTCTCTGAGAAGACAAGTTCTTCCAGCTTTGAACAATAACTGCTATTAGATTGTAAAGTAGTTACAAAAGACCAATTGCTCAAGATTAAGAATTTTTTTAAAAAGGGAGCATGTGTATTATGTGGCCAATGTCTTCACTCTAACTTGGTTATGAGACTAAAACCATTCCTCACTGCTCTAACAAATTCTGAAGATACCATCTGAGGGGGAGGGAGATGAATGCAAAATTGTCATATCAAAGGAAGCAACATTATTGTAGCAGCATCCATCTTGTTTAAGCCTTCCATGGTTAGACATTTGAGGTTTCATGATTTACTTTATGCTCATAACTGATGTGGTTGGGAATTGGTACTGAATTTATAGCATCGGTAGAACAAAAACATGATGTATTTTATGCATGTCAAAAAAAGAATGACCTTTTCTTGTTCTACAGAGAATGGAAATTGGAAGTCAAACACCCCTTGTATTCCAAAATAGGGTATGGAACTTTTTGTAATTTTCATTTAAATTTTGTTAGGAGTCTTGGAGCTATCAGTTAATCTATCACCCAATACACTATTGTGTTGTCAATCGATGAGTGATCAACTAACAGCTCTGCTAGTAATGGATTTATTTTTCTTCAATAAAGTTGCATAAACCAAAAAAAAAGTTAAAATGTGCATACCTTTTAACCCAGCCATACTGCTTCTAGGCTGTATCCCAAAGGGATCATAAAAATAGGAAAAGGACCCACGTGTACAAAAATATTTCCAGAAGCTCTTTTTGTGGTGACTGAGAACTGAAAATCAAGGGGATGTCCATCAATTGGGAAATGGCTGAACAAGTTGTGGTATATGAATGTAATGGAATATTACTGTACTATAAGGAATGCTGAGCAGGAGGACTTCAGGGAAACTGGAAAGATTTATATGAATTAATGCTGAGTAAAGTGAGCAGAACCAGGAGAACATTGTACACAGTAACAGCCACAGTGTGTGAGGACTGATTTTGATAGACTTAGCCCTTCTCAGCAATACAAGGACCTAAAACTTTACCAAAGGATTCATGATGGAAAATGCCAACCACATCCACAGAAAGAACTATGGAGCTGGATTGCAGAGTGAAGCAGACTATTTTCTTTTTGTTTTGTTTTCTTTCTCATAGTTTCTCCCATTCATTATAAATCTTCTATGCAACATGACTAATGTGAAAATGTGTTTAATAGGAATGCATGTGTAGAGCCCATATCAAGTTCCATGCCATCGGGGAAGGGTGGGGTCAGGGAAGAGAAAATTTAAAACTTAATGAAGTGAATATTGAAAACTGAAAAAGAATTAAATATTTCTAAATATTTAAATAAAAAGTAAAACAATCTCTATTCTTAAGGAGCTTACACATTATATTTTAGAGATATAGACCATACATATGGAAGTTCTCTCTTTTTACAACCAAGTGTTTTGGTTTTTGTTCTGTACCATTATTATATACCTGCTATTTCATAACCTTAGATGAACGCTAGGGAAATTTTTATAAACATTTTCTACATTGCCTATGGATCAGCCTTCCTATTATTTCTAATATTTCATTCTCCAACAGATCTGTGATTTCATCTTTGTGTGTATTCCCTCCAGCGATTCAGACTATAGCCCATCCATGCCTACCCTTCTTGCGTCATCCTTGGTCATGTCTTTCCATAAATTTGCCACAGGAAACCCATCCAACATGCTGGGGTGTTTACTTAACTTCTCTTGCTGTTCCCTTGCTTTTCTATGGTTACTAGGGTGCTGGCTTTCCAATGGTGATCCTTCATAATCAAAATAGCTTTAACCTTCAGGGAGTTGACTAGTTTTCAGATCCTTCTCAGTAATAAGGACCAAACACTCTCAGGTCGTTCTCCCTTACATTAGAAGATATATTGGGCTAATGCCAGTCTCTCTTACCACCTCTCAGATCACAGTGGGTGCCCTTTCCACAGTGCTGCCATTCTCATGCATGGCAGTACTCATCTCATTAATCTAAGGATTTAGGGGATATGTGGATCTAACCAAAGTATTGTGGTGACCCCATTCAATGGTAAAATTCCCTCCCCTTTTTATATCCTTCTTGTTTGTTTGTTTCTTACTGGAATTTATGCAAAGGCATGGCATACAGTTCCTTTAAAATGATATTTAAAAAGAAATAGAAATGAAAAGCATTAAACTCTCAGAAAGGGCTTGATGTTCACAACTTTTTTCAAGATCAGACAACCTAAGACTTTTGTGCAGGCAGCCAAAATCCAGGGATTCTTCTCCACAGGTGCTCCCAAAGGGAGCAGCAGATATTTACTCTAGAGCTAGACAAAATTCTAGGGGCAGCTGGGTGGCTCAGGGGAAAGAGCACTGGGCCTGGAGTCAAAAATAACTGAGTTTAAATTTGGCCTCAAACACTTATTAGTTGTGTGACCCTGAGAAAGTCAATTAACCTTTGCTTACCTTAATCCACTAGAAAAGAAAATGGCAAACCACTTCAGTAGCTTTGTCAAAAAAATTACATGAACAGTATTGGTGAGATGTGATCCACGGGATCATGAAGAGTTGGATGCAATTGAACAACAAAAGTTTTGGCATTCACAGCTCCTGTCTCTTCTTTTCTCCAAATTTAATAATTTATTTTCAATTTTCAACAATTACTTCCATAAGTTCCAAATTTTCTCCCCCTCCTTTCCCAAGATGGCATGCAATCTTATATGGGTTCTACACATACATTCCTATTAAATACATTTCCACATTAGTCACATTGCATAGAAGAATTAGAAAGAATGGAAGAAACCATGAGGAAAAACAAACCTTACAAAAGAATCTGCTTCACTCTGTGTTTCAACTCAGAAGTTCTTTCTCTGGATGTGGATGGCATTTTGCATCATGAGTCCTTTGGAAATATTTTATGTGCTTGCAATTGCTCACAGCTCCTTTCCTGAACAGACAGCTCAAACCTTCTATGTGCAGACAAGTCAAAATCCTGAGGTCAGGTCTTCTCCACAATTGACACCACAGGGAGCTGGCAGATATTCACGCCAGGGTGAGACAAAATTCCTAAAGGTATGTTGCATCCTAACTGGCATCTAAATCTTCCTCAAGTAGTAAGTCTTGAGAAGGAACAGGAAAGTGGGAAAGACTGCCTAATCACTGATCCCTCATTTGAGTGATCCCATCTCCTTTACAATTTCTAGGGGAAGATCTCTCCTCAGGAAATGACTACCTCATTCTTGAAGTATGGTCCCAACAGCTAGAAAGAACAAACACACAAGGACCTATAGCCAAGAACCATTATACTAATTTCTGTCATTGCCTTGGCTCCAAAGTTTTTATGGGTAGAACAAATTGAATAAGACCAATGAGCTCCTCAACTCAAGAGTGAAAACATGGTTCCCTAGGACATAATCATAATAATATCCATGACACCTGAAATTAATAGCCTTTTTTCTTAAATTTTCTGAATACCTAATAAATGTATGTGTCTATAGGAATTACCTCCATATGTCTTAGAACTTTTCCCCCTCCCTTCTCCGCTTTCTTCCTTCCCCCCCATCTCCCCCAAATGGTGTGCAATCTTATATAGGTTCTACACATTCTTATTAAATACATTTTCACCTTAGTCATGTTGCATAGAAGAATTAGAATGAATGGGAGAAACCATGAAAAGAAAACAAAACGTAACACAAAAGAAAATGGTCTACTTTATTCTGTGATCTAATTTCATAGTTCTTTCTCTGGATGTGGAAGGCATTGTGCTTCGAGAGTCCACTGGGAATTTTTTTTAAGTCCTAGATTGCTGTGAAGAGCTAAATCTATGAGAAAAATTCCTCACACACTGTTGTTGTTGCTATGTACTAAGTTCTCCTGGTTCTGCTCCTTTCACTCAGCATCAGTTCATATAAGTCTTCCCAGGCCTCTCTGAAGTCTTCCTATTCATTATTTCTTATAGCACAATAGTATTCCATTACATTTCTATACCAGAGTTTATTCAGCCATTCCCCCAATTGATGGGCATCCCCTTGATTTTCAGGTTTTCCTTATTTTATAAATGAGGAAACTGAGGCCCAGAGATGTTCAATAACTTCCCCAAGGACATAATTTCAGGCAGGGGGGATAGCTTCTGCTAAATACGTCAGTAGGAGACATGTATAATGAAGAGCAAATGAGAGAGGGAATAATATAAAATCAGTCCCAAAAGACTGGCATTTAAAACTTTCACAATCCAGCTCTACTTAAACAGATGTTTGTATTTTATTCTATAGGCAATTGGGAGGCAATGAAACTTATTAAGCAGAGGAAATATTTAGTCAATATATTCAATTAATTATAATTTTCACTAGAATTAAATAGTATATTAATTCATTTAAAAACTAAACTTAACATGCAAGAAATAATTTTTAGGATTAGAAATGCATTGAAGGAACACTAAATTTGTAAACTCTTGGCTTGAAAATATTCTTGATTTTAAACTTAGCTACAGTGACATACTAGGCAATATCAGAAGTGTAATTGGAACCTAGGGTTCTACTGCCTGCAAGTCCAGGCCTCTTCCCACTAAACCACTCTGCATAGGATCTTTAAAACTTGAAATAATTGGGGAAGTAATCAAATCTACTCTGAACATTGTATAGAGAGGGAAGATGAAACCTAAAGAGGGCTGAGCAATTCTTTGGAAGCATCAGGACAAGAACTAATATAATATTATAAAAATGTTCAATAGGAGGTTTGTTCACATTCTATTTTAAAGGGTAAACATCTGTTTTAAATAAAATGTTCTGCTCTGGAAAAGGCCAATATTTATTATAAACAAATCTAAGCAAGTTAATAAAACTGGCATTGTACCTGAAGCCCAAAGACTTAGGATCCATCCTGACTGTGACCCTTAATAATTCTTTAACCTTGGACCTAATTTTAGAGGCTTATTATATATTGCTCCCCTTCCAAACTCTACAGTCCAGCCAAACTTCCTTTTCTGTTCCTCATATATTACTTCATCTCCCATCTTGCAGGTGCCTTGTTACATGCCAACCCCTCATCCCTGCAATGCACTCTGTCCACACCTGATTCCTTTAATACTTCATTCAGGCACTACCCATTATACAAAATTTTTCCTAATCTCTTAGCAGCTAGTACTATCTCTAAGTACTTTGTATTTAATTATTCTGTATTTTTGTTGTTACTTTGTATATAGTTATGTATCATTCTTGTGGGCTGCCTATCCAATTTGGCACTCACAAGATAGTGTTGGATCTCCAAGGGGAGCTACCACACCCAGGTTAATAGATATCCTGTGCTGCAACATCCCTAAGGCTAAATAATCTGAAAGTATATGGTGAATATATCTGAAATCGCCTGACAATGGATATGAATGAATCTCTTGTCAATCCACTTCTCTTCTGTAGAGGGTGCATCCTTTGAAGCTTCTTCTTGCCCCAACACAGTGTCTGTATGTAGAAAATGTGTCCTGTTCTGTTAAAATCCATCAGGGGATACTGCTTATCTTTGTCCAGCCAATAACTAATTACTCTCTAATATTATCAAGGAGAACTTCTCCTTAGCTGGGGGATAACATGGCATAGACTATTTTTTTATTTTGTTTCAACGCATTAATATCTTGTCTTTACCCCTTGTTATGATTTCATTAGGTAGGCTAGTTAGAAAGCTCTCCTCAACAAACATGCTTCTGTATTGATAATGCAGTTTTTTTTCAGTATAATCAACTGCTTCTTATTGAATAACATGATTAAAGATCTTCCCCACCCATTAATGCACCTGGGAAGATTTGTAGGAAGGCCCACACCTTTTGTTAATGAGGTACTGATTCTCAAGGGTTGTGAGACCCTCTGACTCTAAAAGTGTATAAAGACTCAGAGGTGTGGTTTTACTTTGGGACTTACTGAATGTGTTTGTTTGCCCAGATGAGATTGCTCCCCTGCCTTGAAAACCCAGATGTTGGTGCTTCCCTCTCTGGTAACTATCAGACAATTGGACCTGCTTGTTGATCTATGATATATGTATTGCTTATGTCAGACATTTGGAAGCATGTCTGTTGATCTGTATTTTCTCTGAAGTTCAGAGTGCTGACATTTTCCCCTGAACTAAGTGAATGATATATGTGCTTGATTAAAGTGGTTGTTGACTCCTCAAAAGTTGCCTTTCCTTTTAGAAAAGTAGATATAAGAACCTGTGATAGCAAACTCCACCCCCATGTATGTTGGGGTGCTTACTGTTATAGCTTCCATATATATATATATATATATATATGTATATAGGAGAGAGAGAAAGATATATATGTATATATATATATATATATATATATACACATACATACATACATACATACATACATACATACACCTACACACACTTACATTCACAAGTATAGTCTTGCTAAATGTAATGGAAGCTCCTATAGAACAGCAACTGTTCATTTTTTTTTTCTGTATCTCTAATACCTACGTATGAAATACAGCAGGAGCTTAATTGATACTTATTGATAGATCAGGAGGAAAAAAAAGCACTTTCTCCAAACCTCATATTCATGATCTATAGAACAGAGATAACAGTATTAATACCACCTATCTAGGAGAAGTATTAGGAAGAAAAAAAACCTATAAAAATGGAAAACACTTTGTGTCGTCATTGTTCTTGCTATTGAATTGTGCCTGCCATGCTTTTCAAGGCAGAATCAAGGATTTAGTCAACAAAATTACATACTGATATCTAGAATCAGAGACTAATCAAAGTTCAGTCTTTGATATAAATGTAGGTAGATAGATAGATAGATAGATAGAGATGAAATAGAGAGAGATGACCTAGAAAGAGATAGATAGATAGAGTTTTAGCAAGACTTAAAATGGTGAATATTTCAATTTTTCATCTGCTTGGCAATATTTTTTTACCTTGAATAATGTTTCTCTCCTCATTCCCTAAGAATACCACTGATAGGATTTATCTTTGGGGCTCCAGTTGCTACTGAATTATCTTCATTTTCTACTGAGAATCTCTACCACCAGAGAAAAGTCAATGATGATTTAAAAAATGTAAAAATTAGATTAATGAGGAAAGGTTAAAGTACTCAAGTTCATTCAGCCTACAAAAGAGAAAGCTATGGGATGATTTAAATATAATCATCAAGTATGTATAATCCACCAGCTTCCATTTTAACTTGTCCAACTCTACAGAGAGTCTATAATTGCTATGGAACCTAATGAAGGCAGCTGTAGCAATGGTAGATCTCCACCAGAAGGAAGTTCTACGGAAAATACAAGGGACAGGCTATCTACACAAGCTCAGCTCAAAAGTTTGCCAATAAAATATTAAGTACAGCAGTTTGGAATTTTAATGGGTTATCAAAGTTTTGATTCCTAAACCTCAGACTTTGTCTTTATATCAATCTGCTACTAATTTGAGTGTGTTCCTGGCTTTTACCTGGCTTCTTTGGTCATTAGTACTGGCTCTAGTCCATTAAACCCTGAACAGCATGCCCAACTGCTAACAAATCCATCTGCTTAGCACATCCCTGCTTCTTGGGCCTTTCATTTCCAGAACCTGTATCTTGAGCTGCCTTGGCTTGTTTATTCAATGATTTTGTTCCCACAGTAAAGTGCACAAACTGCACCAGAAAATCCCAAATTAGTTTTCTCTCCTCCTAACTCAGTGTTACAAAAGCCAAGCAGTAACAGCCTTCTGTAACTCAATGGTAACACTAAGTATAACACTATAGTATAACACTAAGTAGGAATAGTAAGTATTTTGATGACTATTTGGAACCTGATCCAGAAAACTTTACAAGCGAATTAAATCAAATCTTTAAAAAGTTATAATTACTTATTCTATAAAAAATTATTTTCTGAATTTGAGAAATAAAGCCCTTTAACAACTTTTCTGAGATGAAAATCATTCTAATACTAAAACAAAGAAAGGATAAAGAGAACTATAAAGCAGGAACACTAATTAATACTAAAATAATATATCAGCCAATAAAACTAAAGCCATTCTCCAAATTCCAAAAATTGTTGATTAGGAAGTTTATACTAGGGATATAAGGCTGGTTCAAAATTAGAAAACTAATCAAAATAATCATACTAGAAAGGTACAGCAGGAGATCCTGAGATACCTGATCAGTTCCCCACTGAAAATAAAAGTATCTGAAACTATATGGTTATATTGAAAGATTCAGGGAAAGTATCTGACAAAATCTTTTGCTCATTTTTGAGGAAAAAGCCTATAAAAAGGGGATTCATAGTCTTTTCTGTAATATATGCTTTTGGAAGTTTAGTAGAGTCTATGAGCCCCTTCTCAGAATAATATTTCATAAGATAAAAGATGAGATTACAAAGGAAGCCTAATATATTGAAGTACATTTATAAAAAAAAATTAAGGCATGAAATTCTAATAAAGAGTAAGTATAGAATGATCAATTTACATGTGCGTGTGTGTGTGTATGTGTGTATGTGTGTGTGTAACCACTATCTGATATTATATGCAACAGGAAAACACTAGAAGATTTTTCAATAAATATGGAAATAAAGCAAAAATATCCCTTTCTAAAGCATTTGACAATTATGGAAATATTACTAAAAGCAATAACACAAGAAAAAGAAAATAAAGGAACAAATATAAACAAGGAGGAAGCAAAATTATTCCACAATACAGGGGGGGTAATAATTTACTTAGAAAATTTTTTAAAATTGTCAAGAAAGCTTTTTGAAACAATTGATACCTACAAAAAAAGCAGAAGTAAGAATAATAAAGTGCAAGTAAAAATATGAGGAAATCCCATTCAAAATAACCAAAAGTATGCAGAATATCTGTAGGTTAACCAATAAATACGTTCTCAATATTCAGAGAAATAATATAAAATACTTGAATGATAAGTATTTGGAGAGATGTCCATGTTTGAATTTTATTTGTATAATAATAATACCTTAATTAATTTATAGATTCAGCATTATATTAATCATACCACACAAGGGGGTATTTTATAGAGCTAATTAAAATAATAAATTTCATTTGGAGAAATAAAAGAATCCTAATGGAATTCATTTTTTAAAATGGGAATTTAAAGAAATATCATTTATAGCCTCAAATCATATTATAAAGCAATAGTCATCAAATCTATTTAGCATATGTTAAAAATCAAAAATATATAAGTGGGAAAAACACAATAACCCAATTAGATAAACCTGAAAACATAAATTATAAGGCAAAGGGAATGAAATTTTTCCATATTACACAAGAATTTCTGTGAAAATTTTAAAGCAGTTTGTCATAAAATGTGAACACACAATTCTTCAAAGAAGGACTGAAAACTACTGACAGTCAAATAAAAGACTGATCTGAATCACTAATAATAAGAGAAATGCAAATCAAATTAATTCTGAAGTTTCCCTTATACTTATCAAATAGACAAAGATAAAAGAAGAAAATAGTTGATGTTGGAAGGTTTGAAGAAAGACAGGAATGCTAATGTATTGCTGATAGAGATGTGAACTGGCCTAAGTATCTGGAAAGTCACTTGGAATCATAATTTAGAAAATAACAGTATTATTTTCATACAATTTGACTCAAAGATTTTGTCTCTAGATGCATATTCTAAGAGGCCAAGGACAAAAAGTGATTCCATACACACAAAAAGAAAAATTATAGATACCCTCTTTTCTTTTAATAGCAAAGAAATGGAAACAAAATAGCTAACTTGATTGGGCAATGAATAAAATGTTGGTATAGAAATGGAATGGAATTCTACTGTGCTATAGAAGATTATTAATATAAAGAATTCAGAGAAGTGTGAGAAGGCTTATTTAAATTGATTCACAATAAAATAAACAACATCAGGAAAATAATATGCACAATGATTACAGACTACCTCTCCAAGCTCATTGTACACATTTCCCCCTGAAACACTGCCAGCCCAGACTGGCCTTGTATTTTTGGAACAGAAAAAACTGTCTCTCCTCTCCATATACTTTCCCTGGCTCCCCCATGTACTCCTTCATGTCAGTTTCACTGATTCAACTCTTCCTTCAAGACACATCTCAAGCATTATGTTCTACATGAAGCCTTTTATTGAGCCCTCCAATTTCTAGCTCTGTCTCTCTCAAACTACATTTTATTTTAACTACTTTGTATTCACTTGTACTTATTCTCTTAATACTTAATCTGTAGATGCATATAAACATATACATTGTTGTTATTCTTGTTCAATTGTTTCAGTTGTGTCCAATTCTCTGTGACCCCATTTGGGTGTTTCTTGACAAAGATACTGGAGTGGTTTACCATTTCCTTCTCCATCTCATTTTACAGAAGAGGAAACTGAGGCAAACAGGGTTAAGCAACTTGCCTAGGGTCACACAGCTGGTAAATGTCTGTGGTGAGATTTGAATTTAGGAAGATGAGTCTTTCTTACTTAGCTGCACACACATACACACACATATACATACAAGTGTTTGTGTATACATGCATACATATATATTTACTATTGTTAAGTTACTCAGTTGTGTTGGAATAAGCCCATGGACCATAGCAGGCCAGGGATATCTGTCTTTCTCATTCTCTTTCTTTCACTTTTCTCTTTACCTCTAATCTTTCTTAATATCAAGAACTTTTCCAGTGAGTTCCATCTTCTCATTATGTAGTCAAAGAACTTAAGCTTCAACTTCAATATCTGACCTTCCAATGAACAGCCTGAAATAATTTCTTTAAGTATTCACTGATTTAATCTCCTTGCTGTCCAAAGAATTCTGAAATGTCTTCTCCAGTATCACAATTCAAAAGCATTAATTCTACGGCACTCAGCTTTCTTTATAGTCCAACTCTCAAAGCCATACATTGCTATAGGAAAAACCATAGCTTTAACTATAGACTTTTGTCAGCAAGGTGATGTCTCTGCATTTTAATATGCTGTTCAGATTTGCCATAGCTTACCTTCCAAGGAGCAAGTATCTTTTTAAACTTCCTAGCTGCAGGCATCCATTGTAGTGATCTTTGAGTCCAAGAATATAAAATCTGACACTTTCCATTTTTTTCTCCCACTACTTGCCAGAAAGTGATAGGACTAGATGCAAAACTTTTAGTTTTTTGATGTTTAGCTTCAAGCCAGCTTTTACACTCTCCTCTTTCACCCTCATCAAGAAGCTTCTTAATTCCTCTTCATTGTCTGCCATCAGAGTGGTATTGTCTGCATATCTAAGACTACTAATATACACATATGTACATGCATATATGTACATATGTATGTATATACATATATGTGTGAATATAGATAGATAGGTATGTGTATATATGTATGTACATGTATATATACATATATAGTCCTTATTGTCTTCTCTATTAGAATACAAGTTCCATTCACTTAGTAATCGTTTATTTTATTTGTAATCTCAGCACTTGAGTGCATAATAACTGCTTAACAAATGTTTGTTGATTCACTAAGAAAACACTGTACAATATTTAAAAACCCACAGATATTACATTTTTTTTACAAATTGAAATATATGACAACACTGTGTTGAGCAAGTCTATTGGTGGCATTTTTTCCAATAGCATCAGCTCATGTTTCTGTATTATACTTTTGTAATTCTTGCACTATTTCAAATGTTTTCATTTTTGTTATCAATTACGGTGCTCTATGATGGTGATCTATGGTCAATGGTCTTGGATGTTACTATTATTATTAGTTTAGGGCTCCATGAGTCATACCCATACAAGATGGCAAATATAATCAATAAATGTTGTAGATGCTCTGTCTGCTCAACCAACCCCCATTTTCCAGTCTCTGTTCCTCAACTTGGGCCTCCCTATTCTTTGAGACAAAATAATATTTAAGTTAGGTCAATTTGTAACCCTACAAAGGCCTTTAAGTGTTCAAGTGAAAGGAGATGTCAATCCATGCAGCAGACTTCATCACTGTCTTATTTTATTAATTGCCATAGCCACACCAATCTTCAGCAACTACCACTGTTATCGGTCAGCAGCCATCAATACTGAAGCAAGACCCTCTACTGGAAAAAGATTACAATTCTCTGATGGCTCAGATGATGATTAAAATTTTTTAGCAATAAAGTATTTTTTAAACTAAGATGTCAGACATAATACTATTGCACACTTAATAGACTACAGGATAGTGTAAACATAACTTTTATATGTACTGAGAAATCAAATAAGTTGTGTGCCTTGCTTTATTGTGATGTTTGCTTTATTGTGGTAGAATGGAACTGAATCTGCAATATCCCCAAGGCATGCCTGTAAATGATACTAAGAATAAAGAGTATGTGGGATTTAGGGCTTCTTTTTAAATAGAGGATAATTTCCTGATAGTGATATTTGTTAAATAGTGGTATGATTTAAGGATTTCTGTTGATATTACATGATATGGTCTCTAAGGTATATTCAGGCTTTGAATTCCAAGATGCTATAACTTTATCTGAAGAAGGAAGATTGTCTTAAGTGACTCTTTTAAAACACTCCAAAGTATGATACAACCCATCAGAAAGCAGATTTACATACTTTTGGGCCTACATAGCCCCAAAAAGCCAGACTGTATTCCCAAAGTTAACTATAGCACCATGCTGAGGGAAAACTAACAGAGATAGAAAAGATAACACATGCAAAATTCCAATCTTATGTACATACTCACATGCTGACCCTGACTACTGGGGGATAGAAACAGAGAGAGAGAGAGAGAGAGAGAGAGAAAGAGAGACAAAGAGTGGGAGAGGTCTATGTAGATATAGTGTATAAACATACATATATGTGAATACATATAGCATGTTTTTGAGTACCCATAATATTATATATATATATATATATATATATATATATATATATATATATATATATATATATAGGAGGTATTATATATGTGTTTTTTTTAATAAATTTATTTATTTAACTTTTTACATTCATTTTCACAAAATTTTGGGTTCCAAATTTTCTCCCCATTTGTCCCCTCCTCCCACCCCATTACACCCAGCATTCTAATTTCCCCTATCACCAATCTGCCCTCTCTTCTATCATCCCTCCCTTCTCTTGTCCCCATCTTCTTTTTTGTCCTGTAGGGCCAGATAACTTTCTATTCCCCATTACCTGTATTTCTTATTTCCTAGTAGCAAGAACAATACACAACAGTTGTTCCTAAAACTTTGAGTTCCAACTTC
>CM053769.1:618289478-618317761 GCA_028658325.1 Potorous gilbertii | reverse complement strand
ATTTCACATTATCTTCCATTTTTTCATTCTTTTGGTTTTATTTTGTGATTTCTTGATTTATCATAAAGTCATTAGCCTCCATCTCTTCCATTCTAATTTTGAGAGAACTATTCTCTTCAGTGAGCTTTTGAACCTCCTTTTCCATTTGGATAATTCTGCTTTTTAAAGCATTCTTCTTCTTCTCACTGACTTTTTGAACCTCTTTTGCCAATAGAGTTAGACCATTTTTCAAGGTGTTATTTTCTTCAGCAATTTGTTGGGTCTCCCTTAGCAAGGTATTGACCTGTTTTTCATGCTTTTCTTGCATCTCTCCCGTTTCTTTTCTCAGTTTTTCCTCCACCTGTCTAACTCGATTTTCAAAATCCTTTTTGAGCTCTTCCATGGCCTGAGCCCATTGAAAATTTATTTCGGATATTTGGGATACAGAAGCCTTGACTTCTATGTCTTTACCTGATGGTAAGCATTGTACTTCCTCATCAGAATGGAAAGGAGGAAAAATCTGTTCACCAAGAAAGTAACCTTTTATGGTCTTACTTTTTTCCCTTTTCTTGGCATTTTCCCAGCCAGTTACTTGACTTCTGAGATTCCTCTCCACATCTACCTCACCTCCAGATCCGCCCAGCTAGTGCTTGGTGTCTGAGATTCAAATACTGCTTCCCAGTCTCAAGGCTTTTTCAGTTGGGTCAGGGCTATTATTCAGTGTGAGATTAAATTCAGGTGCTTAGGTGGGAGGCAGGGCTGCTATTCAGTGTGAGATTAAGTTCAGTTGTTCAGGTGGGGGTAGGGCTGCCACATGGGACTCAGTTCCCTCAGGGGGTTTATGTGGAGACCTTCAACAATGGATCTGAGCTCCTGCCTGCTTTGGGAGCCCCTGTCTTCTGCTGCCTCTGCTGCTGCCTCCTGAGGGTGCCTGAGTTATGGGGACACTCTGCTCCCCTCCTGGCAAGCCAGACAGGCTCTCTCACTAACCTTTGGCATCTGTGGATAGATGGACCTGCGTGGCTGCTGGAGATTCTGTCCCTAAAGCCTGTTCTGATCTGGTCCTCTCGGTGCCACACAGCCAAGGCAGAGCTGGGCTCTGTTCTGGGTCCGGTGTGCAATAGACCTTTCGTGTCAGTTTTCAGGGCTCTCTGGAACAGAAATCTCCTCCACTCCGTTGTTGTGTGGTTCCACTGCTCCAGAATTTGTTGGGAGTTCCTCTTTAAAGGTAATTTATGGGCTGTGGGTTCAGAGTTAGCATATATGAATCTTTCTACTCTGCCATCTTGGCTCCTCCCAGATTTGCTTTGTTATATAGTGTTTTTAAAATAGATATAACATATATATATATGTGTGTGTGTATGTGTGTGTGTGTGTGTGTATGTGTGTGTGTGTGTGTGTGTTTATTCATCTTTATCTTCATCTACAAAAGCTCTTGTTCTTTAAGTGCTGGAATCATCTCTTGGGATGTGGAATTAGAAGTCAATATACTTCAGTCTTACTGGTTGAATGAAAGGAAGAGATTAAGGAGTCACTAGCATCTATGATCCATTTTACTTCTCAATTACTTTCATGCTTCTAAATAGAGACTCAACCCAACTGACAAGCCAAACTCTCTGGTGATCCATTTCCCAAACCTCAAAACACATAATGAAATTGCCCGTGTATCCAGGTGACACCACCTTTACTCATAACATGCACATTCCTTCAGCTTTCCCCCTGTGAGGTCGCTAACTAATTACTCTCACTCTTTTCTATATACTCTGTTTCCTCTGCACACAAGCACAGCTCATAATATACTCATTCACAAATTCCCAAGGGCTGACTTCCAACCATGCCTGCTCCACTGATTACCAGTGTCAGGAGAATATCCTGATGTTCACTCGTAGCCTAGGAGTTAATCAATCAAGTCCTCTTCCCTACACACACAGCAATCTTCTATTAAGTTAGGTCTCCCCAGAGTGGATAAGCTCACTATATAAATTATTAGATACAAGTGCTTGTCACAGGAGGGGTTGGCAAGAAATGATCAAATTTCTCTAAAATAAAAATGCTTCTTTAGTGCTGTCACCAAGGAATAATTCTGAACCAACATCTTTTTTGAAAAATGGAATACTAATCATACCCTTTTGCACTATTTTCATGTACTTCTCCACACTGGTCTTCAGATGATTTAAATATAGCCAGTGAGATTAATATTCATTTAGAGCAAATGCCATCAAGGTCTCAGCCAAGATTTTAAAAGATACTTAATTCTTTGTCTCATAAGAAGTAGACCTTTTTGGCAATGTTGCTAATGGCTTCCCTTTAGATAGGATTCAACCAATTACCAAGCATTCATTGCATGTTTCAGGCCCTTTGCTAGGCTCTATGGATATAAAGACAAAAATACCACAGCTACTGCCCTTAAGGAGCTTACAATCTGAGTAAGACAACATGTACAGATAGAGGAACATACAATATATATTGTGTACATATATATGTGTGTGTATATGTGTATATGTAGATATAGCATATAAGATAGATCCATGGGTATCTTGAGGAGGAATGCATTAGCAATTAAAGAGACCACCTTATGTGGAAGGTAACACTTGAAGGAAACATGGCAAGTATGTATAGAATTTCCAGTACAGGAGCAGGGAGACCAAAGAAGGTGCATTATGAGTGAGGAACAACAAACAGGTTAATGTGGCTAGACAATGGAGAGCCTAGAGAAGAGCCACATGTAAGAAAACTAAAAATATAGGAAAGGGTCAGGTGATAAACTTTAAATGCCAAAGTGAGGACCCACAAAATGATGTATTGAGTAGGGAGATGACAAGGTCAGAACTGAGCTTTCAGAAAATCACTTTAATGGCTATGTGGCTATGTGGAGCATAATTTGGAGTGGTGGAAAATTTGAAGCACAGAAATCAATTAGAAGGCTGTTTGATAGATGCGGTAAGCAATGATGAGGGCATAGACTAGAGTAGGAGTTGTGTTAGTAAAAAAGAAGGAAGATGTTGTATTGATAATGCATCTTTGCTTATTGTTCATGTAATTTTGCTTCTTACTGGGAAGATCTTTCTCATCCATTAAAAGGCCCATGTGACCTGCCTAAATCACATGGAAGCCTGAGTCCCATGAGTCGAGTCACATGGAACAGAAAGGGTGGAGCTAGAGGTAAACTGAGAGGAAATTGGTCAGAGTGGTCATATCTGGGTGAGAGAGAGAAAAGCAGACAGCTGGCTAGTTTGAGTAAGAGAACTTGTTCGTGATTTTGTTTAAGGAAGCTGGTTTGTAGGAAGTCTAACAGAGGGAATTGGGGATTGCATTTCCCTCTGCATTGTTATTGTATAGAGATTCCTTTGTTACTATGATGCATTTAGCTTTCTGGTGTCTGAATAAATTTTTTCCTCTGTCTTCTATATGGAGAGTCTGTTATACTTTGTGATTCAGAATTACACTGGCATAATTCATATTTGAACTCAGTGCTGTGAATATAACCTGAGCAATACATTTGCCATCACAAACAGGATAACAGGGTATAAAATCTCTATTTGGAGGCAGAAAGGATTTAAAAGAAGAAATGGATATCTCGGGATGGGAGGATTTTACTGTATTCCTAGCTGACAAGGGAATGGGCTAATAACAGGGAGAGAACTGTGAGAACTGGGAACCATGGTAACAGGAGAGAGAACCCAGAGATTTGGAAAGGTGTTTGCAAAGAATACCAATAAGACCAGGGAAAGAATTGGCAGGAGTGTGTAGGAGAGGCTGGATTTATTAACAGTTTACCACATTAAATATAAAAGCAGAGACAAGCTGCTGAAGGAAAAAAATTCAGATAGAAAAATAATTAACTAGTTTGCATGGGAATGTTCAGCGTTCAGGCTGTCCTTTAAAAGAGCAAGCTGAGAAGTCTCAAGTATACAAAAAAGTTGTTCATGTAGCTCAGAAGATGAAGCAGGAGGCTAGCAAAAGACTTGTGCATACAACCTTTGTACAGACGTAGCCTAGTTGCTATGGCAATGACTGCCAGCAGAGTGCATAGGCAGAAAATTTAAGGAAGTCATTTAGGGAGAGAATTGGGGAGTTTTACTCAGCAGGAGGTCACAGATATTTTGAGTCAGCTTACCCAAAGGATAGGAGAATTGTTAATATCTTGGATGTTGAGAATTAATGATGAAAGAGTTGGAGGAGTATCTATAGATGGTATGGATTGCTTGAAGTTTTTAGGTATTAGAATCCTTTTGTACAGCAAGATTTTAGAGATTACAATATGCAAGAAGGTAACAATATTGCTAATCTGTTAACTTTGTCAGCAGAAGGATGCAGTAAGCAGTATCCTACTGACTCTCTGTGGCCTACTGAAGATAGACCCTTTTACTCACTTAAGAAAGTTAAAGGAAGAGGTAATGAAAGCTAGCAAAATGATCAGAAATGCAGATGCATAGTGTAATACCCCCTTAGCAGTTTCCCATAGGAATATGATAGTGAAGATGGCTCCTCTTGCTTACAAGCACCTAGTTTTGACTCTAATAATTGGGGAAATAGGGAACCCTCTTCTAGAGGTGCTGGACAAGATTTCATAGTTAAATGACTTAAGGGACTGGGGAAAAGATAAATTTGCTCAAGAGAGAAGAGTAAATAGCAGATTCAAAGTCAGAACAGATTGACAAGAAAAGAATCGTTTACTGCTCCATTCAAGGCAGGGGAGATTTTGGAAGCATAGATTGCATTCCAACTAATGAACTATACCAAATGTATTGAGAAAAGTGTTAGAATGAGCAGGGAAATAAGAACCACCCCCTACATATCTTCCTGAAACATTGTATCCAAGTACATCACACCTTCAGGGAATTGGTCAGGCCCCAGCTCAGATTAAAGAAAGTATACCTCTAGCCAGAATAATAACTTCCAATCTGCAAATTAGAAAAAAAAATAAACAACAGTGAATGAGGCCATGATAGTGGATTCATGGACTCCAGAAACATGACTGGCCCTATATCTACCCTGCTTCTGGTTATTTTCTCTTTGTTTCTTTTTTGACTTTTTGTCAATTCACCTTGTATACCAGATTTGTTTTCTGCAGGTTTAGTACTCTCCATCTGCAGATGCCTGATCACTGAAGCCAGATGTCACCCCCTGTCCACAGTTGTGCTGTGTTACCCCTGGACCTGGTGCCCACCAAGCTCCAGATGCTATTTGAGGAACAGATCCCTTGAATAAGAACTCTTGGGGCAGGAACAGTTCTACATTCAATCTCAGCAGTAAGTAGCCATGGAAGAAGAGACCTTCACTCCTTACCCCAAAATTTGGGGCTTTATTCGTTCGAGGGGGGAATGATAGTGTGCTTGTGCTCAAGCCCCATCCTAAGATATTGTTTTATGTGCTTATTTTGTGTGATCTCTGTTAAAGTTCTGTTGATACCAGTTGCCCCATTGACCTTTGTAATGAATAAGAAAGATCTTGGGGTTAAATGTATTGATAATGCTTATTTTTAATGTAATTTTGCTTCTTACTGGAAAGATCTTTCCCATCCATTGATATGCACATGTGACCTGCTTAAGTTACCTGGAAGCTTGAGTCACATGGAACAGGAAGGGGTGGAGCAGGAAGGTGAAACAGGAAGAGGTAGAGATAGAGTTGAGCTGAGAGAAAATAAGTCAGAGTGGTCAGAACTGAGGGAGAGAAAGAGAAGCAGACAGTTGACTAGTGTGAGAGAACTTGCTTGTGATTTTGTTTAAGGAAGACAGTTTGTAATTTGTTCAAAGGAACTGGTTTGCGGGAATCCTAACAGAGGGTTATCCTAACCTTCAAGATGGTGCTGCCCTCTGCATTGTTATTGTGTATAGATTTCTTTGTTACTGTGATGGATTTGGCTTTCTGGTGTAGGGATTTGGTTTACTGATATCTAAATAAATATTTGGTTTTTTTTTCCTGCCTTCTATATGGAGAGTCTCATACTTTATGATTCAGAATTACGCTGGCACATTCATAGAGACAATATGGAGATAGACATGATAAGATTTGGCAATTGACTCAATATGTGAGGTAAGTGAGAAGTAGAAGAAGAGAATGACACTGAGGGTGACTATAATAATTGTGGTGTTCTCCACACAAATGGAGAATTTAAAAAAAAACAGGTCTCAGAAAAATTATCATTATTTTTATTTTAGACATTTTGATGTTTGAAATGCCTATAATAGATCCAACTTTAAATGTCCAATAGGCTGTTGCAGATGAGCAATGGAGTTGAGGAAAAAGACTAGTATATTTATCTGAATCACCAGGGTAAAAAAGATATTTGAATCCCTGGAGGCTGATGATGTCACCAAGTGAGAGAGTATAAAAAGAAAAGAGAAGAGGGTCCATTTCTGATCCTTGGAGGATATACCTATAACTGATGGGCATGACATGAATGAAGCTGAAACAGAAAGTCAGACAGGCAGAAGGAAAAACAAGGGAGAGCAATAAATAAAACCCAGAGGAGAGACTATCCAGGAAGGAAAACGGTCAATGTTGTGAGACATTGATGCCAGGCTGAAACAAAAAAGAATTGAGAAATATCCATTAGTTGGAGAAATTAAGAAATCATTCAGAGAGGAACATTTCAGCATGACTAGATAAATATCTCTAGAGACTCTTCCACCTACCTTTCTTCAAGGAAGACTTTAATTCTTGCCAGGAAAGGAAGCAGAAGATTGCTATTAGATGCTGGCTATTCTATGCTTGTCAGAGAAAGGATAGTAGACTAGAATTAGACCTATGTTCCCCTCTGAATATTATTAGTTTAGGGCAGCAATGGGGAACCTGAAGCCTCAAGGCCTCTTTAGGTGCCTCTTTAGGTCCTCAAGTACAGCCCTTTGACTGAATCCAAACTTCACAGAACAAATGCATTTATTTGAATTTTTTTATATTGGATTCAGTTAAAGGGCCACACTTGAGGACTTCAAGGACCACATGTGGACTCAAAGCCACAGGTTCCCCTCTCCTGCTCTAGGAGAAATAATTTTAGATTTGATTTACACTCCTGTGTAAATCATCCTTTAACAAAGAAGAAATACTCCAAGCTACATATCCAAGGGCTGCCTCTTTTCCTACCAAATGCAAATACCACTTACACAAAGACCACACATAGCAAATGGCAAATAAATACATTTATCTAAGTCAAAGCAAAAAACAAAAACAAAAAAAAAACAGAGAAAGTACACAGATTAAAATATAAAAGAAAATATGCAGAATGAATAAAGTTTCTTGCTGAAAGTGAGGTATCTTAGATCAATCAAGAGAGTGAGGAGGGCATAAAGAGACCCACTTCTTCCCCAGTGGAAAATTCTCTGAAGTTTTTAGTGGGAATAGGGACATGTATCGGCCCTTTTTTATGTCAGTTTCTTCACAATCTTTCTCTCTTTTCAAACCCCTTCCTTAAGAGGATTTGAAATAACATATCTTTTCTCTGAAGATGGAAGCCAAAGACCAAAATCTCTCTTCTGTCAAGCTTCCGCCTAACTCTAACCTAACCGTTATACAGGCATAGAGCACTAAGTAACAAATTTCCAGCAATGAAAAAAATCTTATGTAGATGAGTTTTAAGCTTTGGATTACATTAAGATGCCAGCAATGTGTTTGATGCTGGCTACTGTCAGGCTGAATTTTATGTTTCAAAAACTGTGATAGTAAAGAAGGAAGTATGGAAGACTTCCAAAACTTTTGAGTACCATTGGTTATCAAATGTATCTTTTTTTCAGCTATGATTTCTGGTGTTGTCATGTTGTTAAGTCACATCTTTCTTGTTTGGTTATTTTTTTGTTTGTTTTTTTTCATTTTTGTTTTGTTTTGCTTTATAAATTGCATCAGTGGCCACTCAGATTATTCACTTGACACTGGTTATTTAGAGATCAACCACTATGGCAGGAAGAAAAAGCACTATCAGCAGCCATTTGAATAGGTTTAGCTATTTATTTTACAAAGGGAAGGGGATGGGAAATTTAGTTCAGAATGCCTCACTTTTGTTTTTATAGAATTTGGGGGAGGGGTGAAGGGAAACCACACATGTAATTTCTTCAGTTTTGGGAGTTCCCAATGAGGAACTTCCTCTGTCAGTCAGTAAACATTTATTATGCACCTGCTATATGCCAGATACCGTGTTAATCACTGAAATGTACAAAGGCAGTCTGTTCTTGAGCAGCTCACAGTCTAATGGGGGAAACAACATTCAAACTTAACAATTCTTTTCATTCACAGTAGTTATGTTATATGGTCACCTGAACACCAAATTAGCAAATACTGAACCATTGCTCATAGGAGAAATACTGGGTTAGGTTCCTGCAAGTCTCTGCTCAGTGTTTACTTTAACATGTTTTTGAGCATCCTCTCATACAGAGCAGTGAATTTCCTCTTCCTTTTTCTGGTTGTACAGTACTGTTGATTCATTAACATTGAATTCACAGCCAACAGTGCCATAACTCATGCCTGAACGAATCTAACACACATATTTTCTCCATTAGGCACATCACAGCCCTTCTGTGCTTAGGAATACTAGACACTTCAGTACCACACTTGGGGGCCATTTTAAACAGCAAAATCATCAACAAAAAGCACAAAAATGCAAAAAATTTGGCACTAAATAGACCACAGAAAGGACACTTGCTTACAATATGAGTTGAAACAAGAAGGCAGAGAATCATCTTGCTCGACCTCATCTGGGAATATGTGTGTCAGTACTCTGAGTGACTCAGATTTTTTGATGTTCAGCGTATATCCCTGAATGACCACAAAAACATTCCAAGTATTGATTTGGGGCTTAGAAACACATGTTAGTAAGTAGATGAATTATCAAATATGTAATTTGTGAATAATTAGAATCAACTGTAACTGGATGCCAACAAGCTACCTAGAGGATAGATTCAAAATATTCAGGAGAGGGAAGGCACTAGAACTAAGAGGAACTAGGAAAGGCTTTCTTTAGAAGATAGTGTTTTGGCTAGAACTTAAAAGAAGTCAGACCAACCAGGAGGTAGATATGAGAAGAGGAAATGTTCTACACATGAATATTAGAGAGAGAACATGTCCAGAGCCAAGATAGAGTGTCTTGTTTAAGAAACAGAAAGAAAGTCAGTGTCTCTTAGATCAAAGAGTAGTGGTAAGGGTACAAGGTATATAAAGATTATACTTTAGTGAAGGAGGTTAAGTTTGGTAGGTAGGTTATAAAGAACTTCGAGTGTCAAACAAAGAATTATGTATTTAATTTTGTAAATGAAAGGAAGCCTAGAAACTGGAGTTTATGGAGTAGTAGGGTCTCATGGTCAAATCTGTGCTTTTTTGAGAGCAGGGCAATGGTTATGCTGAAGGAATGAAAGACTTATGGCAGGTAGACCAATCACCATGCTATGTCAGGTCTAGGCATGAAGTGATAAAGACTTGTACTAAGATGATAATGGTGTCAGAAGAGACAAGGACATTTGTATGAGAGATGTAATGTTATAATGAACAGGTGCTGAAAACACTGAATGGAGAAGGGTGAGAGGCAATGAAGAGTTGAGAATGAAATCTAGGTCTCAAATCCGGGAGATTGGGAAGATGGTGGTGCTATTTACAGTAATAGGGAAATTTGGAAAGGTGGTGAAAGATAATAAGTTCAGTTTTGGATATGTTGAGTTTAATATGTTTATAGGACATCTAGTTCAAGATGAGATGAGAGATTAGAGTATATTAAAAAGATTAGGACTGAATAAGTACATGTGAAAATCATCAGTATAAAGACGATAATTGAACTCATGGGAACTGATAACATCACCAAATGAAAGAGTATAAGGGGAGAAGAGAAGAGGTCCCTGGATAGAAAACCCTATGGGACATTCACAGTTAGTTGTTATGTCCTAGATGAAGATTCAGCAAAGGAGACTGAAAAGGAGTTTTCAGATAGGTCAGAAGAGAACCAGGATGGAAAAGTGTCCCAAAAACCTAGTAAGAGAAGAATTTCAAGGAGATAGTGATCAAGAATATAAATACTGCAGAGAGAGCAAGAAGGATGAGGTCTTAGAAAAGACCATTAGACTTTGAAACTAAGAACGCATTAGTAAGTTTGGAGAGAACAGTTTGGGCGAAATGATGAGGCTGAAAGTCAGACTATACAGAGTTAATATGAGAAAAATAGGAAATAAAGTGGAGGTACCTATTGTAAATGTCCATCTCAAAAGCCACAAAAGAGGGAAAGCTATCAGATGATAGTTAGTGGAGATGAATGATTAAGAAAGGATTTCTGAGGCTGCAGACATGGGCATATTTCTAAGTAGTAGGGAAGCAGCTAGTAGTAAGAGAGAGAGATTAAAGATCAAAAAGAGAGTGAGAATGTTAAAAAAGACAACCTGTTGGAGAAGATGGGAAGAATAGCATCACTTGTACACATATAAGGGTTAGCCTTGGCAAGGAGAAGACCTCATTCTTCATGTATGATGGGACTGAGGAAGGAAACAGTGGCAGAAGTCACTGGGTGATACGAGATGAGGAGTGAAGACAAGAAAGTATTAGGTGAATTCTTCTAAGGCAAAAGTTCCAGGGTCACAAAGTCAGTATATAACTGAGGTCAACTCTCTAACTCCATGCTGCCTCTCATACCTTGACTAAGACCTGTTACACTATCTCTGATTATTTTGGCACAAAAATATCAGCAAAATCTATTATAATATTCCTATTATTTTCACTTTCAGATTATGTCTCCTTCCCCACTTTTTTCAAAAGTTTAAATGATTTTATGAAGCTTATTTTCACTCTTTGCAAAACATACCTGAATAAACAAAGTAGATTGTTCTTGTTAATTCATTAACTTAAAAAGAAAGACTAGAATGCTAAACAGAAATCTAAGGTAAAGCATCAGCTCCCCCTACAGTCTTGCCCTTGGTAATTTTATGAAGTCTTAATTGACTTAGAAACCAGTTTTAATGCACAGACTTTTTGTTCACTTAATACCATGCTTTAAGATTATACTTTTATTTATTTGTTGTATTACTTAAGATATGTTGTCTTTAGAGATCTATTCACTGATTATGTTCCTCAAGAATGGAAGTTAAAAATCTTTTAAAATTCTTAAATATGTTCTTTGCTAAATTAGTCATTTCTTTAGGATAGAGAATGTTAAGGAAATCTCTGTTCTTGGAACAATTACTATCTTGCAGAAATGTATTCTTAAATTGATATGGGGAAGGCATAGCCTACAAACACAAGACCTACATTTTGTTCTACATTATCTGCCAGGTCCAACATTCACCTTGCAAGTACAGAAGAAAGATAGATATGGGGCTCAAGGAATCCACCACATGCAACCCGAGATCAGGCTGGTATAACCTTCTCAGAGAAGTTTCATGATGCTGGGTCAGTTCCAAAGTGTCTCTGGGGGCTAAGTCCTTCCTTCAACCATTTTAGCCAATCTGATAGAATCAAGAGAACATTGTATACAGTAACAGCAATATTATTTTAAAATGATGTTGAAACAAATAGTTTGACTGTTATAAATACCCAAATTAACTATAAAGGACATATGAAAAAAGATGCTATTTGCATATTGAGAAATAACTGATAAATAGAAGGATAAATAAAATAATTTTACATGTGTATATATGTGCCTGTATATATGTGCATATATGTATGTATCTAATGGCAGTCATCTCTAGGGCAGGGGAAGGGGAAAGAAAAAACATACATTTATATATTAACTTTATTGTACTTTTAAAAGGAATAGCAAACTGCATAGTAGATTTGCAGGTTCATGTGCAACCTTTTTATCATACTGTATTATGTAAATGTTTGTTTTATTTCACAAATTAAAATAATATATTTTTAAAAGCCCTCCCTGCCACACATTAGCTTATTTGCCCCTAGCTGCTCATTTATAGTGAAAGCTGTCTAGATTTGGGATGAAATTCTGCATGACTACACAACAAAGTTTATACCCCAATGTATCCAGGAAGCAACCTGACACATCCAGGATGGCCTGCTAGCATAGGTTGTTAGATCTGCTTTTCTAAAAGGAAAGCAACTTTTGAGGGGTCAACAATCTACATTAATTACGTTCACCAACAGAGAAAATACAAGTAGATAAATAAAGACCCACAGACAGGGCTCCCAATTGTCTGACCAACAGACAGATCCAACTGTCTGAGTGTTACATACATACATAGTTATCAGAGACAGAAGCACCAACATCTGGGTTTTCAAAGCTGGGGGTGGGGGGATGGGGGGCCCTCCTTAACAACTACCCACAGTCTCATCTGGAACATGAACATGAACTGGAACTTCTTCCAAGCCTGGTCTTGTATTTGCTGCACAATATAGTAAACAGAATGTTTAACTTAGAGAAATATGGGTTTGAATTGCACCTCTGATATTTACTGTGTGATCATGGACTAGTCATTTAAATTCTTTAAAATCTCAGTTCTGTAAGCAATAAAATAGGGCCCAAAGTTCTTCTTACTGTACCTACTTGCCACAGTTGTTGTGAAGCTCAAATGAATTATACATGAAAATTGCTTTGCAAACCATAAAACACTGGTAAATAATTAGTATGTATGTATGTAATTAACAGTATTTATCCTATATACATATATATACGTATATATATATAAAACTTGTTTGTATATAGCTATTTGCATGCCATGAGGGCAGAGAGTGTCTCTGTTCTTTCTTTGTACTCCCAGTGTTTCATAAAGTGCCTCGTGTATAGTGGAAACTTAGTAAATGTTTATTGAACAACTGACAACTTGGTAGTTCCATTTTGGGGCTGAGACGCATCTTTCAGTCAACTACTCCTAAACATTCATTTACACTCTGAAATTTCATATTAGGATTGATTATTGTGTCAATACCAAGGTAGAGTACCAGTTGGCAAGAGAGATTCCTCTCACTTTTAGAAACTCCACTGTCCATCCCTCTCCTCATTATCATAGAGATACTATTTAACATAGCAAAACCTTGAACCAGTTTTGGCATTCATTCAAATGACATGATCTCTCTAGAATTTGGCAACTGAGAAATATCATTGACTTTGTCTCTAGGATTAGGAATTTTAGATTTGCCCCCACCTCATACATCTGATTTAATTTTCTCAGAATTCAATAAAATGTATTTATATTGCCTAGCCCACAATGGGATTCTAATACATTTATCATAACTCATTAGCACTAGGCTATTCTATACATGTAATTACAGTTATACCACCATATAATGATACAATTTTGCCTTAATGTCATTAACATACTATGACCAAAACCTCTAAACCCCACTGTAATTTTTTTCAGGCACTCACCCTATTACACAAACCAGATGGATGGCAATGATCCAGGATAACCCATGAGCTACAGTTGTATTTTCTCTCTTGAGCGATAGTCTTCTCAGCATGTTGCTTACTATGTAGGCAAAACCATTTTTCCTTTAGAGTTAACTACCTCCTGTAATGATGTTTTGCTGAATCAAGTGAAAACCTTAGAAAGGGCATGCCTCTAATCTTAATTTTTCCTCTACACTATCCTAAACATATCATATTCTCTAAATGACCATATCAGGAAATTAATGTTACATTTAATAGGTTCAGTTAAGAGAACCATTCACTCTCATACCCCTCTGCCCTTTAAAATGATAATTGGCTGATTTTATAACACTGCTAAACCATATTAGCAACATAATTCTTCATGTCTGCTCCAATTGGCCTCAAATGGTTCTCCAAATAGTTATATAAATGGTTCTAATGCCAATAAAAACAGAAGTAGGAACAGAAGGCATCCCTATCTTGTCTGTCCTGATATTATGAAATTATGGACTCATCAAAGCATCCTTACCCCCATGGAAGAACCTTGATTTCATAAAAGCAGATAAAGGATTTTTAATTGGCATAAAGTACATGTATATAACAACACTGCCCATCAAATTGTAGACTAAACCTGACTGCCTGGAATGCACTCTCTCCTAACCACATTTTAAATCCCTAGGTTCCTTCATGTTCCAGATGATGCTCCCAGAAATCAGCTCTTCTGAGAAGCTACTCTTGAGTACTTATTGTTCATTCTGTCTTACCCTTTCACAAATTATCATGTATATACCTGTCCCTTTACATGTTATAATCACCTGCCTCCCCATGTAGAATGTATGCTTTTTTACAGGCCTTTTTTTTATTTTTAATTTATTTTTGTCTTTTAATTCTCCACACTTAACAGAGTTCCAGGCCAATAGTAAATATTTAACAAATGATGTTTGAATAGGAATAGATCAAATCCTAATTTTAAAATGATGGCCCACTTCACCCTAGTAAATCCCTTCTCTGGATCAAGAATCTGTCATACATTGAAGTGATGTTCTAATTTTGTTAATTTCATTTATTTTAATTTATGCTTTATAACATAGTCGCATTGGCCTAGTGACTTTCCCTGGGCTCAGGAAGCTTAAAATCTGTATGAATTGAGTATAATCATTGCTTCCCAGGCTTCCAAAATCACTCAGTTAGATCACTTGGTCATCCATATTGCTCCTGGACATTTCCAGTAGCATACTGCCTATCTGAAATTCAGTGGGTAACAAGAATTTATTCCCATACCCTGAGGACTCAGAGCAGCTCAGGTTTTCCTGTCATCATCTGAGTTGGCTTGATATTTCACTAACAATTCCTATGCTTGAAGCTGTGAGTTCTCAGAAGTGTTCCCTAAGTTTTGATCCAGAAATTTCAGCTCTCTGAAAACAAAGACTTAGGTAATAGTTGTTGTTACTTTTATATGAAATTTATATAAATGTCACAAAGCCCATGCACCAGTCATTAATGATACAAGCCTCTTACTAACAACCTATTTCATATTTCATATGCAGCAATGGTGCCTGGTCCAAGACCATTCATAGAGTGATAGGTTTATAACTGGAAGGGACTTGAAATATTTTCTATACAAGTCCTTCATTTTACAGATGAAAAAACTGAAAGACTTTGGCAATGTCACATAGGCAGTAAGTGGCATAAGTCAACCCATGTCATCTGAACTCTAAATTCAGTGTGCTATCCACTATACTTCACTGTCATCCTTTTCCCCTTTTTTATTCTGTGCTCCTTCTAAAGTTTTTCTAAACTACTTGTAATATCAGTGAATGGAAAAGTGGGGTGGGGCAACTACAGTCAAGCTTGCTAATATCAATCAATTAAGCTTAAAAGAAGATAGATAGAAAAACTCTTAACAAGCTTACATAAGTGATCAGAAGGAGTCAACAAACCAGAACTTTGTGACAGAGAAACAAACAGCCTCAGACAGGTCTCCTGAATTTCAAAACGGTTCTCTATCCATTTTGCCATGTTCATTTTGATGACCATGAGTTATCAAGAAATCTAAATTGTTTGAAAGTTCTGGAAAAGTTGTTTTGTAATTGATCTCTATCATGTAAGCCTTCTATCGATATGCAGTAAAATCCCCCTAAGCTATGTCATCTTGTACTCTTCCTATATAGATCTTTCAATAAGCCCTCCAGAAAGGATTTATCCAAGTTGCTAAAGGCCTTCTTTGGTTTAAGCAACAAAAAACAAAATAGTAGTACCATAACAGTACTTGATTACCATCTATTATCTTTCACTTTTGTTAAATGGCCAGCCTATTTTATTTTCCCAGCCTACTCAGGCTTCCCTAGCTTTCTTTGTCTTGTCCTCCCTTTCCATTGTATCCTCTGTAATCCCTGCTATATCAATCAACAAGACATTTTGGGGATACCCTGTATTAAATCTGTTCCTTTATTTATCCTTCTACCTTTTTAGAGTCACAGAAATTGTGCTCCCTCCAGAAGATCCTGTATCCCTGCACTGGATGCATCTTCTCTAAAGTTTTTCACATTCTAGCCTAGGAGAAGGAATAGGAATATTTCTTGCTTGTCTCTCCCACTTCGAGTCTTGCCTCCTTTCATTTTTTCTATCTCCCTATGCGGATGCTGGTTACTATTATCTACCAGTTTTCCTCCTTTCTCAAGGAGTTCAGTGTCTGATCCACAGTCTTCATCTCAATTCAAACTACTTCCTTAATCTTGGAGACAGAAGCATTGCACTGGGAATTAGTGGACCCAGGCTAAATCCTGGCTCTGATGCATATTATCTGTGAGATCCCGGGCAAATCACTTAACCTTTTTTAGTCTTCTCATCTTTAAAATGTGAGGAGTGAACTAAATGACCACTGAGGCCCCTTCCAGTTCTAAATAGATTATATTAAGATCCTATGATATGATACTATCTCCTCCAATAGGACCATAACTATATTATTGCCAATATTGCTTTGATCCCCAATTTTGACTTTACCTCAGCCCATACAAGATGGTTATACAAACAATCTTACCATCCTCCTTAACTGTTTTGTCTACAAGGTACAAAATACTCGACCTTTCCAACCAAAACCTCCTATCCTTCTATAGAACCCTTTTTCTCTCATCAGAGCCTCAAGTCACTCAATTTCTTTTCTGTCCCATAATCCATTCTTCTGGCTCTGTTCTCACTTTCTTCCCTTCAAAACCATGATTCTAAACTTAACCAGTTAAGTGAAGTTTCTCCCCAGACTTTCTAAACTCAAGCCTTGGGGTTACCTCCTTACCTCCACCATCCATTCTTTTTGTTTCTAATTCTGTGCTTATCAATGCCATTGTCTAGCTCCACTAGAAATGTATGATGTCTAGTATTAATTGGGCTTTCACTGCTACCCAGAGCAATCCTTTACTCTTCCCTGATTGAATTTCTGTGGCCTTTCCCACAATTGCTTCTCTTTTCTCCTTGAGCTATCTATAGCAACCCTCCCCATCCTCTGTCACCAGAGTTCAAATTTTCTCATACTTCACTGAAGAAAATAGAACCCATCAATTATAAACTTCTTCTTCACTTGAATTCTATCCTTCAAACTCCTCAAAATAAATCTCTCTTCTTTTGTGCTAAGCTGGATCACCAAGAGGAACTATGAAATAACAGAATCAGTCATTTGTACCTCAGCGTGGATTAAAACCATCCTCTATTGAAAGTGACTGGCTAAGATATATGCATATGCATGTGTATAAATACATGTATACGTAATAAATCAGTTATAGGAATTGTCCATCTAAACTCATATCATAGTTTGAACAATACTCATTCTTCATCCACTAATTGTATCTTGTGCAGCTAGATAGATTGGACTTTTGTGAATGCATGTGAATCACATTTAGGAAGCTCTACAATGCTCTAGAGCCTGTTTTAGTCTGTTACTTAATAATACAGTGAAAGGTTTTACCTTCCATTAAGGATATTTCCCCTACATCCCATTCTATCATTTGCCTTCAATTTCTCCTGGTCTACTGTCTATTTCCCTACTGCCTACAAGCATGCCTGTGTCTCCTCCATCTTCAAACATCCCTCACTTGGGTCCATTTTTTTCCCAGTTACCTATTTATTACCTTATGTCTCTCCTCCCCTGTGTAGCTAACTGCCTTGACAAGGTCTACAATAGATACTTCTTCCTTTTCTCTCACTCTATTATTAATTATCCAGTCTGTGTTTTCACCAAAACCCAGGTTTGAAAACCTTTGGTTTTCAACCAAAGCTGTTCTCTCACACTTTACCAATGTTCTCTTAAATGACTGATCTAATGATCATTTCTCAAACCCTATCCCCCATGACTTCTCTGCAGCCTTCGATAGCATCACTCTCTTCTCCTTGGATTGCTCTCCTCAGCTTTTGTGATGCTGCTTTGTTCTGGCTCTCCTCCTGACTTCTCCCCAGTCTCTTTTGTTGAATCTTTATCTAGGTCATGACTGCTAACTTCGAGTATCCCATGGGGCTCTATCACAGACTGTCTTCTCTTCTCCCTCTCAACTTTTTTTCACTTAGTGATCTCATCTATTCCCATTGATTCAATTATCATTTCTAGGTTTATGATTCTTAAATCTATTGACCTAGCCCTAACCTCTCTGCTGACCTGCTGCCTCACATCTTAAACCGCCTATGAAATATCTGGAACTGAATATCCTATAGACAACTTAAACTCAACATGTACAAAATTGAGTTAATTATCTTGCCTCCCCCATTCCTCAGCTGTCTCCTCCTCCTAATCTCCCTACTTCTGTTGAGAACACCACAAAGCTCACAGCCTAGCCATCATCCCCTATACCTCTACAATATTTAATACGCTGTGAGGTCTGACATTTTACTTTCATAAAATCTATCACATAAGCCCCCTTCTCTCTTCTGACACTGATCCAGGCCCTCATCACCTCACACCTAGACTATTGCAGTAACCTGCTAATTGGTCTCCTTGTCTCAGTGCTCCCCTCTGCGATTCATCCTCTGCTCAACTGTCAAAATGAACTCAAGGTGCAGATCTGATCATATCAGTCCTCCAGTCAATAAACTTCAGTGGCTCCCTATCAAACATGAAATCCTCTCTTTGAAATTTAAAACCCTTGGATTACCTTTCCAGTCATCTTAGCCATCATGCTAAGGTGCATGTGCCCTGCATCGAGGAACACTGGCTATTCGTCAAACAGGACCAGCCATCTCAGCTTGGTGCATCTTCACTGGCAATCCAAGACCCCTGGAATGATCTTCCTCCTTGTCTCTACCTCTTGGTTTTCTTGGCCTCCTTCAAGTCCCAGGTAAAATCTCATGGAAGCCTTCCCCAGTCCTCCTTAACTCTAAAGCCTTTCTTCTGCCAATTATTTGGCCTGTATCTAGCTTGTTTCTACATAGTTATTTGTATGTTGTTTCCTCCATTAGATTGCAAGTTCCTTGAGAACAGGGATTTTTCTTTGCATTCCTAAAGCTTAGCACAGTGCCAGACACATATTGGCAGCTTAATAAATGTTTATTGACTGACTAATTAAAGTGCAAAAGGTTCATTTGAAGACCTTGAAATCATAACCTTATTTCCTGGGACCCTGAACCAAAGGGCAAGGAGTATTCTCATCATTCTATCTGCCTGCTCATGCCAGCTCATTCTGTGTTTGTCCCAGAGGAAACAGATAAATTAGCTCATTTTCATTTATACCTAGAACTTCAGTAAAATAGTTTGAAAAGGGGAGTTGAAAATAGAAAGATGGTTGCTCTGGTAGGTGGAATATGTATATTTTCTGCTAACAAGGAAATTATTATAGGAAAAAGAAGAGAGAGAGACATTCACTTTACATATCACAAGAATTAATTTGCCTTGAAGAATATGGCCTCAATCCTAGATTCCCATATAGAACTGGTTATTTACGCGACTACTGCACCTTGCATTCTCCTAAGCGAGACCTTTTGAACATTTCTGAAAAAAACCTTTCTCTTCTTCTCGGATTATCCCAGCAATAAATTACCCTATCAGGTTTCTATAATTCCATGCTTGCATTATGAAGCATTTATGCAATAAATTCTAAATCAGTAAATGAAATTCCATTAGAATCTGCCAAATTTCCATCTAAACAGAATAAGCCACTTTACATATGCAGAAGAAAATGACAGAGCAGCTCAATTTTGAAGAATGCTCCCTAATCAATCCTGCTCCCTTTCTTTCCCTCGGGGAGAATACCTGTTGGTTAGAGCATTCTGAGGTTTCACATTATAGGTTTATTGATGAAGAAGGAGACCAGCAATGGTCCCTTCAGTTGATTGGCCAGGCAGTTTTTTCTGGAAGATGAATCACCACAGGTACACATCCTGATTTGAATCACACCCCAGAAAGCAATATATAAGGTGCATCATATGTGGTCACCTTATGTAGTAGGAAAACTCTCCTTGATATTGAGTATCTGTGTGTATTCTTGACAACATCCCACTTCCTCCCCTAACCGATAAAGAGGGGGAATAAAGCTATTAAGTTATGAAATTCTAATCATAAGGGTAGAGCCTTTTTGGAAGGATTTTATAGAAGACCATACATCAGAATCTCACAGAAAAGGGCTTGGAAGGTTTGCAATTGTGGAGAGAGTTTCTGTATCTGAAACTGAGGATCCATCAAAGAACTAGTAACTTGATGTATCATTTCTCCTCCTTCCATGTGTTGCAGATGTAACATCCCAAAACATGGTATAATAGAGATAGTATGTGTTTTATATCACACAGCACCAGTACTCTAAAGCATTGGATTTAGACCTGGAAGAGATCTGAGAATTATTATTAACTAGCATTCTCCTAACAGATCTCACACATCCTTGCAATTCTCTAATAAAAGTCTTCCCTTTGATGTGATAGAGGTGACACAGAGTTCTCAGAGGTTCAAAAATTTAGAATTAGAAGGGAATTTTTAATTTTTCTACTTTTTTTCATTTCACAGATAAGGAAACTGAGGCCCAGAGTAGTTAAGTAACTTGCCTAAACTCCTGGTAGAGATAAATAGCAGGATCCCTGGCTCCAAATCCATTACTCTTTCTACTATGGTATACTTCAAAGGATCTGGGTTATGACAACAAAATACTCATTTGACCAGGCCCCACCAAGCTAGAAGGCTTCCAGTATGGACTATAGGTTAATAGATTTAGAGCTCACAATGGAATGAATATTAGCCATTAGAGGATCAACACAAATGCAGAGAAACTCATCATCGAGTGATTAAATTTTTGGCCACAGAAACTCAGGAAAACTAAAGGCATTGAGGGAGCTATGGTTAGCATCAATGAATGGAAGTTCTCATATCAATTAAGTCCTAGATTTCTGAAATAAAAAATTGGAATTCTCGTCATCCTTACGGGAGATAGATAGTTGTTTTGTATTTAATAAAATGTAATCATTCAAAAATAAAGGTTCAATTAAACTTTCTTTCTCTGACTTGGGGAAAACATTGAAAATATCATTCAGCTAGTAATTGCCCTTGCTCTTTTAGAGATGTTAACTTGGCACACATAAAATGAATTATGTAATATTTGTAAGACATAAAACACAGACAGTATAGATTATATCTTGGAGTCTAATTAGGAAAATTAACACTTCTGTCCTTAATGCTTTCTATTAGTGTTCATCTTTGGGAGAAACATTGAAGTTCTTTTCATTAAAATTCCAAATTTTAAGATTTCAAAAATCAAATAAATGAAGTCAGCTGTTTCTGAAAAGGTAGATAAGTAACACTGCCCCGCATACACACACACACACACACACACACATGCACATGCACACAGTTATTGTAGGTCCATATTTTATATATAAGATATATGATTTTCTCTGGTCAAAGTTTCACTGGAATTCTTGGAGACATTCCTCAAAACGCATATGATTTTTTTAAAGCATGCTTTTTTTCAATGCAAAAAAGTTTTACTTTCTAATTTAAAATGTATTAAAATAAATATCTATTCTCAACATTTTTTAAAATTTCAAATGTTATCTGCTTTCTTCCTTTAAAAAGTGCACAACCTTTCTCCAAAACTCTGATCTAAATATTAAAAAGAATTATGAACAGGAGGTAATTAAGCAAAGTCCTTTTGGTTACAAACTGAAACAAGGTTATTTTTAGGTGAGGAGTCAGTCAGTAGTCCTTTTCTGTACCAAACTTGTGAGCCCTACAAGACAGTTTCCTCAGTCATATGTCTAAATTAAACTTTGGAAGATTGCATTCTCTGCAATAGAGTCTGAATGCTTGGCAGTTCAGTGTCTGGTACCTTGTCCTGCCACGTGATCTTCAGAATCTTCCTAAGACAATTCAAATGGAAGTATCTGGTTTCCTGGCATGGCACAGGTAGTGTCCAGGTTTCATAAGCATATAATAATGAGGTCAGCCCAGTTGGCTCTGTAGACTTTTCAGTTTGGTAGGCATTCTGTCCCACACTTTCCACTGGAGTCTCCCAAACCTTGAGCTAGCTCTGACAATGCATGTGTCAACTTCATCATCTATGTATACATCCCTGGAAAGTATACCTCCAAGGTAAATGAACTTACAACATTCAAAATTTCTTCATTTGCTGTGAACAGTGGTTGTGGTGCTAATTGGTAGAGAACTTCTGTTTTCTCAGTGTCTAGCCTCTCTGCAAATAGTTCCAGCCCCATCAATGGTGTTACTCCAAATTTAGTGAGTCCCCTATACTCCAGATCCATTTAGCCATTGAAAGTCAGATTAGCACTTAAAAAAAATACTTACTTCAAAATATGTAACTTATATTCCCTGATATATATGTCCCTCCAGCACAACCATCACCTTGAACACTGTAATGATAATTTAAATGGGAAGCTCTTTCCCATTCATTAATAGGCCCATGTGATCTACCCAGGTCACATGGAAACTTGACTCACATGAGTCTGTGGTGGGAAAAGTTTGATGAATGGATGGAATAGGAAGGGTAGAACAGGTAGAGGCAGAGCCAGAGCAGAGCTGAGGGGAAAATTAGTGAAAGAGCAATGAGAACTGAAGGATGCAGGTAAGCCCACAGCTGGCTATGAGTGAGAGAAGAGCATTTTGTTTAAGGGAACCTGTTTGTGATTTGTTTAAGGGAGCTGATTTGTGGGAAACATAAGAGAGGGAAGGCTTGGGGATGGTGCTGCCCTCTGCACTGTTATTTGTATAGATGTCTTTGTTATTATGATGGATTTGGTTTTCTGGTATCTGAATAAATGATTTGGTTCCGTCTTCTACATGGAGAGTCTGTTGTATTTCATGACTCAGAATTGTACCGGAATATTTATGGTCACTGCAGGTGCTGTGAATATTGCATTGGTGCTACAAACACTAGAGAAGGAATGGGGATTAAGTTCATAGTTTATCTAAGTTTCTTTAGAGCATAGTCCTAGTTCCAAGTCCAAAACTCCCCTGGTAGTAGAGTCATAAGTATGTTGGCTTTTTTGGACTTTCCTGGTGGTCTGGATGGATATACTCACCAATCCCCATTGCACCTGCAATCCTGGTCCCAAGGTTGACAAGACTTGAATTCTAGTCAGATGAGGATTACTACAGATACCTAAAGTGAAGACGATTCTAAGAGCCAAGGTAAAAGGGAGAGCAGAAGAAGGAAGTCTTTTTTCTCTTAACAGTTCAGTTCATGGTGCCCCTGCTGACAGAGTGCCCAGGAAGGAGCAGGAGTAAAAAGTATAAGCCAGAAAAGATGGCAGAAAAAGAACAACCATCTATAAGTCATAATTTTTAAAAACATAAAAAATGCACAAGCTGGTATGTCATTATCATACGCATACATATTCATCAATCAATCAACAAATATTTGTCAGGAATCTATGATGTTCTAGGCACCACAATGCAAAGATTAAACAATCCATGTTCTCAAGGCTTTTACATTCTCTTGGGAAAGACAACATGATGGAAGCAGGAGTAAGGTGAAGAGATGAGAGACAAAGAGAAAGGGAGGGGAGAGAGAGATTCAGAATAACTACAAAAATACAAGATAGTTAAATATAAGGCAGGGAGGGTACTAGTAGTGGGGTGGATCAGAAAGCAAAATACCTGTATGCACATAGTCATAATTGCACACTCATATGTATTAGTGAGATAGCAGAGGAAAGAAGAGGATATACATTTTATGTATTTATGTATTATACATTTAGTCAAAACTATAACTATGGGAGAAAGCTGATGTATATACACATATGTATACTTATATAGTTCATATATATATGTATATATATATATATATATGATAAATCCCTAAAACATCATTTCCAAATTTTTCTGTGCAATATAAATAGTAGTTTATGAGAAGATTGATTTCTAAGTTTTATTTTTAAACATTAATTTATGGACCTGTATTTCAACAGTGAGGAAACTGACTCCATTGAGACACATCACACAACCCATTAGTAAACCTATCTTGAGAAATTTTTGGAGCTCAGGCAATATTTCCATGATCACACAACTATCAAGTGTCAGAGGCAAGATTTGAATCCTGGACTTCCCAACTCCAAGTCCAACATACTATCTACTTACTACACTGCTTCTCAATTAAAATATTAAATAATGTATTTCAACAGATATGTGATCTCATCTACATGAGAACTCTCTTGCGAGACACAAATCACAATGTACCCATGTTTTCCCTTCCTGGGGTCTTCATCCATCTGTTCCTAAAAGTCCTCAACAAAAGTGCCACTCACTTACTAAGGAATTTCTTCCATATCTTTATTATTTACTCTTGCTTCATGTCCTTTTTTGTTGATAAAATCTCTTGAATGATATCTTTTATACCAGTTACTGAGAATATTCTTAACTGGTAATATTCTGTAACCTAAAAAGAATTTAAATTAAAGGCAATGATATTTTTTGGTTCAAGTGCACAAAAATGCACATTCTTTCTTGTCATAGAAATGTTGAGGCTTACTGATGCCAAATGTAGTGTATGCTGTCAAATTTGATGACTATGACTGTTCACTTTGCTCAATTATTATTCTTTATTGTGAATAAGGAAGGTTTGGGGAGTATATATCGAATAGCATGTAATTTTTGTGACAGCTATAAAACTTTTGAAAAAGCAGCAGCCTCTTTATGTCTACCATATGTCTCTTCATTACTCTTTGGATGATGCATAATTCTGATTCCTCAGAGTTTGTGGTGTGGTATAACCAGAAGAATATTGGTGTTAAAATGATGACGCTTTGTTTCAGAAAAACTTGGGATTACTAATGTTTGGCACCATTTTCCAAATGCAATCTAGCCTTCTCTCTTCTTTTTGCTCACTTCTGGGTCCAGTTCATCATCCTACACAGTCAATTCAAGTATTGATGAAGAGCTAGTACTGGGGACAGCTGGCAGGAATCGGCAGGAGGGGCAGTCTGGCCTGACCTGGATTGTCCTGTGAGAGCATGGCTCCAGGACAATGTCGCTGCAGTATGGTGGGAAGTGGGGGAAGGGCACCAAGGCATCAATCTCCAGCAGCTATGGTGCAGCTAGTTCCCCAAGGACTTCAGTTACCCAATAGTTACATGTTTAAAAGCCACTGGACTCACTTTATTACATCAGTGTCACTATTATATTGAATCGTATCTTAAGTTCTGTAAGTCTAACAGTGAGACATAGAGTGCTTTCCGTAGATGATTCTGATTGTTGAGTATTTATTAGTGATATCCAAAAAAAATGCTTTTTTTTTTATAGATTCTTTCCCTGAACAACATCAAACTGGTATCAATAAATGTCTTTACTCCAAAAGAAACTAATATTAATTTGGTGGTCTAAGTCTGATATATATGCAAAATATATGTGACTAATGGTTTCAAGATCTCTGCACTGATACAATTCAAGGACATGTATGATGGACTCAACTGTAAATCAAAATCTGGACAATGGACTTTCTTTACACAATATTTTTTTCATATTTGGGTGAATAGTTAAAATAAACTACTTTCAGATATCATTTAAGAGGTTCATCAATGTACCAAAGGTTGAGGCAGCACAAAGACATCCTCAAATAAGGGCATCTGAAGAACTCCCCTATCACTATAGAATGACCATTCCATTTGAACATCCTGCAAAAAATTATGTATATACAATTTTTAAAAAGGTTGTGTGGGGCATTTTTATACAATGTTTTAATTTCTCTGTTTTGTTCTGCAATTGGCCATATCCTTAAGCCTACCAAAATGAGGTTAAAAATACTATCCACCTCCCAAAATTCTTGTGAGGATAAAGCATTTATAAAGTACTTAGGACAGTGCCTTACACATAGTGAATGCTTAATAAATAATAAATGTTGATTTCGTTAAAAAATAATAAATGCTTATTTTTTTCCTAGTGGTAATAGATAGAATGATAGTCATGATATCTACTTCTTCCTTCTCATGTGGTTCTGATTTCTGCCACTCAAATCTCTTTTTAATTAATTTATTTTTATTTTTCAACATTCACTTCCACAAGATTTTAAGTTCCAAATTTTCTCCACATCTTTCCCCTCCTCACTCCAACACACCATGCATTCTGATTACCCTTTCCCCCAATCTGCCCTTCTATCACACACACATACACACCCTTCTCTTACCCCTTTCCTCTCTATTTTCTGGTAGGGCAAGATCAATTTCCATGCCTTATTGCCTGGATGCTTTATTTCTCTTTTGCATGTAAAAACAATTTTTAACATTTGTTTTTAAAACTTTGTGTTCCACATTCTATCCCTTCCTCCATCCCCACATACCCCTATTGAGAAGGCAAGCAATTCAATATAAGTTATACATGTGTAGGTATGAAAAATGCTTCCATAAAAGTCATGTTATGAAAGACTAACTATATTTCCTTCCATCCTATCCTGCCCTCCGTTTATTCTATTCTCTCTTTTGACCCTGTCTCTCCTCAAAGGTGTTTACTTTTGATTACCTCTTCCTCCCATTTGCCCTCCCTTCCATCATATCCCCACTTTATCCCCTTCCCCTCTACTTTCCTGTAGGGTAAGATAGATTTTTCATACCCATTTGAGTGTGCATATTTTTCCCTCCCTAAGCCAAATGCAGTAAAAGTGAGATTCATTCATTCCCTCTCACTTCCCCCTGTTTGCCTCAATTGTAAAAGCTTTTTCTTGCCTTTTATGTGAGATGATTTACCCCATTCTATCTCTCCCTTTCTCCTTGTCCAATATATTCATTCCTCTCATCACTTAATTTTATTTTTTTTATATCATCCCTTCATATTTAACTTACCCCATGCCCTCAGTCCATATATATGTTTCCTCCAACTACCCTAATTCTGAGGGTATTTACTCAAGGGTAACAAATATTACCTTTTCATGTAGGATTGTATGCAATGGTCCCAGGTCATGAAAGAGCTCAAAAAGTACTTTGAAAATCAAGTGATAGGAGTGGAGGAAAAATTGGGAAGAGAAATGAGAGTGATGCAAGAAAATCATGAAAAACCAGTCAACACCTTGCTAAAGGAGACCCAAAAAAATGCTGAAGAAAATAACACCTTTAAAAAGAGTTCAACTCAATTGGCAAAAGAGGTCCAAAAAGCCAATGAGGAGAAGAATGCTTTAAAAAGCAGAACTAGCCAAATGGAAAAGGAAATTCAAAAGTTCACTGGAGAAAACAGTTCTTTGAAAATTGGAATGGAACGAATTTCAGCTGATGATTTTATGAGAAACCAAGAAATTACAAAACAAAACCAAAAGAATGAAAAAAATGGAACATAGTGTGAAATATCACAGTGGAAATCAACTGACCTAGAAAATAGATCCAGGAGAGACAATTTAAAAATTATGGGACTACCTGAAAGCCATGATCAAAAAAAGAGCCTAGACATCATCTTTCATGAAATTATCAAGCAAAACTGCCCTGATATTCTAGAACCAGAGGAAAAAATAAATATTGAAAGAATCCACTGATCACCTCCTGAAAGAGATCCAAAAAGAGAAACTCCTAGGAATATTGTAGCCAAATTCCAGAGTTCCCAGGTCAAGGAGAAAATATTGCAAGCAGTCAGAAAGAAACAATTTGAGTATTGTGGTAATACAATCAGGATAACACAGGATCTAGCAGCTTCTACATTAAGGGCTTGAAGGGCCCGGAATATGATATTCCAGAAGTCAAAGGAACTAGTATTAAAACCAAAAATCACCTACCCAGAAAAACTGAGTATAATACTTCAGGGGGAAAAAATGGTCATTCAACGAAATAGAGGACTTTCAAGCATTCTTAATGAAAAAACCAGAACTGAAAAGAAAATTTGACTTTCAAACATAAGAATCAAGAGAAACATGGAAAAGTAAACAGGAAAGAAAAATCACAAGGGACTTACTAAATAAAGTTGAACTGTTTACATTCCTACATGGAAAAATAATATTTGTAACTCTTGAAACTTTGCTCAATATCTGGGACATTGGAGAGATTATACACACACACACACACATATTTAGAGAGAGACACACACACACAGAGTCAGAGAGGACAGGGTGAGTTGAATAGAAAGGGATCATATCAAATAAATAACACTAAGGGGTGAGAGAGGAATAGATTGGTAGGAGAAAGGGAGAAATGGAATGGGGCAAATTATCTCTCATAGAAGAGTCAAGAAAAAGCTTTTCAAATGTAGGGGAGAAGAGGGGAGGTGAGAGGGAAAAAGTGAAGCTTTCTCTCATCCCATTTGCCTTAAGGAAGGAACAACATCTACACTCAATTTGGTATGAAAACCTACCTTACACTACAGGAAAGTAGGGGAGAAAGGGTTAAGCAGGTTGGGAGGGGGATGATGGAAGGGAGGGCAAATGGGAGGAGGGAGTAATTAGAAGTAAATACTCTTGGGGAGGGACAAGGTCAAAAGAGAGAATAGAAGAAATGGGGAGCAGGATAGGATGGAGGGAAATATACTTAGTCTTACACAACATGACTATTATGGAAGTCATTTGCAAAACTGCATGTATATAGCCTATATTGAATTGCTTGCCTTCTCAGTGGGGATGGGGAGGGAGGGAGGAAG
>CM053769.1:618256176-618288978 GCA_028658325.1 Potorous gilbertii | reverse complement strand
GTTTTAGGAACAAATGTTGAGAACTGTTTTTGCATACAACTGAGAAATAAGAAATACAGATAAAGGGGTATAGAAATTTATCTTGACCTACAGGACAAGAGAGAAGATGGGGATAAGGGAAGGGAGGGGTATTAGAAGGGAGGGCAAATTGGTGGAAGGGGCAATCAGAAGGCAAGGTGTTTTGGGGTGGTGGGAGAGGAGAGATGGGGAGATTTTGGTACTCAAAATTTTGTGGAAATGAATGTTGGAAACTTAAATTTTTTAAAAAATCTAATCACCAAATAAATAAATAAAAGACAATCTAGAAAACTATCATATCATATAGCCATATTTTTATCTCTATAAAATCCTTATGGGAATGGTCTACATGTACATTCAGAGTCATTTTAAAATTATGGGAAGGAAATAAGCAGCCTTTCATAAATGGCTATCTATAACAGAGGGCAGCAAAGTGACATTGTGGATAAAGTGCTAGGCCTGGCCTCAGACACTTTCAGACACTCAGACTCCTTTCCCTGAGTTCAAATCTGGCCTCAGACACTTACTAGCATTTAACCTTAATTACTTAAATAATTAAGCCTGTTTGGCTCAGTTTCCTCATCTGTAAAAAATGAGCTGGAGAAGGAAATGGCAAAATATTTCGGTACGTCTGTCAAGAAAATCCCAGTTGGGATCCCAAAGGGTCAGACACAATTGAAAATGACTGAACAAAAATCTCCAGCATTATGTAACCTGAGCTTTGCAATAAGGCATCAAAATTGAGAGAGTATTGACATCTCTTACATACATTCAGCTTAAAATTGCATTATCAAGAATAATTAACTGAATAGAAAATATTAAATGGTTTTCTTCCTTCTCTTTCCCTCCTTTCTCATTCCAAATCTCCCACAGTGATCATCAACTGTGGGAGCCATCTCAACAGTGGCTTTGTGATACCCCAAGGCTTTTGATCATGGGGAGTAGTCTTCCAGAGGCTTCGTCTCTCCAACATGGGGAAATACCCCAAAGTCTCTCCCCCAAAAAAGCTTTGTAAGTTTCTCTACACCCTTCACTTGAATTCCTTTTAAATTAATTAATTTGCAAGTATTTTTTGCTGCTTGCTAAAGGCACATTTTTATGAATGATAAATTTGCTAGTTATGGCCCTGAGCAGATCACGTTTCCCAAGTTCCAGAACTGATTGAATGATATAAACAGTACAAAATCTTTCTGTGTTTACTGTTTGTTTATAAAAATAAAAATGTATCTAAGTAAAGCATAACCTTGAAATTTCTCCTCCAACAAGATATTTCCCAGGCACATGTTATGATCTTATCAAGAGTCCTTGAAAGATGTAACCATGGAGATAATTTAGTCCAAAAATCCTCTGTTTATGAATATCAAAAGCAGTATACAACAAGTGTGGTCAATTGGGGGTGTTTATCACTCTCATGGAGCAGAAGGGATAGTGAGGTCCTCCAAATAATCCTACTAAATATCCTATATCAAGCCCCATAATAGTACAGAACCTTTTCAATGAGAAATTCTGTTGTTGGCTCGTTTCAGGTGTGTCCAACACTTCATGACCCCATTGGGGTTTTCTTGGCAAAAATATTGGAGTAGTTTGCCATCTCCTTCTCCAACCTTGTTTCTCAATGAGGAACTAAAGCAAACCAGGTTAAGAGACTTGCCCAGATTCACAAAGCTAGTAATTGTTTGAGGCTATATTTGGACTCATGAAGATGAGTCTTCATGATTCAAGCCTAATGCCCTATCCACTGTTAATATCAGTCAAAATAAATCCCTATAATAGTTCATTCAATAAAAAGCAAAGGGATGAAGAAGGTGTGCTTCCCAAACTATGGGAGTAATTCAGATTTACTCTGTCTGTGCATATATATATATTGGACAGGCACAGAAGATGGCTAATTAGCTGGACCTAGAAATGAATAGAGATTACAGAATAGATTACATTTGGGAAATTGTGCTGTACTTTCAAGAAGCCTAACTGGGTTTTTGACCTCCCCTCCTCTTCATAAATAGAATTATTTTTGTTTTATTCTTTTAACAACAATATTCCCTCTTCCTAAGAGCATCCCTTGCACTGTTACTGAGAACTATGAGAAATCACAATCTCTTAAACACTAAAATTATGGTTGAACCAAAGGAAAATGGAGAGGTTATAGAATGGATCTTGTAACACCCAATACCAAATGGGTTGGCTATAACATATTACCATCAATAAAATGAATGCCATAAGGGATGTAAAAATGTCTTCAGGAAAGTATAAGATCGGAAAAGGAAGTGAACTGGTCATTTAAAGGGAACCATATAGGTAAACAGGAAGCCCAATTGCTGCACTGGCAGCCCCAAAATATTGAAAGACATCAAGGAAGGTCTGAAGCATATCAGAAATACCCTTCTTAGAGGATTTATGAGATGAATATGAATTGCATAAGATAAGGCAAGAATGGATTTTCATCAGGATCTTTGGAAGAAATATCCATGACATAATGGATGAACCCTGAGCATTAAAAAAACAAAACAAACAAAAAAAAACAAGCAGACAATTTCTGAAATCACCTTGTAGCCACTTATACATTTATTCTCCTCCTGGAACTTTAAACAACTATAACTTTTATCTCAGTGGAGAAAGAATCAGGAAAGAAATGAAGAAAAACAAAAAAAGAAAGCATGGGTTTCTGCAGTAGGGTAATGACCTTACATACAAGAATGAGAGATCCTTCTGGGGAAGTTTATCCAAAAAGTAGTATTTTGTCATTGCAACATAATTCAATTACCTTATATTTGTTGGGTAAAGATAATCATTTCAACACATCTGGTTAAATCCACTTAAGACTTTAACTCTGGATAATAGGGGGATTGACTAATGGTCTTTCAGTCTTAGGTGGCTTTTTAAGCACAAGTATTGTGTTTCTCATTTTGCAGATGGGAAATCTCTGACAAACATAAGATTAAGTGGCTTCCTTAAGGTGATACGATGAGGCAATGTCACCAACAAGCCTGCAAATACAGTCATTTATTTATGGTGTGCATCCACACTCCATCAATTTCTTAAATTTTGAAATTGGCTCATTTCAAGACTTGCCAGGAGGGTGTAATCTTTGTTCCATACATGAGGAGTTTGCCCTAGTATTTCACATCTTTTTTTTTTTTTAAACTAGCTTCACAATCCTTTTCAAGGTAATTGAATTATATGTTCATTCTTTTCACAATACCTAATGCAAAAACAACTCACATAATCTTTCATGCCTGTCCTTCAGTTAATTGGATCGGTCCCAGTGCTCAGTTTGAGACATTCCTTGTTCTTTGCTCTAGTTTTTAAATATTCCAGAGAGATGATATTAGATGCTTTTTAAAAAAAAAAAATCACATGACCTTATAAATGACAGCTCTATCTGCAACAAAGTAGCACTGATTCTATTGTTGAAACTACTGTTTCTGGTGAAGGAAAAGGAAAAATAAATTTTAATAAATTGTGAGGTTTTATTTTTTTTTTGCAAGACTCCTGCAAATTTAAAGTTACTGGTTCTCTGATCCTTCCAGTCTTAAAAAGGAAGGTCCAGGGAATTTCATTTCTCGAATCCTCAGCTCTAGCTATAATACATTTTTCTTCTCCCTTCCATAAGTTGCACAACGGTTTAGATTTTTTCCATTGCTCTGTTCCTCTGGTGATAGATTATACTTTCTCTAGCTGCAGAAAGGTTGTAAAAGGAATAATACCATGAAATCAGGTATATAGCATATACATATATGGCTTTATTCTAAGACTGTATCCATTTTGGTTTTAGACTTTTCAAAGACTTAAATTTAAATTAAAGAAATGAAATATAAATTTATTTCATTTTCTAAGAACTAAACAACTTACAGTACAGATTTATGATAACTTCTTCTACCATAGAGCTAGAATCAGGAGCAGTTTGACTTATGACGGTGGGTTTCCTGTCAGTGTCTGGGCCCCCACCTCCCACATACCCCCTTTAAAAATCTAGGATCTAGAGTCTTTTCCTGCTCTGCCTTGACTCTGCACAATAGAGCTATAGTCTTTCATTATCACTTGACCAGGAAAAATTCAAAAACTGTTATTGTTTGACTGGGTAGAGTGGATCCTCATGCTCGAGTTTGCTCATAAACATGGAGTACAACTTCTGAACCTGAACCTACTTCTTTGAATGCAGAATACTATAGGCCTCCATTATCACCAAGAGCACTGGAAGTTGGATTTCTCCATGAATACCAAGGCTTCTGCCCTCAAAGCCTATTGCTCCCCTATCACAGCCAACTCAAGCCAACCCTCCACCTCCCACCTTCCCCCAACTTACTCACCCCCCCCACCTACCCCAAAGTTTCATAAAGACAAATTTTAAGCTTTTGTTGTCTGAATTTTTATTTCCTGGGAACAACTCTTCTATTTGTAACACCGTTGCTATGGAACTAACTGCTGATAATCATTTAATACCATTTTGGGACTTTAATAAGGGCCAGAGCTTGAATTACTCAATCAGAAGAGTCTGGACCAAACAGCCTCTTTGTTCTCTGAAGTAAACTCAGAGAATGCCTTTTCCTATGTCAACAAGGCCAGATAAGGCTGATTTAACATTTTTTACGAGACCCTAAACTCAAGACACTATCTTGAATAATGGGATATTTTTTGTATCTGAATATTTTGTGGATATATACTATGTTATGGCATGTTATAATGGTAAAGAAAGCACAGATATATCCTGGGTGGTAATTTCAATTGAAATTTTGTCAATTCTCTTATCTTATTGTATTTACAACTTATTCAATTAAAAAAATTCCTTTTGCGTGGTATAGTTAAACTCATGTTGAGACCATAAATCTGAGGGACACAGACATCCTGGGATTGTCCTAAAACAGATTTAAGCCTAGTCATCCTTGTATAAAACAGTCAGAAATTTCCTTCTGGATCCATGATCATGAATCTGCTAGTTTTAAGGAAAGAAATAATACGAATTTAGCCTGTTTGCCTCTTTTAACCAAACTCTCAGGTCAGCACTGCCCAGCAATGGTATTTCACCTGGAGTTGAGTCTTTGAAACTAATTATCTAAGTTGGGTTGATCTTTCCTGGAGCTGCTTCCCTTATGTGACCTCTCTCTGTGTCTTGAATCTGTCAGAAGAGATTTCTGTCTGTTCCCATATTTCTATCTACTTTTAACCAAGCAAGACCCTGACACCTTCTGAATCCTCTCACCCTGCATTCTCAGTTATGTTCTCCAGAATTCAGTTAACTTCACTTCCCAGTTACTAATCATCTGAGATCTTTTGAGAAAAGTAATCAAGAAAACAGCTCCAAGGTCTATAATTTAGGAGCCATAGATAATAGGCCTTGATTCCCCCCAATCACACAAAAGTTTGGTTTTTTCTCACATAACAATACTTCTCATTTGATGTTTGTTTCATAAATCACAGTCTTCTTAACTTCCCCAACACACACACACACACACACACACCAGTAACAGGTAGGAACTGGCTTCTTACAGATCTTTTTTTTTTTTTTTTTGCTTCCAAGAGACTCTAAGAATCTTGCTTCACATAAAGTTAAAAGTGGCAGCATTTCTTGCAATGAAAAGAAAATTTGAATGGAAAATTAGAGATTTTGAAATCACAAGATCTCAAAAGGTAGCAAAAGGGAGTGTGACTGAGTTGTATAGTAAATATCAAAGTTATGTAAATATTCCCCATACCTTCTTCCATATTAAGAACATTTAAAGGAAGTAGAAATATCTGGCCCAGAGAAAGGAAGACTAAGATGATGTGTAATAGCTCTTCAAATACCTAACGGTGCTGTCACAGAGAGGCATTGTTAGATTTACTGTACTTGCCACCCAGAAATCAGAGCTAGAGACAGAAGCAGCAAGAAGAAATCTAGATTTGATATAAGAAAAAAACGTTCTAACAACTAAGAACTATCCAAAACCAGGGTGAAGTAGACAGTAATCCTTTCAAGGAGAAGCTAGATCTGTTGGTTGGTTGTCGGTGGGACTCTTTTAGGTACAGGTTGGACCAGAGGCATGCTATTAAGTAAATGTTTAACAACTAGATGGGAGTAAGGAATGTACACATAATACACTTTTTTGGGGAGGCAATTGGGATTAAGTGACTTCTCGAGGGTCACACAGCTAGTAACTATCTTAGACCACGTTTGAACTCATCTTCCTGACTCCAGGGGTAGTGCTTTATCTACCATACCACCTAACCGCCTCCACATGACATACTTTTAAGATTAATATACATTATTAACAATTTATTAGCTCCAGAATGAATTGGGCTGTTGATGTAAATACTAAATCGTTACTGTTTCTCTTTTACCAGGAACTCTGTGGGTCCTTCCCCTCTCAATTTGATTTTTTTTTTTATTAAAGGGCCCATCCTTTGAGTAACTACTTAAAGAGGCCAATTCATCAAATGGATGAATCTCACTCAAAGTGAGAATCTGAATAAGACCTTAGCCTAAAATAGCCAGGGTCTCCCCATTGCATCTTGGGCCATCTCCAGTTGTCCTGATGAATATCTGGCCACTGGACCTAGATGACTTTGGAAGAGAAAGTGAAGTTGGTGACCTTGCACAGCCCTCCCTCACTCAAATCAAAGTCAACTGCAAGTTATGTCATCTCCTTGATGTCATGGTCCTCTTTGAGAATGAAGGACAAACACAATAACAAGCAGTATTAATATTTTTGCCGTCATTTTCTTAAGTACATGCAATCAACAATTTGTAGCATTTATTGATTTCTGAGATGTAAATTCCCACAGTAAAAATTTAAATTTAACAACTCTCTCTTGTAAGCTGGTTCAAGCTGTGTCCATACACCCCAGAGGTGCCTTCAGGGTTCTCCTGCTATAATCTTTTGTAATTCTTAACTTCTGGAGTTCTTGTTTTCCAGCAATGGTCTAATAGAAAGCATACTTGCATGGCAAGTAAGGAAGAAAATAGGTTTCATTTCTATCTCCAGCACTTGCCAACTATGACTGCTCAAAGCATATAGCCTCCCAAAGCCCCAGTGTTCTATTCTGTAAAAAAGGATATTAATACCTGTGGTTACTAACTCACAGAGAATCACTTGAGATAACCTATAACCTAGCATAATACCTATGTTAACTATTAAGGACTGCTCTGGGTGATGCAGCTGGGTGAGAAGTAAATAGAGCATTGGACTTGGAGACAGAAAGGCTTGAGCACTAATGATGACCCTGGGAAAGTCACTTAACCTCTCCTAGCTTCAATTTCTTCACCCATAAAATGGGGATAACAATAGTATCTACCCCACAGGTTGCTGTGAGAATCAAATGAGATAATTAACATACATAAAGTAATTTATAAATATTAAAAGCACTATTGAAACGCTAGCATAAATTCCTACTATATAACAAGTAGCATAGAATTATGGCTGGAGGTCCTCCAAGTCAGCGAGGGCTACATTCACATCTGACCTCTGGGTGTGTGACTTACCCTCTCAGGATCCCAAGTAACTCTAAGAATATAAGTTATACAGCAGGTGCAAGAACAACAAAAGGAGAAGAAATTTGCCTGCTGGGGAGCTTCCTACACAAATAAAATCATCGACCCAGATGAAGAACAAAAAACCTAAAAGAAAAACAAATGAGTGGAAGTCTCAAGAAGGTAGATTTCCATTCAATGTAAGGAAAAGCTGCCTAGCCATTAGAAATTACCAACAAATCAATGGGTTACCAGTTCAGCCATGAGTTCTCCCTCACTGGAGATCTTCAAGCGGATCCTGTACCTCATAAGCTACTGATGCCTGCCTAGAAAATCTTACCTGGTCAGTGTCCCCACTTAGGTAGAATGATGGTGGCCTATTCACGTTTGAATCTAGTCCAAGGAAGATAGAGTTTTTAAGGATGGTCTATTTCGATGCAAATTGCAATTTTAATTCATGCCAATTTAATGACACATAATGAAACCTATCTTCCTGTAGCAAAACCTCCAAACTGAGTGAAATGTTGATTTGTGTGTTATTTTTTTTGTTTAGAAGGAATCATAAACTCACAGTAACATTGCTTTTGGAAGTGTTTAGATTATCATTCCATCCTACTGCCTATCTGAAGCATGAGTTCCTATAAAATATAAGGTTCCTTGGGCAAAAGAGTCTGTAAAGTGGAATAAATTATACCTTCAGTCACTACCAACTTAATCCATAGAAGTTAAAAACTGCAACCATTTCAAATATTTATCAACGTTTCACCAGCTATACCTAACTTCTGCATCAGCCCAGGGCAATCCAATTTATAGGTAAAATAGGGCATGGCCTAGAGAGAGTGACATAGAGAGGACTTCAAAAAGACATGTAGTCTACAAGAAAGCACTTATACTGAGGAAGTCATTGGCCTTTGAAATACATATGTATATGGAGGTTCAATTAACTAAATAAATCAAATTGCTCTATCCCACTCAAAGAAGTAAGTGATAAAATGCTTCATCTTATTATCTTAATCAAGTGGGAATGTCTTAATTGAATCAAATCAGTCAAAAGCATTCCAAGGACCATGATCAAATTAGATATCTCTGATGAGTCATTGGATAAATGGGAGTAACACTGACCAGGATGTGTTTAGATTTGCTGAGGAAATTTAATCTAATTTCGTAAGTCTTCACAAAACAGCAGAAAAATTCAGAAATATAGAGATTATAGTAAGTGAGGGAAAAAATAAATGGAATGAGCATCCCAGCTGAACCTCCTGAGAAGAATTCACTTGAGGAGGGGAGATAGAAGAAAACTTTGGCCTTCACCTTGGTCTCCCCATCACCACCACCACTTCTAGAACTATTGACCAGAAGAGACCCTCATGACTTTGGGAGGTCTGAAGAAATTTTCATTTTTCTCTAGGCACCAAAGCATCTTTGTGGAATAGTGAGGACTATGCATTGAAAACCAAGGACAGACTGAATGCAGATTCACAACTCTACAAAGGGCCCAGAAGCAAATGACATTCTACCTAAGAGAACATCTTTAGAATTCCCGTAAAAAAAAGATTCCAGGAGCTATGAGTTACACTTTTTGCTAATATGCTCTCTTAAATTGGGATAACTTTCACCCAATCTTCAGGGCTATCCTTAAGAGTTCTGAAGGAATTTAATATCCCTGTTCTGGGGACCCCACTCATCAGTAGGAGTAGTAGCTAAGACAGTCACAACAGACCTCTTGCTATTCATACATACATATCTACCTGTACACATATAGCAAAGGGAGAAGATTCAGGGGTAGGGACCCTGTGTCCTCAAAGCCACAGGTCTTTAAGTGCAGCCCTGTGACTGAATCCAATCTTCACAGAACAAATCGCCTTAATTAAGGTATTTGTTCTGTAAAACTTGAATTCAGTCATAAGGATGACCCAAGGACCTAGAAGCTACATACACCTTAGAGGTCACCGGTTCCCCACCCCTGGTTAGACCTTTGATTTTATTGATATTGAAAATTTCCAGAAGACAATACTCCTTCTGCCAATACTATTAGCACCTTAAGTGCAACTTTTAGGCTTACAGAACTGCCTGGGGTAATGAAAAGGTTATATGACTTACAGCTGTAATACAGGAAATAATTTAATGGCTGAGACTGTCTTCTTAACTCCAAAGATAGCTATCTATCCACTGTGTGACACTGTTTCTACATGTTTACATACATGTGTGTAGGTACACATATGAACTCAGTCATTTAAGGATTTGCATTCTGAAAGAATTCAGAATAATATTGATAGTATGTTATGGAAATGCTCATTTTATCCCCTAAGTTAAAAATAAAATAAAAATTTTAAAAATAATAATATTTATTAATTGATTCCCTTCTCACCAGTACATAGCCACTCCCTTATTTCAGACCTTCATAACATCTTGCAAAGACCACTGAGATTGCCTTCTGATTCTTCTTCCTGTTTGAAGTCTTTCCCCACTCCAAACCATCTGCCACATAGCCGTCCAAGGGATTTTTCCCTAAGCACAGTTCTCATTATTTGACTTAATCAATCAATCAAACATTTATTAAAAACAAATAATTTTTTTAAAAAATAACCTACCATCACAACCCTCCCCCCAACCCTCCCCATACTCAATAAACTGCCATGACTCCGTATTACCTTCAGGGTCCAATATAATGTCCTTTGTTTCACATTTAAGGATCTTTTTCAATCTTCTTATAGTTACTGCCTTCTGTATATTCTTTCATGTAACTATATTTGTTTATTTGCTGTTCCTCACTCTAAAAACTCCATCTCCCATCTCCAAACTACCCTACATTAGCTATACCCACACAGGAATTGTTCTTCTTCAATATTATCACTTCTTAGTTTCACTGAGTTTTTTCAAGGCTGACCACCTTCTGCAGAAGTTTTTCCTCTTTCTCACTGCTACACACACACACACACACACACACACACACACACACACACACACACACACACACACCCCTACTAAAGCCTCTCTTAGGGTTACCCTCCATTTATTCTAGATCTTGCATATACTTAATTTTTCTTTCCAATTAGAATGTTAAACTCCCTCATCACAAGGACTTTTTTGGAGGGGAAAAACGGTACTTTTCTTTATATCCCCAATATTTAGCATCTTGTTTGGCCCTTAGTAAGCACTTAATAAGTATTTGTAGATTGATTGATTAGGGGGAGCTTGTGCATTTAGGACCCTAGTTGAGCTACAAATAGAAATTCTTAAAAAAGACAGAATCCTCTGAAGTCTTTGATGAAAGGATGTTATGTTCATATTAAAAATAAAGCCTGCGATGTCAGGCTTTTCTATAATCTTTCCCTCTTCCAATCCTCCCCAAAGGAGATAGGTAGCTTAAATTGTGGCTTGTTTGTTTTTCCTTTTCTGCTTTGGCACCAGTGAATATTCAACAATAAAATTAAAGATTCTATTTCTATTGTTTCCTTAGAAGAAATGACCTCTAATGACAGAATATGCTCACCTCATCAATAGAAGGAAGAGCTGGGTTCTGAAGCAAAAATAAAAAAGACACATTTAAGTAGAGATGCTCATTTCTGAAGACCTCTGGGTGTTTTTCCCCAAAATTGTAAAATTTTACCTCCCTCTTTAAGACCTACCAGATCTATCTGCTATATTCCCCTTAGCCTCGTTTTTTTCCCTTGAAAAGGGAAGGAAAGGGCAAAATCTGTTAATTCTTTTCCCAGGAAAGCTATATTATCATAGGGAGAGACTGAATACATTTATTAGCTGCTGACATCTGATGGATGGAAACCCAGTTAGTGTTCTATTAAAAAGGAAAATTAATCTGAACATTAAAAATTAGAAAGTGCAGACAAACTCTCCTCAGGACACACCAAAACCAACCTTCCCCTTTGGCCCACAGACAGGGCAAGTAGTCATTTTCCAGGAATGAAGTCAGGCACCTTCCACATCCCTTTCCATAAAAATAGCATGAGCTCTAGTTGGGTGGGCTAGTTGCAGGTAAACTTCCTTCTTTCTGAACAGATGTCCACAGTGGGTGTGTGGGCTGTTTATTTCCTCTCCCTGCATGCAAGCCTCTGCATTTATGAGTATTGATTTCTCTGGCTGCAAATAGACACCCTGGTTTTAATCACCCTGGTCATTTCGCAGTTTGGTATTTTTCTATGTTTGTTGCTCTGATGATTTTATCAACAGTAAGACTCCTGACAATGTTGATTTATACCTTTTTTCCATCTACTGCAGTAAAGACTCCACCCAAAAATTTGACTTCAATTTTAGTTCATTTGATATCACAAACTTTTAAAGGACATTATGATCTAAATCATTTGTCAGCAAAACTCCATGCCATTCTAGTCCTGGGACAGAGCCACAACCAGGGATAGAGAAGGTAAGTAGCTGCTTAGGGTGCAGTACACAGGAGAGCTCAACATGACTGAGGTTAAAATCATTTTTGTTCATAGAACTAAGAGCTAAAGGGCAAGGGATGGTATGGAGATGGCCCAAGAACTACAACTGAGTTAAATTACAAATGGAAAAAGTAAACCAATCAGGAACTGAGGGACCAGGAGAACACAAATGCCTAATCTAGAATGGGGATCTAGATTAGAGAAAACAGAGGAACTAATGGCAGATCTTGAGAAGGAAGATGTTGTCCTCAGGGAATTCTAAATCCAAAAGACTAAGAAGGTTAATATGATATCCTAATTCAATTCAAATATTCAAGTCTGCTTAAGGAGAAAGGGGAGGGAACCTAGATCTAAAAATTAGCTATGAAATCCTTAGACTCAATCTGAACTTACTTCCAATCTTTTGTTCCAATTTATTCAATCCAATCCACTGAGCATTTATTAAACAACCACTTTGTGCAAAGCATTGAGCTAGGTGCTAATGAAACAACTCCTGCCTTTAAGAAACACATATCCTACTATGGGAATATAATATGTAAAATAATAAGTATATACATATTAATCTGAGGAAGAAGAAAGCTCTAACAACTCAGAGGATCAACAAAGTCTTCCTTTAGTGAGTGGCAATGACTGTGGGAAAAAAATGGCAGAGATGAGCAAGGAATTCATTTTAGGCATGGAGCCCATCTGTGCAAAGATGAGGAATCAGGAAATAGCTTACGAAATTTCCTTCAAAGATGGTTGTTGTTTGTCCTTTTTTGAAGAAGGTCAATGACATCAGGAAGGTGATAACTTGCAAGTGAAATGGATTTAAATGAGGTAAGACCCTGCAAAGTCACCAGCCTCACTCTACAGAAATCTTAGATTGAAAAACGCATTGATCATATGAGTCCAAGTGAGCTATAAGAACATGTCATGCTACTACTAGGACAAGATCTCCATCAGCCACATTGTAGGGTAAAAAACAATGATGTAGTCAGATTTGCTGAGAAGTTGGCTCCATACATTCACCATCATCAAGAGTATTTGTGTTATGTATTTACATATGTGTTATCATGAATAATTAACTTCACTCTAATTATATACTGTGCCCTTAGATAGTGAGAGTAAGAACCATTACAACTGGCAAGATATTTAAAAACCAAGCTATTGTTCCTTCAAATGATGTAATTGTGAAATGTGCAAAAGAATTTCTAACCACTCACTTAAAAACCTGGTAACAAAATTTTTCTACCTGTTTAAAAAATCTTCCAAAGAGAGGATTTCACTGGGTTTTGAGCTGGTTAAAAAATATAAAAAAACCCTACACACCTTCTGATTAGTTTGCAAGAAAAAACAAATGACATGGGGAAGATGGAAATTCACTGCCTAAATTTCAACAAATTTTTGCATAACTGGCAGCTGAAAATGAAAAATAACTGTCATTTTTAGCAAATGATGAACTTATTCCCTCCAGTTCTACATACCTTTGTAAGGTACTTCTTTCAGCAATAAAAATCAGTACAAAGAAATACAGAAATAAAAGGACCTTAGAGTCATATTTTCAAATGACTATATCATAAAGTTTTAAGCCAAGATTTTTAAAAATAATAAAGCACATCCAATTTTGGTCCCCTCACTAAAATATTTTAATAATATTGTTAACATAAAAGTAATTTAGTGAGATCAAATAGATTTTATACCATTAATAAAAAATTGAAATAATTTCATGATGCCATTTCCTTTTAAACATCTATTTTATATATGTTTTATAATGTAATACATTAATATAGTATATAAAAAGTAATGTATAAATAAATATATAATTATTGGGGAGTGTTCAGAATATTTTTATTGGAATGGTTGCCATATGATCAAGAAAGAGTGGAAACCACTAATGTACATGGGAGAGAAGAGTACAAAGGAGCCTACATTTATATTAAATTAATTTGGATGGGATTTATAATCCTTGGAGAACCAAGATCTGGTAGCAGTGCAAAACATCCTCTTATACTAGATTTGGACACCATGCATGGTTGTATTATCAGAAAATCTCACTGCATTAGAGGCCCGATTCACAAAGGAGGTTTTTAAAAAAAAATCATTTCTCTGGCTCATAGCCTAGATCCACAAAATCATGGAAGTTCATTACTTTCTATCTTTGAAAATGTTGATACAATACTGCTCTTATAGTGATGTAGTTCACAACCTAATGAAGGAAAATGTTAAAAGGTTAAAAAAAATGTATACTAAGACATTCATCACAGAAATCTCTGAAAACAAAGATAGCACCCTAAGGAACAACTCTGTTTCAGTTACTTAGAGTCATAATTAGGCAATTTTCTCCTGTAGTTCTTCTATAAAGGCAGTTAGGTAATGCAGTGAATAGAGTGTTGGGCCTGGATTCAGGGAGAACTGAGTTCAAATCTGGCCTCAGACATTTACTAACTGTAATCCTAGGTAAGTCACTTAATCCTGTTTGCGTCAGTTTCTTCATCTGTAAAATGAGCTGGAAAAGGAAATGACAAACCACTCCAGTTATCTTTGCCAAGAGAAACTCCAAAAGGCATTACAAAGAACTGGGCATAACTGAAATGACTCAACAGTAAGTCTATATGATATTCAGCATTTGGTAATACTGAATGATGTACAGCATCTTCCACATTTTCCCATGGGTCCTTGCTAGTGGTGTCATATGTCACTATCAGTTGTGACTCCTTCTAAGAAGTCTCCTTCTAAGGCACTGTCTCCCAATACCCCATGCTAGGAATTCCTCTGCTTTAAGCTATGACCTTGTCCTTGTAGAAGCTTGTCTAGGAAAAAGGAGTCCTACTATTAGTCATCTCCTAGAGAACCTCAGTCTCTAATGCCAGATTTATGTATAACAACTACAAATCTTAATGTTCCTTGTTTTTCAGATAACTTCAAATAGCATCCTTCTCAAAATGGCTTTGCCTGTTTGGTCTAATCCAACAACATTCCTCCCAAGTTCTTTCCTAAAACTATGCTTCAGAGAGCATAACTCTGATGGGCTGGCTACATTGTTCAAATGCAAACTATACATTTGCCAGAAAGACTATTTTATGGAGAACTCACATGGAGCAGACGATCACATGGTGGTCAGATGAAGCGATACAAGGACACTCTCAAGGTCTCTCTCAAGAACTTTAGATTTGACTGTGCAACATAGGAGACACTGGCAACAGGACCGCTCAGCATGGCATGCTCACATCAGAAAGGGTGCTGTGCTCTGTGAACAAAGCAGAACTGAGTCAGCACAAAGTAAACATAGGATGCACAAATTTGGAGTATCTACCCCAAATATTCACACAGACTATCTGTGCCCAACCTGTGGGAGACCATTCTGAGCTCTTATTGGTCTGATCAGCCACAGTCAGATACGCTGAAACTTCACTTTATCATGGTAATGTCATTTTGGTCGTCTTAGAAAATGAAGGACACCAACCAACCAACTTTGATAACTGAATGGATTATTCCAATCACTTTAACCTATATACTATAAGCCCCAATAATGGTAGAGGATATAAGAAAGGGAAATATCATCCCAGAAACCAGCTCATAAGATTGTCTCCAGCTCGTAAGATTGTGTCTTTTGGAGGTGACTAATATTCTTGTAACATTTCTGCATTTAATTAAAGTTGTTCTTTATGACCTTCTGAATCAATTTATCACTTTTTTTGGATGACAGTTTTGCATTTTCCATACCATGAACATCAACATGTCTCCAACAAAAGGGTTATGGTATCATAGACTGAACTGTAATTTGAATAAATGTGTTTTCCACTACTGTTCAGTAACATTTGGGAGATTATTTTAAGACTAGACAGAATTCAAACTGATAGAAAATACAGGTCACACATGACTGCTCCTTAGACTGAAAACCTTAGAGTAATTTTCTAGAACTGCATATATCTAGTGGTAATTTATTTCTGAGGCAGTGTAGTATACTACAAAGAGCTAGCCTCAGACTCTGGAGGAATTAGGTTTGAGTCCCACCTCTGACACATAATGACTGTCATACTTGGAGCCAGTCATCTAATCAATCAGTGCTGAATTATCTCTCTATCACTATAAGTTGCAAAGAAGGTGTAGGTCTGCATTTGTATAGGGCTTTACCTACATGGATTAAAACATGAAATCACTGCTCCTGCATGTGTATATAAACACACACACACACATTCATACACAAACTTACTCCTAGATACTCACACTTTACAGTTTCTTTACCTGTTTTAACAGAGGTTAGATTAGATAGAGATTAATTCAAGAAGGCATGTTTCACACTTTAAAGAAGATAATGCTGATAGGATTCGTGTCCTACTATTTGTAACTAATGCTAAGCAAGCATTTCTTGTAAAGACTAATATAAAAACAGTAACCCTAGTTATGGCATCTACATATACTCATGGGAATAAATTGAAAAAAAAACCCAAGTTGATAATTGTGTGTCTACCTGTCATCTCTCATTCATGACAGTTGATACATATGAAAAGAAAATATAAAATAACAGGAAATTATTGACAATTCAGGTGATTCTACAAATGTGACCATATTATGTGAAAGTAACACAGTACTCAGTAAAGATTATCAGTAGGCATAAACATTTAGTAGCTATCTAAAAACGTACCCATTTTATCTGGATATTATGCAAGGTGGATGCTTATACCTTTTATGTTAATGCATGTGCCCAGAATCAAGAAAACTTTGGAGAATGGCTTGCTCTGCTACATATAGCGAAAGAATCCTGCAAAACTGAAAAACAAAATAGACAATATTGGAACAAGGGACTTGGGTACTTAAAAAGAAAGTAGGATGACAATACAATATCTCAATGAACAAGTTGTTATGATCCCACAATGCCAACCAGAGGTTTTGTGGGCAAATCATGATGCCATGTTGGCGAAACGTAAAATAACTAACATTTTATATAGTGCTTACTATGTGCCAGTCACTATGCTAAATGCTTTTACAACTGTTATCTAATTTGATCCTTGGAACAACACTGTGAGGTAAATGCTATTATAAGCCTTAAGGGATCTACACAGGATCACACAGCTAGAATTGACTAAATCACTTTAAGAATCAGGGGTAAATTTTAAGATAGAGTTGCCACAATCCTTACTTTGTGCCACAGTCTCTGTTACTGTGATCATTTTTTTTAATTGTTCCATTATGACTTGGTATCCAAGTAGCCTCTGAAAAATCAAATAACATAAAACTTTTTGAAGAACATGATTAAAATAGAAGGTGGTTCAGATCCTGGGAGGATTGTGCAAGCCATATATGCTTAACAAAGACAAAAATTTAGAAAAACAAATTGAAATGGAGGTCAATGATTTCATTTATTCTTGCCTTCTTTGTTTTGGAAGACTGTATGGGTGATAGAGGTGGAATATGGAAGGAAACCTGTGATGTTTCAAACAAAGCTTTTGTAAAGGTTTTTCAAAGGAGTTTCCTGAAATGAGTTGGAGTCAAAACCTCTTGGGGCAGAAAAATAGTAGTTATAAAGACTTTCTAACCCTAAGTCAGATAGAGTATGAGACAAGGACACTCCTAATAGGAGGAGGTAGATTCAGAAAACATTTAAATAACTGAGATTTGTAATTGGTTGGTCAACTGTTTTATGTTCTGAAAGACCTTAAGCACTTTGAGTGCTTGGAAAGCATATCAGCTTCCTTTACCATTTGGAAGCAAAATCTACTAAAGGTTTTTTTTTCTTTTTTGGTGCTGTTTAATACTTACTCTATAAGGTACTAGAGCATGAGGATTCATTAGAAGAATACTTACAAACGAATTTTTAAATAAGAAAAAAATTATTCAATTAAAAATAGATCATGCCAAACAAAGGTGACTTAAGGGGCAAAAGGACCTGATAGTAAAATTGAACTGGGGATCAAATTGACATAAAAACTCTATAACCTATCTCAATTGCCCATCACCAAGATTAGAAAAGAAAAGAATGATTTAGAAAAATGGCTGGAATATCAACCACACCCAATAGCATATCCAGTATTCTTTATCCATTGTTCCCAACTTCTCCAAAGAAGGGAAGTTGGTATATGCTTTCATCTCTCTCGGAGCCAAGATTGGCAATTATAATTACACATCATTCCGCTCATTTTTTTTCTATTTACATTGTTCGATGTAATTATGCACATCATTTTCCTACTTCTTTTTATTGTCCTCTGCATCAATTCATGCAACCCTGCCCATGCATCTATGAATTCTCATGATCACTGTTACTTATAGTTCAGTAATGCCCCATTTCATTAGCCACCCCCCCCCAATATATAGTGCCTACTTTGTTTCTAGTTTACTGCAAAAAATTTATTTTTATTTAGAGACCTATAAATAATAGGGAACCTTACTGTCTATGACTTTCTGGGGCATATGCCTAGCAGTCGGATCTCTCAAAAAGTATAAATATTTTAATCACTTTTTAAGCATAATTGGAAATTGCATTCTATTCAGTTCACAGCTATGCCAATCATTTATTAGAGTACTTCTTCCCAGCACCTTTCTGACATTAACAATTTCCATGTTTTGTCATCTTTGCCAGTTTTCTGAGTGCAAGGTGTCTAGCAACTTTTGGTCAAACTTGATTGAAAACTAGCAGCCAAGTAATTGCCTCATTTTTTCCCAGCAAGCTCACACTTAGGGGAGGGTTTACTACCTGGGCTCAGACATCCACAGGCTCACTACCTCTGTCCCTGGACAGCTCCTAGCATGGCTTCTTGATGAGGGGTAGGTTAGAGAGGACAAAAAAAAAGTCATTCCACACCAGTCAAAAGTATAATCTACTATTGATACATTGATACCTTCATGTTGGGATTTCTAAAGTATAATATTTTATTCTTTTCGAAGCACTGTCCTGTATGTTATCTGCCATGACAGTCACAGCTTCCATCAGGCAGGGCAAACATTGTCACCTATATTTGACAGACTATAAAACTGAGCCTCACCCAAGTTACATAATTCATTCAAGGTCATACCAATTAGTGAAGGAAGTAGAATGAGACTCCAACTCCCTTTCATATCCCAGCAGCTAAAATTGTTGGGGGTCACAACCACAGGTTATACATGTATTGTTCTCATATCATGTAAAATGTCTGTGTTATAAGTCTCTTAACAACTGACATTAGGAACTTCTCAAGACCTTCAGAAAAGCAGCAAATGTTCGGGTACTAATTATAAACTCACACTGTCATCCAGGCCTAAATTTTCATCATCATGTGAATTACTAACATATGATTTCATCCTTTGTTCTTTCTGGTCCTTCACCAGGGGTAATCTCCAATCATTTCTCCCAACCTACTATGTAATTGGAACAGGTACTGTTCTGTTTTTTTCTCAGTCTGATAAAAGCACATGATTAATACCTAACTGTGTTCTTCATTCATTTAAATGGCCTTCTCTGCAAAGGTTCCTGCAGAACTACCCTTTGAATTCACAATTAAAGCCAGAATTTTACCCCTGAAGATTACATGGAATGTGGAGCCTATGGTTGTCTTTAAATTGTTGTAGCACTTTCTCTATGAATAATTGACATCTCCATTTTCTCTTTGTCATAAGCAGCCAGATCAAGGCATTGTTTCAGTTCTCCTTATTTTGAGTTCTCTGAATGGAATCAGAGCAAAACAAGGCTATATTCCTGATTCATTTCAGCAAAATAACACCCTGGGGTGAAAAGAATTTAGCCAGCAAGGCTTAGCAGGCACTGTCTCCTTCTGCTTCTTCTTTTGTAAATTTCCTCTCTTTCCTATTTCCTCAGCCTTTCTTCTTTCCTTCCTCTGCTTCCCCTGTTCTGTTCTCCCCTCACGGTGCTCACCAGATCCCCTTCTCTGTCTCTCTCCCTTAATATGGAACTGAAGTATGTATTTTATGATTTATTGCATTTTTAGAAATAAAGTTTCACATGTCCTGTTCTTAACTTTAAAAGCAGGTGAATTGAGTATTTTATATCAAAAGAAAAAAAACTAAATTAAGTGGATTTTCAAATTGTTTATATCCCTCAGTTATTATTTCCCCTATATCCAGTGATCTTTAGTAGAAAAAATGGGGGGTGGTCCTTAGTTCTCCTGTAAAAGAAATAGGAGCAATGCCCCATGGAGTAGGTTATTATGCTAGTAGATGAATTAATTAATAAAACTTCAGTTTTACTAGTTTTATTGAAGTTCCTACCAGGAAGTTTATTCCCACTATTCATTCTACTACTTTTGTCCAGTATAATCATATTCATATTTAATTTTAAAAATAAGGTTTGAGTGCTTGCAACAAGAGTATTTTGTTATTTATTAAAAGAATTTGTTCTAGACTTTTTCTTCTAAAAATCCAGAGTTTGTCATAACAAACTCACTTCAGGAAATCTAATAATGTATTGGAGCTTTGAAGAGAGAGTAAGACTTAGTTGTAGACTTCTGCATGGATGGGAGTGAGAAAACATAGAATTTAAATGAAAGATTTGCTCTATTGTTTAGTGGTTTTGAATAAACCTAAATAAAAAGCTCAGTGGTTTGAAAGCTGTTTATTTCTACCTAAGTAAAAAAGATTTAGAAATGCCATAATTCAGGTCTAAAATTTATTAGTGTCCCTGTCATAAGAAAAATTTCTCTCACACTAACCACCTTGATTTTCAGTTTTACCAGAACTCCCTAAGATGAGGAGACTTTCTCTCCAAAAAGATAAATCACTTCTGATCAGGATTTGTTCCATTTATGAAACCAAGAGCAGAGAAAAATTTCATTTATCTTACTTGTTAGGTGCACCATCTATGAATAGAATATCTTTCATCAATTAATAAGCATGTATGATGTGCCCACTATATGCCAGGCCTTGTACTGGGTAGTCCTGGGGATACAAAGTCAAAAATGAAACAGTCTTTGACCTCAAAGAGGTCATCTGCCATCATGGAAAAAACAATCTAGACACACATAAGTTTATGCAAAACACATAGAAAATAAAGGGTAAGAGGGGATAGGAGGAAGCCATTAGTATCTGTGTCTAGGAACATTAGCCGATCCTTTGTTTGACATTAAATTGGGAGAAACTTTTAAATTTTGCACTATCAAAATTTATCAGCTTTTAATTTTCTTCTGTCTGCCAGCAGTCCCCAAGAGAAAAGGATAAAAAATGAGGAATAAGATCAAAAGTCTTAGAACCAGCCCATTGTACTAATTCAATTCACCTTGGCCATGCACATCTAAAAACACCACCTGTCACAGAGGTTACTAGGAATATGAAATAAATGTTCTGGAACTTTTATACTCTTAGGAATCACTGTGCTATGTTTAGACACTGTCTTTGATGTTCAATGATGTGTTGAGTTGACGCTGGCATAATTTGATTTTCAGTGGTTTTCTAGAGTTAACTGCATTGAAGGTATGTAATATTTAAATTGAAAATCTGAAAATGATTTGTTTAAATCACCCAATGCTTATAGAACGAATGCTGCAGTAGAATATCAATCCTGTTGGAGAGACAAAGATAATAGGCTATTTCTGGTCTTGTGTGACACCAAGCACCAGATTTCAAGAGTAATAACCAATATGTCATTTACATACATTCAGTAGCACCAAGGACTTATTCTGACCCTGTGTGTAATGGCACAGTCCAACAACAAGGCTGATGGATGACAAGGCCACCTGGGCTTTCTTATCAACACTCACCTTCTTTCTCCCTTATGTTCATAACCTTGTTCAGCACAGAGCAGGAGCTAAGCCAACACTGATGAATGGGGCTCAGGCAAGGGTGGTTCTCAGGCTATGATAGACACCTGGCCTTATTCCTGAGAGCAACGCAAGAAGAGTGAAGGTTGCAACAAGAAAGAGTACTGGGCCATCTATAGGAGAATGAAACACTTTCCATCGTGCAGACATAGACTGTATTATCACTAGTAATCAGAAGAAAAGAAACTGGGAAGAGAAGTACTTTAAACAAAAAAAAAAAGCTGTATAAAATACTCTTACTACTTCCTTAATTTGAACCTACATAATTGCCAGAGAGCAAAATTGGTATAAACAGGTAAAAGTTTCAGAGAGGCAAATTCAGACCGGATGGTCCAGAAAGCATCCTAACAATACATAAAAATATCCTGAAGTGGAGTTGGCTGACTTGAGAAGCAGCATAAACCACTGAACTGGAGATCTTGAAGTCAATATAGGACAGGGACACTGGAAGAGGGATCTTTGTTCAAGTGTGAGTTGGATCAGATGACCTCAGAGATCCCTTCCAATCTTGGATTTAAAAATTCTGTTTTCATTAGTGTTTTCCAAAGTCAACTAAAATTAAATTATTCTAAGCTTCTAGACAGAAATAATTATTTTAAAAACTTATGTTTTATAGGTGAGTATTGTCCTTTAGGGAAACAAGGATGCCATTTTGCTTCCTTGATCTCTGATTTTCCTTGATCCAGCCCAGGAGGAGTTGAAGTCAGCAGGTTCCTTCTGTCTCCCTTCCGCTCCTCAGGGAAAATGCTCTCTTCATTTTTGGCTTTTGTTTTATTTTGTTTATTTTGGTTTTTGCTGTTAGTTTTCTGGGATGAACTAAGTGATATTCCTGTAATCTTGTATCCTTCTAAATTGAATATTTTAGTCCTTATTTAGTAGAACTTGTTTTAATTGTGTTTAGTGGTCCACAAGTCCTTAGTACATTTTAAATGTTGAATTGCTTGGGGCTTGACCTACCTCGGGTCAGTCCCAACAGCAGTCCATTGTATAACTAAGCTTCTATCTGCTGGGAAGGTCAAACCCAGTATGAAATGCTAGAGACCCTCCTGCATAAATCATGGTTATTTCTTTTCCTCTGCTAATGGTGTTTCAACAGATTCTCACATTAATCTTTAAAATGCAAAGATTAAATAAAACCAATAAAATATTCATTGCTGAAACTAAGGTGAACTAGGGAAGAAAAATATATATTTTGGAGGCAGAGTCAAGAAAAAAACATCCTGGACAGTATATAGGAAGCTGCAAGCTACACGTAAAATGATAAAGTGAGGAAGGAGAAGACAAAGGAGAATACCAACAGCTCACGCTGATGACATCCTTCCTCCATAAGATCCTTTCATGTAGATGGTGTTAATATCATTATCCCCATTTTATAAGTGAGGAAACTGAGTCTCAGTTAAGTCACTTTCTTGGACTCAGAGCCCTTTTCTCCAAACCCTAAATACTGCACATCCTTTACCATATCATTGTAGTAAAGGTATATTAAAGGATTTATACAAATGCAACAAATGAGACATTAATGGCACCTGGTGAATGTAAATATAATAATCACTAGAAATTAACAAAACTGTTAATATAATTGTTAATTTGATGACAGAAAATTGTTAATACTGGCTGTTACATGGATTGCCTAAACCTCTTAGTCAACATGACAATGTCAAAATTCCAATAATGTCCTTACATTCCTACTTGTAAGAGCTGAACTACACTGTAGGTCACCCCCATCCAGAGATGTTGTCTTGTGGTGACCCCAACTTAAGTTGAATCATAGCTTTCCCTTTCCATTAGGATTCATGGCATTGATAGAATTCTAATAAAGCTGCCCCCAGCCCCAATATTCTAACTTCCCTATGGGCCCCACTGAATAGCAGGCACATCCTAATTTAACCACACAATCTGGCTTTTACCAAACCTCAGGCCCCCAGACTCAATATAGCCACTGCCTTCAGATCCAATTCATATGTTTGAAGAGGTGTGTTCTTGTGCTCAGCTACAATCACATCATCCATTTAACCAAAGACAAGACTGCAATACCTAACTATTCATCTTGACCAGATAGGACCACAATAGGTAGTCAACTAGAAGGCAGCATGACCAGAATGTTTAACCACTGAAGCACGGATGGAACCCCTTCCCTATTATCTAATAATCCCTTAACAAACACTTTCTTCCATTTTAATATTCATAATTTCTGTTATGTAATTGCATCTGTACCCTATAAAAGTCCATTTTGACTTCTCTGAAGTTTCTGGTTCCTCTTGAAACTTAGTCCCATTCATGAGAGGCATTAGTCTCAATAAATGCCTATACTTGGATTAGAGGTGATCTGACTCTGAATTCTTTGAGATGTTTCCGTAATATCACATCATTTAATCACAACAGTGTTGGCATCCCTGGGTGGGTAGAGTTTAAACTGCAATAGCATGTAGGGCAAATCAGTCAGAATGAAGTGGCTGTCCTTGCCCAGATTGCCAAGGTTCACAAGGGTCTCATGACCAGGTCTTGTTACTTCACTTGTCTCCTCCTCCTTTCCTTCTAAAATTATAAAAAACTTTTTCTTGCATCTCGTTGATTGGGAAATCCACTGAACACCCCTCAGGGTAGCAGGTTTGCTTCCTTATTATCACTATTAAAGATGCTTTATTCCTCAACTCACAGTTTTGATTATTTGAGGACTTGACAAAAGATATATGCTACAAGCATTGGATGATACTCTAAACTCTACCATACACATACAAGGAGCCCCAAAAGACTTAGTTTTGTTTTAAAATACTTTCGGGACATTCCATATAGAATTTTAATGCTGAAATCATCTAGTTTAACCCCAAAATTGTACAGTTTTTAAAACAGAAACTCATAGAGGGAAATTGATTTGCCCAAGGCCACAAAGTAAATATCTGGCAAACCTGGTATGAAAATTTGGATCTCCAGATTCCTTGTCCTATGCTTGTTCTACTGTCATAGTCTGGACTACAATATCCCACAAGACTATTCAATTCCCTTTATTTTCATTCTTTACTCTGAATCTGGCAGTCATCTCTATTTTCAAGGTCCCTTGAAATGTGGTCCCTAGGAATGTGATCCCTCATATTCAAAGTGCCCTGGCATGTACTCATAGGTATTTCAGAGGCAGAAAAGCTATCTCTTGAGTAAATTGAGAAAATCACTATTTTAACTTCTAAATTCTGGGAATTTGCCCAAATCACTCCACTTAAAACCTGAATGTATCTGGATGTCCCCAATAAAGTCAAGTTCATGATCTTGCAAGTTTACAATGAAAGCCTGAACCCAAGGTGGTTCCTCTAAAACACTGTGTCTGTAAGACGCTCAACTTGCCTTTCTGTCTGTCTCTGTCTCTGTGTGCTGTCTTTATCTCTCTGTGTGTCTCTATCTCCTTCTTGAAAGGGCAATCACTGTACTGAACTTGGAGTCTTGAAGATTTGGTTTCCTTTCTTTTTGACCTACTTAACCATAAAGAAGAATAAACTTTGGAAAATACTAGCACTAGAACAGGGGTCCTCAACCTTTTTTAGTCCCCATATCTCTTGACTTTTTCCACAAAACCTTCTCATATTCCCTATTCAATGTAACAGGAAATAAATTCTTCAGTTTACCATTTTTCTACAAATAAGAAATAAACCAAAATTAATTAATTTGCTAAAAAAGAAAATTTTATTTGATAAATAACCTTTTTAATCACAAAGTTATTACATATTTATCAATTTATCTAATGCACAATTCTTTAACTTATATTCTCAGAACCAGGACGTCATAAGGTTTCCCAGAACCCTTCAGTTTGTTCTCTGACTTTCCACTGCTTACCTAAATTCATAGTGCTGCCCCAGGGCCCTGGGCATGGTGAGTTCCTTTTCATCTCCTTCCTCCATAATCAGTTCACCACACTATTTTCTAGTCAGCTCCAAACCTTGTGGTTGTTTGAATATAGTCAGCTGGCTACCCTACCTGTTTTTAACTGTAGCTCCCCATGTATTTTATCTTCCCCTATTTGAGTATAAGTTCCTTGAAGGCAGGGACTGCCTCACTTGTATGCTCAGCACTTAACACTATGTCTGGCACAGAGTAAGCACTTAATAGATGTTTTTTTCATTCACTCACTTCTATCAGATAAAATATTCCCTTCCCCCAAGGCAAGCATCCAGTTTGGGAAGTTCTGGTCTAGAAGGAGTGATTATGAAGGAAGAAGAAGAAACCAGGAATAGTGAAGGAAAATTAGGAAGTAGTAGGACAGAACAATGATTCCCCCTGAGGTTTATGTATATATGTATTTCCGTTATAGAATTAACATGAACCAGAAAGGCAGACATTCTTCAGGTATGATTTAAGGGTAACTAAAGTTCCTCAAAACGCTGGTTTAGCTTTAGTTATCAATGCTTAAGGGCTGAGGTAATAAATTACTCTAGAGTAGGAGTTGTCTTCTGTGTTGTGGGTTCCCTGGGCAGTCTGGCAAAGTTATGAACCTGTTCTCAAAATAATATTTTTAAGCTAATAAAATAAAATACTCCAATTACAAGGGAAATAAACTTATATTGAAATACATTTATCAAAAACTTTAAAAACAAATTCATGGATTCCTTGAAATCAGTTCATTGTTTCCTTAAAGAGAATTTGATTCTAGATCAAGACTCCTTGGGAGCCCATTTGTTAGCTAATATATCAGTCAGAGTGGGTTTATCTGATTAAAGTTCTTACCTTCCATATTGGTATGTAGGAAGTACAAGATTTTGGAGGAGAAAGGAAGAAGTTTTGAGGATAATAGAAGCAGAGGCATTGAGACTTCTCCAGAGAAGAAGAGCTTAGAAGTGACTAAGACTAACTCCAAGTCCACCTTCCCACTTGGCCTGGGGTCTACTGGTACTTAGACATTGTAGTTCCCCTACTGTGATGCATCTCCCAGTTAAACTGAGCAATAAAACAAGATGTTTCTTCAGCTGTTTCAAGCAAAAGGCCAATTTGGGCAGAGCTATCCCAAATTACTTTAGCTCTCTACTTTAACATGATAGTAGAGGCCCATTTTCAGCTTCCCTCTGTTAACACTACATTTCTTACCCTAATGAGAAAACTCAGTATCTAGAAATAAACCCTTTCTGGGGTGAAGGTATATCTCTTTATAAAAACAGTCATTTCAGCGAGCCAAACACCTCATTAACCCAGCTGCTTAAGGATAGTAAACTACAAGAGTCCTTAATAAAATGGGTAAGATAATTAAGAAATTAAATAACTCTAATGACCAGCATCTGTAGCCCTAATAAGCCTCAAGGGATACAAACACTTTTACAGGGCATGTTATGTAAAAGTTGAGGGGTTCCAACCAGCCAAAATGTTTCAAAGGATGTAAGTAATTCCTTAATGGGATCATTAGAGAAAAAGATATAAAGCTGAAGTAAATTAATGGTTTCCACATAGGAACAGAGTCACGGGACAGAAGGAAAATGGTTCCAAGTATTCAACTGACTTTACAATCCTCCCAAAGGATCAAGCCAAGAAAGTCTTCATTATACCATGCAAAGTAACATTTATATAGCACTTTAAATATTTAGACCGCTTACCTCATCTGAGCTTCCAGATTACCTTATTAATCAGAGATTTATTATAAATATTCTAATATTGTGGATGAAGAAACTGATTCACAGGTACATTAAGGGACTGGTCCATGACTACAGTGTGTCAGAAAGAGGATGTGAAGCTAAGGCTTCTTGACTCCAAGTTTAGAAATCTACACACTATACCTTCTTGTCTCCATTAGTCTTTTGCAGTTCTAGCATGACACAGAAAAGGCCAGCTCTTTGAACTTCCTGTCTTGGAGGAGAGAGAAATCTTTTATCCTGACTGGAAAGCCAAAGAAGAGTTGGCATTTAGCTGTTTCTCAACAAAGAGGTTACAACAAAAAGACTGGATACTGCCTCTTCTTCATCTATACTACAGAGTACACAGCTCTTCCAGATTCAGTAACTAAACAGCTCTGAACTGGTGCCTCAGTGAAGGATTGCTTTATTATCTCGTCATCTCAAAATGTTAGCCCTTCAATACTGAGTCAGAGTACACATCCAACCCCATGTATCCAGAGCATCCATGGGTTCACCCCTGTTCATCCCCTCTCCACAGGCAAATATTTTAAGGAGTTCTTCAAATTTTACTTGTGACAATAAGGAAAAAAGGCCAAGGAAATAAATCTAAAATTATCAATCTCTCAATCAATTCAACTTCAGAGTTACCATGGATAAAGAAGGAATCTATCAACAGCTTATGAGTGCTTTTTTTTTTTTGCTTATTTTTATCAAGTGGTTCTACATTTACAAGTAACAGCATCAATAAAGGGGGAAAAAATTCTTCTGGTGTAAAAAAGCACCTGTGTAAAAAAAGCAATAAAATGTCAGTTAATAAATTTGAAGTGGAGTGCAGAATACGTTCCCAAGTTTAAATCCACTTTACTATTCAGTTAAAGTTGGCAATGCACAGTGCACAAGGCATAAGAAAGAGAGGCAGATTTCTACAGGGTGTTAGAGCTGTTTTTATCTACAAGATGTTTCACTCTGGATGTGCAGTCTTACTTCTAAAAGTCTGGTACAAAAAATGTGTTCTAACAACTGTAAAAAGCAGTAGGTAGAAGATATTTGTTTTCTGGTTTTGCATACCAATTTCATTATTTGTTACCTAAATACTGAAAATGTAAAACTTTTCAACATTTTTATTTTTTCTTGCTGGAAATTTTTATTTTTCTTTTCTTATACTAAATAACTTTTTGACAATCTTTTAAGATAGGGATATGGCGATAGTTAGCAAGCAGACTTAGTGCATGGTTTAATATTGTAGAAAGAATAATGGATTTGATGTCAAAAGACTTAGGTTTGAATTCTGGCTCTTCTATTTATCTTTTTTGATTCTCAGCCTCCTTTTCTCTGTTAAAATAAAAGGTGTCATTAAACCATCTTTAAAGTGCCTCCCAGAGTGACTCCTGTGATCCGACTGGCCATAAGAGAATTGTGGGAGAAGGATCTTTCCTCTGTTTATTTCTTTTCCAATTGTTGTTTCCCCATTCCTAAGCCATTTCCAAGTCAGTCTGCAAATACTTCTGGAGATAGAGGAAAGAAAATTCCAGGGCTACAAAGATTGCCAAAAGATCATCCAGCTTCAGACATGTCCTTTTCTAGTTCAGACTTCATCTGCTAAATATGCTCTCCAATTAAAGAGCTTTTTGGATTTTCTTAAAACATGACTTGGGTGTTTTTTACCTAAAAGCCCAAAAACATTCACTCTTAAGAAATTTCCCTTCAGCTCCCTCAAAAGACCACTGTCCCAAAGTGAAATGAGCTACCTGGAGAAACAGTGAGTTCCATATTGCTGAAGATCTTCAAGTGTAGGCTGTATGACCATTCGTCAGGGATTCCTGTTTAGTGGTCTGGATCACCTTCAAAGCCGATATTCTATGATTCCCTGACTTTCTTCGAAGAAATGAAAGGAGTTGGGACATCTCTCTGCACTGCCATTTCATACCAGTTCCTGAACCCTCTCTGTCAGTAGATGGGCAATGATTCAGATAGGCAGCCATAGGAAAGAGATGTGGCTGGTATTAGGAAAAACGTGAAGCACAAATGTATGCTTATAATAGTCTCTACCCTAACCTGAAAACAAGTGGAATTACCCTCCTATATTTCTTCAATGAGAAACCAAGCAGACCTCTATTAAGCATCTACTCTGTGCTAGGTGTGGGTACAGCACTACTGAGGACATTCAACTATAAGCTCCTTGAGAGCAAGGACTGTCTTTCACCTTTCTCTGTTTTCCAGAATTTAACACAATATCTGGTGTAGAGTAGACACTTAATAAATGATTCTGACTAACTAGTGATAGTGGTGCAAAGAATAAAGCAATTCCTACTCTCAAGAAGTTTGCATTCTCCTGGGGGAGATCATAACAACATATAACCAATATTTATATTGTTTAATATAATAAATTAATATAATAATAATATAATAAATAAAATAAATATAAAATAAACCAATGTTTATATTGTTTTCTGTTTGCCCCTCAGACTGTGAGTCTGACTTTCATTCTATTAGTTGTAATCTGCAGGTGTTGTTCTCTAGCAGAGACTGGTCCCAGAAGCAACCCACTTCCTCTCCCATTTCCCTATCTCACTTCATTCTCTGGAGAGCGAGGAAGGGAGATAGAGTGAGAACAGGGGACTGGGGGAGACCAGGTTGTCTGTGAGTATTTTTACTTTCTGGTAGGGAGGGAACCATGTGAGGAAGACACAATTGGGTGATATAATGACACCCTGATAAACACCCACAGAATAAATGTAATGAATAAATATTACTCACTGAGAGATAATTTCTAGTCCCACTCAGAACCCACCTCAGACCTATGGATTCAGACAAATATTCTTCAGCCTGTACAATGTCTTTTTTGGAATGTTTTATGGGGTTTTTTTTAACTTCTTTTCCCATTCAAGGCTGTCCTTAAGTACCATTTAATTTTTATTTCAGCTTTGTAAAGAAAAATGGTTAGGAGATGAACCTGTGTGATTTGCCCTGATAATCTTTAGGGGGCCATTTGTACTACCACATAAATGCCTTTTTCTCTAATGTAACTTCCATCTTATGTTCCCAGCTTCCTCTTATACAATCTGCACATATTTTCCTAAATGGTTTCTTTAATTAATTCAACCAATATTTATTGAGCACCTCATATATGGGGGATGTTATGCTGGGGAGCCAGTAGAGAATGAAAAAAAATCTGGTCAGCGCTCCCCTTTGGAAGTCTGTGATGTCATCTCATTTATCTCACTTCTTCTTGACTTCCTTTATCTTCTTTTTTATCTTTACATTTCTCTACTTTCTTTTTAAATTTTGAAACATTGAAATGGGTACACACATTTCTTTCTAGTTCTACTTATGTTTTCCCTTTCTCCTCATTATCTTCCACATTTTCCCTCAATTTCCTACCTTCTTTTACCCTTTACTTTTCCTCCTTTTTTAACTTCATAATTTCTTTATTTTCCCCTGCATTCTCTCACTTTTCCCTCTCCTTTTTTGTTTAAGAGAAATTTTTCTTTTTTTCTGAGAAATACTTCCTTTAACCCTCTTTCCTATTCCTTTTAGTATCTCAGCATAGCAAAAATAGTACAGTGAACACTACTTAAGGCTTTGAAGGTAGCATACTTCTGTCCTTCAGCCCACAATATTGAAACTAGGGAATGACAGAAGCACAGGCTGGGGGTATAACTGAGTGACTTCACATCCCCCATTCTTCAGAGCCCATCTCTCTGCTTCAATAGATCCTGGGCAGACAATAACAAGAGTCAGCATTTCTTTATGTTCTTTATGTTCACCCTTACAAAGAACCTGCTTTCTTCAGTCAATGTCTTGGTTGACTACAATATCAATTGAATGAGTATTTCAGGGCCTAGGAAGCAAGTCACCAACTAACTAGGAAAACCAAAGTCAAAAGCAAGAAACATTTGCTTCAGTATTGCCCTCAATGGTGCAAAAGTGGATATGAGGAATAAGAAGACAGGATAGAGAGCTGAGTTTTAATTACTATCAATAAAACAATGTATTTTATTGAAAGCAAGGAAGTATTCAAGAATTATAAGGGATACAGATATGAATTTCCATAAGACATGAAAATATTCAGCAAGATGACCTCTGAGGTCCCTTCCAGCTATCTGTGGATGGTCATTTGATCTTTTAAGATACCTTACTCTTTAGTTAGGGAGATGTGAAAAGATAATTACAAATACAAAGAAATCTCTCTGAAGGATCCAATGGGTAACATGGCAACTAGATAGAGCAGTGGATGGAATGCTAGTCCTGGAATCAGGAAGACCTGAGTTCAAATTTGGCCTCCTATATTTATTAACTCTGTGGTCCTGGATAAGTCTCTTAACCTCTCTTTACCTCAGTTTTCTTATCTATAAATTGGGAGTGATAGTAGCACCTATCTCACAGTCTTGTAGTGAGAATCAAATGAGATAATGGTAGCATAATACATGGCACATAGTAAGTGTTATATAAATGGTAGCTAGTATTGTTATGGGTAATGAATCCTTGGGGTTCAGAAAAGGAGAGATGATGGAGATCATGATGAATTGGAAAGAACAGAAAGAGTTGGTCAAAGAATATGGAGCCTGAGTTGGGTCCTCAGTGATAAATAGAATTGAAAAAAGAAAATGAGGAAAGTAAGGACAGAGGTATTAACATTGTACTTGGGATGATATTTGAATAAATAATTAAACCATCAGTTTATGAGGATCTACAAGGGCATAAAACATTAACATGACTTCATGAAAAGCAAACTGTGGAGGCTGCGGAGCCAAGATGGCAGAGTAGAAAAAGACACATATGCTAGCTCTCCCCCCACAGCCCATAAAATACCTGTAAAGAAAGACTCTCAACAAATTCTAGAGCAGCAGAAGTGGAGAACAACAGAGTGGAGTAGATTTCCAGCCCAGGGTGACCTGAAAGGTCAATGGGAAATGTCTGCTCTGGACACAGACATAGAGCAGAGCCCAGCCCAGCCTTGACCGTGCAGCATCTCTGGGAGGAGGACACCAGCAGGCCTTGGCGGTGGAATCTCCAGTTACAGTAGCAGCTGTTCACAGATCCCTCAACCCACAGGCACCAAAGGTCAGTGACAGAGTTTTTTCAGCTGGTTGAGAAGGGAGAAGAGCCTTCCCATAGGTCCAGCCTCAGGCTGTAGCCCCCAGAGGTCCCAACGGGCAGGCAGCAGCAGTTCACACAGCAGCCCCTACATCAGCCTGCATCCATTGTTGAATAATAATACTCCTGGGAACACTGAGCAGCTGCTTCTTACCTCAGCCCTGTGTAGAGGCCCTGTAGCAGCTGATCTTTATCTCACACTGAATGGTAGCCCTACCCATGCAGCTTATCTGAATCTTAGCCTCCAGTGCTGGCTTGACTGAACTGGAGGCAAGATGGTTGTGAAGAGGAAACTGCTAAGATTCTGGGCACAGAAATCTCTTTCTGGTCCCAGACCAGTGTACACGCTTGATTGTGCCACCTTGGAGGAACTGAGATCTTACAGATCCCCAGAGTATACCCTACTCTTGACAAAGGACCCAAAAGTAAAGTAACTGGTTGGGAAAATGCTCAAAAAAGGGTAAAAGAAATAAGACCATAGAAGGTTACTTTCTTGGTGAAAAGATATCTTCTTCCATCCTTTCAGATGAGGA
>CM053769.1:618231012-618256076 GCA_028658325.1 Potorous gilbertii | reverse complement strand
GCTCAAAAAGGATTTTGAAAATCAAGTTAGACAGGTGAAGGAAAAATTGGGAAGAGAAATGAGAGAGATGCAAGAAAATTATGAAAAGTGGGTCAACATCTTGCTAAAGGAGACCCAAAAAATTTTGAAGAAAATAACACCTTTAAAAAGAGATTAACTCAACTGGCAAAAGAGGTTCAAAAAGCCAATGAGGAGAAGAATGCTTTCAAAAGCAGAATTAGCCAAATGAAAAAGGAGATTCAAAAGCTCACTGAAGAAAATAGTTCTTTAAAAATTAGAATGAAACAGATGGAGGCTCATGACTTTACGAGAAACCAAGAAATAACAAACAAAACCAAAAGAATAAAAAAATGGAAGATAATGTGAAATATCTCATTAGAAAAACAACTGACCTGGAAAATAGATCCAAGACAGATAATTTAAAAATTATGGGACTACCTGAAAGCCATGAACAAAAAAAGAGCCTAGACATCATCTTCCATGAAATTATCAAGGAAAACTGCCCTGATATTCTAGAACCAGAGGGCAAAATAAATACTGAAAGAATCCACTGATCACCTCCTGAAAGAGATCCAAAAAAAGAAGCTCCTAGGAACATTGTGGCCAAATTCCAGAGTTCCCAGGTCAAGGAGAAAATATTGCAAGCAGCTAGAAAGAAACAATTCAAGTATTGTAGAAATACAATCAGGATAACACAAGATCCAGCAGCTTCTGCATTAAGGGATCAAAGGGTGTGGAATATGATATTCCAGAAATCAAAGGAATTAGGACTAAAACCAAGAATCACCTACCCAGCAAAACTGAGTATAATACTTCAGGGGAAAAAATGATCTTTCAATGAAATAGCAGACTTTCAAGCAATCTTGATGAAAAGTCCAGAGCTGAAAAGAAAATTTGACTTTCAAATACAAGAATCAAGAGAAGCATGAAAAGGCAAACAGTAAAGAGAAATCAGAAGGGACTTACTGAAGTTGAACTGTTTACATTCCTACATGGAAAGACAATATTTGTAATTCTTGAAACTTTTTTTAGTATCTGGGTAGTTGATGAGATTACAGAGAGAGAGAGAGAGAGAGACGGAGAGCACAGGGTGTATTGAATAGGATGGGATCATAAAAAATGAAATTACAGGGTAAGAGAGAAATATATTGGGAGGATAAAGGGAGAAATGGAATGGGGCAAATTATCTCTCATAAAAGAGGCAAGTAAAAGATTTTTCAGTGAAGGGGAAAAGGGGGGAGGTGAGAATAAAAACGTAAAGCTTACTCATCATAGTCGACTAAAGGAAGGAATAAAATGCACACTCATTTTGGTATGAAAACCTATCTTACAATACAGGAAAGTGGGGGAGAAGGGAATAAGCAGGGTGTGGGGGATGGTGGAAGGGAAGGCAATGGGAGGAGGGAGCAATTAGAAGTCAACACTCTTGGGGAGGGACAGGATCAAAAGAGAGAATAGAAGAAATGGGAGTCAGGATAGGATGGAGGGAAATATAGTTAGTCTTACCCAACACAACTATTATGGAAGTCATTTGAAAATGACAGATATGGCCCATATTGAATTACTTGCCTTCCCTGTGGGGATGGGTGGGGAGGGAGGGAGGAAGCGAAGTTGGAACTCAAAATTTTAGGAACAACTGTTGAGTATTATTCTTGCATACAACTAGGAAATAAGAAATACAGGTAATGGGGCTTAGAAAGTTATCTGGCCCTACAGGACAAAAGAGAAGATGGGGATAAGGGAAGGGAGGGATGTTAGAAAGGAGGGCAGATTGGTGATGGAGGTAATTAGAATTCTCTCCATTTTGGGTGAGGGGATGGGAGAAATGGGGAGAAAATTTGGAAATCAAAATTTTGTGGAAATGAAATGCAAACTGTGCTGGGGCAACTGAATCTTCTACTACAAGAGAATGACAGGGAAAAGGAGAAATCAGTGGATATCATTCCTCATGCTTTGTTTTACTAAGCCCTTCAATTCTGTGCATGTGACATTGTTATTTACTAATCAACAGACTGTCTTGGCTATACTACAATAAGGGCCCTTGAAGGTTGTACCCAAAGATAAGTGACCAATGGTTTGACACTTGAGGCAGAAGGTATATCAAGTGGTATCTCACCAGGATTGTCAGAGGGCCCATCTTTTTCAATGTCGGAATTCCCACTGTGGGAACTCCCCCCAACCCATATCACAACTCCTCTCTGACTTGGTAGATAAATCCTACTACATAATAAATAATGTTGTTAATACACAATAATACTTAATACACAGAGATTAGAAATAAAATTCAAATTGGTTTCAACCAATTAGTCTAATAAAAACAGTTTAATGTTTAATGGCAACAGGTAGTATGTTTGAAGGCAAAAAAGTTGAAAATTACAAAAGATCTTAGTAAAAATAAATATAGATTTTTAAATACTGAACATGTGTCAAATCATGAGTAAAAACTCAAAGGAAATTCAGAAATGTATTAAAAGGACTATGATGTGTCCATGCTGAGAAAAGGTATTTTATCTGCTCTTTGAAGTAGTCAACCTTCTAAAGAGTATAAAGCGTAGTCACCACACTTTGATAAGAAATATTTGGAGATGGTTAAGAAGAGCAATAATGAGATGAAAAACAATCAAAGAAAAGGCATTGACAGGTTGTCATATTACTGTCAAGTAACAACAGATAAATTATCATTTACTGACTGTAAAAACTACCTACTTTTCTATCACTGCCATTGCTTCAGAAATCAAGTCACACAGAGATATGAAACATTCTGTAGGTTGACCTGATTAATGGATTACCATAAGCAAGGCCATTTCATCTTCTGGTGACCAACTTTTAAGTAAGGGATTTTCTGAATTTGATTAGACTGTCACTCAGACAAGAGACATATTCAAAGCCCCTTCCATTTAGTAGGTTCAACCACTACTTGCCTTCTGCAGGTAGATCTTATAAATCCATAGTCAAGTACTTCCACGCCATGACAAGATCTGGGTTAAGACTTTTGTAAAGGATCTAGGTCTCTCTTTCTCTGTGTTTCTGTCTCTTCTCTGTTTCTCTCTCTGTCTCTGTCACTCTATTTTTCTGTCTTTATCTCTCTATCTCTGTTTCTCTTTCTTTTTCTTTGTCTCTGTCTCTCTGTCTCTGTTTCTCTGTCTCTGCCTCTGTCTCTCTGTCTCTGTCTCTTTCTGTCTCTGTCTGTCTGTCTCTCTCTGTCTGTCTCTCTATCTCTGTCTCTCTGTCTCTCTGTCTCTCTCTCAAAATACTTCCCAATTCTAGGATTCACTGGAACTTAAGATCTTCTATTAACTCCTCCTTGGGTAAGGTCGAAAATATAGCCAAGAAATATTTGTTTCCTGGCCTACTAACTCTACCAGGTGCATTGATGCATTTCACTGATTTGAATGAATGTTTTATTAAAACTGTTCCCAACCTCCTTGTTGAAGGAGACTGTGCCTAAGGAACCATGGTTTTATATTCATTATTATAAACTGATGAAAGGAACAGAGGATGATATATAGATCACCAGACAAAAGCTAATGCAAAACAAGATAAAACAAAAGAAAAAAGCTAGGAATCAACTCTGAAAACCGGCAGCAACAGGAATTGAAAGAAGGTGAGACCCATCCCACACTCAATGATATACTTTCAAATGATATGGTTATGTTTGTTCCTTAGCAAAATTCCCTTTGCAAAAGTCTTATAGTTATCTGTACTAAAACTAATGTACATACATGCACATATTCATGATACATATGCGTAAGGTGCTACATACATGTCTAACCTGTGTAAAGAGACTTGCATGCATGTATCTTACATGCATGTGGTGCTTTATTTTTTCAAATCATCTTTACATCCCTTATTCATCTAAATTTTTTCATTTTGCTATTCCTATTTTTTAGGGCTTTATTTTAAATGGTTAGCCCTAATTTAATCTTACTTTAATTTTTAAAAACAAATCTTTGTCAGGACATATGGTTCCACAGCCAGGTTATTTGTCAATCCTCCATTAACTCTACATCTCTACCATTACCTAAATTTATTGCTTGCAATCTGTCTCATCAGGAGCTAAGTTGCCCTGATTGGTTTTTGCTCTACTTCTAAAATGAATTGACTTCAAGTTGGAATCACCAAGATGAGTCAAACAATTAGAAATGCTCATTTTAATAAAATTTTGGAAAGAGCAGCTTTTTAATTTTCTCGAATCTTCCAACTGCCAAACTCTTCAGAGCTGTTTTTAAGATCCCTTAAGAACCATAGTCTAATGATAGATTAAATCCTTTTTTAAAAAAGGGTAAACAAGGCATTGCATTGGGAAGCAGAAGAGGTAAGATGCAGCTCTGCAACTGAACTATGAATTTGCTTTAATGTCCACTGGAGATAAATCATCTCATAGGTCAATATCTGAGATTTCAGCTGCAGGGGTTTTAAGAGTTCCTTTTAAGTCTTCAGCCTAAATAAATGATCATAAATCAAGAAATCCATCTGTCAGTTCTCCTAAAATGAAGTTAATTCTTCCAGCCAGAAATGATAGATAGAAGAGCTTGAGGTTAAATTTGCATCTCTAGACTTTCTAATCACATTTTTGCCTTTAAAAATTGCCCTGAAATTTTTAAAAGGATGGCTTTCTTTTCTTTTCTTTCCCCCATTTCGGATTCCTCATCTACACTATATTTGTTTTATTTGTTTTTTCTAAAGCATCTTGCTTTTCTGCTTTCTCCACAAACTAAAAAGGGATGCTCATGGCTATGTTTTTGGCCACGTTCCCTCCAATATGCATTTGTATGCCTTAAACCCAAATCACTCTGACTCTCATTGATTGGCCAACAATAGGGCCCAGGTCAAGCCCCACTTGGGCATTATTTGGGCCTTGATTGGTTCAGAGTGAATATAAAGAGTTATCATTTCTGTTTTGGCCAGAAACCCTGATGGTCTTCCCCTCTCAGACTGATTTTTTTTTAACTGGATAAAAGAATCCACTCTTTGTCTCAATTCTTACCTAAACTTAATTACAGAATTGGCATTGCCTCAGTCAAACTGAAACATGTTAAAGACCTTAACTTTAAAAGGCCAAAGTCTCCCACTGTATCCAGAGCTGTCACCAGCCATCCTAATCTTTAACTTGCCACTGGACCTAGATGGCTCCAGAGGAGAAAGTGAGGTTGGTGACTTTGCATAGCCCTTCCTCACTTAAATACAATTCACTAGTATTTCACCTCCTTGATGTCATGGTCCCTTTTGAGAATGAAGGATGAGTTAACAACTGTAACAATAAGAGAAGTAGGGTAGATAATCTCTAATGTTCCCCTCTAGTTTGAATTTTATGATGCCAAGATAAATCAAGATATCATTATTAATGCAAGCTAAGTAAAGCCAGGTATACATTCCATTGAACCAAAGGAGAATAAGGAGAAGTTCACCTTCCCTAATCGAGAAAAAAAAAACAAAACATAAAAACTCCTGTCTAGAAATCAGAAAGGAAGGTAAGAAGCAAAGTAATTTGAATACATTTGCATGAGAAAGGGTAGGAAAGATGTACTGATGTAGTTGAATCAACCCTTATGTTGCAGGAGTTTCTCATTACCAAGGCTCCATATAACACAGAGCAGGGGCAGATAGACAGCTGAAACCCTGAGGTTTAGTCTTCTCTTTGGATTACTGTCCTTCATAGATCAAGGCTTGGGAGACCTCAATCAGAGACCTCACTAGAGTTTATAGGGATTATTCCATGTACTTACAAAGTTCATTCAGGCTATAAAATGAGTATCAGTTATTTCCCTAATAATTAGCAAACTGCTTTGGACGTTGGGAAATCCACAGTTTGGGGGATGTTTTTTGTTTTGCTTTGTTTTAACCCTTAACTTCTTCAATTCCCCTATGTAGAAGAACAGGTAAAGAGAAATTATAATTACAAGCTAAACCCTAGGGAAAAGGCTATTGTCTCTTTTTTACCAGCTCAGCTCATTCCTTGTTCCTTCACTTGCATAGTATGCCAATCTAAGTCTGAAGCAACGTAAGAATTTTTATTCAGTCAGTTATTAAGTATTTATTAAGCCATTACTATGGGCCAGAAACTATGCTAAGCACTGGTGATAAAAAGAAAGATTAGAAATAATCCCTACTCTCCAGGAGAGCACAGTCTAACAAGAAGACATACAACAAACAGAAAATATACAAGATAAATTGGATATAATTAATAGAGGAGAAACATTAGTTTTCAAGGGGAGGATCAGGAAAGACTTTTCACAGAAGGTAGGATTTTAGCTGACCATTAAAGGAAACTAGGGAAGGTTGGAGGTAGAGAAGAACAGGAAAAGTATTCCATGCATTGAGTACAATCACTGAAAATTGGAATATGTAATAACTTGTGTGAGGAATATAATAAAAAGAGAATAATGCCAATAGCTCCCATTTATATAATACCTGAAGCTTTACAAAGGGCTTTCCTCACTACAACCTTGTGAGTATGTCTATAGTATGTCTTGTCTCAAGTCACAAATATGTAGCAGAGGCGATGGGATTGATCAGGCATTTGAGCCACTTTTTTTTTTTTTAACATATTCTCTGGCTCCTCATTAAAAGTCATGCAAAATGTTTATAAAAGCAATTAAATATACTTACAGATTTTTTAAAAATCACCTCTAATTTTGTTTAACTCTGCTTCACTGCTACCTAAACTATCACAGGAGCAAGGAAATAACACACAGAAGGAGAGCCATATGGAAAGCAAAGCTTCTGAGGAAATGAGCTGAATTAGTGGAGTTGCTTTTAATTCTTATTTTCAGTGAAGGTAGGGAAACTGAGGATAATTCATTTATCCAAGATGATTATCAATCCTGGTCTGATAAAGCTCATTAAACTGTTTAGGATTCTGGAGAAATTTTGTCCAGATTTCCACCACTTACCTAAAATATTTTCAGGGACTCATTAAGGTAATGTTGCCCCATGTGCTAAAGGAACCCTTTATTATAAGTGTGTGTGTGTGTGTGTGTGTATGTATATACATGTATGTGTATGTGTATGTGTGTATATATATATATATATATATACACACATACATATACATATATGTGTGCATGTGTATTACTTCAGTCCAAAGAAGTATAGAGATTTTTAGTCTCAAGAAATTCCTAATCCAAAGATACCCAAAAGGCAGGAGACACTTTGGGGTCAATATAAGAATCATCTCAAGGGTTCCCAGGCCCACATGGACTTCTAAGTCTATCCTTGAATAAAATTCAAGTCTCATTCTCCTTCAGTATACACTGTAGCAGGGGTGAGATACCTACTATCTTGAGGCCACATGTGGCTCTCTAGATCCTCAAGTATGGCCCTTTGACTGAATCGAAACTTTTTTGTTCTGTGAAATTTGAATTCAATCAAAGAGTTGCAATTGAGGACTTAAGGGTCACATGTGACCTTAAGACCATAGGTTCTCCACATTTGCTCTAGATCACCCCAGTACTGGGCCAGGATTGAACCAACCTAAAGGGTTTAGTGAGAGAAATTAGGTCATCTAAGAATATTTTTCTGCATTCATTATTTTCACTAACCATTTCCTCTGATCCTTTCCACTTCCTTTTTAATGTAGAACACATCAGAAAATAAAAATAAAAAGTAACATTCAAAAGAATTGTGGTTTACAACTAGGTAATGCAATGATGATGCAGATGTGCTTCATTATAGATAATTGGTTTACACAGATTACCATTACTATCATAGCATTTCCAAGGTAATAGGAAATTCACAAGTGGATAGATTTACAAGATTTAGATCTCATCTTTAGAAAAGTATATCTTCTAAACCAGAATCTCAAGATGAATGTTATTAAGAAAATTATATTGGAGTTACTAAAATAAGAACTCACAACACCCTTTGAGCTATCCAAAAGGTCAGACATGACACTTAATGTGACATTCGCTATAATGAAACAAAGTTGTTAATTTATCTTAAAATTTATATTAAAAGGTAATTTGGCTATTAACAATGATTTAAATAAGTTAAGGTCAATTTTCCTGAGATTTAAGGTGGAGTTCTAGTTAATATGCCTTAATGTTACATAGACAATAGAGGAACAGAAAGAATGAGTCTTTGTACCATCTTTAGAATTCACGGCTTGCCTCAGTTTATTCTGAACTTTAGCATTTGTCTCTATTTTCACTGGACGATGCTGGTCCTTTTTTCTTCATCCCTAGCTGCATGATCTTGGGTTCATCTTCTCTCCATTTCCTTTTAAAATCTTAGTTGGTTGATGAGTTCCCTATGCAGCCATAAAAATATCTTTTAGGCACCTTCCTCTTTCTATTTAGGTCTTAGATATTTTGTTTTTGAGAGCTTCCCTTCCCGATTGGGATATCTTCTCCTGTTGAGTGTAGGTCTCATGAGATCTTACCTATCCTTTAAATTATTGGAAGTCCCCTTTTCCAAGAATTTAGGGACCATATTAGGTTATTCATGGTTTTCCTCTTCTCTATCACTAAGGCTATGGTGAAATGATTTTCTTGCACCCAAGAAGCTTCTCATTTGTACATTGAATTCCTCTTTCATATCCAGTTCTCCTTTTTGGGGGAGATAGAGAGATCCAATAGATAATCTTGACATTTTAAATACCCATAACTACAATTCCAGATTTTAATTTTTCCTCAAACTCCTCAGCTAATTCAATTTTATCCTAGTCGCCTGTGGTGTTACTCCCACAACATTTATCACTTCTATTTTTCTCTCTACTGGTCCTCCACCTTGGTCCTATAGCCCATCCTACTCCTTATTCCTGTTACATAAATACATTTTCTTTTTTTTAATTTAATTTTGTTTATTTTTTTAGTGTTCTACAATCACTATCATAAAATTTAGATTTTAACTCTCCCCATACTTACCCCACCACCACCCTCCTCCCTCCCCAAGATGGCATACAATGCTATGTATGATCTACATTTACTTTTCTATTGAATACATTTTCACTATAGTCATGTTATGTAGACAGACTAAAATAAATGGAAGAAATCATACAACAAATCAAAACATAATACACAAACACACACATACAAACATGATCCTCTACATTCTGTGAATGAATTCCATAGTTCTCTCTCTGAGTGTGGAAGGCATTTTGCCTTAGAAAACCATTGGGATTTTTTTTTTAAGTTCTTGCGTTATTACGAAGTTCCAAGTCTACCAGAAAAAACTCTCGCACACTGTGGTTGTTGCTGTGTACAAAGTTCTTCTGGTTCTGCTCCTTTCTCTCAGCATCAGATCATAAAAGTCCTTCCAGGCCTCCCTGAAGCCTTCTTGTTCATCATTTCTTATGGCACAATAGTACTCCATTACATTCATATATCATAATTTATTCAGCCATTCCCCAATTGATGGGCATCCCCTTGATTTCCAGGTTTTGGCCACCACAAAGAGAGCTGCTATAAATATTTTTGTACATGAGATCCTTTCCCATTTTTATGATCTCTTAGGGATACAGTCCTAGAAGTGATATGGCTGAGTCAAAGGGTATGCACATTTTTGTAGCACTTTGGGCATACTTCCAAACCGCTCTCCAGAATGGTTGGATGAGCTCACAGCTGTACTAACAACGAATTAGTGTTCCAACTCTCCCACATCCTCTCCAGCATTTATCATTTTCCTGTTCTGTCATGTTTGCCAATCTGATGGGTGTGATGTGGTACCTCAGAGTTGTTTTGATTTGCATGTCTCTAATCAATAGTGATTTAGAGCATTTTTTCATATGACTATAGATGTCTTGAATTTCTTCCTCTGAAAATTGCCTATTCATATCCTTTGACTATTTATCAATTGGGGGAATACATTTTCATAATAGGTAATACAATTCCATTGTCCCCTTTTCCCATTCTATTCATTTTCACTGAAGCATTCTCTTCTAAAAAAGGCAATATAATCTAGCACAGGGGTGGGGAACCTGCAGCCTCAAGGCCATATGTGCCTCTTTAGGTCCTCAAGTGTAGCCCTTTGACTGAATCCGAACCTCACAGAACAAATCCCCTTAATAAAAGGATATGTTCTGTAAAACGGACTAGTAAAAAGGGTCACCCAAGGACCTAGAAGGCTACATGTGTCCTCAAGTCCAGAGGTTCCCCACCCTTGGGGTAGCAGATAGAGGAGTGGACCTGGTCTAAGGAAGACTTCGTGGTGATGAACAAGCCATTTAATCTCACACAGTAGCCCCCTAGGAAACTCCCTTAAACTATAAATTAACCTCAAATCCCTGATATGCATTGAAAGATAAAGATTCCAAAATAGAACTTCTCTGCACTAAGGAAATCAAAGGTCCAGACAATAAACATAAATACCTCTTTCCACTACCATCTTCCTGTACTAAAACCCATCTGACTGTCCCAGTTTATGAGGTTAAATTTGCCTCCTTGCATTAGGAACTTTAGCTTATTAATTACCCATACTCTTACCCTATGCCTTTGAATATAGAAGGGGAAGAGAACCTACTTTATGTCAGGACCTGTACTATATTTTACAATTAACATCTTATTTTATCCTCACAACCCAGAGAGGTAGATATTGTTACTATCTACTATCTCTATTTTACAGCTGAGGTAGCTGAGGTTAAATGACTTTCCCAATGTCATATACTTAGTGTCAAGCGGGATTTGAACTCAGATCTTCCTAACTCTAGGCCCAGTCCTCATAATGACTCTGTGAGATAAATGCTGTTATTATGACCCTTTGACTTATGAGGAACGTGAGACACAGGTTTACACAGCAAGCGGGCAAGTGTCTGCGGCTAGATTTCAATTCAGATCTTTCTGACTCCAGGCCTGGTACCTATCCACTTTTCTACCTAACGTGATATGTACACAGATAAATGGAAGGAGAGAGAATTAGCAACTGAGGAAAGGATAATCATGGAAAGTGTCATTGAGAAGATCTGAGCTAAGCAATGATGGAAAGAAAGGACTCTGAAAGGTGGAAGTGAAATGAAGGAAAACCGGGTTGGTGGGATGCTGATCTCATTCTCTTCTAATGGCTTTTATTTTTTTATTAACATTCAAATAACAGATCCATTTTGAGCTAATTGTAGTCTATGTGATTGAAGATGTTGCTCTAAACCTAATTTCTCCCAAACCACTTTCCAATTCTTCCCAGTAGTTTTTGTCAAATAGGGAGGTATTCCCCTAAAAACTATATGTTGTCAGATTCATTTAGCTCTGGGGTTTTGAGTTCAAATGCTTTTGGTTCTTGTTTTTCTTAACTGTTCTTTCAACCTACTGACAGTTTTCTTTTTACCAGCATCAAAGACTGTAATGATTAACACTTTATAATATAATTTAAGAGGCAGAAATGCATTCCCCCATTCAGTTCTACTTTTAAAACATCATTTTCCTTGAGATGCTAGAGTTTTTGTTCCTCCAAATTAATTTTATTGCCGTCCAATCTAGCTCTATGAAGTACCCCCTCAGAACTTTGATTCGTCAGACTTTTCAGATATCACTGAAGAAGACTCCACCATCACATGTGCTGATCCTCTAGCTCCCCACTCCCTGGACCATAGCCCACCTAGTCCCGAGGACAAACTCATGTAGGGAAATTAGGGGCTTATTTACCATATCCTCACTTTTCAAGGGTTTTAGCTCCCCAGAAAACATTGTTGTTCACTTTTTCCAGGTCAATGCTGCCCTAGCGTCTTTTTACACTTAATGAAAAAGAATAATTTCATCTAAAAATCTTGAATAGGCTTGACTTGAATAGGCTGAGAAAACAGAAGCAAATTAAAAGTTGAATAGTTTCTACTTTCTCCCCATTATCTCTTTTCATTCTACCCACCTAAGCAGTATTGATAGCCTTTCTTTGATATTTCTTTTGCCTCCAACATAACTATTAAAAAGCCCTTTGGGTTTTAATTCAGATGCAGTTACTTTCTATCTACTATTACTAACAAAAATGATGATCATTTCAATAAAGTATTTTGTCTACCGGAAAAGATGAAACCATTCAAGGGAAATGAGAAAATGGGACTCAGTCATGGATTGCTACCCGTTAAAGGAGCAGAAAATATTTTGTTTTCCCTCTTTCAAATATCAAAAGCCAGCTTCTTATCTCCATTTTTCTTAAAAAGAAGAACCCCAGTCTATTCAGTATTGATCTTCCCTGAAGATTTGTTTCACCATCTTAAGAGCATATGTAAATTGACTCTGCATTGATGCTAAATAACATTTAGCCTCTCCTGCTCAGACTGAAGAGTAAACCTTTAACAAACTTTTAAGGTGTTCAGGCTATCTAAGCACCAAACTGGCCATAGCTTGAAAGGTCTCCCATACTGTAAATCTTTACTTTCACCCCTCCAGTCATTTTAAAATGAAGGTAGAAGGCAGAATGTTTAAGGGTCATCTCAAACATGGGACTGAGTCAGAAAACTCCTCATTCTTCTCTTTGCCCTTGTGCTTATTGATTAGATGACCTTGAAGGAGTCACTTAACCCTCACTGTGGAATAAAATGGATTGGATCAAATGATTCCTAAGGTCCCTTCCCGCTCTATGATTCTATGCAATTTTTGTTGAACAATCCAAATGTCCATATTACACCAAACTTAGACTAACCTCCTTAAGAGGACAATATCTGTAAATTTGTTGTCATATTTATATTTGAATGTTGACCACAAATGTATATATTTGTTTGTTTGTTTTTGCTGGGGGAGATGGAATCTATACTACAGGACATCATTCTTATAGGAAATTCACAGTGAAGAAGTTCCCTCTGCTAATGCTGATCAGTACCTGATTTGATACATACAGTAGAGTTGCCTGAGGCACTGAGAGTTTAAGTGACTTGCCCAGAATGAGAGCAGTCAGTGTCTCATTCTCTGTGCAGTAGAACTTGCCTACAGACCTCCTGGATGCTAATTCTGTGTGTGTGTGTGTGTGTGTGTGTGTGTGTGTGTGTGTGTGTGTGTGTGTGTGTCTGTTTCCCTCTCTCTCTCTCTGTCTCTCCCCGCCCTCCACAAAGTGCTGCCATTACATTGTGAAGCACTTTCACTTTTACAAAGCCCCTCCCCCCCAAATAACAATATTGTAAATTAGAGAATAGAAGGAAATATTATTTTCCCCATTTGACAGATGGGGAAAATGAGGTTAGAGAGGTTTAACAAGTTACCTATAGTCACCCAGCTAGAAGGAGAAATCCAGTCTTCTGATTTTTGTGCTTCTTCCATTAGGCCCGGTTAACTAGTCACCTTATTTTATTAACATAATTTTTCCTTAATCCATGTCAGTTATTCAAGTTTGGTTTCATAGGCATGAATAGCGCTGACTTGGATTTCCTAAGGAAGCCTATCTTTTCTCTCCCTTGATCTATATTTTTATTGCATCATAGACACAGAAAAGATGGGGAGGAGGAGTTCTCACCTAAGCTATGACTGTAACAAGTATTCCCTAGCTAATTAGTTTGCTAATAATTGTTTGTGATTAAGAACCTAGTTTCTGGGGTACATGTGATGAAAAATCCAAAAAAGATTTCATTGTAAAAATGCTCTCAAGATAACAGTAATATATCTCACGAATCTCATCCACTTTTCGAGAAAGCAATTTATAGCCTGTCATAGAATCTGCAGAGGCATGGCATGTTAGACTATCCAGACTACTTCCTCCAACCACTTCAATATCCTCAAATGAGGAAATTGCCCTTCCAAGGAGCAAGTGACTTCCCAGCCCTCACTTTGTTTCCATAGTTTTTTCTCAGCCCCCTTTTCTTCAGAATGAACCCACTCATTTCCCCGTTTTTTTCTACTTCAAGTCTTGAATATATCAGCACAGGGCAATAAGAGACCATTCAGAAATACTAAGAGCATATAGGTCAGCAAAGATGACAGCAATAGGAGATGAGGTGGCAGGGCAATGTGAACTATGAGGCTTTTGCTTGCCTGAAAATCTGAGTGATGTTGTGAAGAAGAAAGGCAGGTGCTCTCAAGATGTGCCAACATCATTTTTTTTTTTTTAGTATTTCTTGCATTGCTTTAGCAACATCAAGGAGAAACATAAATTCATTTGTTTCCAATAGCTGAATTTCCTCTTTGAATTGGAAGACAACTTTTCCTTAAAACAATGACCTACCTATGCTGACCTGCAAAATTTGTGATAAATCCACATTGGCTGATAGCTATTTTTAGTAGCTGTGGTGCAGAAATACTTAGAATGCACCCTGGTAGAATGCCAAGTCTATACAAAGCAGAGCCCAATCGGACCATGCAATCTGGCATTAACAAATTCAGATAACTTAATAGAGAAGATAACAGAAATATATTCTACCATGGTTCCTACCTGTGGCAAAAGCTTGTATAATGAAGGAGTATTTTCCTTTCTACCTGCCATGGAGACTGAAGTATTGATGGAGGCTGAAGCCTTGAAAAAATGCAAATAAAGACTACACATGATGCACCTAGTAAATCAGGTAATATAAACTTCTTGTAGTTTGATGGTGGAAGAGATGTGAAGGAAATAGAAAACCTCTCCAATCCATAGTACAAAGAAAATGTGCATTGTAACATAGCATCTAACTAGCTTTGTTATAGTGTCAAATCATAACAGATATTGTCACTGATTACAAGATCTTTCCTTTTTTTTCAACCCTAACTCTAAAATGTGAGATTAATAAAAACTTAAACTGCATACATTTGCATTAAAGAAAAAAAACAAAAAAGGAAGCTAACAATCTGTTTTGAATTTATCATCAATAAATGAAATAAATTATCTTTATTAAAAATTAAAGGGAATTTCTGTGAAGCATATTCTGTGAGATGTCATATCATTTTCTATCAGGCCTCAAATTAAGTGGGATCTTCCCAAGACCCTTCATCCTGTTTGTTTCTGGGAATCCCTGGGAAGTGATACCTTGTTCAGAATAGGGGGAGAGTCAAGTGTTCATCTTTATTCTTATTTAACAGGGGTTTAAAACTAGGTTGAACATTTCTGAGAAGTCTAGAATCACAAAAGTATCTCAAGTTCCTCTAAGTTTCCATTCATTTTTCTAGCACTGAAAATGAAGACAGGATAGACCCTTACTATAGGTATTAAAATTTTCATGTAGCTTTATTCCTCAGGGTGCATTTATGAGAAGATACATTCAGAATACTATTGATGGTTTAAGAGCCACGTGATGGCTAACTGACTGCTTATCTAAATGACAACCCCTCTAACGTCCCAGTCTGATACCACATTCCAGAATAACTTTCAGTTTATATTTACATGTGGAATTAAAACCAATTCACTCACTAAAAATAATCAGTCTAGCTTTTATTATTGTAATTGTTCATGCTCCCAGATAATGCCAGACATTGCCCTAACAATCATTTATGAATGCAATTGAACTCACCATGGGGTAGGTATGTTTTCTTAAAGTGTTTTCAGCTTGACAGTTCACCTACAACATTTCTCATCCACTTTCATAATTAAGCCTGACTTTATGTTTTTGAAAGGAGAAAAAGATTCTTTGAAATCGCAACCAAAAAAGGAAAATAACAAGCTCATTGGCTTTTCCAGACAGAAATGCAAAGAAAACAAAGGCATAACATACATCTGTAAAACACAATAAAGAGAAATGATCTATAAATGAGTCTGAAAGAATAACTGCTCTCTTTCCCTTAACACATTCTGAAATGAATTCTTCTTTCAGATTTATATAAATAAAAAGTGTTTCCTTTATACCAAAGATGCAGGACTGGTACAAATTTTAACAGGCATACACTGCTTAAAAGGAAGAAATATAGGTATTTTCACTAAACTTGGTTCTGTTTCTCGACCTCAAAGGATAAATTAAGTTGCTCTGCTGGGATTCCACAAGAAACAGATGTAAGCAGTTCTTAATTGAAGACATGTCTCTATTGAAGTCACTTGTTGAAGGAAAAAGTTATTATTTTTTTTTTATTTTGCTTCTGCAGAGTTCAAGGAATAAATAAAGTAGAACCATGCAAACTTTGTAGACTCCTGCAGATTTAGGTCTGACATAAGGAAAAACTTCCTAAAAATTAAGGATGCCCCAAAGTGGAATGAACTTCCTGGATTTGATAGTAGGATCTCCTTCAAGCTGTGTTATGAAGGCTCCTAGGCACTGGATCTTATTAGGTATGGGTTTGTCTAGATGGCCTCTCAAGTGCTTTCAAGGCCTTAGGTTCTGTGTAATAGTCATGATGGTCTTAAGCTACTCTAGTCAGATGCTCCTTCCAAGGTATCTCCAATAACATGAACTTTCAAGAAGGTAGGAGGCTAAGGTGAGAAGATGACCAAGAAACAGGACAAAATTAATTGTTGTACCTGAGAAATCTTTTCAGTATCACTGAAAAAGATCTGATATATGTGTGTGTGTGTGTCTGTGTGTGTGTGTGTGTGTGTGTGTAATGTGTGTGTTTAAATATAAAAGAATAAGAGCAACTATCAAGGAGATAAAAAGTCAAAGGATACAAATTTATCTAAGGAAGAAATCCAAGCTATCCTTAGCCATATGAAATGATTAAAATACTAGTAATTAGAGAAATTCAAATTAAAACAACTCTGATATTCTACAGCATACCCATCAGATTGGAAAAGCTGAGTTTTAGAAGTGGCATTTATTAGAAGGGCTACAGGAAAAATAGGAATACTTATTCCCTGTTGGAGCTGTGAATTGATCCAGTCCTTCTAGAAAGCAATTGGGAAAGAACTGGGAAGCTTAGGGAAAAAAAAGTCATTTACCTGGGCATACCCTTTGACCCAGTGAAACCATTGTTAAGTCTATGCCCCCTACAAGATCAAAGAAAGAACAAAAGGATCCATGTAAACTGAAATATTTATGATGGCTCTATTTGTTTGAACACAGTTGCTCATCAGTTGGGGAATGACTGAAATTATGGTACCCTCGTGTGGTGGGGTGTTGGGATGGGTGTGGTGGACAGGATGTTACATTTAGGGTCATGGAAACTCTCCAGCTCTGAGATCCTGGGCAAGTCATTTAACTTCACTTGTTTTCCTGTGATCATTACACTGTAAGAAATGACAAAAAGGATAGTTTTATCCAACTAACCGGGAAACGTCTATGAAATGAGTCTAAGTGAAATAAGTAGAAGCAAGAAAATTAATTACACGGTAACAACACCATCGTAAAGGGAAATAATTCTGAAAGCCTTAAGAACTCTCATCAATGGACAACCACAACTCTAGAAGACTGATGATGAAACATACTACCCAAATTTTCATAGGGAGGTGACGAATTCTAGGGGCATAAAAAGTCATACAGTTTCAGACACAGACAATGTAGGAAATTTTTAAAAATATAGATTATATATGTATTTGTTTAAAAAGTTTTGTTTTGTTTTCCAACGTGAGGTGGGATTAAGTAGATGGGAAAAGAAAGGTGGTGATAGTTGCAAAAGCAGAAACAAAGAAAAAGAAAGAAAATAGTATTGAAGCATTTTTTTTAAATGAGAGCAAAAGGAAACAAACTAGCAGGACAGTTTTGAGACTTACATGTTGAATTCATTACATAATAGAAAAAAAACAAGTTGCATTGAAGAAAGGTTCAGTGTTTCAAGTACAAGATTCTCAATTCTACATTGTAAGTGGAAATGTTTATTTATTTGGGTCTTGATAAATTCAGAATATTTTTTAAGTTGTTTCATATGAACATCAAATACTTGATCTTGCACTCAATTTGCCATGAACCAGGCTAGGATACTGAGCACAACACTACATTTTATTAAACTTCCACATAATATGTTTCCTCTTAAGAGAAAAAAAAATATTGTCCTTTCCCATCTGAGGCTTTGAAATGGTTGTGTAATTTTATGAAAAATATACATTTCTATTCAATATTTTGTTCTTTTCAAGAAATAAGGCTTAACAATTTTAGATGTTGAGGAGAAAGGTGATTTGTAAGAGGACAAATGAAAATTTTTGATATCCTAAATTTAGTTGTCTTTTATTCTTAAATGTCTGTAAAGAACACTAATTTGGAGCCCCAGGAACTGGCATCAAGTTTTGCATTCTTCAATTTACTACCTGTGTGACTTTGGAAAAGTGACTTTACCTCTGGACTTTAGTTTCCTCATTTAGCAAATAAAGTCATTGGACTAAAGCTGTGAAATCAATAATCCTTATAGTCTTTTATTGCTCTATTTTTCAATCTGTTGGTTGCCTCTTCAAATCCTGGAAGTAAGATGCTACTTGAATAATTAAAAAATAAAATACATAGAAAACTTTACCAAAAGTGTCAAACCTTAGGATCACTGAAATTTTCTCATACACACACACACACACACACACACACACACACACACACACACACACACACATACACACACACACACATGACCACCCACATCTATCATGTTGTCCAGATGATCTCTGACTTCCAAAATAAAAGATCATTTCTTATGAATTTGATATTTATATACTTTCATTTGGCTCTTCAACATTAACAGACTGACCAGCTGCTAAATATTATCCTAAAATCTTCTGGAGAGATAGTTGATTATATGTATTAGCAAACAGATCACCATGAAGATAAACTAGCTTATACAAGTATATTTCTTCATAGAAAATGAAATTGAGAAATTCTCTGAGGAAGTTAAAGAAATCTTCTAAATTTAGTCAATATATACCTTAACAATTGGTGATTTCAGTTCAAAGGTGGTGACAGAGAAAGTTGGAAATAGTACTTTGGGACAAAAAAATCAGCCAAAGACTTGCAGACTACGCAGAAGATTCATGTCTGTGTAACATAAATATTTTCTTCAAGAAGAAATTCAGAAAGCACAAACTAATATCAAATTTACTGAGAACAATAGTCATTCTTTGATACAATATACATAAATGAAGTTCTTTTTGAGTCAAATGATGGGTCTCAATTCATTATGCACCACCACAGCCACCAGATAGTGTAGACTCATAGCACAAATAAATCAGAAGGGCACAAGCAGTATTTGTATGGAAATTAAAAGTACTCATATCTGTTATATTTCATCAATTTGTTAAGTAATTTGTTAATTTGTTTTCTTCAAAATAGCAACTTTTAAAAATTGAAATTATTCAAAAATGGTTATAAATCAGTTACTCTTTTAATAATTAAACTTGTCTTAAATTTTTATTGATTCTAATTTTCCAGAGTTCTGTGTATTAACCCATATATATAATTTTCAATGAGCCCAAAGTACACACTGTCACCAAAGCCCATCTTTTTTAATGCCAAAAATGTCTCAAGTCTTCCTGAGTCAAAGTCTGATGCTCAAGTCACTGTCGTTTTACAGGGGGAAAGTGGTATAAAAAAATTATCAAGGATACATAGGATCATGAAAATAAGTATGTCAATAATGTTTAGCAAGTAATAAATCACAGAGAGAGTGATCCATAGTGTCCAGAGAGGCAACCTCAGAGTCAGGAAGACCTGGGTTCTGATTCTGCCTCTAACACATATATTGATCTTATTACCCTGGAGTATTCATTGGGAACTCCTATACCAATGAAATCACATTGGGGACTAGGGCTGTGAACTTGTGATTTCCTTGATATAAGGAGCTCCCAATGAGGAAACTCCCCATTAAGGCAGAGCAACACTAAATCTGTAGTTTACTGCCTGGAGTTCCCTAAGTCACTGAATGTACTCAGGGTCACGAGATCAGCAAGTGTAAGAGGAAGGACTAGTGATCCCTCATTTGCTATGCATAATTGATAAATACATACATATATCACTAGTTCAAGAGCATTCTTGAATCATTGAAAAACTGAGTATCATATAAAGAAATAAATTGTAATTCAAACTCGAAATCATAAAATCGATGTGAAGTCCCTAAACCATCTGATCTGTGAGTGTCACAGACATGGAAAGACCTTAAGTAAGTCCCATCCATGTCTCCTCAGCTTTGGGTTTAGTTGCATATACTTATTGCCCCCACATTAGGAAATGATGATAAATGCTTAACAACTGATTCCGGAGGGGGAAAATGTACTTTCACCAGACTTTTAAATTTATTCAATGTTATTAACATTTTCTCCTTCGTTTTCTTAAGTCTCAATAATCAGCAAAACAATATAGCTATCGCTGATTTGTAGTGTTAGAAGTGGATATGCTCATATTAAAAATTAAATAAGTATTTCTCCTAAGCTAGAGTTGATTGCAGCATGCCCATGTCTACTTATCTTTCAGGAATATGCTAAGGGAAAGTTACACTGTAACAGATTTGCAGAACTGGAAGCGTATTGCTAATTCAAAGCAACAAAGGGCATACTATGTGTAAAGTGCAGAGACAATTCAATGTATTGTGAGGAAATAAGACGAGATAGCGACTTGTAAGAGACCTCATAATTTGAGTCCTTGGGTTATCTATAAAATTAAAAGTTTTGGGAAAAAATCCCTTTTTAATATAAATTTTTCTCAAAGCTGATCAGATTACAAAATCATTTTTTTCCTTTTGTTTTGATTCGTTTAGACCCAACAATTTCTGAGTTAATAAGACTTGCTTGAAAGCAGCACTGAGCACCTCCGATTTTCCTAGCTTCCAAAGGGGATTGAAACTCTTAGTCAAACTCTCTTTCAAAGTAAGGACTCCTGCTTAGAAATACAATATCGTCTCATTAAAATGAGAGACCCCAGCTGGGAAAGGGCATTAGCTGCATTCAAAGAGAGTGGTAGGAACATTCATTAAGTATCCTCTAAGAACATCTTAGGAAAAAAGTTATCTTCTTGAAAAAGTTTTTAAGAACTTCAGACCAACAAAGGTTAGAAAATTAAACACATAACACTCCCTTCCCACTTTTTTTTCTTTCTTTTTCAACTAAATTCCTACTTTCTATCTTAGAAAGAGGTTTTGTTGTGTACTTGTTTAGATCAATGGGGTATTCTTGGGGGTAAATAATGTACCTAGGCAGTTAGATTAATAAGTGGTTAGCGCAGGGGGTGTAGGGTGGAGTGGGGTGGAGGGAAAGGACCTGGAGTCAAAAAGACTGGAGTTCAAATTTGGCTTCAGACACTCACTAACTGTGTGAACCTGGGCAAGTCACTTAACCTCTGTTTGTCTTAATCCACTGGAGAAGAAAATAGCAAACCACTCCAGTATCATTGCTGAGAAAACCTAATGCAGGATCATGAAAAGTCAGACATGATTCAACAACAAACAAGGCAAAAAAAGTCGAGTTGGACAGGGTACTTAAAAAAAATCTTTTCTGCTGAATCAAAATTATCTTTTAATTTTAAATCCAATCATATTTATTTTCTTTTAAATGGCATGGAAAATTCTTCTAAGGAATTTTGTTGATTACAGATATTTTAAAATACATAACTCAGAATCTAGATAACATTTAAGTATTTTGTTCTCAATGAGCTATGAGGATTTTTTCATAGAATAAATCAGTTTATTAAGTGAAATTGTATCATGTCCACCTGCCAAAATGTGTGCTAATCTCAATATATAATATCCAGTCTAGAGAGTACAATCTTTCATTGTATTGATCAAGTGCTCATATAACTTTGTGTCTAATACCCAAATTGTAGTTTATGTCTGATGAGATTTTTTATTTATGTACATGAGCATACATGCATATAAACACATGTATTTGTGTGAAGACATATATATTTGATCTCCATTCGTAAATTTGAAGTAAATCAAACATCTTTAAGAATAGATCAGAATAAATGAGCCTTTATTAAGCACCTACTATGTTCTAAGCACTGAGCATATAAAAACAAAAAAGGAAGATAGCCCCTGCCCTCTAAAATATCACATTAGATGAAAACATGTGGAGAGTAGTAGCCAGGAAACAGTATTTTGGTCAGGGAAGTCACAGGGATAGTGAATAAAGCCAGCTGATTCCTTCCCAGAAATGTTAGCGCTGATTACTTTTCCCAGAGCCAGAATCAGAAAGTTGGGGCGGCTGGGTTTGGAAGGGCAAACAGTAGCACGCATGAAGATGCCCTAGGTGTAGCACTGTGATGGGCCTGGGTCAGGACAATTGTGGGGAACAATGACCACTTAGAATTCCAGGAGTCTCGGACAGAGCTGGAGTGCCAAGTGGGAGGATATTGCTGACTGCTGTTTCACAAGTTTAGGGACGATCTCCTCTAATTCTTTGAATCTCCATAGATTTTGAGCTAGAGAGAACCTCAAGAGGCCATAAAGTCTAATTCCCTCATTTTATAGATGAGGCAACTGAAGTACAAGGAAGTTAAGGCACTAGCCCAAGATCTAATAGATAATAAGTGTCTGGTCTGGAATCAAATCCAGGTCCTCATGATTCCAAATCTAGTGTCCTTTTTGCTGATCATGCTGCGTGTTATTTATTTTATACATAGTAGGCGTTCAATAAATGTTTAGGATGAATATGATTATTCTATTATAAATATGATATCCTATAATATACAAGGTCATTTAAAAAATTTTTTAAGCACTTACCATATGCCAGGCACTTTGCCTAATTTTTTAATTTGAATTTTCAGTGTCTAGCACAGTGCCTAGCATCATGTAGTAAGTACTTACTAAATTCTTGCGCATATGTGTATGTGTATATAAACTATATGCATGTATATATTCATATTCACCCACATGTACAGATACTTAATTTACATGCATACACATCTATAATATATACATGTATTTATGAGTCTTCATACATACATATGTATATACACAAGCATATACATACACATATACACTCTCACATACATATATTTACTTTAATATATACATAGTAATTTGGCAGTGGGTAAATTATTACTACCTAGAAGAATTAGGAAAATCTTGTTGAAGGAAATGACTCTTTAGTTGAGCCTTGACAAGAATTGAGTGGGATGGAAAAAGAAGGGGAAAGAGCCAACAATAAAGTGGAGGAGCATTTTAAGCATAACAGGGAGTTTGTACAAAGGCATGGAGACAGGAGATGGATTCTCAAGTATGGGGAACAGTCAGTAGGCCATCCTGGCTGGAGAGGAGAACCATATCTAATCATCCTGCAAAGTTAGACTGGATCCAAATAAATAAGGATTTTAAAATGCCAAGCAGAGGAGTTTTCTTTTTGTCTGAAAAGCAATCAGGAGCCAGTCCTTGAAAAAAGTAGTGATACAGTCAACCTTGCATTCTTAAGTACTGTGGAGGACAAATAGTAGAGGAGAGAAAAATGGATGCAGTGAGGCCAAGAATGAGAGTACTGCAAGCAAGCAAGTAGAAAAATAAAAACTCAAACCATGCACCTATGAAAAAGTGAAAGGAAAAATGGACACAATTAAGGAAAGCAAAGATTGATGAGACAACATTCTTCTAATGTTTCTCTCTGTTTCATACTTTTTTCTTTTATTTATGGTACATCCAAAGACCTGATGGCCCTTTGTAAAATTGCCTGATTGATACCAAAGCACTATGAAGAAATTCACTGAATAGAATATTCTAGTCATTGAGCATACCTCAAAAAGACATTTTTTTTCGTTTTGAGGACAATGGTATAAAAAGAAGTCATATTATAGGTAGGGAAAATTCTTCAAGTCTACCCATTCTATAAATCAATTAATGTTAAACAAGCAATGAGTGCCTATAATTTGAAAGGCACTGAGCAGAGAATCTTTTATACTTAAATTGTCTGTCTTTACCCCAGACATTTAATAAATGAGGAATTTTGTTTGTTTTATGTTTTGAAATATGCAACAGGTTTAGTGTACAATTAAAAGAGAAAAAAAAGCAAACACAAAAAACCCCAGCACAGTTCCTGCCCTTGAAGGAGCTTATGATTTAGTGGGAGAGACAGGATACACTTATATGGAAAAAAAAAAATCAAGTAACATAATCAGTAATGGTAAATGCCAAATATATTATAATAAGCCCTATAGGATGGAGTTTGGGAAAGGACAAAGATCTCTCCATTCCACAAAATTTCTGAAAAACTAATAGTAAAGTTGATTGATAGATTTGGACTGGGAAACTCATGACCTTGATAGATTAGATGTTCACTTCTGTGGCTTATGACTTGACTGAATATGTCTGTGACAAAGATCTAAACTTAAAGTCCACACAACATATTTTTTTAAAAAAAGTAAATAAATAAACATAGTGGTAGGCGAGATCAGGAGTAATCAGAATGAAAAGAGATGGAGACTAGAAGATGTCATGGGAGCTGAGTGGTCTTTCCATAGAGATTGATAAGGTCACATGGGATGCCTTTGCTATATTCAGTCCAGTTTTAGGACTGGGCAGGTTTCAAGGACAGATGCTGCTCTAGGAATCAGAAGGGCTTCAGACTAAGTTAGACAAGTGATCACCCTCATAACACCAGTAGGGAAAGCTCCCAAATATCATGCTCCCTATTCATCGCAATTAGTTGGGAACAACTGGGTCTCATTTTTGATTTATGTATTTTGTGTATTTTATGTATTTTGTGATTTTATGTATTTTGTGCTTAAATTTGATTATTTTATTTGATTCAGTTTCCCTTCATATAAAACAGTATTTTGACCTTGAAATGTCATGGATGGCTTGTTTGGTCATAGGGGAAGTACAAAGTGAGTTAACGGTAAACACAGAGACTAGATAAAATCTAGAAGTATAAGACAGGGCCAAGATTCTACTTACTCTGTGTCTAATATTGTTGTTTAGTCATCTAAGTCGTGTCTGACTCTTCATGATCCCATCTGTGGTTTGGATATTGTAGTGGTTTGCCATTTTCTCCTCCAAATATTTTTTACTTTCAAGGAAACTGAGGACAAAAGGGTTAAGTGACTTGCCCAGGGTCACACAGCTAATAGGTGTCTGCAGCCAGATTTAAACTCAGGAAGATGAGTTTTCCTGACTTTAGGCCCAGCACTCTATCCACTGAACCACCTACATGCCCCTTTGTCTAAAAATAGAAGACAATTCTGCTGGTGAAAGTGTATACATGCTCAGGGTAGACATCCCCCTATAAAGAAGAGAGGAAGGAAAAGAATTAAGAAGACTGGTGATTGAACTATGCTCAAAGGGCTACAAAAATGTGCATACCCTTTGACCCAGCAATATCACTATTAGGACTGTATTCCCAAGAGATTAGAAAAATGGGAAAGGGACCCACATGTACAAAAATATTTATAGCAGCACTCTTTGTGGTAGCCAAGAACTGGA
>CM053769.1:618159006-618230512 GCA_028658325.1 Potorous gilbertii | reverse complement strand
TATACAACATGACTATTATTGAAGTCATTCGCAAAACTGCACAGATATGGCCTATATTGAATTGCCTGCCTTCCCAAAGAGAATGGGTGGGGAGGGAGGGATGGGGAGGAGTGGGAACTCAAAGTTTTAGGAACATCTGTTGAGTAATGTTCTTGCTACTAGGAAATACGAAATACAGGTAATGAGGAATAGAATGTTATCTGGAACTACAGGACAAAAGAGAAGATGGGGACAAGGGAAGGGAGGGATGATAGAAGAGAGGGCAGATTGGTGATAGGGGAAATTAGAATGCTAGGTGTATTGGGGTGGGTGGAGGGGACAAATGGGGAGAAAATTTGGAACCCAAAATTTTTTGAAAATGAATGTAAAAAGTTAAATAAATAAATTTATATTAAAAAAATAGAAGTAGAAGACATTTTCTCTCTGACCAGAGAACTCAAGCTAGATAACTTTATTAATACCTTGTACTAAAAATCTAAATATATGTAAGCAGCTCCAACCAGTAGAAGAAAAGAAAAATCTTTATGGATCTATAACTGTTGAAAAACCCAAAGTTCTTCTAATAGATCTATAGATATCTAGGTTGCTTGAAAATAGAATGCTTTGGGGACAGTCTCTATCCTCAGTGAAAGGAAAGGACCCTATAGTCTGTGATTAGAGGAAAAGGTTCTCCCTCTGAGCATATTGAAGAATGGAGAAAGATGTAGTCTGAGAGAATTCCATTCTTGCCCCTTCTTTGAAGGATGGAATGAGGAGTAAGTTGCCAGCTCACTGGCTCTGCTATAGAGTGACAGCTAATGGCCTCACAAATAATTCTTATGTCCAGATCTCAGCTCTGGGCTTTTTGTTTGTCCCCACTTAGAAAATCAGAACTCTGACATAGATCACAAAAACAGAGATTTTAAGCTAGAAGCGACCTTAGAGGTCATCTAGTCCAAATCTCTCATTTTATAGATGAGGAAACTGAGAATCAGAGAATCAGTGCCTTTTCAATTTATTTCACTCACTTTCCCCCTCTTCTATACTGCTTCTCATTGTTCATCCAGTTCCCAGATACTAAAGGTAGTTGGGTGCCCCAGTGCCTAGAGTCTGGAATATCTGAGTTCAAATCCAACCTCAGACACTTATTAGCTGTGTGACCCTGGGCAAGTCACTTAATGAGTTTTGCCTCAGTTTCTTCATTTATAAAATGAGCTCGAGAAGGAAAAGGTAAACCACTCCAGTTTCTTTGTCAAGAAAACTTCAAATGGTATCATGAAGAGTTGAACATAACTGAACAGCAGAAATGGTGCCTGAATACAACAAAGATAGTAGAATTATGTCTGTAATTAATGTGACTGTGAAAAATAATGTGTTAAAAGAGTCGGGTCATGTTTTCAGCTTCATGTATCTATTCATATTCCTATATGAATATGTATAACACAGAAGTCTAATAGAAAGAGCTCTGGACCAGGAACTGGAAGACTTGGGTTTGAATCTTAGCTCTTCTGCTATTTAGGGGTAGGATCAAAAGCTGCCAAAAGCTTTTATCCTTTGGGTTTACTGGCTAGAATTTTTGCTCAAAAACCAAGTCTAAAACCCAGTTCACTCTAGAACTCATAGACTAGACAACAAGTCTCCACCCACCTACTACACAGTGAATGTAATTACTAAATAGTAATTGCTTTTCTTTTACCCAGGAACTTTGAGGGTCTTCCCCTCCCAGTTTGATTTTTTTGTTTTTTGGGGATTAAAGGAGCCATCCCTTGAGTAACTGCTTAAAAAAGTCTACTCACTGAATGGGTGCATCTCACTCAAAGTGAGAATGTGATAAGACCTCAGCCTGAAAGGGCCAAGGTCTCACATTGCATCTGGGCCATCTCCAGTCATCCTGATGAATATCAGGCCATTGGACACAGTTGGCTCAGGAAGAGACAGTGAGGTTGGTGACCTTGCACAACCCTCCCTGTAAAATAGTAATAGTAAAGCTTGTACTACCTTATAGCATTGTAAAGTGCTACAGAAATGAGATGATGATAATGAGAAAGAGGAGATGGAGAAGAAAAAGAGGGAAAAAGGAGAAACAAAGGAGGAAAGAGAGGAAGAGGAGGAGGGCAAGGAGGAACTGCATGGTCATGTCAGTTCCAGGAAAACAAAGAGCCAAGTGTAACAAAAAAAAATGTTGTCCCAGATCTTCATGCAAAATCTAATTACTGTATTTCACTGAATAATCATCACACCGAATAATCATCACACCTTGTTTTTTCAGTCCAAAAGTTGGTTTGTAACCGTTCATTGCATAATCATTGCATAGTATAACTGTTCATCAGTCATGCTGCTTAAAAGGTAAACAGATTAGCAATGTGTTTACCAGTGGCATATTGATACACATTTATCTCTCATGCATCAGGAGCTGAATTCTCAGCATATGTGTATTGTCAGTATTCAAATTTAATGTATATTTACAAGTATTCTGTGCATCCTACTCTTGCACCAAAGACAGTTTAGTAATAAATGATTGTTAAGTAATACTGGCACAATTTTTTAAAAAGTTTCACATAATGGTCACACACACTTTTTTACAAAAAAAAATGTGACATAAAATCCGTGATGATTACGTAGTGAAATATGGTACTTTCTTGCTTATTAGTACCTCTTCTTTGGGGTGAAATGGTGAAGGAAAAATGAAAAGTCAGATGTATTTATGCCGACATTTAAAAGCATTGGCAAACTGGTCCTACTCAACCTTTCCAGTCTTATTACACATTGCCTTCCTTCCCACACATTATATAGTTCAGCCAACTAACCTTCTTTGTGGTACTTCATCACTTATAGCCATGTGTTTCCACTGATCTAGAAAGACCCTATGTCAAGAAGATACTTCATCCAAGGCTTAACTTGACACCTTCTGGCCCTTCTCCCCTTCCCAGCTGTCAGTGCCTTCCCCTAAATTATCTTGTATTTATTAAATGCATTAAAATATAAATAGAGATATACCTATTTAAATGAAATCAACTACATTGAAATAGTTACAACTTATTTTTTTAAATTCACAGATCCCAAGTTAAGAAATCTGCTTTAGTAGAGGTTTTAACTATTGATTATAATGAATTTTTAGGATTAGCAAGGGATAAATAACCTTGAGTCAATCTTTTCTGATTCTTTAATTACCTATCTTCAATGGTGTTGGTCAGCCTTTGGAAAGGACTAAAGATATCATGGGTGATGTCTTGATTTATGTGTGAATGGAATTTAAGTGAGGCAGAATACAAATTTCAACTTCACTCTCTTTTCCAGGCATCCAAGTCCACTGGCAAGATGACTGGAGATAATCTGAGATATAGTAAATAGTCTTGGTGTCTTCAACATCTGACCAAATTCTAAGCACTCCACATAGCTCGTCTCAGCCACATTCATGGCTGTTGCAAAAAATTGTTCTCATCTGCCCATCCTACCAGGGAAAGTCTTTACATGCTTGGAATAGACGTGCCCCTAACTAACCAATGTGTTTAAGTCCTGTCATTTACTCTAAACTTGGCTTAGCCTGTCTGCTGAGAATTCTCCACAGAGGGGCTCAACCAAGTAAAATCACTGATGATGATACACAGATAAAGCCAGAACAGTAAAATGGAATTAAGCTTCTTGATATCATGGTAACAAGCTATTTGTTAGAAACTGTGCATGTAGGTATCTATATTTATGTTTATAAAGATTGTGTTGAGGTTGAAATCCAAGAAGGAAAACAGACAAATGTGATGGAACAAACAAGGAGGAGCACTATGTGAAATGTTCGACATCAGATGGTGTCTGTTTCATTCCACAAAAATTGAAAATCAAGGAAGTAAAGATATATATTTATTAAAGACATGGTTCTAAGTTTACTTAGAAATTTATAGGAAATCTATAAAGACAGTAACTGAAACAACAACTTCAGCAAATTTGCAAGCTACAAAACAAACCCACAAAAAACAATAGCATCTCTTTATAATAGACATCAAGCATTCAGCCCACTGGCCATATGTGCCCCACTGTACTCAGGAGTGTACAGTGGAACCAGGTTAAAATGTAATTAGAAAATATTTAACCAAATATATAAAATATGATATGGCAGATAATATCACATTTTAAAACTGTCAGTATGCTGTCTGTAGGGATCCCTCCATACAGATTAGTAGTCCATTTTCTATTTATGTTGACACCACTATTGCATAACACTAACAAAAGCCAAGAGGCAATAAAAAAAGGGGAAATTCCATTCCAAATAATTACAAAATTCATAAAATATTTGGCATCAATATAATAAAGTACTTAAAATACTTGTATAGATTCAATTACATAGTGTTCCTTAAAGAAATTTAAAAAAAATTTTTTTAAAGTTTAAGGAAGGTTCAGTGCTCATGGCTAGGCCATACCAAAATAATAAAGATGTTAATACTATCAAAGTTAATTTACCATTTTAATAATTCTATTCCAGTTAAAATATCACAGGGATTATTTGTAGAACTTAAATAATAAATTCATTTGAAAGAGCAGAAAATCTAAATTACGAAGGGAAATCATGAAAAGAGTAGGACAATAAGTGAGGAATTACTAGGCCTCAAACTATATTATAAAGCAGCAGTTATCAAAGCCATTTGGAGCTTATTAAAAATAAGAGAAGTAGATCAACGGAATACACCAGACAAGGTAGGATCAGACATAATGAAACTCAGTAACCCACTATTTGATACATTCAATAACATAAATTGTGTAGGAAAGTTCTTACTATTTTATATAAATTGTTGGGAAAATGGAAGAGGTTTTTTGGCAGAAATTAGGCTTGGAACAATATTTTATAATATATTTAATAATGAATTAAAAAAAGAAAGGCTCCACACACACCAAAATAACTATAATAGTACTTCTTTTGGTAGCAAATAACTGAAAACAGAGTGGCTAAACAAACTGTGGCACATACATGTAATAGAATATTACTATGCTGCAAGAAATAAGTTTTTTTACAATAAATTCTTTATTATATATATACACACATTCACATATGTGTATATATATTTTATTTATATATTTATTTATATATATGTATATCATATATATATATCATATATATATATATATATATATATATATATATATATACATATATACATATATGATAGACAAAAAAAGTTCAATTAAGCAAAACTTTCTTAGGTCACATAATCTTGTTTTCCATGCAGGTATGGCTATATGCCCAAAGTAAACCTAAGATATTCTCATCCCTCTGTGCTCTCGGATTTAGATGGGAAATAACTGAAACATCATGAATATAAAGAAGCATGGAAAGGTTTACATGAATCAAATGAAGTAAGCAGGGCTAAGAGAATTATATACAAAATGACTACAATAATGTAAATGGAAAGAAAAACTACCAAAAAATCTGATAATTGAAAGTGAATATTACAAAATTACAAAGAACAAACATGGCCCCAAAGAAGAGATAACAGAAGATACTTATTTCCACAGCCTTTGCAGGGGTAGGAAATACAAAGATATGAATCAGTGCATATTTTTTTCAATGTGTTGATTCATTTCATTGGTTGCTTTGTCTCTTCTTTCTCTTTAAATTTTCTTTAACTTTTTTTAAAAATTTAATACATGGCATAGCTATCAAGAAGAGAGAAAGAGGAGGGATATAGGAGAAATATAATCAGTGTAAAATATATATTGATAAAATTTATTCATTAAAATTCAAAAAAGGACCCTAACTAGCAAACAAAAGTGGCAAAGGGTCCTGGAAGAAAAGGGGTAAAGTCAAAGAGCTAAATATTTGGGAGAGAAAAAAAAATCTGATATTTTCAAATTGTATGAAAAGGTGAGTGGCAAAAACAAAAGAAAGTCAGTGATGGGAACTGATGGAACCCTAAGGGAATCTAAGAAATATTTCTTTATACAGAAGGTAATCTGTATGGAAAACAGAATGCTAGAGGCAGCAGTAGGCATTTCATTCATGAATATATTAGAACAGCATCTGGATACCACACTACTACTGCAAGGCAAATTGTACATGAGGATAGGTAGAAGAGAGGCACAATCTCCCTCCAAACGAAATGGCTCAATGGGGACACTCGAAAAGCAATGTTTGCTCTGACTTTGCAGATCCCTCATGTCAGAAAATACACAATTCTAATAATTATTGATAATACTTCTCTTGTTTTATGATCTACTAAATTTCCTGAGGTTCCACTTCGGCATTGGTCTAGAATCCTGAAAACAAAACAAACAAAAAAAAAATGAGTTTGTGTATGTGTATGTGTGTGTGTGTTTAATCCACAAAGTACAAAACCATTTACATCTTACAGGAAATTTAAGTGTATTTATTATATGCATATGGAGCATCTGGAATCACCATCATCTGGGACCCCCACTTAAGTAACATTGTGAGTCAGCATACATTCAGTATTCAGAATATCAAGAGATTCCACCAACATATATCTTCTGCCAAAAGACAAGAGGACATTCAAGCAAAAAAGAAACAAAACACACTTAATTAAGTTGAATAACACAATAAAAAATGAGAAAGATTTCTCCTTATATAAAAGGATTATAATCCATTTTCAGGCACGAGTATGCTAGCAAATGTTTAACGACAACAATTTTAGGGGGAAAATATGTAAGCAGGGCACATTTTAAAGTTTAATATGAATTATTAATACTTTCTTCATTACTTCCTTAAGTCTAAACAATCAACAAAATAACTTAAGCCCTAATTTTCAGAGATTGCTAAATTCTAAAGTATAAATGGTTACTTTGAAAATTTAATAATTGGCTCTGTCTAGCAGCCCTCCTTAGGGCCATAGGTTACTATACCACCAGAGGGATAGGAGATACATGAAGGACAAACTTGTGGCTGAGAACTTACAAGAGGACATCTATGCAGGGGAATTCAGCTTAGTAAGGTGGTGGAGTTCCTTCTCTTCCAACAAGACTGCTGTTTGCTCTCCAATGGAACTGTTGTCATCGGGCTTCAAAGCTGCCTCTTCTGCCGAGCATTTGCTGACATCTGCTGGCATTTCTGCTGCAGAGCAACTGCAGCTGCATCAGCTTTTAGCACAGAGCTCCAGGGCAATTTCAGCTCTTTTGTGATTCCAGAGCCCAGTCAGCTAACTAGAAAAGCCCTTTACATTTAAATGTTTTTTGGTTTTGTTGGCTTTTTTTTTTCACTTTTTGGCATTGCTGTCACTTAAATCCTTCCAGTCTAAACTTTCATTTGAATTATGGTCAAAAAAGTTCATTTTACTTTTATTATTCCTCTAGTTGCCAGTCTTGGTTCTTGCAAATCATCTTGGGAGTTCTTAGCAAAACTGCAAACAATAGAGAGGAGACTCTGTCAACTGTATATGCCCCCTGATTTAGCCTTGATTCATGCAAAGCATTTCAAGAACAAAAATGAAATGGTTAAATGGAGTTCATGGAATTAACAACATTAGGCCTACTTCCTCTTAACAACCAATGGGCTACATTCCCTAAACACACACACAGTACATTATTCCCTTTACATCAAGAGTAACCAGGTACTTTGAGAGAAAATAATCAGAAACTCAGATATTAATTTTACAGTAATAACTTTTTTTCACTTTTCCCTCTTCAGAATCTCTCTCTCTCTCTCTGTCATTCAATTGTGCCTGACTCTTCATGACTCCTTTTGGAGTTTTCTTGGCAAAGATACTGGAGAGATTTCCTTCTCTACTTCATTTTACAAATAAGGAAACTGAAGCAAACAGGGTTAAGTGACTTGCCCAGGGTCATGCAGCTAGGAAGTGTTTGAGGTCAGATTTGAACTCAGGAAGATGAGTCTTCCTGACTCCAGGTCCAGCATACTTTTTCTTTTTCTTTGCTTCTTTTTCTCCAGGGTAATTTGTGAAAATGTTATTATATATGTGTATCTGTCTACATATACAAGTATATACACATACAAATATATTGTATTTTATATGCATATATGTATACACACAGATTTTTCTAAAGGTTATGAAACAGCCCCTATTGGATTCCAATTGTAAATCTTAAAGCCAGTTACTATTAATATAGCTATATATATAGATCATGTAGGTATATATATGTATGTATGTATGTATGTATACGAAACACAAATAATGTATCTTTCACTAATACACCATTTTAGTATTTTCCAAATGCCTTCCTTTTGCTCATTTGCTACAGGAACATTATGACAAGAATGTTCAGAACAGACTTATAATTCTTTGTGTTATTAAACTCTGACATTTTTATAGAGTTTTAAGGTTTACACAGTGCTTTATATATATTATCTTATTTTAGCCTCACAACCATCTTGTCTTCTAGGTGATGAGGAAAATGCCTAACAGAGAAGCTCAGTGAGATGCTCATGGTCACAAAACTAGTAAGTGTAAAGGCCAGACTTGAAGCCAGGTCTTTTGGACTTGGGAACCAACACTCTTGTCTTCTCCAAACACAGCCCCCTCTCTTCTCTTTCCTCTCTCTGTCAGAATGCCCTCTACCTTTTGGGAAAATAAAAATGGTTGCTGTTGCCATTAATGATGGACAGGAGGAGCTAACATCTCAGTCAATAACTATGAGGAAATGTGTTGTATATTGTCTTTATAAACTAAACTTTAGGACGAAAAGGGAGCAAAATAAAATACAGAATTACAGCTTGATGGAATCCCGTAGAAAATGTTTGGTTTTTAAAAACATCCAAAGATGAGCAATCTGGCTGAGAGCTTCGTAGGATCCCTTGGACAGGGTCAGTATCCATGGCTGCACAAGTGTCAGTTAGGAACCGTCTAAGTCTCTGCCCCTCGTCCCTCATGCATGGCACTCTACACAAGTCATGACATTTTGGATCCACTTTTTATTGGACCTGGTTTGCCTAAGTTTCCTTTACCTTAATGGGCATGGGGAAAAGTATTCTGAGAGAAAACAACAAGTAAGAACTCTGTGATTTTAATTTAACAATTAAAATTTCCCCTCCCCCTCCAATTAGTAACTCTGATTTATGGTTTTCTTCTTCCCCAGCATACTTTTGTGATTTGATTTGAGGATTATGATATGGATTGGTAGTAAAAATTTCTAGTTTATCTCCAGAGAGATTTTGTTAAAGAGAATGGATCCAGAAATTATATATGTATATACATATATATGTGTGTGTACATGTATATACACATAAATGTATATGCATGTATATGTATATACAATACACACTTATAGACATGCTTACATTCATAATCTATAAATGTTTACATTTATTATATGTACACAATAAGTGTGTATATAGTGCAACATATATACACACATACTAAAGAATTTTTACTAATAACCTAACATCACATACATGTTACACTTATTATATACAAATGTTTATATTTATTGCATATATATATATATATATATATATACATATATATATACACACAATAAGTATGTGTATGTATACTTGTATATATGTGTGTATACATACACATTCACACTCACTGAAGGATTTTTATGGTTACCCCATCAACACATCCCACACATACCCATACCAAAACCCATATCCACATCAAAAACTGAAGGCAGAAAGATCAAATGTAATAAAGGATATTTAATTTTCTTCAGCTAACTCTCCTGTAACATTCTCCTATTATATAAAAAAAACAAAACAAAATCCTGTTTTTAAGTATAAAAATTTACCTAACCTGAGAAATCCCACTACGGTCTATTGTTATGATAATGTAGTGGATGTCAAAAGAAATATTTGAAATTCCTTGAAATGTCAACCAAGTACATTTAAAGAGAAAAATGTTAGCATTAAATAAAATGTTAGTGAAAGCCTAGAAGAACTGATTTATAATCAGTGTAAGTTACATGGAACTTATTAGCATTTGAGTTAATGTTCCTATTCAAGTGGGGAAAGTTTATCATATTGGTAAAAGCCATTAAAATGATCTAAATTGATGAGGTTGCTATGGAAATAACAAGCAACTTCTCTACTTGTAAATTCATACACTAGAGTATAATTGGACTCACTGAGAAAACTGTCTACCTTTTACTAACTAGGGCCAGCCTTTAGCACTAAGTCCAGGTGCCCACCCATGGGGAAGTTTGAGTACATCATAGCAGGTTAGCTCCACCCAACTTTTATGATGGTGCAAATAAAGAGGTGGGTGGTAGGTGTAAGACTAATTTTTATCTTCCAATTTCATGGATGTGGACCTATTTTTAAACTTAAAATTTTAAATAAAGGTTAATGAAAACAATATCACAAAGTAATCTTAACTTATATGCTGATCCTATTCCACTGGAAAAAGGGACTGTATGTTATGTTATAAATATAATTTATGAGCACAGTGACAATAATCCAAGGATATTTTAAGATATTATCACAGTATCAAGAGCAGTGTTAAGGGTTGATGTGCTAACACTGGGTTTGGCATCTGGAAGACTTGACCTTTGACACTTGTGTGACCATGGACATGTCTTTTAACCTCTCCAAGACTCATTTCCTTATCTATAAAAAGGGAATAACCTAGCACTTATCTTACAGGGTTGCTGTGAGATTCAAATGAGATAATGTATGTAAAGAAGCATGTAAGTGCCAGCTAATGTAGGCATATGTGTATGTATCACATCTGTTGTCAGTTACTCACTACTTGACCTTGAGCAAGTCAACCTCTCTGGCTCTGGTTTTCTCATTGAAAGTGAGGTTGGTGTGTGCGTTCGTCCTTCATCGCCGAAGGTTGGTAGACCTAATTTTAAGGTCTCTCCTAACTCTAATATAATGTTGTCTAGTGCTCCAAATTCTAGGGTTACATAGATCAATTTTGGTTAAATATTGGAGGTGAGTCACCTAGGTCTCTGGCCTTACAGTGCTGTCCAAAAAGCCTTGAATTTTTGCAGAAGGGAAATAAATTTGGCATAACTAAAGAGGCAGTTCTTTTCCCCTGAGACTTGTGAGAGAAATAAGTACTGCTCTCTTGCTTTTAGTAACTAATTATTGTACTGTGGCCAAGGATTTTCTCCTCTTCTACTTCCTTACACAGAAATCAACCATTGTGGGAAATCTTGGACCAAGATTTACCCAGGCTAAGATCTAATCAAAGACAGTAAAAAAAATTCCAAGTTTAGGCAAAATGGTGGATTCCTGTTCGTTGTGTTTACTCAGACAGGTTTGGGAAAATGTGGATTCTCCCTTTGGTCAGATAGGTGATATGGAAATTAGTAAGTCTCTTTGACCAAGATTTAGGTGCTCAGTGTCATCATACCTCAAGACACTGATTGTAATATAGCTAGCCCATTTCTCATTGTAATCTTCATTCTCTATTAACCAATCAGAGTTGACTATCATCCTCAGGAACAACTGCTCTTCCAAGGGTGTATAAGCTGTGAGACTATGACCATGTCTTTGGCATTTGAAAGTGACACTGGCCTTTTTTATTAACATGCTGGTATTAGTAATAAAACAATTAATTACACAGAAACTATGTCTCTGGAATTTTTTATATATCACATTTCTGTAATCTGAATAAGTCATGATAAGAAGTGTGGGATAAAGTCTAGATCCTTTGGTGTCTCTGTTTTGTGCCTCTTGTCCTTAGCTCCCTTCTAACTCCAGAGTAAATCTTCAGTTCAGGAATTCTTGACAATCTTCCATAGAGATAGAATTCATGAAATCTAGATACTACCCCAGAAAGCCAGGAATCAAGAACTCACTCCACTTTGCCACATAGCTTTTATTTTCTTTGCTGCCATCTCTGAGAGGATAAACTACTTCCTTTTCAAGAACCAAAGTATAGTGTCTCTTAGTACTCAAAATATGTCCTGACTGCTGCCATCTCTTAGTCCAAAAAGCCTCCGGGTTGAGTGGGGAATGGTCCACTACTCCTGAAATGGGAACACTGGCTGGGATTAGCCATCCTTATCATCCCCATCTCCCACCCCATTCCTCCACTGGTGCCAAAGTCTGCTATCAGGTCTCCATTCTCAGCTCTCTCTAGTTCTCTCTCCCCAAAAGTTCAATGTAGATGTGTTTGATGCCTTTTATAGAGACAGAACAAAGTGGTGGCTCCAACTCACAACCAGAGTCAACCAAATCATCCTCAATCATTGAAATGCAATTTCTCCTCAGGGAAGTGAGAGTTCTGTGAGAAGTACCAAAGGGCACATCTACACCACTTATAGAGAGAAGTAAAGTTCCAAACAATGGATTACCTCTCTGGAGGCACATAAAATTAATTAGGTACTCCCGATTAATTCCTTATACTAAAATGCTGACTATAAGCTCCTTCAAGGGAAACAGAACTTATTCAATATAGTTTTTAGAAAGGTAGCATAATACGGAAGCATATTTGGCATGACTTCACATGTATAATTCACATGTACGATAACAGGCATTGAGTTGTTTCCTCAATGGCTAGAAGGAAGGAGAGAATTTGGAACTGAAAATATAAATAAAAAAATAAAGGTAATGTGACAAAGTAGAATGAGCAGTAGACCTGGACCCAGTAGACCTGAGCTCAAGTTTAGATTCTGTTACTCAGAGTCTACATCAACTTGGGCAAATCACTTAACAAATCTAAGCCTTAGTTTTCTCATCTGTAAAATTGGGATAATACTATCTGTACATTCTACTTCACAGGGTCTTTGTAATCAAAATTATTTGTAAATTATAAAGCACTTTTTAACTATGACCCCTTATACCCTACACACTGCCTCAATTCTAGTAAAGTGCTCAAAAAATATTTTAAAAATGAGTAAGTAAATGACAAAGAAATTTAACAGAGAACTGTCTTCAAACAGCGGGGGGAAAGCACTTCCTTCCTACCAGGCAAGGGGGGAAAGGATCAAAGGAAGCACTATTTTAAGGCTGTTCATCTAAGTGAACTCTAGAGAATTTCAATAAAAAATGAAAAGGCGAATACTCAATTCTGGCAAAGTACAAATCAAAAGACAAAACAACTTTAAAGTCTCAGAATTGTTGTAATTAAAGCTAAGAATTTAAAGTTCATATTTATTAGGTCATGCACCCTTCTAAGTATTTGCATTATAACCATCCAGCTGATTAAAGATAAAGTTGAAGTATAATCTATTTGGTGAGAAAGCTTATGAGCCTTAGGAAAATTTAATTAAAGCCAATGGGCAGATTAAATGGGTAAAATAAAATGATAAAAAAAGAAGATATAGAGTAGTGAAAGATAAGGAAGAGAGCTAACAAATCTTACAAATTCTTCTCTTCCTTTCTCCCCCACCTCTACCCTAATATACAAGTTTTTGTTGAAAAAAAACCACCCTCTTTTTGGTAGTAGGAGAAAGGACTTATTCAAGTATGACAAAACAACTTTATCACAGGACATTAATTTATATCACAAATCAAACAATCACACTTCTCTTCTAAATCATGTCAAATCAAATCACACTTATTTAACTCCTATCATGTGCAAACCATGAGAGTAGTAAGGCTGGTAAGTATCTCAACAACTAGGTTCTGAGGGAAAAAATATGTACACCCACTTTTAAACTTAATCTGCACTCTTAATACTTTTTTTCTTAAGTTTAGTCAATTAACAAAGCAATAAACCAAACCCTTACTTAAAGCAATTGTGATTTTTGAGGTGTAAATAAATGCTCATAATGAAATTTTAAGAATGGGTTCTTATAAGCCAGTTAAAGATGGCTATAGTATATTCCTGAATAGGGTATGTGGATAGATAGATGATAGATAGATAGATGGCTAGATAGACAGAAAAACAGATAGATGTACACACATATATACATACATACACACTTATACTTTACATATATACATATATATGTGTGCATATATATATATATATATATATATACATATACATATACACACACACATATTACTCATGATTATGTCATTCATTTAAAAGGACAACCTTAGCATTTTCCATGTGTGTGTGTGTCCAGGACAGAGTCAATATAAGTGAAATAAGTGAATTAAATTTTAAAAGATGCATTTTTGTACATAAAAATTGAACTATGAGTGGGCTGAGTTTTGAATTTTACTTCTCAATTGTCTATACCTGGAATAATGAAAGTAATCTAACCTAACCTAAATAAATTATAGATGTGATTTAGAGGAATGTATAGTTAGACAGTGGAAAACTACCCTTGAAGTCAAAAAGACCTGGATTCAATTCCCAACCCTAACACACACTAGATGTATTACCCTGGGCATGTTACTTGAAGTCTCAGTACTCTCCTATAACATTCCTAGGGTTAAAAGTTGCCCAAGGGGTACTGATTTTTATTGGTAGAGTGTGTTTCAACACTTAAGAATTCACCATGCCAATGAAATCAAAGACCCAATCCTTCTCTCTATTGCCCCTCAAAGAAAAACTTTGGAAATACAACCTGTTTCAGTGCCAGCAAGGTCATGAAGAACTAAAATGCTGTATGAGCGTTTCCATGTGATTTTGGTGTCCAATCTTCAGGCACCAAACAGGCACAGAACTAGATCTCTGAACTAAGCACCAGGGTTCTGTCTCTTTGCTTTGTTCCTAGACTACTCACACTTCGGTGTAAGAAGTCCTCTGTGTGGTCATCTACTGGGTCATGCACAGGCTCATCACTGTTGTTCCCCAACAACCTTTGGCCCAGTTTTCTGCAAGAGGCTAGGTTCAATAGGAAAAAAGAAAGGAGGTCATTTCTTCTACAAGCATAAAATCTACTATTGATACTTTCATACTGACCTTTCTACATAATTATTTTTAAATATATTTTAATTTTTAAAAATTACTGATGCATTGTCTTACTATCATAGTCATTCTGAGTTGAACCCTCCTCGCCTTATAATTATGAAGCAAATACACCCAATAGAGTGACCGTTTCTGCTAATGTATTCTGCCACAGTAGTTCCTTCAGGATTTCCTATAAGGGGGAACTTCCATTTCATCATCTGTTTTCTGAAATCTTAAGTGGCTTTTCAGTCCCTCAGTTTGACTTCCCTTTCTTGATCTTTTCATTTACAACTGTTACAGTCATTACAAGTACTATTCTTAGGGTTCTGCATCAATTCATACAAATCTTCCTATGTTTCTCTGAATTTCTCATGTAATTCCTTACAACAATGTTCCAGGATTCATATGCTCTCTTCCAGCACTGAATCTATGATCATATGCAACAGTTTTTTCAGCCACTCATTAATGGATGAGAATTCATTTTCTTTCCAATTCTATGCTACCAAGGGGTGCTCTATTGTTTTCTATCTTTCAAAAGTATTTTTCCATGTCCGCACAACACTGTTGTCATTATGTAGGGCTGATAGTATCACCAAAACTTCACAGTTGAGGAAACTGAGGCTCACCAAAGAAACTGGTTCATTTTCAAAACTCCAACAGGGAAAAACAAACAAAACTCCACTATATCCCAAACACTACACATGTAATATATTTTTGCACCATCTAATATACCAGAATTATAGAGTACACAGAATATAGGCATTAAGAAATTTCCAGTACCTCAAGCAAAACAGAACTCAACCTCTGATTAAGACTGAAAGGAAGGGCAAGGGAGAGGAAAAATGGACAAAATTCTTATATAAAAGAGGCATGCAAAGATGGGGATGGGATGAGAAACCCTTGAACCTTACTCTCATCTGAATTACTTCAAAGAAGGAAAAAATACACATATATACTCAGTTGAGTATAGAAACCAATTTTATCCAACAGGAAAGCAATAGGGGTAGGGTAAAACAGAAAAGAGGGGGCAGAGATAGGGGGTTATAAAAAGGAGAGTAGATTAAGGGATGCAGGTCGGGAAGCAACGAGAATTTTGAGGAGGTACAGGGGAGAGAGGGAGAGGGAGAGGCAGAAAGAGAGAGAGAAAGAGGATGGAGGGAAATGTGCAGTTAGTAACCATAACTGAATATGAATGGGATTAACTCACTCAAAAAATGGAAAACTGGAGAACAGAATAGATTAGAAAACAGAATTCAACAATATGTTGTTTAAAAGAAACACATTTAAAACAGATACACAGGATCACAATAAAGGGCTAGAGGGGAATCCATTATGCTTCAGTTAAAATAAAAAAGCCAGGGGCAGCAATCATGATCTCAGACAAAGCAAAAGCACAAGTGACCTAATCAAAAAAGACAAGCAGAGAAACTACATTTTGCTAGAAAGTGCTATAGACAATGAAGTAATATAATTAACATATATGAAGCAAATAGCAGAACATCCAAATTCTTAAAGGAAGAAGTTAAATGAGTTCCAGGAGGAAAAAGGCAGTAAAACTATCCTGGGGACCTCAATTTTGCCCTTTCAAAGCTAGATAAATCTAATCATAAAATATGAAATAAGAAAAATAAGGAGATGAATAGAATTTTAGATATGGCAAACTTCTGAGAAAAAAATTAATGAGAATAAAAAGGGAAATACTTTTTTTTCAGATGTATATGGTACATTTACTAGTGCATAAAAACTTCATAAATACCACTTCCAGAAAAAGTAGAATTAATTTTTTAGACCATACCAGAAATATCATTTCAGGTCATAATGTAGTTAAAACTATATTCAATAAAGGGCTGTGGAAGCATAGATTAAAATTTAAATTGGAACTAAAAAATCTAATCCAAACGAGTCAAAGAATAACTCATAGGAGCAATCAATAATATCATTAAAGAAAATGCCAAGATAGCATACCAAAATTTCTTTTATGCAGCCAAAGCAGTTTTCAGGAGAAATTTTATATCTCTTCATACTTACATTAATAAAAAAGAGAAAGAGTAGATTAATGAATTAGACTACTTAAAATCAAGCGCAAGCATTATCTGAAATGGGGATAAACTAGAAGCTTTTCCAATAAGATCAGGGGTGAAGCAAGAATACACTGATATTATCACCACTATTATTGAATAATGTATTAAAGTCCTAGGAATAACAATAAGACAAAAAGAAACTGAAGGAATAAAAAAGGCAATGAGGAAACAAAACTATCACTCTGCTGAAAATACAATGATATACTTAGAGAAACCTAGAGAATCAATTAAAAATCTAGTTGAAACAATTAATAGCTTAAGCAGGATATAAAATAAATCCACAGAAATCATCAGCATGCTTATATATTACCAATAAAACCCATAAGGAGAGATAAAAAGAGAATTTCCATTCAAAATAACCATAGATAATATAAAATACTTGGGAATCCACCTGCCAAGACAAAGTCAGGGACAATACAAACAGAATTCTGAACAAAACATTTTTCATACAAATAAAGACAGATCTAAACAAAGACAGGGTGAAAAAATGTAATAAAAATGACAGTTCTACCTATTTTAATTTACTTATTCAACCCTCCCTCACTCAAAACAAAGTCAAGTGCAAATCATGTCATCATTTCTCTGATGCCATGGTCTTCCTTGGCAACGAAGGATGAACACAATCAAACTACTAAATAATTATTTTATAGAGCTAGAAAAAAACTAAAAGAATTCATCTGGAAGAACAAAAATTCAAGAATATCAAGGGAATCCAAGAAAAAAATGTGATGGAAAGTGGCCTGCCAGTGCCAGCTTTCAAACTATACTACAAACCAGTAATCACTACACCAGTCTGGTCCTGGCTATGAAACAGACTGATGGATCAGTGAAACAGATCAGGGACAGAATAGTAAATGATTATAGTAATACAGTTCTTGATAAATCTAAAGCTCCAAGCTTTTGGGGCAAGAACTCAGCATTTGCCAAAAATTGCTGGGGAAAAATGGAAAGTAGTTTGGCAATAATTAGGTATACACCAATATCTCATATTGTTCCCCAAATAGGATCCAAAATAATTAAAAGATTTAGACATAAAGGGTGAATTATACATAAATTAGGGGAACATGGAAAAAATTACCTATCAGATCTATGTATAAGGGAAGTTTATAATCAAATAAGAGGAACTGTAAGAAGTAGAACAGATAGTTTTGATTACATGAAAATTAGGTTTTACACAAATAAAATCAGTGCAGACAAAATTAGATGAAAAGCAGAAAACAAGAGTGGAGGGGGCTTTACAAGTTTCTCTGATAAAAGGCTTATTTCCACAATAGATACAGAACTGAGCCAAATTTATAAAAAATAAAAATGAAAAATGAGCCATTCTCCAAATGATAAATGGTCAAAAGATATGAAAAAGCAATCTCAGATTAATAAAAGCTATCAATAGTCTCATAGAATAAAAATGCTCTAAATCACTATTGATTAGATATGCAAATTAAAACAACTGAGGTAGCACCTCACACCTGATTAGTCAACAGAAAAGGAAAATAACAAATGCAAGGGGAGGAAAGGAGCAGGATAGGTGGAAAGGCACTGTTAGTGGAATTGTGAACTGGTTTAACTATTCTGGAGAACAATGTGAAAGTATGGCGAAAGCACTCTAAAACTAAGTATACCCTTGGACCCAGCAATATGACTACTAGGTCTGTATCCCAAACAAAGAAAAGGGAAAAAAGACTTAATGGTCCAAAAATATTTACAGCAGCTTTTATTTATTTTTTGCAGTGGCAGAGCATTGGAAACTGAGGGGATGCCCATCAGTTTGGGGAACGGCTGAACAAATTTGGTATGATTGTACTAGAATAGTATTTTTATGACAAGGAATGACAAGCAGGATAGTTCAGAAAAAAAAGCCTGGGAAGACGTATATGACCGATACAAAGTGAACGGAACCAGAGCATTGTGAACGGTAACATCAACACCTGTAAGGATTAACAACCACTAAAGACTTAACTACTCTGGTCAACACAATTGGAGAAGAGTTAGGATAAAAAATACTATCCACTTCTAGAGAACTGAAGAACTCTGAGAACAGATTAGAGCATATTTTTTCTCTTTATTTTTGTTTTGAATCATGACAATGCAAATATTTTGCATGTACAATTGATATATTGCTCACTTTTTCAATGGGGGGGGGGAGAGGCTGGAGGAAGAGAATTAGGAACTTTAAGTTTTTAAAAAAGAATGTTAAAAAAACCAACATCTATCATGAAAATGTATTATTCTATGAGGGGACAGGGGAGAAAAAGTGTTTATGTAGCACCTACATGTCAGGAACACACTCTGCAAAAAACTTTTACAAATATTGTCATTTGATCTCATAGCAACCCTGCAAGGTAATTGCTATCGTTATTCCCATTTTACAGTTGATGAAAGAGGTTAAGTGACTTGCTCAAGGTCATGCAGCTTGTGTCTGAGGTTAGGGTTAACTCAGGTCTCCCTGACTCCAGGCCAGTATTCAATATACTAAGCCATCTAGCTGCCTAAAATGGGGTTCTCAACTATTTTTGTGGACCCAAATCTTTGAATGTCTATGGAAACCTATGAACTCCCCAAAATGCATTTAAATGCATAAAATATATCAAATTACAAATCAATTTTGTTGTCTTCCTGATTCTATGTCTATCACTTTATCCATTACAACAGGCTTTTAATTCCTCAATTGATAGGCATATACATCAATTCTAGTTCTTGGAGAATATGAAAAAAACAGTGGTATAAATATTTTGGTGCACATGGGGCCTTTTTTTCATTGACTTTAACATAGATGCCCTTTGGTAGAATCTCTGGGTCAAAGGATAAGGATATTTTAGTCACTTCCCCCTAATTCCAAGTTCCTGATTGTCTTGATTAGCTCACAGCTCTCCCAAAGAAAAAAACAAAAAAGCCAAGTTTGCAGGTTAAGAATTCTGCTCTACATTTGTGAAATAATGTCTTTTTCTAATTCAAAATTCCATAAGTTATTATTCTCATGAATAGGAGAATATAGTTTAATAGCTCCTCTCTCTAAGACTGTATTTTCAGAAAAAGAGGTGCTAACAAATAATTTACAAGCAATTTATAATGTCTAATATTTAACCATCACAAACTACTCAAGCTGATTTTGAGCCCTTTCCTGAAACTCTTATGCATCAAATTGAGGATGTTAGACCTTTCACTTAAAAAGGCAAAATTTGTCTGTCACATAAATGTACCTTTACACTCCTCACCTCTTCTTGCCATTAAGCAGAGGTTTCAAAACTTTATTGTGTCATAGATCCCTCTGGCAGTCTAATGAAACCCAAGGATCCTTCTTCAGAATGTTCTTAGATGCATAAATAAAATACACAAGATTATAAAGATAGCCAATTATATTTTAAAAATATTTTATTGATATTTTATATTACCTACATTTTATAAGATAATTTCCTTCTTCCATAAAGTCAACTTTGAAAGCAAAGAGGGCGAAAAATTCATCAACTATGGTACAGGGAAAAAAAAGTCTTACATTATACTCATTGTTCCAAAGCCAGTCCCTCATCTCTGTAATGGAGCAGGAAGGGTTTTCTTATGTCTTTGGGGGGATCAAGCTTGGTCATTAAAATTCTGAATCACTTAGTTTTGTGGCTGTTTTTTTCTCCCATTTACATGATTGTGGTTATGGTGCATGCTATTTTCTTAGTTCTGCTTACTTCACTTCCAGTTTACATAAGTCCCCATATTTCTTTGTACCCATCATTTCTTACACCACAATAATATTCTACTATTCATGTATAATAATATAAGAACACAGATTTGGGGCTAGAATAAAGAGGCCATCAAAGCTCCTAGGAGATAGTTGAGGAAACTAAGGCACAGCAGAGCTTAATGGCTTCCTGGGGGTCATACATACATTAAGTGCCTTAGGCACTACCTGAACCCAGGGCTTCCTGATCCTACTTTATCCATGACAACAGGGTGACTCATTTAGTCATTCCTCAGCTGATGAACATGTCCATCAATTCTAGTTCTTGGAGAATATGAAAAAATATACACTGGTATAAATATTTTGGTGCATACAGGGTTTTTTTTTCATTGACTTCAGCATAGGTGCCCATTAATGGATCAAAATGTATGGATGTTTTAGTCACTTTTCCCCTAATTCCAAACTCCGGATTGTCCTGCTTAGTTCACACCTCTCACAACAAGGTATTCGTGTGCTAGTCTTTCCACAACTACTCCAAGTTACATTTTCTATCATCTTTGTCGATTTGCAGGGGACAAGACAAAATTACAAGGGCTGTTCTGAGTTGCACTTCGCTTCATTTTAGTGATTTGGAACAACATTCATTCAAACAGTTAACAACTTTAAATTTTTTTTTGAGAAATGTTTATTCATATCCTTTTGACCTTGTCTATCAAGGGATGACTGACTAGATCTTTCAAAGTAAATTCATGGTAAAGTCATTTTTAAAAGTCACTAGTTGTTTTGGTAGATTGTGCACTGATATTATTTTTTAAAAATCAAGATAGAATTGATATAATCGAGAAAAAATGCCATTATGTTTAAATACAAGAATGACTCGAGAAATTATTTTTTCATTCTATGGCTGAGAAATTCAAACTAGGAATTGTGCTCAATCTATATAATCAGACTAGAGTTTCAGCTAATACTTGCTATGTATTATTAAACTTTATTAAGCTAATTTTTATTAGTAAGTTGTTAAAGAGTTTAACTTCCTACACTCTTGTGAGCCTAGGTCCACTGTTTTACAAACCTTCCCCTTTTCAGTGTTAGTTTACCTGTTTGTATGTAAGTTAATTCTCACTTAGACTCACGAAAACATACAAAACATCCCACGACATTCTCATAGCATTCAATGAATTGCTTCATTAATTATGGATACCCAAGACAACAAAGTTAGGCTTTAATTTAAAGTCACATGGAGTTGGGGATGCCTAAGCCCTAATGTTACAAATGATCTATTTCCCTATTCCTGTTATACTTCCATATTCCTGTAAATAATATGAATGTGAATCAATATCATGAATATTTATTAATCTCATGAAGATAGGTATACACATATGTGTATATATGTATATATACATATATAAAATTTTTATTACTTTCTCATTATTGACTATAAAAATGCTCTCAAGATGGTGGAGTAAAAGCAGGGGACTGCTTGAGTTCTCCCTTCAAACCCTTGCAAATACCTGTAAAAAATGATTCTAAAAAATTCTAGAAGAGCAAAACCCAAAGAATGTTGGAGTGAAGCAAACTCTCAGGCCTCAGACAGCCTGGAAGGCTGACAGGAAGTGTTTATAGCAGTGGGCTGGGAACAAAGTAGAGCATAGTCTAGTGTGGGCTGTGTCAGCATAGACAGGACCCAAGCAGGCTTCAGGGTACTGAATCATTGGCAGCTGTGGCGGTTTCCAGATTTCTCAACCCACAAACACCAACAGATAACATAGAAGGTCAGTGGGAAAACTGTTGGACCTGGGTTGGGGAGATGCATGATCCTGCCCAATTTTCTCAACCCACAAACACCAACAGATAACATAGAAGGTCAGTGGGAAAACTGCTGGACCTGAGTTGGGGAGATGCATGATCCTGCCCAATTAGCCCTGGGCAGAGGAGGTAGTGCCTGCAGTAGAGGCAGCAGCAACTTTAGCTCTCTGTCCATAGTGGGGATCAAGGATCCAGCAGTTGACACAAAACCCTTAAGTCTGGAACAGCACATCTATCCCACCACCTCCAGAAGCAAAGTCCTCCCTTGACAAAGAGTTAGAAAGTCAAGTATTTATCTGGGAACATGAGCAAACAGAGGGAAAAAAGTCAGACTACACAATCTTACTTTGGTGACAAAGAAAATCAAAACCTACAATCAGAAGAAAACAACGGCAAAGCTCCTATATCAAAAGCTTTCAAGAAAAATATGAACTGGTCACAGGTCATGGAAAAGTTCAAAAAGGATTTTGAAAATTAAGAGAAATAGAGGAAAAATTGGGAAGAGAAATGAGTGATCCAAGAAAATCATGGAAAAATGAGTCAACAGCTTCCAAAGGAGATCTAAAAAATACTGAAGAAAATAACACTTTAAAAATATATACTAAGCCAAATGGCAAAAGATGCACAAAAAGCCAATGAGAAGAATGCCTTAAAAAGTAGGATCAGTCAAATGGAAAAGGAGGTCCAAAAGCTCACTCCAGAAAATAATTCCTTAAAGATTAGAATGGAGAAGATGGAAGCTAATGATTTTATGAAAAATCAAGAAACTATAAAACAAAACCAAAAAAATAGAAGACAATGTAAAATATCTAATTGGAAAAACAAATGACCTGGAAAATAGATCCAGGAGAGATAATCTAAAAATTATTTGTCTATGTGGAAGCCATTATCAAAAAAAAAGAGCCTAGACATCGCCTTTCCAGAAATTATCAAGGAAAAACTGCCCTGATATTCTAGAACCAGAGAGTAAAATAGAAATGGAAAGAATCCACTGATTGCCTCTGGAAAGCTATCCCAAAAGCAAAACTCCTAGGAATATTGTAGCCAAATTCGAGAGTTCCCACGTAAGGGAGCAAATATTGCAAGTAGCCAGAAAGAAATACAATCAGGGCAACATAAGATCTAGCAGCTTCTACATTTAAGGGATCGAAAGGCTTGGAATATAGTATTATGGAGGTCAGAAAAGCTAGGATTAAAAACAAGACTTATCTCCCCAGAAAAACTTGAGTACAAATACTTCAGAGGAAGAAATGGCATTTCAATGAGAGAACTTTCAAGAATTCTTGATGAAAAGATCAGAGCTGAATAGACAATCTGACTTTGAGATATAAGAATCAAGAGAAGCATGAAAATGTAAACAGGAAAGAAAAATCATAAGGACTTATTAAAGTTCAACTGTTTACATTCCTACAGGGAAAAATGATATTTGTCATTCATGAAACCTTGCTTAGTATTGGGGTAGTTGAAGGAAATATAGATAGACAGACAGACAGAGTTGAATATGAAGGGATGATATCTAAAAAATAAAACTAAGGGATGAGAGAGTAATATATTGGGAGGGAGAGATAGAATGGGGAAAATTATCTCTCATACAAAAAGGCCAGGAAAAGGTTTCACAGGAAGAGGGGGGAGGTGAGACAGAACGAGTGAGCCTTACTCTCACTGGATTTAGCTTAAAAAGGAAATAACATAAACACTCAATTGGGTATCTTATCCTACAGGAAAGTAAGGGGGGAGGGGAAAGGAAGGCTGGATGATAGAAGGGAGGGCAGATTAGAGAGGGGGGTAGTCAGAAGTTGAAAATAGAATAAGTGGAGGGCAAGATAGGATGGAGGGAGATATAGCCTTTCACAACATGACTATTAAGGGTTTCCCATAATTAAACATTTATAACATATTGAATTGCTTGCCTTCTCAATGGGGGTGAATGGGGAGGGAAGAAGGAAGAGAATTTGGGACTCAAAGTTTTAAAAACAAATGTTAAAAAATTGTTTTTACATGCAACTGGGAAATTAGATATATAAGCAATGGGGTACAGAAATCTACCTTGCCCCACAAGAAAGGGGAAAGGGGATGGTGTGGTGAGACAGAAGGGAGGGCAGACTGGGAGAGAGAGGGATGGGCGTAATCAGAATGCATGCCATATTGGGGTGGGGGGAGGGGAGAGATGGGGAGAAAATTTGGAACTCAAAATCTTGTGGATATAATGTTGAAAATTAAAAATAAATTAATTTTTAAAAAATACTCTCTGTAAACCCCTCGGTTTATCCTTGGCTACTGAGGAACATTAGATTGGCAACTGCTAGCTTTGCTAAGAAATGAATTGCGCTTGGAACTTTGTGCCTCAGTTTACCTTTGTCACAGAACATGGCAGAGGCTAATTAGACAACCCTTTAAAAAGTTTTTCGGGAGAATGATATAATAGCTATAGATACAGAAGTAAATTCCTTCCAAATTAAATTTGATTATATGAGAACAGGAATCTGTGGAAGAGAATTTATCAAAAGTGACAGTTCTACTTGAACCTTAAACATTAGTTAGAGCTTTTCCATCTTTATTTTTAAAGAATCTGTCTAAAATAGATGCCAGAAATGAGAATAAGATATGCTAAATTGGTAGTAGAGAAATCTAAGGAGGACTGGTAAGCATCAAGTTCAATTCCAGAAGTTCTATACCATATTTTCAGTCAAATGAATGTGCATTTTTTCTTCAGAAATACATACAGCAGATCACAAAATGATAAGATGTACTATGACAATATTTTGGATGTTCTCTGAAATTTAACGATATTATATATAGATATCCATATAGTATATAGATAAATAGTATAGACAGACATACAGACATATGTGTGTACATAGACACACTATGTATAAGTCTGACAAAATGATTGGCATATAACATGGATTCAACTGTACCCCTATGGGTACATGGATCTTTTAGAGGCATTTCATATATACACACACACACACACACACACACACACACACACACACACACAGACTCACACACATAATATGTAACAATAATATTACATATTATTATATAGCATGTAAAATGTATACATATATTCTGTATCTATACAGATATACAACATGCAAATGGAAATATATATAAATACTTAAAATGTTCTTTCTCTGTAAATCTTTGGCAATGTTAATCATCTGATAAATAAAACATGAAAATGTTAATTGTTTCAATTAAATGATATTAACTTGAAAATACTAAACATTTCTAGAAATATAAAATATGTTACCTTGTACAAAAACCCTGTACTTATCAAAAATTTGGGCAATATAAATTGACAAAAATATAATAAGGATGAATTCAACACTACTGCCCAAATCACTGATGTGGCTACTCTTCTCATTTTAATACACAGTTTCTAGAAATCCTGAAGCAAAGGAAAAGTATATTTAATTACAAAATGTTTGGGATAGTTGAAGAATTCCCCTTAAAAGCTTTCATTTTTTAAAATGTTTGTTTGGTTCTAACTACATAGGGAGAAAGTCCTATCCATATGTTAGTTGTCTTTTACCTTTTTCCCATATTTCTAGTCTATTTTAACAAGGAAAACTCACCCTATATTTAGGAAAGTTGGCAATCAATGAAGCCACAACACACATCATGAACCAGAAGTGCAGAAAACGTCCAAAAAGCAGAAGAGCCCAAAATGTGGCTCATAACCCTGAACCAGATTAAAACATCACTGGGAATATTAAACAAAATAAAAATATAATAAAATATAGATATTATCACATTTTTAAAACTAAGTCAATATGTAGTCCACAGAGATCCTTACGCATGCAGCATTAGTGGCCACTGTTTCTATTTGAGTTTGACCCTGCTCAAGGGCAAAAACATCCTAGAAGTACACGCAAGTAGGCAGTAGTAAGTTACTCAAAATCTTAAATAAGGGCTTCCTGCAATGGTAAATTTTTCTTTTCAAAGTCCTACCAGGAAATATAAGAACTAAAATAATTGGCACTGAGTATGAAAATAGGAAAAAAGCACTCTAGTATTTTCAGCTCAAAAGATCTGAGAGTCTTTCAAACACAGGCAAAATATATCTTAAGACCAAATATCTTGTAGGTATCGTTTTTCTTCTCGTAAGGTAGCCAACATTTTCATTGCTTCCAACTTCTCAACCCCAGTCTCTTTGCTTAAGATCTCCACTAATGTATCATTCACATCTTTCGCCATTCCTTTTGCATCTCTGGAAAAGAAGAACATTTTGGTTTGATGTAATACTTTACTAACAAGTATGGCAAATTTAGCAGTTATCTAACCAAGGCAGGTAGCAGAATTTCAGATATAGAGTAGGGCAGGACCTCAGAATCACCTGAACAGAACACATCACTAGAGAATTCTTTGACTGACACTAATTAAGGTTAATTGAACCCCTGTACAGCTGATCAACCAGTTACAAATCCACTTCCTGTATAGTTGAGAGATGTCAAATTCATGGCCAGTAGCCCCTCAAAAATTCCCAAATATGGCCTGAACTATAGCAAATGTAATTGGGAAATGTTTAACAAAGTACATATAGAACAACATAGATGATGCTAATTTGTGGTTTTCTAAGTAAGTACGTGGCTGGCAGGGATCTGTTTCTATTTGAGTTTGACATCACTGGTATAGTTCATACTTCTCTTGTCTTCCAGGAAGCTATAAAATATTCTGCCAAAATCCAGACATACTATACATATTTGCCCTGGTTAACTAATATTGTAACTTTACCAAAAACATTCTTTTGTTTCATAATTTGGATCTGACCATTATGTAATGATTAAAATTGATATGGGCATTTTGTAACAGGGTCTATCATGGTAGAATTTACACTGAGTATGTTCAGAATGTTTATTCATAGATGCCAGGTCAAATTATGTTACCAGAGCAGCTACCACCTAACCTGCTATGGTTAGAGTTTAAGGTAAAGCTATCACTCTAACAGTTTTTATACTGTATCACTATGATCTATAATAACTGTGATCACACATTTATACAGTACAGAGTGGTTACAAATTCTTCATGCATAACTTTCACAAGCATCCTGTTTAAGTAGGATACATATATTATTAGTAACTTGCAACTTAGATGTAATTGTAGACTCTTCATTCTCCCCTCCATATTCAATTTGTTGCTAAAGCCTGGTAGTTGTAGCTTTGTAATAATTTTCTTCTTCTCCTTCTTTCTTTTGACATGCCACCTCCACCCTCTTGCAGGTCCTATTCATTTCACACTGGGACTATGCCACAAATCTCTCCCACTCACCAGCCTATCCTTCACCCAACTGTCAAAATGATATTCTTAAAGTGCAGGTCTGCACTAGGACTAAACATAAAATCCCTGACAGCATCAAAAAGTTAACAAACTAGTGATACAATGATGAAAACTTAAGTTTCTTTTATGCAACACAAGAAGTACTAAAATTAAATATAACATTCCTAAATTAGATGTCATTATTTGGAAGAATGAGGTGAAAATTTATACCATTTTAATAGAGGCTTTTAACCACTTAATAGCTATGTGCTCTAAATGAGCATCCTATGACATAAAATTGTTTTTGTTAGCACTAAATCTTATCTACTTCCATAATATCAATGAGTTTAAATCAAAATAGTCATTGCTTTTAAGGATAATTACTAGGATTTCCACCAAAGGATCATGGCACAGAACTAAAAAAAAGATATAACTGCTTAAGAAAAGAAATTCTAGGTTTGTCAGTCTACTTACAAATACTCTGCATTAAAGAGGAAGGGAAGAAGGTAATTTCCTTCCTAACATCAGCAAATAATTCATGTAAAATATAAGAACTTGTATATATTCCTCAGGCTGGTTTAATAACATAAGCCAGACTAGTTTATATACAGTAAAGTTAACCTTCATCATCATCTTCTATCAAGGACATTTTGTGTGTGTAGCTCCACTGGTGTAGGGAACTTCTGGCTGGTAATACTGGTACCTTCTCTGAAACAGTTTCAGTTAGGTGCCCAGTGCCCTAAGAGCTTAAATGACTTGCTTAACAGCCAGAAAGTATCGGGGGTGGATCTTGAAACCAGTTCTCTCCAACTACAAGGCCAGTTTTCTCTCTACTATGCCACAAAGGTTAAGTATCAAATTCTAAGTTTAAAAAGTATGTTCAAATGTAATTTTAATACTGTTTTTGTACTTGAGAACGTATTTTTCTTTACATGACCAAATTAATAAATATCTGTTTACAGAACAACTATCTGTTTACAGAACTATTCGTTTCTTTTTCCTATTTAATGTACTAGTGTCAAATCCACTCACCCACACACATAGATATAACCCTTTTCCTGGAGAATAATTCTTGTGACCTGCTGGGAATAAAGGCGAATATTATCTTGCACATATTTTGGTGGATTATCTTCCCCAATCACAGGAACATCTCTTGAGAAGCAGACTTTCAGCTGAGTTAAAATTCCATTTTTAAGGAAATGGTTTAGGTCTTCTCTGAAATATAACACAGAGATAAGGTTAGCTAGCTTGTAAAAGGCTAAATGTTAGATGTTGTATTATTAGTCAATGATCAGTTGTAAAATACTATGGAATACCTGAATAAATAATCTCGATCCTTGTGTCTGCAGCCAAAAAATAGCCACATGGCTCCAAAATTTCCATCTGGATGCTGTTCCTGGATCTTTTCTCTAAATGAAAAATAAAATAATGTACTTGATATTGAAATAATGTAAAAGTCAAATTTCTCTGCTGTTAAACAAGACTATAAAGCAAAGCTGATTGGTTTTTAAATTGTTTCTTTTCTAATTCATGTTTAATGTTATACCTTGAATATCAATCATTTAACTAACTTTTTGAATGTTCACAGCCTGATCACAATAGCAGATATCATAAGGCCTAAAGACAGCTGCTCACTTTTCAAAGGAAAAGCATTATGTAAATCTAATTTGAAAAAAAAAAGGATAAATATATAATCTCTAAACATATAATTAACTAGGATTAACTAGGTTACTAAACAAAGAATTTGAAAACTGCGTGAAATAATATTTTTCTCCATAACATTTCATATTCCCATCTCCTTAATGTTTGACTTTTAAGAAATAAATTTCTAGTCATAACTTACAAAAGCAAATATCTTAATGTAAAATTTTATAATTTACTGTTTCTGTTTTAACAGCTAATACTATAAAAGCCAACTTGGATTTTGTGTTTATCCTATAAATGAAAATATAACACATCGTTAGTATACTCAAAAATACTAAGATTCAGTCTATGAAATACAAAACTCTCTTCATTAGTCAAAAAAGTATGAGAAAAGAAAAAAAATGAAGGCAAAAATTTTCACTTAATTGGAAACTGTAATCAGAAAAAAAAAATTAGGAAGTAAAACATGGGCAATTAAATTGAGTCAGGCCGGGTTATCTAAATTTACCCAAAATTTGTATCAAAATTGGCCCCAAGGGATGGAATGTGATAAAATCACTATCCATCAACATCAAAGTCATTTCTCCTTTCTTCCAATTTTGTCAATTCTTTCCCTAAAGGGCAAGGAAGCTGTCCTCAAGATGAGATAGGGCTCAATCCAGTCGGATGACTACAACTTTTTGGTGTTGCCTTTCTAGTCACCTAAGGGCATAAAAAGTTCTATCAACAAGGCGTCTGGGCTCTTCAAACCTGATGTATCCCCTAAGGTTATGGGAGTTATCACTGCTGGACCTACACGAGCTAAATATGCCATGGCTATGTAAACTTCCCTTCCTTAACTATTTTAATCTAACACCAAGCCTAAACTAAGAATTAAATGGTTTGAATCAGGATCAAGGGAAAATTTATATCTCTAAACATTTTCATCTATGAAAAAGAGAAAGAAGAAATCAATGAGCTGGGCATGTAACCAAAGAAAGAAAAAAAACACCTCTCAAAACCTTTTAAAAAAGCAACAAACAAACCCTCCCAACTAAAAAAAAAACAAGATAAAAATTCTGAAAATCAAAGATAAAATAAATAAAATTGAGGGGGGTGGTGGAAACTAATAATAATTTTAGTTAGTAATTTAAAAAGAATAAAATAAATTGTTTATATAAAAATGAAAATTCAGAGCAAATGAAGAGAAAATAATGGAAATTACTAGATATTCTTCTTCTCAATTATATGCCCACTAAAAACCAAATTTAGATGAAATGGATAAAGACAAATGTAAAATATTGAGATTAACAGATGAAATAAATTTGAATAATCTAATGTCAAAAAAAGTCAGCCAAGTCATAAATGAATTCTAAAGGATCAGATGTGTTTACAAATGAATTAATTCTATCAAACATTCAAAGAACAATTAACTCCAATACCATGCAAACTATTTGCAAAAAGACTTTTCCAAACACTTTCTATGATACAAATACGGTTTTGATTCCTAAACCAGAAAGAGTTAAAAGTGAAGGAAAACTACAGATTAAATATCTAAAAAAAAGCTGACATAAAATATTGGCAAACAGGATACAAAATCATACTTAAGATACCACAAATAGGTTGGGTTATACTAGTCATGTAGGCTGGGTTTCAACAGAAGAAAACTAAATACAATATATAACATTAACAACAAAAATAATTTTAAAACACATCATTATGTCAATAGATAACAAAGTCCAACATCTGCTTCTGTTAAAAAAAGCCAACATCTGTTTCTGTTAAAAACACTAGAAAATAAAAAGTACATATAATATGGTAAATAGCATCTAAAATTAAAAGCAAACTAACACATAATGGAGAAATGTAGTCAAGCAAGGATTCCTATTATACTACTATATACTACCTAATACTAGAAATGCTAAGTATAATAATGATGCAAGAAAAAAAAATCAAGGGAATAAAACAGCAGCAAAGAGGAAATAAAATTACTGACTTCTATAGATGAGAGGAGAGTCTACCTAAATAATCCTAGAGTCATCCAAAGATTGAAACAATGAATAATTTAGCAAAATAAAAAATAAATACAGAAGAGAAATTCCACTCAAAATAACTACCTAAGCTATAATACAAGACATACCCTAGAATTATATAAATGTAAAAACAAAACACTCTCCATAGAAACAGACAAACCTAAAAAACAAGAGAAATATGAATTGCTCATGGGCAAGTCATGTCAATGTTAATAAAAATGACTATTAAATTAAAAATTAATTTACTTATTCAATGCCAAACTAATTAAACTACTAATGCATTATTTCATCAGGCTAGAAAAAAAATAATGAAATTCATCTGATGGAACAAAAGGTCAAGAATCTCAGAGGAAATAATGAGAAAAAAACTAGGGAAAGGAGGCTTAGCAATATCAGATCTTAAAAAATGATGATCAAAATGATTTGATACTGGCCCAAAAGTAATTCAATCAATGGAATGTATTGGATAAACAGCATACAGAAACAAAAGACTGTACTACAGAATAGTTTGACAAACCCAGAGGTCTCAGCAATTGGGGTAAGGAATCACTATTTCACAAAAACTGCTGGCAAAATTGGAGCGTTAATGCAGCAGCAATTACATACATATCAACATAAAGGGTGACATCATAAATTAAAGAATAAGAAAGAAATTATCTCTTGGAGCTATGAAGAGGGGACAAGTTCATTGCCTCTAAAGGATAGAAAGGTTCATGGAAGGAAAATCGGACAATTCTGATTACGCAAAATTTTTAAGTTTTTATATGAAAAAGGAGTTAAAATCAGAAAAGAAATACATAAGTGGGAAAAGAATTTTGCAACAAATTTTTCTGATAAAGGTCTCATATTCACAATATAGGACCTTGTTCAGTCGTTTCAGCCATGTCCAACTCTTCATGATTCCATTTTGGGTTTTCTTGGCAGAGAAACTAAAAGAGTCTGCCATTTCCTCCTCCAGTTACATTTACAGATGAAGAAACTGAGGAAAAAAGAAACTATGCCCAGGGTCACATAGCTACTAAGTATCTCAGACTAGATTTGAACTTGAAGATTTCCTGCCTCCAGGCCCAGCACTCTAGTCACCACACCATCTAGTCACTCAGGAGGAAGAGATCATCATTAATTATTACTGACCAGACTGTGACAACACAATTGTACAGACAGCTTAGAGTCCTGGTTCATCAGTGAGTCTGTGTTATATGTATGAACGTATCAATATGTGTATAAATACACACACAGAGTACAGTGGGCAGAACACTGGTGTGGTGTGGCAATCAGAAAGTCCCGAGTTCAAATTTGATTTCAGACACTTATTAGCTACGTGATCCTGGGTAAGTCATTTAAGCTGTTTGCTTCTGTCTCCTCTTCGGTAAAATGAAGATAGTAACAGAACCTACCTCCCAGATCTTCTGAGGATCAGATAAGGAAATATGGATAAAGCACTGGCATACAGGAGTTAGCTGCTATTGCTACTGTTACTACTTTATGAATTATTATTTCTACCATAGAAGCACATATACATGTGTACACATGTATATGTGCGCATACATACATGTGTGGCATGCACACACACAATGATTTGGCAGTGCTTCTTCTATAAGCTTCATCTTCTGCTTATATATCAAGTTAGAACACAAATTCCTGGTAAGGATTTTTTCCTCTGCAGTATCTGCACAAAGCCTTACATCTAGTAGTAAATGTCCACTGACTGATTTTATTAAAAGAATATTGAACATTTCAAATTCTTGAGTTCTTTCAGTAGTATTTGAATTTGGAGCTCAAACTTCAACTTGAGCTTAAATTACTAAGCCTGCAACTATGATGTAAGTCTTAACATAATAAAACTCAAAGAAATGAAAAAAATCTGGAGTCCAAAAGAATCACTGAAAAAAAATCCTTTCTTATATTATTTCACACACCTTCTCAAAAGAAGCAGAAAGAAAAAATATATTTATCTTTTTATTAAACTCCCTTATGCTGTCCCAAAGAACTATACAATTTTTCCCCCTTCTTAGTTCAAAAACTTTTGTTTTAAGTGTAATAACCTTTGGACGGTACTTCTGTGAAATAAAATTCTAGCACGACAGTGATCCATGATGGGAATTAGTATTAAAAATATTTTATTGCAAATATTTCAGAAATTGACTTCGGGTCATTATAAATGATAGAAGTGGGCTTACTGATCATCAGCGTCATAGTTCAGATATACAACTGTCTTAAACAACTGCAAGAGAATTAAACACTGAGCTACAATTTGAAATTTTATCATGAATCAACTGGATACACAATTTCTTTTTAAGGCCAAAAAATAAAGCTATGTTCCAGAGAACATAAATGATATTGATTATCTGCTGAATGTTAAGTATCAAAATTTCAGCATTATGCAAAGAATAATAAAGAAAAGCAAGTCATGGATCATCAAGAGCCTGCAGAACATACTGAGTGTGAAATTTTCTTTTACTTCTTTAAGAGAAGACTTCTTACTTGTAGAAACTCGAGGCTGTTCACTGTGTGAAAGACATCAAAAAGATGCTGCCTTCAACTTGGCTCTTGTCAGTTTTGAAAGCTGCACGATGTCCATGTGATATTTAGGACACCAAGAGCCACTACTTAATTTCAAATAAAATGAGAAATAGAATTCATTTTGGAAAAGGCCCAACATCATCTTTGCACAGCAGCACCAAGTAAAATATCATTACTTACTGCCCATTGCAAGTTCACCTTAATTCATAAGTTGGTGGAATAGGTTACAAAAAAAGAGTACAACTTGAGTTAGTTTTCAATTAATCCTACTGAAGGAATTAAAGCAACACTGGAATAGATAATCCAAAAATTATATTGGCTTTGAAGTTTTTTTTTGGTAGTTTTCTGGTGGCTTAGGGGGCAGGGATAGAGGGGAAGAGTACAAAGAAGAATAGGTAAATTTACTCTCGCTACTCCTTTCTTAACTGTGAATTACTTAGGTTAATATTAAAAATTATTTTTATGTCCTTATATCCCTAATAATAGTGGAATGAGCCAGGTAAAATCTTTGGGGCAGGGGGACGTTATTTTGGGATTAAAAATTTGTTGGAAACAGTCTAACTGCAGAAAATCAAGAATTTAATATATCATAACTGAGGCAAATGCAATTAAAAAGATGTTTTACTTGTAAATCTTATATTTCTGAACTCTCTTTAAAAAAAGAAAGCATAGAGAGGATATGTGATTTCACTGGTCCTGAGAACTCCCAGATTCAGAAAGTCCCTGCACCAATCCAAAGTACATTGTCTGAAACTTGGTTGTCTACCTCAGCGGCCTCCTGAGTATGGCCTGAATCAGATTAAAATGTAATTGGGAAATGTTTAACAAAAGTACAATACAACATAACACAGATAATGTGTGGTTCTCTAGGTTGATTTGGACAGCAGAAATTTTTCTGAATTTCCAAGGGATACACAGGCAATATGGGTTAAATATGAATTTAACTTCTTAATTCCCAGGAAAACTCTCTACCCACTATACCAAGCTATCTCAGTGTTCTAAAGAAAACCATTCCATTTGTATATGAGCTAAACACAGTACACAGGAGTTATTTCAGATACAGAAGTAAGTACTATTAACAGCTTTCAATGTCAGACAGTTTTGTTTAGATACTGTTAATGAAACTTTTGAAAATGATTAATGGTGATATTTCTTCATGAAGTTTCTGAAATAATGGCATCTCATCCAGGTACCCTTTATAAATAGTGTTAAGGATCCTAGACATAATTTCTTGATTTCTGTAATGTGAAAAAGTATCTGAAAAGGGGCACTGACCATCACTATCATACCAGAATAAAAAAACATTTGAAATGCATGGATAAAACCAACATGTTGGTAAAGTAAATCAACATTGCTCATTCATAAAATAAAATTCTATATACACATTCATGATTGGAAATTCTGCAATATAATCTGAATAGCTGCTATCCTTTTAAATTATTAGTATTTACTTTATACCCTAACATTTTAGGAATAAAAAATTTTTCTCAAAATTTTGTAGTAAGATGTCATTAAAAACTGCCAAGGAAGTTAGCCAGGAAATAAAACTAAAGGTCCTTATCAAATTTCTGCCCTGCACTAGAAGACATTAGTTTTTCCCATTAATCAAAAACGTTTGCTCTTTGAATATCAATACGGTAGAACATACCTATGCTGTAGGAAACCAATGAAAGGGGCGATGCCCGTTCCAGGACCAATCATTACAACGGGTACTGAAGTGTCACTGGGTAATCGGAAAGAGTTTGTGGTATGAGGGAAGATGGAGATCTGAAAAATTAAGGAATGCGATTACAGGATCGAAAGAACATCTCTGAGGGGGAGAAAGAGGAAGACCAGAGCAACAACAGGTGATGAAATCTGAAAGTGTATTTTTCTCAAGAACCACCTCTGAATAAAACAACAGCATCAACCTTAGTGAAACCATGAACAAATTCATCACAATGTAAGAAAACAGACATATAAAAATGAAGCTGGAAGGCTTTTCTATTTTTCATCTTAAATCCCAACTGTGTTTTTAAAATGAGAATAAGCTACATTTTTAAGTAGAGAAAGGGTACTGAGTACAAAAGATTTATCAAACTTTTTTCTTTTTACAAGTTAGAGTATAAAAATGTATTTAAGTAGGAAACTCAAGGTCACAGAGAAAATGAAAAATATACATATATGTATGAGGGTGTGTTATATTGTAGAGACTGATTATCTTTTTCATGGGTGTTACAGAACATCATTAGAAGCTTCTGCCTAAAGCTTGTGAAGCTGTCTTTGCTTTTTGTCCTTTAATCCAGAGAAAATACACTTGTTAATTTATTAGCAGAGTACATTGCATTAGCAATGTGAATTTCACTGTCAAATCCAAGCACTGATTTCTTAATTTCAAAAAATGCAGTTAACTAAAGATATTTTAATATATGCCAATGTCTATGCACTTTATATGTAAATACTAAATTGATACTGGACTTACATCACAATAAGGAGCCAGAATAGTTGGTAAGCCCATTAAAATTCTTGTTTTCAAAAATGTCTATACTAATTTCTTCCTTTCCTTTTCTGTATTGTGGGGGCAGCCTAATAAAATAGCATTTTTTTTCATTTTTTTCCTCCCTAAAGACTATCATGTCTGGTAAGACACCACGTGTGATTTTACAATTCCTCTTCACTTTTCATATTTGTAAGGACAGATATCAGGAATTAAGTTAAAACTTTCAGGATGAGTACTACAGCCATTTCTTTTAATAAAAGAAGCACAAATTCTCATATTCCTATCATTTCACATCAACCTAATAAACTTGGAAGTCTTATGAGTGTACATGATGGAACAATTTCTTTGGGGACAAAAATATACTGTAAAATTCCTCCCTAATAAAGGCAGTATGTCCAGAAAACAGAAGATGAAGGTGAAAGGCACCACGACCCAGCAGTTGTCATCCCCAAGCATTCTCACATCTACACAAGAAGCCTTTCAATTTCTCCCCAAAGGTTAAACACTTTCCAACTCAAGTACTTTATAGAAAGTAAAAAAGTCATGAGACAAAGCTAGAAATCACATCTCATCAGGACAAGAAATATACTGAGGGCTTTATAATAAGCCTAAGAAAACTTCCAACAATGACCAAAAGCCCACCATACAAGATGTACTTAAGATTTTTCCAGTGGATCACATGACTATGTATGAACTCGTCACAAAGGCCAGGGAGCAGATGGAATTTGTGGATTAATGAAATAAGCTATTTTCTTCAGTGTTTTTTGTAACAGACGAGGAAAAGAAGCAGTAAAAAGACCATTGTCTAACATCCTTGTGAAGACAATAGTAATCTCTAGGATTTATATAAGAATGTCTAAAAGTTTAACTTAAGTTATAACTTAAATCTGGGTATGTTAGGGATAAGGGGGAAGGGAAAGTAGGGTCATTGATGGAGGGAAAAAAATGAAAGCCTCTATTGTTATAGTAAGTATTCTGCTCTTCCTGAAACAATTTCTGACAGGGAAAAACAAATTCAAACTCTTTCTAAGACTATACAAAACAGAGAAAAGCAGAAAAACAAACTATACTATGTGAAATTTGTTTTTCAGGGAGAAAAGTAAGACTCAGACAATATGCATAAAATATGAGAACAATGCTCTTCTGCACTTAGAATAGCTAGTATTCAAATAAACACATAACTTTCTTTAAAACAAAGATTTTGATAACAATAAAGAATGCACATTTCAGATACATATTTTATATTTTCATTATCAAAATATGAAATTTAAAAGTTTTCATTTTCAGAATCTGAAGAGAACAATGTAGAATAAAAAAGGAATCTTTTCTTGAGGCTAGGAATAATTCTTTTAAGGATGACAAAACCTTAGAGTATTTTAAGTACCTCTGGAAACCCAGCTTCAACATCTTTTCCTTCCTTTCCATCTCTCTGAAGTACCGAGTCAACCATTAAGGACAGCCAGCCCGTACATACACCTTTTCGCAAAGTCACAGGTTCCAAACTGGACAAAAACTCTACAACGTTAAACGCAAAATGAAGTTTCCCTGGGTGAAATAAACAGGAGCTGCAAAGATACAGATAGCAGAAAATCATCAGTTCCATATATGGACTACTATATAGAAAACCAAGAGTTTCATTTGGGGGGTAATATTTACTTATGGGCTCTTTATGGGCTCTTATTACCTGTCTGCTCTCTATGAATGAAAATATATACTGCTTTCCTAGGAGACTTTTCATCCCTACTCATAACATTCAGAAAGATTTCCAATTGTCTGGTTTTCATGATTTGATATTTATGAAAACTTACTTGCACGGTTCCTTTGACTATTATAAATTCTCGAATTAACTACAAAGGACTTATAAAGGAAGACGCTATCTGCAGCCAGAGAAAGAACTGATAAATAGAAGTATATATAGAATAGTTTTATACAAACACACACACACACACACACACACACACACACACATTTGTGTCTAATGATAGCTATCTCTAGGGTAGAGGAATGGGAGGGGGGAGAAGAAAAAGGGGAAAAGTTACATGATAACTTTATTATATATTTGAAAGTAATAGCAAGTTGTATATAAAAGATTTGCAGTTTCATGTGCAATCATCTTTTTTTTCTACTCTACTGTTATGGAAATGCTTGTTTTATTTCTTAAGTTCAGAATAAAATAAATAAAATTAAATACAAAAAAGAAACTACATGAAAAATGTTTCAGAACTTACTAAAACTGTTTTTAACATATGAATGTAACATGAAAAAGTGAACTCTTCCCCTTTACTGAGACTACTGATATTTGAAAAACAAAACAAAATAAAAATGTGCAAAATAGAATCACTAGAAAAAGGCATAAAATTCCCTTTCATTTTATAGGTCAAGATAAATGAGATGAAATGGTCCCTTTTCATAAAACCAAAGTAAATGTGTACTCTCTATACTGTTCTTTCTCTGCATCCCCAACCAATGTAACTCTGCCCCTTCTAGCTTCTTGTGGTATTTTGGAAGTCAAAGAAGAAGAAACAGGTAAGAAAAAAACTTATTTTCAGTTAAATGGTTCCTATTATGTTTAGTCATTTCTCAAAGAAGTAGAAGATTACAAAAGAGTATCAGGTTGTGGGGTCTGATCTTTATGCTATTAATAATGAGGACCTCATGAATATTTGAAAGTAGGCTGAAAATGCCTTTAAAAAAAGTATCTTTATATTTCAGCAACAGAGCACTAAGTATGTAGTCTCTAACATGGATGAAGCACTCAACATTTGATAAAATGAATTTTAATTTACATCTTTTTACTTATACAACATTTGAAGGTTATGATATACTCTTTAGAAGAATAGTGCTACTTTATATAAATACAGTACCTTGCACAAGAATATGGTCTGGCTCGGAGCTTGGGAAGATGTTCTATAAAAAAAAAAGTTATTGACAATAAAATAGTTTCTTCAATACTAAAAAGAAACAGTGATCTTATTCACATCAATATTTCCTACAACAGAAAACAGTAATTCATATGGTAGACACTCAAGAAATATTTACTGATTGACTAATCTCATTCTATAAAACTCTTGTCTAAGCCCTCAAGAAATTCCTCCAGAGAAATTACACTAAACATCTTTCCATCCATGGTCTATATGACAGTGAAACACTGTGTTCTTCTCAGCCTACAAAAATCACAATGCAGCACACAGTGACCTGGTACTGGTTCCCTTTTCATTCAATGACAGTGGTAAGATTATGTGCTAAAGAGGTCTTGTATGACTGACACACTGTTGTCATGACATGACCAACTCACCTCCTTTTTCAATCATGCATTTCCTACATGATGGTTTTGAAAACATTTGATGAAAGTCATCAGAAGTAGGATATACTTGGCCTATAATTTTGCACCCTAACATAAAGTGACTCAAGGTAGGTATCATTTTTCATCATGTATGATGTCACCATTAGAAGCATAACCAGGTAAAAGATACCTGAGGGAAAGACAAATCTTGACATGGATATGTACTAAATATGATAACCTCTAAGGTTAATAACAAAGCCCCTTTCCACACTATCAATCAAGTGTGATAGCCAAAGGTCTAAACATATATAGCATAAGATAGTGAATGAGGACAACACCATAGAAGCTCATCCATCCTTCCCCCTTTCTTCTCCTCATCCCTAATATAAAATCTAAGACAAACTAAGTTAGTCTGGATGCTGCTACTCTTTCCACTTCACATTAGTGGGGAACCAGTCAGGCCAAGGAAATGTGACACTGGGGCAATTGGACTGGCATGCATTAGGAGGCCAAAGTTAGCAATATCTTACCCTTAGTAACCCTAATTGGGGAAATTATATCCCTATAGGAATTACTGAAAAATGTGAACCAAGAACATAAAATTTGAGTACTGCATTAGTTTCAGGTTGAGAACACTTTCACTACGGTACTGAGAAGATTAAAACTGATCCTATATCAATTTCTTACTGGTCGTATTTACAGTTAATTGATTTTATCCTGTAACTACTCAAGGGTTCTATGCCTCTGAACTTAGTTTAGAATTCAGATAGCCTGTAATGGGGTTGTTTAGAAATCCAGTTCTCTTCCTTATCACTGTTCTAATTCTTGCCTCAAGAAATTCTGCTACCCTTAGGCAATGTGGTTTGCCACAAGGGAGTAAGGCTTCTTATCATTACACCACACCAGGTATCCTTGAAGAATGTCTGGTTTGCTATCCAAAGATGCCTGGATCACCATCTTACAGGTAGACAAACAACCAACACTTCTTCGTCATAGGAGGGAAGGAGGGCAGTTGTCACTAGCCCATGTTCCCAACTTCCAGCTAATCATACTGCTCCCCATACCTCAAAAATACAACCAATCAGAATGTCTCCTAATCTGTTCTATTCTTTGTTCTGTACTCCCCAAAATTTTTCACTAAAAAAAGTACAATTAACCAAACATTCATTAGATGTCTATTATGTGACATGTACTTTGCTAAATGCTTAGTATATAAATACAAACAATTTATATTCTTAAGGAGTTTACATACCATCAGTAGAAAAAACATGTACACATATAAATATATATATATGTATATAGATTACGTATATAACATAAATGCATATATATATGTGTGTGTATATATATGTGTATGTATTACATGGCAGTTGACGAGGTCTATCACTGAATGGGGCATCAAATGAGCATATGAAAAAGCCTTAGCCTAAAGGCCAAGATCTCCCACTGCATCCTGGGACTAGTCATACTGAAGAATATCTGGTCACTGGAACCAGATGGCTCAGAAGGAGAAAGTGAGGTTGGTGATCTTGCACAGGGGATAAGGAGAGTCTTCATGAAGAAGATGCTACCTGAATTTCATATTGCAGGAGGTAAGGGGTGCATGTAAAGTAGAGATGAGGAAAATGTATATTCCAGGCATCGGAATGGATAGTCTAAATGTGTAAAGATGGGAGATGGAGAATCATGTGTGAGGAAAAAAGAGAAGACCAGTTTGAATGGATCAAAGAATATGGGAAAAGAAGTAATGCATAAGAGATAAGGGGGGACCAGGTTGGCTTTAAAGACAAGTAAGAGTTTATATTTCTTCCAAAAAGCAACACAGAATAATTGAATTAAGGAAAATCACTTTAGCAGTGGAGTGGAGGATATGTTAGAGTTGCAACCTGAGTTGAACTACTCCACAGCCTGAGATCACTGTATATTTTTTTGGGAGGCTTTGAATGTAGGTTGTTTAGAAACCTTAGGCAGGAAATCAATTAATATGTCATTGTAATAGTCTAGGGAAGAAGTAATGTAGACTGGAAGGTGATGGTGGAGGAAAAGAGAGAAGGGGTCAGATGCAAGAGGTTGCTGTAGTGGTGAAAAATCAAAGATTTGGCAACTAACTGTATAAATGGGGTGAGGAAAATGGCAGCATCAAAGTTAATGTTAAAGGCATGAAACTTAAGAGAAAAATGTTGAGACTGAAATATTTCTCAAATATTAAAAATGGTATTTTCTTTTTAAACATAACAAAGATGATAGAAGTGGATGCAGTTGACTAAACAAAAAAACTATACAAATAAAATAAAAATAAGTCAGTATATCACAAGAAAAAGGAAAAAATACTAGCTCTTATCAACAGGAGTACAACGAATGTAAGAGATAAAAATGTAAGATACTGACCAATTTTTATTGAATTATGTACTCTAATGGTAACATCACTAAAAATGATGATTGCCAATTTGTTAACACCTGTGAAATTCATGTTACTCTTCATTTTTTATTAGCTAAGTGCTTAATCAGCGATATGAGCCAGAAAAGCATGACTGTAAAGAAACTCTTTTAAAAATACTTTTATTACAGTTTTTATTTTTTAAATGTTATTTAAAAGCAAAATGGAAACTCCTTTTTCCCCTTAAAAGATAGTTCACGTTAACAAGCTGTTTGACCCATTTGTCTGGAGATCTGGACAAAGAATGGAGAAACAGGAAGAAATGAGGGGCAGTGTCCTACTAGACAGACTGCTCGCCCTAGAAAGGCCTGGGTTTGAATCCACGTCTGACAGTGACTAGCTATTTGCCAGGGGACTAGACATCTAACCTTTCTGAAGTCGTTTCCTCATCAGTACAGTACAGATGCTAAGGGATGTTACAGTTGGTCCTGGTTCATAAAGGTTGTGAGGCTGGAATGATTTATTCACACAAAAGCACTGTACATGCTGTAAAGCAGTGTTTAGAAATGAAACCTGAAGGTATCAAAAAACACTGGGAGGGGAATGGCAGGGAAATCCCTTATTTCCTCTCTCTGCTGCTTCCCATTCAGGTTCCACACTGAAGAAGGTGTTAAATGCTGTATGTGATTCCTCAGGTTGAGAGCCACAGAAGAAGATGAAATAAGGTTCCTCTTCTGGTTAAGAATCACGTATAAAGCAGGATGGAGGCCAAGATGGTAGAGTAGAAACATGGACCTGTTCTAGCTCTCTAAGATCCTTAAAACACTTGTGAAAAATGACTCTAAACAAATTCTAGAACAGCAGAAGCCACAAAATGACAGAGTGAATGAGATTTCTAGCTCAAGACAGCCTGGAAAGCCAACAGGAAAGGTCTATTGCATCGGGCTCAGAGCAGAGCGAAGCCCAGCCTTGACTACACTGCACAGACAGGACTAGAGCAAGTTTTAGAGTGATGAATCACAGGCAGCTGCTGTGGTTTCCAGATTTCTCAAGCCACAAATGCCAAAGACAGCTTCAAAGGTCAGTGACAAAGTTCTCTCACCTGGGTGAGAGGAGAGCTTGGATGGACCCCAGCCATGGCTCCAGGGTGGCTGCAGCCACTGCCACAGCAGCAATCACTTCTGGAGCTCCTTGCCTACAAACCTTGGGGGAAGTGAGTGGCTGATCTGTGTCTCAGTCCTGAGTGGAAGTCCTGGGGTGAGGAGAAGCACTGGCATGGCAGAGCTGGTGGAGGCTATAGAGAGGGAATCCTACTCACAGTTCCAGGGCAAAAAAGAGTGCTTTTGGTTTCTCACAGACCAGAAAATAAGTCAGGAGAGGAGCAAACACCTCTCCCTTCCTTTGGAGGAACCGAGAATTTACAGGTACCTAGAGATATCTCAGAGAATAGCAGCACAAAACCTTTGAAGCTTGACAAGGACTCAAAAGTCAAGGCTGGGGAAAAAAGTCAAGAGGAAAAAGTAAGACTAGAGAAGGTTACTTTCTTGGTGAAAAGGTATTTTCTTCCATTCTTTCAGAGGAGGAAGAGCAAAGCATATAACTAAAGGAAGATCAAGGTCAAGGCTCCCACATTCAAAGTCTCCCAAAAAAATATGCAGTGGTTTCAGGACATCAAAGAGCTCAAAAAGGGCTTTGAAAATCAAGTAAGAAAAGTGGAAGAAAAATTGGGAAGAGAAGCAATGCAAGAAAATCATGAAAAATGAGTCAAATAACTGCTGAAGAAAATAACACCTTTAAAAATAGACTAAGCCAAATGGCAAGAGGTCAAAAAAGCCAATGAGAAGAATGCCTTAAAAAGAAGAATTAGTCAAATGGAAAAAGAGGTCCAAAACCTCACTGAAGAAAATAGTTCTTTAAAAATTATAATGGAGAAGATGGAAGCTAACGACTTTATGAGAAATCAAGAAATTATAAAATAAAACCAAAAGAATGAAGACAATGTGAAATAACTCCTCATTTGAAGAACAATTGACCTGGAAAATAGATCAAAGAGAGATAACTTAAAAAGAGCCTAGACATCATCTTCTAAGAAATTATCAAGGAAAACTGCCTTGATATCCTAGAAGCAGAGAGTAAAATATAAATGTAGGTGTATATGGATATGTATGTGTCTGTGTGTGTGTGTATGTGTATATACACACATACATATGCACATATACATCGATAAAGGGCATAAAGTGAGATGAATATGAAAGGAAAATAGCTAAAAAATGAAATTTACTGTTGAGTGGAATGTAAAAAAAAAAGAAGAATCACTTAGGAAGTCAGGAAGCTCAAGTACAACAACTAAAAATTGAATTGTTTATAGCTGGTTGTCTATAGCTTCTCCCGCTACAACAGGGGAAGTTCAGATTTTTCAATATGGCTACTAACCCATAATTTTAAACTAGGAATAATGAGTAATTACTTTAAAGTTATAACAACCCTAACAAAGATTATATAAATAGTACCCCAATTTTCTGTTTAAAATCATATCCTTTTACTTGTGAATTGATCTCTCCCAGTTTTTATAAAATGAGACGATAAGCTCTTTTCTAATACCTTTAATATTTTATATCTGATTACCCTCTATTTATACTGATCACTTCTAGGGAAGCCCTAAAATTGAGAAATAGATACATCTATACTTTTAAAAATAGCTTTGCAGCAATATCCTTTACTACATCACACATTTTGATTTTTCATACAGAAAATATGGTAACTATATATATTATATTAAACAGATTCAAAGTACGGGTCTGTGCTACTCAGTACAAAGATTTCCACCTCAAGGCAAATAAAGTTAACTACAGATACTGGGCTAGGGTGAGCTTTCAGTCTCTCAGAATATGAATGTTAAAATTTTTAGTAATCATGTTAATGTGATAACTGTTCATGAGACAATAATTTCACCTTAAAGTCCATAACATAAAGTCCAAGAAGATCTTGTAAACTAGAGAAATGTTATGGACCCTAGTTTTACCCTTTGGTTCAAAATCAACATTCACTTTTGGATCAAAAATATGCTATACGAAGATTACCTTTTTTTTTTTTAACTTAACAAATGTATGAGATTTTAACTTCCTGAAGACAAGTATTTGTGTCTACATTTAATCTCAAAGAGCACCTAGCACTAGTCGAGTGCTAGACGTATAACTAAACACACACATACATATGTATCCAAACATACATATCCATATACACCTACATTTATATTTTACTCTCTGCTTCTAGAATATCAGGGCAGTTTTCCTTGATAATTTCTTGGAAGATGATGTCTAGGCTCTGTTTTTCGTTATTTCTCTTTGGTCTATTTTCCAGGTCAATTGTTCTTTCAATGAGGAGTTATTTCACATAACTAGTGCTAGACATATAACACTCAAATTCTTGATAAATTAAGCCTAATTCTGTGTACTTTTGGAAGACTAACTGTTAAAATGTTTGTGAAGGTCTGACTAACAAAGAGGGCTTTGTAGAAAATTGGTAAAATAAAAAGGGTTAAGAATATTTAACAATTCAAACTCATCAAAAATTGAGACTTTCCATAAAAGGAAAATATTGCTATATCAAATTGGAAGAAAAATGGAGACTTTTTTCCTCCCACAGTCCTTTCACTTTTAAGAGGCTATTTTTCCCTTGGGTACTGAGTATTTTGAGATAAACTACAAGGATCTTTTCTTGATGGTTATCATTTCTAACGTTTTCCAACTGTAGCTCTTGAAACTTTTAAGGACTAAGAAGTAACTGAACAGTAATTTTCCCTTTCTTCAAAAAGGGCCTAGACATATAGTATGTGAAATTTCAGAAATCTAAACCAATTAAACCAAAAGTTAACTACTTACCTAGCAGGAGACTAAGAGGCGGCCTGCAAGTTGGAAAAGCATGGAGTAAGTCTAACAAGCTGACATAAGGGTCTCGTATGAAATTATTATAGTCAGAGGCCCCTTGTTTGCTGCAAAGTTCTTGTAACCTTCGCTTTTCGGCACTGTCACTGGTATATTCTACAAGGGCTCGCAAAAATGCCTGTGGTAGGGGAAAAGAGAGAGATTTTAATGAAGGTGTCCTCTGAGGTTTAGACTGTCATGGTAGCTCATTTGTTATTTATGTGAAAATGTGCCCAATTATCCAAAAATGAGCTGGATAGCCAGCAAGAATGCCCAAAGGAAAATATAATTCACTCTCTGCTAGGGAAACTCAGTTTTTATCTCCTAATTTCTGGCCACAGCCTGAAGTAACCTGCGAGGTTACAAAATCTGAATGCAAAACACAATGCAAGTTGTCCATCAAGTTAAACAGTATTTGAAGGTCCAGTAGTAAGTTTTGAATTAAATCTTCATTATTAGTAATTCAAGCTTTAGTATAAACATGATAATTATATTTGAGCCAATCCAGCATCCACATTATGCCTCCATAACCCAGCTGCCCCCAGAGTAAACTACACCTGACTCTCCAATATAAAGAACAGGAAAAACAAGAAGTGGCCAAAGTAGACCATGGGGCTTCTTGGACATATTCAAGTTCAAACCACTGCAACAGTTCAGTTTCATTTCAATTCCATTCTTAAACATTTTAACTAGGGATAAGGAACTTCCTCATATCCCTCCAACAGCTCCCTTAGATATATACCTTGGATGTTTCATTTAGTATCAAATTTTAATTTTTTTGTGGGATGAGAGAGGTATAATGACAAGGAAGACTCCTATCTGAATATGAACCTTTTATTCAAAGCCTATTATAAGACTTCACAAAAGATTCAAATCATGCTGAGCTAAAAAAGTCAATAGAATATAAGTATACTGAAGACTCACAAATGACAGAGGGACTTGAGTCTGGCAATATGGGCCACAAATAGGGTACAGAATTTTTTGGTTTAAAAAGTTTAGTCATGCCTCTGCAAAAAAATGTATAAATAAAATGAGATTTTCATAAGGGAAAATATAATCACTGAACATTTGCCATATGTCATGGTCATTTGGGCTTGCTAATTATATAATCAAATTGAACAAGATGGAAAAGAAAAAAGATATATTAGGATTGGAGAGTACTCTGTAATCACAACATGACTTACTTTTTCTTGCTATTGAGAGATATCTGGCAAAATGTACTTTTGTATGTTATATCAATACTGTCACTTAAGGCAGGGTAGCAAGAGAATTCAATTAAAGGTAATCTTCCCAGTAAGATGTTATAAAATACTGACATCTAGTGGATCTTTCAATTTAAAAAAAAAAAAACTACTTTCTGCTAAAAAAAATCTCCAATTTTGTCTAAAGAAATGGTTCATCAACATGTTTTCCTAAGGCATTATATCTAAATGCTTAATAACTGTTGGTTACTATTTTCTGAAAAGGTAAAAAAAAAATGGACTCAGAATTTTCAATCAATATAAAAAATTGCTTTCACTTATTGGGTTAACATAATAAATATTTCAACTAGAGTAGATCATTGTCAAAAACGATTATGTTGTTCAGACATTTTCTACCCTAAGTAGTGCCAAGGGGTATATAATGAATTTAAATACTAAAGTGCAAAGATGGAAGAAAGAAAATACCTTTTTAGGAACTGCTCTTATTTCAAGACACCATGTAAGAAGGAACTCTAGAGAGACCTTTTCAGGAATGTGCAGTGGTATGGCTGCTCCTTTAAAAATAAAGGATGGAAAGATGAATCCCAGAGGCATTGAAGACATAACATAAAGAAGAGGGAAATTAATATTTTAATTCAAAAATAAATGAATACTATAAATATTTTTATTTAACATCACTGCTGCTATTCATTGTGCATAATATTATGACATAAAATTTTTCGGTCAGAAAATACTCCTAAAGTGAATACAATAGAGAGATAAAGTTCATCAAAAAGAAAAAACACGACATTGAATTGAAATTTAACCATGAAGTACTGAAAAAGTACATTCTATATCCTCTCATTTGAAACACACATACATATATACACATGTATGTATATGTGTGTATATATGTGTACATACATATATATATATATACGTATATGAAATATAAAAAAAAATTAAGCCAATTTTCCAAAAATTATATAATTGTATATTTTCAATGTCCTGACAGAAAATCTCACAACTCTGCTAAAAGACAAACTTTTTCATTATGATGCTATGATCTTCTCAAGTGAAAAGATCTATGTAAATACAGAGGGGAAAAAAGAAGTATTTCAACCCAAATCTGCCAATAAAAGGAGAAAAAAAAGAAAAGAAAATGGACACATGCTTTCTCTAAACTAGTAATTTTCATCTTTAGTCTTATCATTTTTATGTGATTCAAGTAAACAAATCTGGATTGAGTGCCATTACGTATAAAGTACTATACTCTTTCACCAATAACCATTAAAACTACTAATGAAAACTAGAATTACAATATTTCAATTCTTTTTTTTCCTCTGCCCTTATATTCACATACAAATGATGACAAACACTATGAATCACAGAATGGACAGCAAAGAAGCAGCAAATACCTGAACCAGACAAGATAATCAGCTCCTTCTAATCAAGACACATTCATGTGTATCTGTATGAAAATTAACAACCTAGCAGTCACCTCTTAGTACAACAGTATGCCACAGTATTTTTTAAAGTACAAAAACTAGCTCAATAAAATGACCCTTCATTTCCAATAGAATACAACAAAAAGGATGAAGGCTACACATATCCATATACCTATTCTCAGGTAATTACCGATCTACCTGAATTTTTAACTGTGCAGGCCATCCAAATGGGATGAGACCCAAAATGATCAGCACATTTTTCATAATTTCCCCAGAAAATTCAAGGAATATAAATTTCCATTTACTCTCTCTCACTTCTTTCTGTGGCAACCAGACTAAACAGGTCATTCCAAATTCCTAATGAACAAGAGTCCTGTACCTTTCTTTTTATTGTTTTCTTTAATTTTCAATAAAACAGAATGTTCTCTTTTCTTTGAAAGCTGTAGTCTCTGAAGTAATTCTTGTACCTCTGAAGCATCATTAGGACAGATGATATGGAAGGAATCTCCAGGTTGGTAGGAAAATGTTGTATTCTGGATAAATATAAAACCAGTAAGTAAAAGAGTTTGGATTGTGGTGGAAAACTAAGCATATAACCATTTTTATTTAAAAGGTTAGAGGTGAAAAAAACTTTCTTCATTCTGCTAAAAGCATTTTAAAGTTGCAATAAACTCAGATATGTGTAACTTTATTAAGCTTTGCAACAAAAATGTTTGATCACCTATTTATCTATATAAAATGTTTCTAAATTTAGGCAAACTGTGAATTAGGTGAAATAAAGATTTTCTTAATTTTTCTATATGAAAGCTATTTCAGCAATCTCCATTTTATAGATGGAGGAAGCAGGACTTAGAAGCCTGGGTGATTTGTCCAAGGTATTGCTGCTAGAAAGTAATAAAGGAGGAACAGAAATGCTCATCTTCTGAACTCACATCTCATGTTCTTCAGGGTTGTTTCCCTTCCCAATGCAATCACAGGCCTCCCTCTCAGAATAATATAAGCAAAAAGAGCAAAAAAGCACCAGCTGATCATTTCACTTGCTTCTCAAATTGTCTTAACATGAAATGAGCAGAAATGAAAGGAAAAGGTAAAGTCATCAACTCACTGAAATGTCCAATTCCAACAGCAGAGTGGTTTTTATGGCATCCTTCTTGGTAAGCTGAATGGCCTTTGAAATGGGAACCTGGAAAACTGTATCCCCTGGAGTAAGAGATACTTGATATTGCCCCTGGAAAGAGAATTTTTATCCGATGAAATATGACAACAATGAAATGAGAATATTATTCATTTACATATGGACTTTTATCCAAATGATTTTAACACTTTACAATTATTTCATCATTTCCATGAGGGAAACGACAGGGACAATCCTACAAGTTACCATTCTCTGCTTTAGAAAAACTGAAGTCATGCTGTTATGGCATTCTTTCAAAACATAACCTGATTATAGGTAACTACTTTGGTATAAAAGAAGATCTGGATTCAGAAGAAAACAGTGAGGTAAAAAAGTCACTCCTCCCCTACAGAATAACATGAAATGGTCACAAGCCCAAAGAGTTCTTAGAAGAACTGAAAAAGAAATTTAGAAACTAAAATAAGAGAGATCAAGTAAAAATTAAGAAAAAAATTAAAGCAATCAAAGAAAACTATGAAAAGAAAGTTAATCAACTGGAAAAAAGGGGTAGAAAATCTTAAGGAAAAAAATAATTCACTGAAAAGTAAAATAGGGCAAGAGGAATCAAGTGATGTTTTAAGACACCAAGAAATGATAAAACTAGAAAAAAAGAGAATCTGAAGCATCTCATTAGAAAACTACCTTGGAGAACAGATCGAGGAGAGACAATATAAAAATTGTTGGACTACCTGAAATTTGTGATCAAGCAAAGAGTGTGTGTGTGTGTGTGTGTGTGTGTGTGTGTGTGTGTGTGTGTGTGTAATATACAAATAAAGTCAGATTTAAATAATTGGAGAAATATTAATTGTTAAAACTAATTTATATATTCAGTGCCATCCTAATTAAATTGCCATTTTTTTTTTTACCAAATTAGGAAAAAACATTAACAAAATTTACTTGGAAAAGTAAAAAGTCAAGGACATCAAAGGAAATAATGAAAAAAAAAGTAAAGGAAGGAGGTTTAGCAGTACCAAATCTTAAACTATATTATAAGGCAATAACTATCCAAACTATCTGGTACTGGCTAAGAAACAGAAAGGGAGATCAATGGAATAGAGCTGACATACAATATGCAGCAGAAAATAAATATAACAATCTTATGTCTGACAAAGATAAATAGTTAAGATTTTAGGATAAGAATTCATTATTTGGTAAAAATTGCTGGGAAAACTGGAAAACAGTATGCCAGAAACTAGGTATAGACCAGTGTCTTTACACCATTTACCAAAATGGATACATCACCTAAATATAAAGAGAGACTTCACAAGAAAATTAGAACATGGGATATTATTTAACAGACTTATAGATGGGTGAATAATTTATGAACAAGATATAGAGATATTTTAGTTATCACTCATACAGTAATGACTGGCAATTCTAAGTACGTGTAAAAAAGGAACCAGAGAATGACTTTAGATGTAAAATGGATAATTTTGATAAAAAAGTTTTTGTACAAGTAAAACAAACATAACCAAGATCAGAAGGAAAACAGAAAATTAGGAAAATACTATTATAGAAAATTTATCAGATAAATGTCTCATATCTCACACCTAACCAAGAACTCTGTCAAATGTATAAGAACACGAGTCATTCCCCAACTGATAAATGGTCAAAGGATATGAATATGCAGTTTTCCGATGAAGAAATCAAAACAATTGAGTCACATGAAAAAATGCTCTACATCATTATTGATTATAGAAATGCAAATTAAAATGCCCTTGAGATATCATTTTACACACACCAGACAGTTAAAATAATAGAAGGGGGGAAGTGACAAATGCTGGAGGGATGTGGGAAAATCGGGACACTAACTCACTACTGGTGGAATTCAGAACAGACCCAACCATTTTAAAGAGAAATCTGAAATTATGCCCAAAGAGTTACTAACCCAGCAATATCACTGTTTTTGGTCTATTTCCAAAGATAACTAGAGAAAAAGGAAAAGAACCCATAATGTAATGAAATGTTTACAGCAGCTCTCTTTGTGGTGGCAAAGAATTGGAGACTGAGGGGATATCCATCATTTGGGGAATGGCGGAGCAAGCTGTGATATATGATTGGGATAGAATACCACTGTGTGCTACGAGAAATGAGCTCAAAGATTTCAGAAAGACATGGAAAGATTTGCATGGAATAATGAAGAGTGAAACAAGCAGAACCAAGAACACTGTACACAGTAACAGTTATATTGTTTTAAGAAGGACTTCGAACAAATAAGTTATTTTGGCTACTACAAATACCCAAATTAACTATAAAGGACATATGAAGAAAGATGCTACCTGCTGCCAGACAAAGAAATGACCAACAGGAGTATGTATAGAATAATTTTACATGTGCATATCTATTTGTGTCCGATGGCAGCCATCTCTAGGGCAAGGGGGTGTTGAAGGGAAGAAAACAAGGAATTTACATAAAAATTTTGTTGTATATTTGAAAGGAATATCAACTAATATATAGTAGATTTGTGGTTTCCTGCACAATCATCTTTTTTTTACTATACTTTGTTATGGAAATGCTTGTTTTATTCCATAAATTAAAAATAAATTTAATAATGAAAAAATTTGCCCTTTGATTATACAGTAGTGATTGCCAATTCTAACTGGGTGTAAAAAAGTAACCAGTCAGGGAACGACTAATGAATTCACTGATATAATCACTAATTACCAAAAGAAATTCAGCAATCCCTCTATGCATCTTTGTTTAAAGGAATCATAATTGTGTACTTAAAGAATACAGGGTATGCTTACCCTAGATAAGTCCCATGTGGAAAGGATATCAAAATGATTCTGTAAAACCTTACCAGTTCCTGGTTGAAACATATATGGGCCAAATTAGAGCAAAAGGGACCCAGGTAGGTATGTGATAGATTGAGAGAAAGTGAAAGAGACAGACAGATGGTCAGATAGATGACACACATCCCTCCTGTTTCCCTGGTTTTATCATCAATTAATCAGAACTAAGTCTATTCCCTGCGAACAAAAATTGTACTTTACTTTCCTTAAAACTTCAAAACTGAAACAATGTTGGACACTAACTTCTCCTTTTTTTCTTCATTTCACATGCTTTAGCTCCAAAGTCTCTTCTCATCTGAATTTCCAATTTTTTACTAAGGGGACTATTATCCTTCCAAGTTTAGCTACTGAATTAATCTTAATAGTGAAATAAATATCTATAAAGAAATTTTATGATATTGTATCACAAATGTTAAGAGTAACAAGTGGAATTAGAAGATTTACATAGATAGTACAGTTAATGTAATTACTAATTATCCTTCAGGCATTTAAAATCATTAATACAACTAATTTAATGTTATACAACCATCCAGCCACCAGAATTTTCTTTTTTAAATTTAATCTATTTTATTCTGAACTTAAGAAATACAACAAGCATTTCCATAACATAACAGAATAGAAAAAAAGATAATTGCACATGAAATTGCAAAACTATCATGTACAACTTACTATTCCTTTTAAATATAAAATAAAGCGATCATGTAACTTTCTTTTTTCTTTCCTTCTTATCTTCCCCAACCCTGCCCTATCTTAGAAATAGCTACCATTAGATACAACTATGTACATATGTAAAACCATTCTATACAAGTTTCTATTTATCAGTGATTTCTCTGATTGTATATAGTGTCTTCCTTCAAATCATTTGTAATTAATTTGTAGTTAAATCCGTAACACATCAGAGCCACATTTCTTACCTGGCTAAGGGGCTCCTGAAACTGGACATCTAAATATTCTGGGGGTAATGTTGGAATGTTAAGAGCAGACTGTGAAAGGGGTGGTATTGATTGGGTAAGTGAGGGCTCAAAATCCTCAGTTAAAGTTCCTGAATGAACATTGGTGATATTTGGAGTTGAAGTCTCAGAAACTTTTCTCCCTGGGTCATCCAATTTGAGAAGTGCAATTTGTGAGTCAATGGGTAGTATTTCTGGCTTAACTCCATCAGTCTGTAAGGAGACATCAGGTATGGTACTGATATCACTGGTCATATTTGCTTTTCCTTCACCTGATGCAAACTGTTTGTTGAGGGCAGTCCAAAGTCCATCAATCCATGGTTCAACAACAAGTTCTAAACTGAAAAATCATTACAGAGAAAAAGACACATCAAAAACAAAGATAGATTCACACTCTATTGAATGGATACATATGAACTGGACATAGCTAACACAACTTGACAAACTCTCATGATAAATAACACCAATGAAAATTTATTTAAATGAAATCTTATAAAAGTAAAATCTCTTTTCTCAAATTGTAGAAATATACTAGGAACCCAAACAAGAAATGTTTTGGAAAATACAAGAATCCTTCAAGAGATGCTTAGTTAACTATTCCCATCAATAAATAAAAGGTATGAGATTTAGTCAGTGCAGGAACTCACTCCACGTACAAAGCTTATAACCCATCTAATTAAGAGTCTAAGAAAGTTAGCTAATGTTCAGAAATGTTAAGGTCAAGTGATTGTCCACAATCAGAGAATTAGTGTCAGATGTGATATAAACCCAGGTCCTCCTAAGTCAAGAACTTTATCCAATTCACAATAATGCCTCTCTAAATCAACTATTACTTTAAAGGAAAAAAAAATTACTTATGGGTAACTCATTGCAATAGGAATGCCTAGGCACACTTACTTTAAAGGAAAAAAAAAATTACTTATGGGTAACTCATTGCAATAGGAATGCCTAGGCACACTTACAAAAGAGAAATGTCAGTGTCAGTACTTCAGAAATATCACCTCTAAAAGATTTGTAATATCTTAAAACAAGCAACAACGTTAAGTGCTAATGAATGATGTTAACTGACTATGCAAGTACAGTTTCTTACTTGGAAAATGGGCACATTAAAGACATCTGTCTCATCACTGACATAATGTTCATAAGATAGATGGCATAAAGTTTGATGATGCATCACTTCTGTCACTGAACTCTTTGGGAAGACAAAACTTAAAAAACATTGCTTCAGCGAATAAATGAATACATAAATGAAGTAAAAAGACCCATTGACATGTGCACAGCAGTGTTGGGAACTTTGCAATCAGGTGAAGCATCAGGGACAACTTCTTTGAATTTTTCAGGGAAAGAGCAGAATGGCAGTAAAAACGGTTAGGCTGAAAAGCTGCTGAAATACAAAGAAAGGAATGTCTACATTGAGATTTGTGGTTTAAGGACGGAGAGGGTTTTGAGAATAACATCAACCAGGAGATATGCTGATAAAACTGTTTTGGAAACAGATATAAGAATAAAGAGGTTTATCTAGGACACTAGTGTCAAAGTGGTAATCAAGTTTATGCAAAAATGAATACGTGAATTGAGACCAAAGAGAGAAGTACAAATCTAACCCCGGATACTACAAAGGAAGTCCACTAACAGGGTTCATTACAGTAACCCTAGCACATAGTTGGTACTTAATCAGTGCTTACAGACTGATTGATTAAAGAGGGCTGATTGTTGAAGGAGTCAGTCAGAGGGAAGGGGGAGGAAGGGAAGAGAGATCACTGTAATGTTAAATGGTCTTATGTATAAAAATATCAGTTAATGAAAATGATGAAAAAGTGATCACCACGGTTTCAGTGAGTGGAGAAATGAGTTTTTGGTGGCTTTGAAAAATGAGCCAGTATTACACTATCTAATAAAAATATTTCCTTCTGTCATTTATGATTAAAATAAATATGGAGAGATAAAAATCATCTTACCCTACACAATCATCTGCATGCCCAGTTTTATAGAAATGTTGAGCACCAAGTTCCTGAAGTCGTTTATCAATTATTTTTCCACCATTACAGAAGTAGGTATATTCAGAATCACCTAGACCTAAAGAATCAGAATGAATAATTAGCATGCAACGTGAAATATTTAAAGAGCTACTCACTAAATTTTAGTGAATTTCAACCAAATATTTAAATATAAATTAATACATGCTATCAAATTATTTTCAAAAACTGAGAAAGAAAATATTCTATCAAAATCCTTTTTATGAGCTGAAGATATTCCTTTATCTAAACAAGAGAAAAACAAAACAACAATTTAATAAAATTGATGCAAAACTTTAAAATAAAATATTATACAAAAAAATACTAAAAATTTATTCAGAGACTAAGGTGGATTTATTCTATGGATGCAAAAATGACTCGATATTATTAAATTAACAGATATAAAAGGAAAATTTGAAACCGTATGATTATAACAATGGATGTAGGAAAAACCTTTGACAAAATATACTTATTTATACTAAAAATGCTACAAAGCACAAGCACATAAGTACATTTTTAATATAAAAACTACATATTTAAAACCAAAAGGTAGCATTTACAATAAGAAAATACTAAAAACTTTCTCAATAAGGACAAGAAGAACTTTTCCCCATTATAATTTGACAGTTCCAAAAACGCAAGGAATACAGCAAGAAAAAGAAACTAAAGTCAAATGTAGGCAAAAAAGTTTTGCTGAAGAAGCGATGGTTTGTTTAAGCTACTATGTAACTTCCATAATGAAGTGAGACAGTGACACACAAAATAAATCTACCAAAGTCATCAGCATTTCCACATAGTAGCAACAAAATAGTGAAGGAAATAATAGAAAAAGAAATTTGAAAGAACTAAAAGAATGCATAATATTAACTAGGTATCAGTCTGTCATAGCACACTCAGCACTTAGGTAAATACAATTATAAAACACCTTTATAAAAATGTCTTCTATAATTAGAAGGAGATTAAGTGTTCATGGTAGAGTCTTGCCAATACTGCCCAAGTTAATTTATAGATTTAGTGCTATGCCAGGGGTAGGGAATCTGTGGCCTTTGGTCCTTGGGTTCAGCCTTTTGATTGAGTCCAAGTTTTACAGAACAAATCCTTTTATTAAGGAATTTGTGCTGTGAAGTTTGGATTCAGTCAAAAAGCCATGCTTGAGGATCTAGAGGGACACATGTGGCCTTGAAGTTGCATGTTCCCCTTTCCTGTTGTATGCCAAACTACCAATTAAATCCTTTTTAGAGCTAGACAAAATGACAAAATTCATTTGGAGGAACAAAATGTATGGAATCACTAGGAAAATAAAACATAACAATGATGGGAAAAATAGTACTCCCAGACTTTAAATTATATTGGAAAGATGTAATAGCCATCCAAACTATTTGGTAGTAGTTAAAAACAAACAAGGTGATCAATGGAATAGAAAAGAGATAATTAAAAAACAAATGAATTCAACAAGCATTCAATAAACTCAAGAATATAAATTACACAGGGGGAAAACACTCCCTGTTAGGCAATAAGTTCAACATAGTCCTGTGATCTGAATCTTAAATATGATACCATAAAACAGTTAGAAGATAAGAGTTCAAATTCCTTTCACAGATAAAGCTGAGGAGAGTTTTTAATTAAACAGATAATGGTAAGCCACAAAAGGTAAAATAAACAATTTCAATGACATGAAACTACAAAGCTTTTGCATGAACAGAAAAACAAGGGATGCCTTGGGAAGAGGAGAAGGGGAATGGATGTATCTGAAAATGAAAGTGACTAAAAATGCACCAACGAAAAAAATGTGTCAACAAGTGACCGAAGAGTCAAAGAGGTTATGTAACTGCTATTAACTCTAAAAATACCAAAGAATTCACACAAGCTATGGTAACTCTGAAATAACAAAATAAAACCAAAGAGCTAATAGTGGTCATATGCAAAAAGCTTTCTTTATGCCACATGTGCTAGGGTCCCACTTTAATGTGGGCAAAACTCAATATATATACCAACAGATATGTAGGGCTATGAGCTGTAGCCTTGACAATGAGGGGTAACAGAAATATAAGGTAAGTTTGATTCACAATGGGACTTCATGAATGAACATGGACACTACAGGTGCTGCTATGAAACATTCTGGGATTTTGCTGTGGCTGACTTCATACAGAGTGTGAGGGGAAAGGACTGTTGTTTTGCCAAGCTCAGGGAAGAGGCTGCTTGCTGGGCCTTAGCTCTGGAAAACAGCAGGGTCTCCTAATAGAAGTGTAAAAAGAGAGGGGTAGTCTTGGCATGGAGATCCTGATAAATGTATATGAATTAAATTCAAGTTTCCAAATATTTATTAGGCAGAAGTGAGGAGAAAGTACATTCTATACAAGCACATTACAAACTCATACAAAGACAAGGAGGCAGGAGACAGAATGACCTATTTGGGGATAGCAAGTATGCCAGTTTGACTGAAATGGAGAACTGACAGAGGATTAAATCAGGCTAGAAATGTCGATGGGAGCCAGATCCTTAAGGGTTTTAAATACTAGGGCCATGGAAGACTTTTGAGTAGGGAAGCAGAATGAGCCAAGCTATGCTTTAGAAATAGGAAATCTGACAGATGTATGATCAGTGAGTTAGAATGCAGAATTACTGGAAACAAGGGAGCTGTTTTATAGTCCATCCAAGAGGTAGAGTAGAGACCACGTGAACGGAGAAAAAGCCAAATATGAAAGAGGTTGTGGAAACACAATCTACATTTTTTTTTTGTGGAGACTTCAGCTTACCGGATATGAGCAGTGAGAGTCAGGGAAATGTCAAGGATCAATGCAGGGCTGCAAAGCTGGGTGACTAGAAAGATGACAGTGCTAAGAGAACTGGGGAAATCTAGATACGTTGATTTTAAGATACTTAGGGAACATCCATTCAGGGGTTCTTAACTTTTCTTGTGTCATGGACCCCTTTGGCAGTCCTGTGAAACCTATGGACCCCTTCTCAGATTAATGTTTTTAAATGCATAATAGAGGATAATGAACAAAATCAATCATACTGAAAATGATCAAAATTTTAATAAAGTAAATTCATGGACACCAGGTTAAGAATCCCTGACTACTAAGCATTTGAGTAATGTGGGATAGAGTTCAGAAGAGAGACTAAGATTGGATAACATACTGGAACACACTGGAAGTCATCTGTACAGAGATGATAACTGAACCCAGGGGGGCTAATGGGATTATCAAAGAATTAGAGATATGATGCCCAAGGACAAAGTCTTTGGGACAATTAGTGGGTGGGAGAGAGATGATGATCCAGCACAGGAGATTGAGAAAGATCTGAAAAAAGTTTTTATCCAATTTAATAAGGTATTAATACTGCTTGAACAGAATGAGAGATCTTATTAAGTTTACATTGACATGGGGAACACCCTTTTGGAAAACCACTCATGGAATGGGAACTTATGACCTTATCTTCTTCCAGTCTGTCAAATACAGATGGAGTAAGACCCCAGGGACTCTAATTTCTTTTTACATTTTCTCGTGGTAGGGTAAGTTCTGAGTGGGAAAGGCAAATTTCCCACTAAAATTTGTAGCATGGTAGTTCTTTGTCTCGATTCAGTTTGCATTAAGTCATCCGGCTTTTTAAATTGACTTCGTAAGTAATGTGATTTGCTTGTTAAGTTGGCTTTAGCTCTGAGAGTGATTCCTTTGGTTATTTTCCATGAAATCCTAGTCATTTTAAATTTACTGTTGCTACTGTAGTTAGGAACTTGAGGGAAAGACAATTTTTTTTCATCATTATGATTTGTCTAAATGCAATTATTCTTCTCCAGATCTGCTCCATAAGACAAAGTTCTAAATTTAAAAACTTGAAATCTTCAGTCGGAACTTCAAAGGGAGCTCCAGGCATCTCTGAAAAGCACTAAGTCATGCCTGAGAATGTGGTAAGCACCGACCAAAGCAAGCTTTATAAGTATGTCACCTTTCTTGGGGTTTATGAGCTAAAACAGCTACTGCTGCCCAGTAATTCCTCTGCATTATCACTTTACTGACTCACCTGAGAGTACACATAACCGATAGACATACAGGCTCCGGTGGGCTGGCTAGGAGCACTGAGGAAGGCAGAGCTCGATCATTTTCTCCTCTTAGACACTCCTGTCTACTTCACTAGGCCTGTGAAATTGACTGAAAAATATGGCCCCCTTCCTGAGACGTTTCTCTTCACCATTAGTTTGCCCATTGCAGAGAAGAGTATCTGAACGCAGCTCAACTCCATAAATAAAGGAAGTATTTTAGAACAGAGGGACTTTTCCCACAAAGATCACACTTGTGTGTTCCAACCCAATTGTCAAGAAGGTAAGAATAATTTAATTTAAACCTTCATTAAGGTTCCAATACAGGCAAATTGTTGGTTTCTGGATGCTAAGTCCGTGACTAAATATAAAAAAACCATACAGTACTGCTATCTCCCTGTAAGGGACATTTTTATTTATGAAAAAAATCCAGGTGGTAATGGTTTGGCAATTATGAACACCAAAATACAAGTTCCAAATTAAAATCTCATACTATTCACTTGGAAAGCAGTTTTAAATCAATATACCCTTCAATTTTTTTCTCCAAGTATAGGAAAAAAACTAATTTAGATTAGCCTAGAAAAATAAGTTTTCTTCAGTTTTTGTGTTCAACCTTTTCAAAATACAGAATTATAGTCTTTGCTTTTACACTCGTCTTGAAATTAGCATCAGTACAATGAATCAAGAGGAAATTATCTTTCATTACCCAGTAATCCATACCGCAGATGTGAGAAGAAATCAGGTGGCAGAGTTTTGTCTCTAATTTTCTTAACAAACTTGATTGCTGTATCTGGTGGATCTCCAGTGCCAGTGGTAGAGACAATGACAACAAGCGGGTCTGTTTCTGCTTCTAAATCATACTAAAAACACAAGGATATTCCTTTAGTAAAGTTTGGGATGTTTACACTTTTATAACTATCAGACTAAAGAATCTGCTTTAACAGTTGTTTCCCTGGCTCTGTCACACTTCTTGTTTTACATACACAAAGGTACTAGTCATACCTTCTCTGCTTCTAAAAACCTGTAAGGCATGGGGTGATGCTCAAACAGCTATTAAGTAACAGCACTCAAGAACAAGTCCGTAACAAAGTTAAAAGACTTTCTCTTACCTATTGTTGGATATTTCAGGAATTCTATATCACAAGGGATGAAGTATTTTCAAGTGTGTTTCTCTGATAGCACAATTTTTTTATGAGGTAGAATTTAAGAATAGATCTACTAAAGGCTAGAAGAGTTTAGAACATACTTCTGGTCAGTCCACAATAATCACAATCTTCCCATACTTAAATCACACAAAATTATCCTCCTCTCTTACTTGCTCAAATACCCTAAGTCAGAAAATATTAATATATTTATTTACATTTCTCATTCATGAACATTTTTTCCCCCACTAACGGTGGGAAACTTTCTACAGGGATTATATGACTATAGCCAAGAGAACAGCAGACCATTCAATTATACAAACATTTACTACTATGTGCGAAGCACTGTGCTAGTCAGAAGGAGACAAAAGTACATAAGGTATGGTCTTTGTCTTCATGCCGCTTACAATGTAATTGGGTAGACATGACAAATAAAATACACACTAGAACATGAAGATCCATTTCTGAATGGAAGGATCAGGCAACAAAGTCTGATCAAAACTCTCAAGGCAAGAAAACAATATTGAAGGGGTGGAGAAGACGAAGAATGACGGAAAAGAAAGAGTCACCTGGTGAAACACTGCAATAAGCCTTGAAAGCAGAGGGTGTGTTTAATAAGAATGTATGTGTAGAACCCATAAAAGACTGCATGCTGTCTCAGGGAGGGGGGAAGGGGAGAAAATTTAAGACTTATGGAAGTGATTGTTGAAAACCGAAAACATAAAAATTAATAATTAAAAAAGAAAGCACAAGGTCTCTCTCTCCACTTTGTAGTGGATTTGGGGGATTTCAATCCAGTGCTACTGACTGTTGCCTTTTGTTCTCAAAGTAGACAAAATGACATCACTACATGAGGAGCAATGTACAGTATGCCTGACTGTGGTTGCTCAAACCAGCATGAGCTCAGAAGGCTCCCCCATAGGTTGGGCACAAACAGTCCATTTTGGAAGATGTCTGTGCACATCTCAAGTTTCTTATGATATACTGTATTCTGCTTTGTCCATAGGGCACAGTACCTTCCTTGATGAGGGCATACCATACTGGAAGGTTCTTTGCAACTGTCTCCCATGTTTTACAAATGATACCACAGCTCTTCAGAGAGACCTTGTGAGCATCCTCATATTGCTTCTTCTGACCTCTGCTTCTGACAAGAGCTTGCCTTGTGTGAGCTCTCCGTAAAATAGTCTTTCAGACAAATAGATATTCGACATTCAGACAACATGGCCAGCCCATCAGAATTGAGCTCTATGCAGTAGAGTTTGAATGCATGGCAGTTCAGCTCAAATAAGGACTTTGGTTAGCAGTACCTTATCTTACAAAGTGATTTTCAGAAAATCTGGCACAGTATCTGATAGGCAGTGTAATACCTCTTTCTTCACACAGTCTTTCAGAGCCTCCCAAATGCTAATATATATATATATATCCCTGAAAAATATAAGGCAAGTGAACTTATCCACAGCATTCAATTCAAAATTAATTTCCCCATTTGTTGTAACCAATGGTTCCATGTATGGATGATAAGGTTCTGGCTAGTGGAAAACCTCTGTTTTCTTGGTATTAATTGTCAGGGCAAAATTAGCACAATCTGCAAAGAATCAATCCACACTGAATTGCATCTCAACCTCAGAGACTGCACTGAGTGCACAATTACCTGCAAACAAAACGTTGTGCAGCAACTCTCCATCCACTATGGTCTTGACCTGTAGCCTTTTCAAGCTAAATAATTCACCATCAGCTGACCTTGATACCATTTTTGTCCATGTTGAAGGTTTCTAATAACATCATTGAAATCATGCTAAAAAGCATGGGAACAAGCACACAGCTCTGCTTCCCTCCCCAGGTGACTAGGGAAAGCATAAAAACACTGTCCATTATCCAGAACCCATGAAAGTATGCTGTCAAGAAACTGGTGAATGATACTGATGAACTTCTCCAGGCAACCAAATTTTGCCAAGATCTTCCACAAGTCCTCACAACTTCCAGTAACAAAGGCCTTGGTCAGACTGACCAATGTTGTGTACAGATCTCTGTTCTCCTCTTGGCAAACACCATATCAAGCATTCCTCAAATCTTTCCGAAGCCACACTGACTCTTGGGTAAATGACCAGCTTCCAGGTGAAAGATCAGCTAATTAAGGACTGTTGGCAACAGTCTTGCCAACAATGACTAGGAGAGAGACCCCCTTTTTATTGTCACAGGATAAGCTACTTCCTTCATAGAGAAGGACTGTGGAGGCACCCTTGAACTCCTGGGAGATAATCTTTTCTTGCCATATAACCTGAAAGATCTTAGTAAGCTCTTGTATGAGCACTGGAACCTTCTGCCTTAGAATCAACACCAGAAATTTTGCCATAGGAGACAAACCTAATGAGAACAATGCATAAGTGTTCAGTCTGTATCTACAGGATCATGTCCTTTCCATTGATCAGTGTGGCTTCATCAGCACTAAAGAGTTGAGATGCTTCATAGGTCTTTGACCTACAAATAGCTTTCAGTGTGTCACAGAAGTGCTTTGGATTGGTACTACCAGTGTAAAATGAATTTCGTCTGCCCCCTCACTGAGCCAAAAATGCTGGATCTAAGTTTCATTTTTATTTTACTTCTGATCAAGTTAAATGCTGTCTTCTTAGAGACAAACAATTCTGCTGATATCCTCCCCTTGCTTGGGGAGTTCTTGTATTTTCATTTAGTAGTGTCTAAATTTCCCCATTATTTTCATCAAAACAATACTAATGTTTGCAAGTGTTCTGATGCATAATTGCACTGCTGTATATCAACTCTCTGAAAGTTGCCCATAGAGTTACCAGTTGAAACACTACAAGAGCCCTTGAAAGCACTGGGCATTGCTACTATCTAGTTGGTTTGTGAGACTTCAATCCAGTGCCACTGGTGGCATAACACAAAAAGGCAAAGAAGACTAAAAGTTACTTTTGAAAGATTTATGTTAAAAGGGAGAAAAAAAGATAAAAATTAAAAGTTCTGGTTAAGGAAACTTGGCTAGTCAGAAGAACTTAGCATCTAAGAATTCTGACAGTTGAAATTGTCCTATAAAAATGTCTATCTAAAAGGTTTTAGGTAATTACATCTGTGTTTCACCAAAATTAACTGTTTACACAATGGGATAAAGTTCTTAATAGTTACTACCTATAATATGAACAGAAAAATTTAAAGAAGTTCAAAATCCAGCATTTATTGCTTTTTATAAAATCAGAATCCATTAAGCTTTCCTCTTTTAAAAAATATTAGGAAGCTATACATTACAAAAAGTACAATCCATTATCTCTAGTTATCTCAAATTGCTACAAAGAATTTCCCTTCCCCCTCCAAGTTTATTTATTGTTTTTGAAACACATATATCTGGATATTAAAAAAGTTTTTTGAAAAGTAATGAAATTAAGATTTCTCTATCTCAACTTGTGAAAGAGTTTGTTCCTTACTACCATGGACTAGGAAATTAATGACCTTCCATGTCCATTTGGATGAAAAACAACCTAAATAGCCATTATCTATGTAAATATAGATAAAGATACACACACACACACACACACACACACACACACACACAGGTACCTTTTTTCTGTTTTTTTGTTTTTCTTAACAAAGTATATGGTACCTACAACAATATTCTAAAACTTCTTGGAAATGTAGCCTTCTAAAATGTCAATTTATTATAAATTTAATGTTGTTTCTCATGATCTTCAAAAGTAAGGATACAGGCAGTAGACTAGTAAACAAAACATGCTGGGAAGCAGGATACTTGGGTTTTCCCTCACTCACATATCTATTCTCTAATATAGTAAAGTTACTTGGTGATGATCTCTCACCTTGTCAGATTCACTCAAACAGTGAAGATCTGCAAAAAATCCATGCGCGACAGCTTTCTCACTTATTTCCTCTGCTATGGCTTTTGCCTGTCCACACTGTGTAGCATAAAGCAACAAAAACCTCCTCATTGTTTCATGTTAACATGTCAACTACACTGCAGAAAGGAAAAACAAATCAGATTCATTTTTTTCACAAACCAACAGCAGATGACAAACTACTTAAAGTCTATGTTTGTCAAGAAGTACAAAAACATCCATGTATAATACAAAAAATAAGTTCAAATGGTTTATATTTGAATTCATTTTTAGAAATCATGGAATTTGAGGGTTGGAAAAGATTTTATTGATCCCACTGTTCAATACTTCATTGTATACATAAAAAATGAGACCAAGAGATCTAGAGCTATTTTTCCAACCTCACAGAAGGGACCAAGAGGACTCAGGTTTTTGACCCCAGATCCAGTTCTTTGAAGACTCATCTGCATGAGCTCATATCAGGTTTCAGACACTTACTGTGTGACCCTAGGCAAGTCACTTAACCCTGTTTACCTCAGTTCCTAACCTGTGTGACAGGTGAAGGATGAAACGACCAGGAAACTAAAGTTCAAACATCCAAGCACATCGATTTATTAAGCAATGCATGGGCAATTACCCATTAAACAGGACCATACTCTTGAGGTTAGGCATGGACCCCAAATACTGGCAGAGAGACTCTGATGCATTAAAAATAATTAATCACATAAAACCAGTTAGTTAAAAGAAAACAACCAGGATATTGATTTCTAACTGGGGGCAAAATCAGGAACTTTCAAGTTGAGAGGGGGTGAGTGAACAGAAAAAGACATGTCCCACACCCAGCCAAGTGTCTGTAAGCCACCAAAGGGACGTGGAAACAATAACTGATTCACCAGAAGGGGCCAATTTTCTGAGACATGTAACTGTGAGAATTATCCTTACATCCATTGGATCTGACTGAATTTCTGGTCAGCATAACTTAGATCTTTAGCTACGGGTCTCTAAGTTGCCTGTAGAGGGGGACCATATTCAGAGCACAGCAGGGGCCACATTCCAAACAGAGTGGAAAGCTTGGGGGGAGGGTAGCCAGAGGCAACTCGGAAAACTACGTTTCCCACAAGGCCACGGGAATGCCACTCTTTCCCACAATGCCTCTGGGTGGCCCACTTCGGAAAGGGCAGCCCTCCCTCCTCGCTGGCGCTAAGCCCGGGCTTCTCGAGCACCTCCTAAAGCTCCAGAGCTCGCTCAGTCCGGCCTCCCGACCTACCGCACCCCTCCTCGGGGCCCTCGCGTCCGCGGCAGCCATAGCAACGTTCTCAAGGCTGAGCGTCATCCCTTTGAGCCGACGGCCGCCATCGGAGCATAGCACATGTCCGCCGAACGCCCCAGAGGTCACGGGCTAGACCGCTTTCTGTTATGGGTCTGACCCTCTCTTGAGCCCTGGAGCTACCGCTACGGCCCTCCTCTTCCTCCCACATACTTCACCAGGAAACACTTACGAGACGTTCCGGGGCGCCGGCCTCGCTTAGTTCCGGCTTCTCGCAGCACCTAGCTCGCCGGTGTGGCAAAGGGCGTCCCGCTTGGAGTGACTACAGAGTGCGCATGCCCAGGCCTCTCGTACGCCGGGGAGCTTTGGAGCGCTGGTGGAGAGGCCGCAGTTAGGGCTGAGGTAAGGCAGGGGCACCGTGGGACTTGTAGGCATTCTCTTAGCCTTGTGGGAAATGTAGTTTTCCGCAGCGAAACTTGGTTCCGATCTCTCACTCCTAGTATGTGAAGCAAGGCAGGTCGGGATTCAAGGGAGGGGCCTGGCGGAAGGGCTAGCCGAGGGGCAGTGCGCATGCGCATGGGTCGGCCTTTCCGACTTCAAACCTTTCCAGATGAGAGGGAGGAGTCGTGACGGTGGGTGCTCCGCGTGAGGTCGCCGCACCGCGTGGGCCTTTCTCTTCGCTCCCTCTTTCCGCCCACGCTTTGGATTCCCATTTCCCCCTCCCTCACCCTGCTTTAGTCTGGAGTCCAGAGGAAATCAGCCCCTTCCCCGGTGGAAGAGCGTTGATCTGCATCCACGTGCCTCATGCTTTATGTTTCACGTTGATTTATCCGAAATTGGGTCACATTGAAACTTAGGAGAAGTTGGGTGGAATTAATTTAAAGGCAGCTTGGTGGTATAAGGGACAGAGAGGTGGGTCTGGAGTCAGGGAAACAAACCCACGTGCAAATTCTGCCATTTTGATCACTAAGCATTTAGTAAGCCTCCTAGGCGGGTTCTGGGCTGGGTACTGGAAATACCAAGAATGAAACCGTGCCTGCCCTCACCCGCACTCCGATGTGACCATGGGCTAGCATTTTAGCCTGCTTCCTCATTTGTCCTAAGAACCCTACATTACATGCCATGCAGAGATGTCAAGAGGATCAAGTGAGGTGCTTTGCAAGTCTTAAAGTGCAATTCCGTGTCAGCTATTATTATTTCATTTAGACTGTATATTCAATTTTATTACCACACCATTACCCCTCTTGCGGAATCCTCAGTATCATAAATATTGAGTGATTTGTTCTCTGGCTATGTGGATGTTTCTGAGAAAGTAAAAGTAAAGTTTGATCATGTGGCTTTTATTTTCCTGTTTTTATTCTAGGCTGTATTCAAGATGGGCAGCTGATCCATTCCATCATCACATATGGCCTTGATCACTTTACCCAGGTCTCATTTTTATTCATCTGGCCTTCAAACTTGCAGAATTTTGGCATGTCTAAGAAAATATTTGAGCCCTTATAACAAGAAGGGCAGAAAAATCACTTGTCATGGGTATTTTTCCCTGCAACTAGAACAGTTGAGAGACTGTTTTCATCATGCATGCTATAGGAAGTATCACTCAGAAAAAGGGAGTAAACTTCACCCAGCTGGTGGATCTGTGCTTTTCCAAACAGCAGCTCAGGACAGGTTTGAACAAAATAATAGTCATGTGGATGATCACAGGTTTTATAAGGACCTAAATACGTTCACTTCATCTGAACAGGTGTTAAAATTTGTAAGCACGTTGGAAACCTTATCAGATACTATGGCAGCAGCAGCTTTGTGTCGGGTCTCTGAAGTGGAACGGGAGGAAGGTGACCAAAAAATTCCAAAGACAGTCTTGGAGAGTGAAGTCTTCAGAGCATTATGCTTTCAGTTTGAATATGAGTCCACAAATCTTTCAGATACGGGTCTGGTGACTGCTTTTCAAGCTTTGATGGAATTACATGTGGAACCCCAGAGTAATTTACTAGTAAGTCTAGTGACAGAGTGCCAGAATCGACTTCAGCAAGGTCACTTGACAATTCATAATCTTTGTATTCTTGGCAAATGTATGATTAAACTCCAGAACTCAAATTGTGCAATGCTAAAGGAGATTATACTTCAGCTTCAAGGTAAAAAATTGCAAGAATGTACACCTGAGGAGATGGTAGCAATTTATACATTGCTTCAAGCTGCTTTTGGAGAAACAGTACAGCATCAGGACTTTTTGGATCAGTTAAACAACCTCTGTATTTCATTAGTTTATAAATTTAGTCCTAAAATCACAAGCCAAATACTGAATGCCTTGGTGGTTCTCAACCAAACTAGAGCTTTTCCTTTGGTTGTGAAGCTCTGTATACATTCAATAAGATTTGTCTCCCATTTTACCAGTGAAGAGCTAGGAAAAGTCTTAGAGGGTTTCATACACTTTGGTTACACTGACAAATTTTTCACACAAGCCCTGGAGCAACGTGTTTCCACGTGTTCTCTCACTATGCATCCTGAATCTATCAGCAAAGTCATGCAGTACTGTAATAAAAAATTGATTCTTTCAAAGCCTATCTTTGATGCAGTGGCAGAAAGTTTTGTTTACCAAGCAGAAATATTTTCCCCTGTCCAGGTTTCTCACTTGATTATAACATTTGGGAAACTCAATTATGTGCCCCCAAATGCTCCACTCTTTTTTAGGAAGCTTGAAAATACAATAAGAACTCGCTTTAAATATTTTCCTCCTCAAACCCTGTTGAATCTTCTCCATTCGTGCACCCTGATTGGACGCTACCCAGTCAATTATGTGGCAAAGTTATTTAGCCCATATTTTCTTCAGAAATTACAAGGTAAGTTACTCACAGGTAACTTCTTCCATCATGAAAGAGCCTTGTTAGCTTTTTGGTACGGAAAGGTGCAGTTCAGAAAGGTTTTGAATGGGGCAAGGATTTATGTTTCTTAAGTTGGTGGTACTCTTCAGGTTCCATATGCATATTCCATTCTTTTATTGAGCCTTGGTATTTGAGACATTTGGGCCTAACGTTCTAAGGTAAAAAGGACCTTAGATGTACTCTCCCATTTTACAGAAAAGAAAATCAAGACAAGTTCTAAGGATTTGCCATAAATCACAGTAGTAGTGAGTAGCTGAGTCAACAAGTTTTTATTAAGCACTTGATATGTGCCAATCACTGTGCTAATTAAGCACTGGGGATACAAAGGAAGGCTCACATTCTAGTAGGAGAGACAACATGCAACTAAATGTACCTAGGACATAATATACAGTGCAAATGAGGTAATCCTAGAAGAGACTAGGGTGGTGAAGAAGACTGGGAAAGGATTCCTGCAGAAGCTGAGATATGAGCTAAGTCTTGAGGGGATCCAGGAGACTGAGGTGAGGAAAGAGAGCTTGGGGAGAATTAATAAATTAGAGAACTAGTGAAAAGGCATGGACTTTGAAAATGGAGTGGCATATGTAAGGGATAGCAAGAAGGCAGTGTTGCTGAATTGTGGAGTACTTCAAGAGGAATAGAAAAGTTGTGAAGGGCTTTATTTAAATGCTAAGCTGAGGATCTAATACTTGATCTTGGCAATAGGGAGCCACTGGAGTTTATTAAATAACGTGGTTAATATGGTCAGATCTCTGCTTTTAAGAAAGTCACGTTGGCAGCCAAGTGCAGGATGTATTGAAGTGGGGAGAAATTTGAGTCAGGGAGACCAATGAGAAGAATGTTGTAGTAATCCAGGCATGAGATGATAAGGGATTTTCACTAGGGTGGTGGAAGAGTTGGTAAATGATAGGAGTGAAGGTGAGACGGAGAAGTAGAGGAAGACTGAGGTGGTTATGACTGAAGATAGCAATAAGAAAGTTTGAAAGAGGAGAGGGTTTATGGGGAAAGTAAATTCTGTTTTGGACTTACTGTGCTTGAAATGTCTGTTGAATATCTATTTCAAATTATCTAAAAAGTAATTGGGGCTACAAGCCCAAAACTTTTATTAAAAGCCAGCACTGAAACCAGGTTCATCTGAATGTGAGGGGGATGTACCATAGTGTCTCAAAAATCCCATTCTGATATCTCACGCAAATCAATTTCATTTGCGTCACCGTGCTACAGACAAATTTTAAAATACTAAAGGATATCATGAGGCGTGGCAGGATGGAAAGATTATGTGATCAAGAGATGAAAGAGGTTACATTCTATTCAAAATAAACTTTATATAGCATAATGATTTTTGGCCTTGTGTGTGCGTCAAAATCACAGTGTTTCCACATTCTACGTACAGTTTGTAGAGTGCATACAATGTTCCCAGGAAAAATAATAGCCACAGTAACATATTTTAAAACTGTTGCATGAAGGGGGACAAGTTTTTCCTTTATAAACTTTTTCCATTCATTTATAAGATCAGTTCAGCAAACATCCAATGCTGGCTAGATACAAGGCACTGTGCTAGGCACCGGAGATTCAAAGATTTAAAAATAACACAGCTTTTGAGGGGTTTCTGATCTAATTTGGGTGGAAGAAGACGGTTGCCTGGATAAGTGTGTTACAAGTAGGGAATAGTAAAGAAAAACTGTAAATGCCCTAAGAAAATTTGAGGTGTGTGATAACATTTAGTCAGTGAAATCAGGGACAACTTGTTGGAGGAGGTGACATCTAAGTTGAACCTTAAAGGTAAAGAAATTTTGAAAGGTAGAGATGGTGAAGGGAAGAGGCATCTTCCCATGGCAGAGGATGGCCTTCCAGAATGCACAGATTTAAGTGATAGTATGTCAGCTTCAAGAAATAGATATCAAAACTTTAGGCTGGAATGTTTGCTGAATGAAGGTGAGCATTGTCAAATTAGTCTGCAAAGTAAACTGAAGCCAGGTGGGGAAGTTTATCTTGTTTGCAATTGGGAGTTAGTGAATCTTTTTTGCACAGGGAGAGAGAGATGCTTTTAGATCTACTACTAGTGGTTGGAAATCACAAGTCAGCATATTGTAATGAAAGGCAATGAAGTGTAATGGAAAAAGTGCTGACCTGGAAATCAGCAGAGACCTGAATTGCATTTCTACTTTCAAGTTCACTAAGTCCATAACCCTTGGGCAAGTCTGTTAACTTCTTGGAGCTTTCAGCAAAACAGGAATAACAATACTTGCAGTACCTACTTCTCAGAGTTGTTTAAGCAAAGTTTAAAAACCTTAAAGAACTATATAAACATGAGTTATGATTGCAGACTATTTCTTTGTGAGGTTGTCCCAATAGTGTTGGGTAATATGACATTGTAAGTAATGAAAATTATGTATAGTGACATTAATTTTTTTATGACTTTTATTAAGAAAAGAATTAGAGCCCAGAACTTAATTGCTTAGAAGTAACATGATTGAAAGGAAAAGCTTCATAGGCCATTCTCTGTTTGACCTCATAAAGATACATTAGTCATATTTTATGATAAGTGATTGTATATACCTTCATCACTCTCCATTTCTTAGTTTTGACTGCTTTAGAACTCTTAAAAATACTTTGGCTTTTGATGACTTTCATTTCAGCCCAGGAATTGGATTTAAATAGATCAAGTCTGGCCCAGCTGACTCAGCTTTATTTAACAGTGGTCTTGGAGTGTCCCTTCTATAAGGTAGGAAATTTTGCTTTTTCCCTGGCAACCTATTACATTGTCTTAGTATTTTGTTGCCCTGTTGATTAAGCACTACTTTTTTTTTTATGTCTTGCAAGTTTCTTTTGCTTTAAGTTCATTTCCATTTGATTTTTTCTGTATTCAGAAAAAGACACAAATGCTCTAACATTCTCCCCACGAGAACTTCTTTTTACACTTGAGGTCAGTGATTATCATTCCTTAGCCCTTGCCTTCTCTAAGCTAAACAGCCCTTTTTCTTTCACTCTGTCTTTAAAAATATCTTAGCTCAGTATTTCTCAATAACCATAGAGATATCCAGT
>CM053769.1:618125331-618158506 GCA_028658325.1 Potorous gilbertii | reverse complement strand
TTAGCCTATTTTTCAAGGTATTATTTTCTTCAGCATTTTTTTGGGTCTCCTTTAGCATGATATTGACCTGCTTTTCATGCTTTTCTTGCATCTCTCTCATTTCTCTTCCCAGTTTTTCCTCCACCTCTCTAACTTGATTTTCAAAATCTTTTTTGAGCTCTTCTATGGCCTGAGCCATAGAATATTTATTTATTTTGGATGTTTGGGATATGGAAACCTTGACTTCTATGTCTTTCCCTGATAGTAAGCATTGTTCTTCCTCCTCTGAAAGGAAAGGAGGAAATATCTGTTCACCAAGAAAGTAACCTTCTATGATCTTATTTTTTTTCCCTTTTCCCTGGCATTTTCCCAGCCAGTTACTTGACTTCTGAGATTCCTTTCCACACCCACCTGGCCTCCAGATCTGCCCAGCTAGTGCTTGGGGTCTGAGATTCAAATGCTGCTCCCCAGCCTCAGGGCTTTCAGTGGGGGCAGGGCTGCTATTCAGCGTGAGATTAATTCAGCTGCTTGGGTGGGGTCATGGCAGTCTCACAGGGCTTAGTTCCCTCAGGGGTTTTATGGGGAGACATTCAACAATGGAACTGAGTTCATGCCTGCTTTGGGAGCCCCTGTCCACTGCAGCCTCTTCTGCTGCCTCCTGAGGGTGCCTGAGTTATTGGGACACCCTGTTCCCCTCTTGGTGAGCCAGACAGGGTCTCTCACTGACCTGTGTGCCATGGGTGGAGGGAATGCAAGGCTGCTGGAGATTCTGTCGCTGAAGCCTGCTCGGATTTGTTCCTCTTGGTGCCATGCGGCCAAGGCAGGACTGGGCTCTGCTCCGGGTCCGATGCCCGATGTACCTTTGGTGTCAGTTTTTTAGGGCTCTCTGGAACAGAAATCTCCTCCACTCCGTTGTTGTGCAGCTTCCACTGCTGCAGAATTTGTTGGGAGTTCTTTTTACAGGTATTTTATGGGCTGTGGGTTCAGAGCTAGCATATGTGAATCCTTCTACTCCACCATCTTGGCTCCAGGCCCCCCTCCCCCCCAGGTTCACTCTTTTTGAAAGGCAGTACACTATTTTATTCAAGTTCTTCACTAGTTTAAAAAGGTTTGTCATATATTTTATTCATCTTATGTTTATAATTTATAGGGTCCTAAACTGCTTCCACAGTATCAAGTGAAATCATTTCTTATTCCACCTTATCTCCTGGAGACCCCCGTGGATCTTCAACTTCATAAAACTGTTAAAGTTGGACTAATTGACCTTTTAAAAGCAAAAATATATTTTGCTTCAAAAGTCTCAACACCCTATTGTTACACACTAGGTAAGCTAAAAATTTATTTATTAGATTTCGATAATCCTATTTTATAATAGACACCACATATAGAACTACAATAAATTTAAACCCTCCTCAAGAAATTACATCAGAGTAGGGGCAAATGCACAATAAAAAATTAACAGTGAGAAGGATTTTGAGAGAAAGAAAAGAAAACATCAAGCAGGTGAACAGTACTGCTATTCTGAGGGGCTCTTTCCTTGAAGCATATCTTAGCCTACAGAAAGTAGTTTGCTTCACACTGTGGCATGAAATAACATGTATGTTGCACCACAAGGAAAGGAAATGTAAAAATTTCCAGTGGTGTCATGAAACCTGAGGATCTGTAATCAAGAAGAGAATTAGGTCTATAAGAATGTGTTACTATAGCATATGACATAGAAGGATGCTTCAGGGTATAGTTGATAATATAAATCAGAGACTGAATAGTGCATTTCATAATGTTACATTAGGTTTGGGTGATAATCTGTTAATGACAGAATTGGGACAACATTATCTGAAGTATACCTATTGTTATAGGATTACAGATAGATTTTAAACTTGGAAGTGACTTTAGAATTCATCAACCCCTACATTTCCTATTCACTAGAAGTTCTGGTACAGGATATCTTTAGGGACTAGTAAATATACTATGGTAAGTACCCGTCATAAGAAGTATGCTACTTTGGTTTCTGTCCATTTGTTTATTTTTCAAATCTTCATCTAAAATCCAAGGCCCTTGGAATAGTAGAGGGAGAGCTGGCCTCAGAATCAGGTAGATAGTTTAGATCTTGCAGCTGAATATTATTACTGGTTTCAGATTTCCATTCTGGATTAGTAGAATGGAGAGAGTTTTTATACTGGGCTTTCTTTGCAACAAAAACATCTCAAGTTAAAACCACTCTCTGAACTCCCACACTGGACTCATTTGAGTGTGTCCTGTTAGATTTGTAATGGGGGGAAATGGAAGTGTTAATACAAATCTAACTACAATCTTCAAAAGCTAAAATTTGTACTACTTGCTTTAGTGTTGCTAAGCCTACTTAAATTAGAATAGATTACTTACATTTATAAAGCACTTTAATGTTTGTAAGAGGTTAAATGGTTGGCTTAGGATTCCGTAGCCCAGAAGTTTCTGAATTCGCTTCAAGAAACCTGATATTTTTTGGTTTTTGTTAAATAATAAGCTGGATTTTTTAATGGGATCCATATAATTTTTGTAGAGTTGACTTATTGGATCAATGTTATATCAAAATTTGAATATTCCTTGGTTATGGTCATAGTTTTTGAAACCATCAGTATAATTTGGAAGACTGAAAAATAGCACCAATAAAATAATTATTTGTAAGGTATACCTATATATACACATGTGTATGTATTTATACGAAGCTATGAAGATGTTTTCCTTTCTTCTCTCGCTCAGATATTGAGATTAAAGTCGACGAAGAAGGATTTGTGTTACCATTTACAAGTGATGAAGATGTGTATAAAAGGTACAGAAAGTCATTATGTTGTTTACATGATGGGGATTGCAAAGGCAAGTTACAATATCTTTTCCTTAAAAAGATTCTCATGCTAATATACTTAATATCTTGATATCTTATGCTTTTTGTGAATTTTTTCAAAAAAACTACTTACCTCTCTATCAATATTTTTTTCTAATCAGATCTCAGAAAATCTTTGAGGTAAATGGTATCTCAGAGGTCATATCTAGTCCAGCCCCTTCATTTTGTAGACATAGAAATTATGGTTCCAAAAGTTAAATTCCCCATAGCCAATTAATGAAGAGCTAGTATTATATATCAACAGTCTTGGCTCTTGTATTTTCTTCGTACTTAGCTAATAGGTACTCTATTTGAACCATCACAGGTAGTAAAAGCCACTACATATTATAGAATAGTGCTTAAAATCATTAAACATTAAGTATCTGTTATGTGTTGAACTCCATAAGGCTGTGGGAAATCAAAAACTGAACAGTCCCAGTCTTCAGGAAACTTAAATTTTAAGTTCCTAATGATGTATTTCAAAATATTATAGGAACATCTAAATTCCCTTATAAACTTTAATATGCTTAAATAATGAGTACTGATGAATTTTTGCTAAAAAGTTGGGAGGCAGCTAGGTTGCCTGTGTGTAGAGCACCAGGCCTGGAGTTCAAAGACTTCAGATCAAATCTCAAATCTTGCCTGTGGGACCCTGGGCAATTCACGCCATTTGTTTGCCTCAGTTTCCCCAACTGTAAAACAGCACTAAAACAAGTGCTAGTAATAGCACTCGTACCCCGACTGTTTGTGAGGATCAAATGAGATAAACAAAGTGCTTGGTGCCCGGCCTGGCACACAGTGAGCACTCTACCAACGCTGACAGTGATTAACCATCCTTGTTGTTAAGGGGAAACCTAAACTGTGACTATTCCAACTTAGCTTTTGGTGATACAAGCTCTCACATATCTTTTGAGCTGCTATTTTACCACAATTCTAAAATGATATTTTTATTTAATTGTGATTAGAAATTCATAGTATTATAAGCCATCGGTTGGTATTTTTAAAAGTTAACTGTCATATTTGTGTTACGTACAGATTAGCTCTTTGCCTTGATGATCGAAAACGATTTTGTTTGAGTAGCCGCAACTTACTAGGAAAAGAAGCTATTAAGCAAAGGCACCTACAGTTACTTGGTTATGAAGTTATACAGGTACAGTTTAACATATTTTTGCTACAAAAAGTTCATTCTTAATTTAAGATTATATTATTGATAACATTAAATGGACCTCCCTACTGACCCAAGAAAGTCACTTCTAATAGGGGGACATTCAACTACCATTAGTAATCAGTTTTAGATAAATACAGATGAGGTTTTATTTGTGAATGTTGTACAGATTGAATTTGTGTTGAATTACATTTTCTCCTTGATTATATTATAATTTTATGGAAATCTTTCCATATCTAAACAATTTTTACTTGTAAAAATGTGGCTGTTAATATTAGATCTTTTCCCACAGTATTTAAACATAGGTGAAAATGAACCCTGTACATGAACCTTTTATGATATGAATAATCATCCCTAATTTATCATTTTCGTAAATGTTAGAATTTATACATATAGAGGTTTACAGAAGTAGAGCTAGTTAGTAGCATTCTCTATACTATCATCTTTTTCTACCTCAAAATTCGACTACAGAGAATGTTGAAATTCTATGCAATATCATTTTTTCTGTGAATTTTTCGGAAATTAAGTAGATCAAAGTAGCCATTAGAGCCATTAAAAACTATTAAACCTTACTCCCACTTAATATGTATAACCATACTTATTTTTTTAAATATATTTTATAAGAACTGCCAAATAATATCCTGAATATCTGTAGTGTATATACTCATTGATGAGGGTCAATATCTGTCCACTGAAATATAAGCTCGAGTAGGTTCCTGACTTTTTTAGTCTTTCTGTGTCATTAATAGAACCTCCTAACAATTTCTCTACATCTCTCCATTCTGTTTTGTCCTGTGTCCTTTCCATTCCACATTTTTCTTCCTAAAATACTTTTCCATCATGTTATAATATTCATTGTCCATAGAAGAAGAATAACTTGCATAATAAATAACATTTAACATAACTTTGCAAAAAGATTCCTCAGGTTTAGTCTTCAAAGTGCTCCACAGTCAGGCTCTGACCCGATTTTCCTATCTTGCACTACTGTTCTTTCATCAATATCGACTTCATTTTAGCTTTACTTGCTGCTCCCCTTCACTCTCTCTCATACTCCAGGACATCTGTGTCTGTAGTGTTCTTCCTGCTCAGCATTAGCTGATAGGAACCCTGACTTCTTTTAAAGCACAACTCAGACCACTTCCTATAAAAGTCTCTTCCTGGTCCTTCAGGTGTTAGTGCTTCCCCCACCTCAAAATTACTTTTATTTTCCTCTGTATAAGTGAGTCTGTCTGTCCTCAGAGCCAAGAAGAGCTGAGTTCATGCTCCACCTCAGGCACCTACTGGTTGTGTGACCCTAGGCAAGTAACTTCTTAACCTTTCAGTGCTCAGGCAAGTCTTTAAACAGTGAGTTGCAGAGAAGTTGCTGATCTCCAGTGGTAGAAGGCATTTCCTTATACTAATGGAACCAAACTATGGGCTCAGACCCTATCCATTTCTTAGGCCCTATGTCCTTGCCTTCTGTAGAAGAACATAAATGCCTTAGGGAAAGGATGGTTGTTGTTTGTCTTTATATTCCCCAGTACCTGGCATCTAGTGGTTGCTTTAAAAATACCTATTGAATTGAATAGTATACTAGTCTTATTATGCTCAGAATTTGCCTTGTACTCTCCTACCTTTGATCATGCTGTCCTTCTAAATTCAGTGCTTCCCACCTGGACTTCTGTCCTTTCTTCTGTCTGTATATCTTAATTTTCTTTGTCCTTCAAGTACCTGATCAGTTTCTATCAAGCCTTTTTTGACCAACGCAGAACAAAGTGTTACATCCACAACTAATTGTAAATTTCTTGAAGGAAGGGACCATATTTCATGCTTAAAACTCCCATAGTACTTTGCACATATCAATTAATAAGCTTTATCACTCACTTAAGATGTGTAGGGCACTCTCCGCCAGCTGCTGAGGATTCACACATAAAGAGTGATAGTAGCTAAATACTAAGTAGTTTGGGAAGAAAGGTACTAGCAGTTGGAAGAATCAGGAAATGCTTCATTTTGATCATCCTTTCAGTTGCACCCTAAAGGAAGCAAGGGATCCTTTGAGGGTAGAGGTGAGGAGAGAGTCCCTTCCAAACATGAGTGAGCCATTAGAAAGGGGCAGAGACAGGAGATGGGATATTTCATATGAGAAACAGAGATAAGGCCAGTTTAGCTGATGGCAGTGAAGGAGGGCAAGTATGACCCTGAAAAAAGTTTGTCAAGGTGTTTGAAAACTAAACAGGCTTTGAGCCTCAATATTAGGAGCCCACTGGAGTTGATTGAGTAGGGCACGTGGAAAATTATTTTGGTGGCAGCATGTAGGATGGATTAAGGTGGTCAGACTCGAAACAAGGAGATTAGACTTTTTCAGTAATTAAGGTGAGGTGGTATTGAGGGCCTGAATTATGGTGGTAGCTGTATAAGTGGGTGTAATGAGAATTAAAGTCTTATCCCACCCATAAATAGGCCTCAAGTGGAGCCCATTGGGGGAGGAAGTGTTTAAAGGGAAAGTTTTCTTATGAGGAGGTTGACTTGCTTGAAGGCTTTCACACCTTTTGGTTATTAGGCACTGAGCCACGTGAGTTGTGAGGCCTTCTGGCTCTATATATACTCCGAAGTAAGGTTTTGCTTTGCGGGTTTATGCTTTGGAAGAAGGTTTTGTCTGCCAGATGAGACTCTGGGTTACCTTTAAGAGCCCCCACCTTTGAAAAGCTGGATGTTGATGCTTCTGTCTCTGGTAACTATGTATGTACGTACGTATGTAATGGTGGGGCAGTCGGATCTGTTTAGAAGCCTTGTCTCTTGGTTTTTGTTTCTCTACTTGTATTTTCTCTGCTGGTAAGTGTAATTAAAGAAGATTGTTGAACCTCTAAAGCTGCTTTCCTTTTAGAAAAGCTGATCTAAAAACCTGTACAGCTGACCCTCCTGTGTATGCTGGGGTGCTTGCTGCTACCGTGGGAAGAAGGGGGCATTCATCAGTAAACATTAGTTGATTGTCTAATGTCTAAAAACATTGCTATTTGAATCTTGTCACGTTCACACCCTACAAATGGAATAATTTTTGGGCAAATATCTATTTATTTTTCTAACAGATTCCATATCATGAAGTTGAGATTCTCCAGTCAAGATGTGAACTAGTGAAATATTTAAAGAAAAAATTATTCCCTCACAGCTACAGGTCTCACCGAAGATAAGATTGGAATATTGACTTCATAGTTGAAGTGCTCAAAAGAATTTGTGTTCTGGTTGTGACTGGTATGAACACACATGCCCCAACAGTTTGTGTATTTTTCTGAGCAAATTTGTTAAAGTTTATATTTATCAACAGTTCACTAATTACTAAGGATTTAGGACTTCTCTTTGTTGCCACAATGTGACTGATAATTTAGAATATTCTTTGTAATGTAGCCCTGAGATCATGTTTAGTTTTTTTTGGGGGGGGGGAGGGGATTTTTGTTTGTTTGTTTTTGTTTTTTGTCTTTTTTTTGGTACTACGTTGGCTTGATTTTTAGAATAAACTAAAGAAGTATAATGAAAACAGTGTTTTTTGTTTTTTGCTTTCGTGGTAGGAGTACTAGGGTCCCTGCTATTTAGAACAGCTTGTTTGTCTTTTAAAGACAAGGAATCTGTCTCTGAGGCCTAGAACTATTGACATCATTTCCCAGTTGTTAAGGGCATAAAAGGGACCATCCACCAGCAGTTATTGCCCCTCAGTTTTGATGAAAATTCCTCTGCCATTTTAAGGCAACACTTCTTGTTGGAAGCATTTGTATGGAGAGAGACAAGGGGGAAATGACGTCTGCCTGCACTAGTACTTTTATCTTTGCAGGATAACCTTTCTGTGATGTGACCTAGAACATGTTTGTAGTATTTCTTCTGATTGGAGAGAATATTTAATCTTCTTCAAGGTCATTAGGTTTTTTCATCTAGGAAACGTTCCACTCACCGATATACTGATCCAGAAGAACGAGAACTAAAAAAGACCATCAGATTTGGCGAGTAAGAGATCCCTGGTAACTTTTGAGAGAATAGTTTCAGTTAAGTGATGAGGTTAGAAATCAAATCACAAGATTATATAAGGGGAAAGGAAATTTAGGCAGTGACAGGTTTTCAAGGGGTTTGGCTAAGAGGGTAACTTTACAATGATGGTTTGAGGGTATGGTCATATTTGGTAAAGTTGGATTTTTGGGGGGTTTTTTGTTTGTTTTTTGTTTAGGGTTTTTTGTTTTGTTTTTTAAAAATGGGGGAGGGAGCATCTTATGAAAGCACTAGGTAGTAAACAAATTGATGGGGAAGATGTTTGTGGGGAGAGGAAAATCAGAGGACAGTGTGCTAGAGAGGATGGGAGGGAAGAGGATCAAGTGCACATGTAGAAAGTTTGGCCTGGCTGTAGAGAAGGGCCACCTTTGTCAGAGACTGTCAGAAAGAGGAGAGAGTGGGAAATGTAAAGAATGGAAGAAGAGAGCACATGTAGAAGGGCTCATTTTCTTCTTAGTAAAATAAAGAATTGAAGGAGGATAGAGAGATTTAAAAAAATATGGTTTGGAATAGCTTCTTGAGGTTAATCAGTAGAGGAGTAAATGCCACTGCTGCATCAAGGCACCTGTTGAGGGTTAATAGTACTTCTGGTTATGGGATTTCCTCTTTCTGCACTTAACTGCTCATGGTGAGAGTAATCCAGAGCTTAGGTTTGGCAAAAGAAGAGCAATGCCAGGAAAAGGGAACATGTGCCAGGGACAGCATGGTTGTTGATGAGAGTGAAGTAAGAGCCCGAGTGATGGCCTGAGAAAGTAGTACATGTGGGAGGGGTTGGAGGCCTCACCGAGGGAGGAAGCTTAGGGGAGAAGTGGAGTCACAGAGGAATGTCAGATTTCCTACTCATGGCTAGATCGTTGTGTAGGGCTGACACTAAGTGAAGGAGTTGGTCTGAAGTGGGACTTAAGGTCTAGTATATTGGGAGGTTAGGGAATGATAGAACAAGTACATGAATATAAAGTCCTTGAGAGGAGGAGAAAAGTCAGATTCTAATCTCCTTGAAGCATGAAAAATGTCCTAGGAAGGTTAATATAGTACAGCTGCCAATTTGGGAGGAAATTTTAGTTGTGTGGAATTCAAAAGAGAAAAGATTACTAAGTGAAGGAAGCAAGGGGAGAGTCTGCAGAGTGACAATAGGGAGCAAGGAATATCATCACTCCCCCTCTAGCCAGGGATGCATTGTAATCGGAGGAGAGCAGGTCTCTGTGTGCACTAATGAGGAAGAAGAGGTCTATGATGAAGAAAAATTTGTTTGCTGTGGAATGAGAATTCTAGTGGGCATAGTGATAAAGGAGGGTGGATGGGACATGAAGAAGGAGGGAAAATTTTCTTCTAAATAGTCACTGATTAATTACTATAGGGATGGGGAGAGATGCAAGAGAAGCCATTGAAGTAATACTGGGTGGCAGATTGATCCCAAGAGGTTTTACAGAAAGAGCCAGTCAGGGCCTAGGCTTCTTCCTTCACCTGGGTGACTAGTGAAGTGGGGAGAGACTGGAGGAAAGGAGAGATTTGTGGTTCCTTGAGCTGTTGGAGGATGTTGTTTTGACAGCCACACCTGGGTCTCAGTTTGGGGTATGTGGTCAGACCTGCCACTTTTTATAAAGCAGAACAAGAAAATCAACAACACTTTAATAGGCCATGCAACATCTCATACCCATGGTTCACTACTTTGTATTCTATAAAGGAAGGAGGTGCATTTTCTTATGACAACATATTTTGATCATTAAATGGTGAACGCTCAATAGCTGTAGCTTCTTGCTGAAGGAGTGTCAAAATATTCATTGTTTCTCTACAGAAAAAGTTAATTTTATAATTATAACATTTTGAACAAATGGACCATAATTTAAGCTTATAAAACATGAAACATTTGTTAATTAATGGTATATATTCAATACTTTGCTCTTAGAACTAAACAAGAAAAAAGCAAGAGATGCAGCCAGTTTATAAAACTGAACTGAAGCATACCAGAAACTGGATAGATTCCTTCAAAACACTTAGCAAATTAAAACATCCTATTATTCTTTGAAACAGCAGGTGGTGCTGTTGTTTAAAAGTTGACTCTGTAATTATGCCATACCATAGATCAGCCACCAGAAAGTTACAGGTATATATTTTTTTTTTAAATCAGGTACCATTTTTCCATTACCTTGGTCCAAAATTTAGAACTATGTCCTTGTTACTTCAAATTTATCTTAAAATGGAAGTTAAGCCACTTAGAAAGTACCAGAGCAATTTATACCTATCCCCTTTAACTCTGATTTCAGGTGTAAAATTTTAAATTTGACAACTCTAGGACTAATCCTGCTAGTTAATTTACATGTTAGCATTTACATGCTTAGTTCTGGACCCCATATTTTGGGGAGAGTATTGACAAGGTGGAGTGTGTCCTGAGGAAATAATCAGGGTAGTTGTGGGGCTTCAAGCATATCATGAGTCTCATTTTACAGATGAGAAAGCTGATGCTGTGAGGTGAAATTATTGGCCCAAGATTACAGATGTAGCAATGCTGGTATTTGAATTTAGGTTTTCTGACTCAAACCACTGCTTTTCCTGCTGTATCATCAGGAATGTAACAGACTACCATGAGAGAGGTCTGTCCTTCAGAAGACTTAAGAGGAACATGATAGCCCTATTCAACAAGCCTTCCTTCCTCTTTAGTCAGAAATGGCCATGGAGTCAGAGCTGTGCTTCATTGATGTAATGTCATACTTTTTGTATTACATTTAAGCTACTAGGTAGCCAAGTTGATAGCACTTGGGACTGGAAGTCAAGAAGACCTGAATTTAAATCCTGTTTCAGACACTAAGAGCATGACCTTGGGCAAGTCACTTGACCTCTTTGATCCTGAGTTTCCTTAAGTATCTAATGGAGATGATCCTCATGATCCCTATCTCACAGGGTTGTTGTGAGGCTCAGAAAACACTACACACATTAAATTACTGCAGAATCACTAACTATTTGCATACTTGTCATTTCTCCTAGATTGTAAGGTCCTCTAGGTAGAATCTTAATTTTATTCATTTCTGTAGTACTCAGAACCTAACAAGAATGCTTTGCACTTAATAGGTGTAAAATGTTACTTAAATGACTGAATTAAACAAAGAATCTTAGGCAGTTGAAAGAAAATGTCTGAATGCTCTAAACTGTTTTAAAAAAAAAATACAATTCATTTCCAGTCGATTTTATACAACTTTCTTTTGGCATGAAACTTTCTTTCCTATAAAACGCTTGCTGAGAGTCATTCGTTCTGCTCCTGAGAGAACAAGATGCTGTCAGATTTTACATTTCACTAAATGTGGGCAAACCTAATGCACTATGGTTATTTATGCAAATGATGTGCATTTCCTTTAAAACCTTTTTACCTATCGAAAGTTCCAATGCCAAAACTATCATTTCCCATAATTTGAGTATGGTAAAATATGAATAAGTGGAAAGCAGAGACTAATTGATGTAAACCTTGTGAGCTTTCACAACCTTCTTGGTACCATACAAAGTCTTGGAAAGGGATGTGATTTATTCTTGTAGGTATTTTGAAAAATTTAGAATTCTTACCTTTTTATGGTAAGTCAAAATACCTTTTTTCAAAGCTACCCTGAGGTTTCTAGCACTTAGCACAGTACCTGGTACTGAATAAGCACTTAATAAATAGGTTATCCATTGACTGGTTTCACCTCTACCTTCCCAGAATTGATAAAAATGCCAAAAGATGGAAAAATTAGTGCTGGAGGGTTTATAAAAAGATAGGCACATTAATGAATTATCGGTAGAATTGTATGTTGGGACAACTATTCTGCAAAAGCAATTTGGCATTTTGCAAATAAAGTGACTAAGATGTCCATAACTGGCAATTCAAAGATTCTATATATCTCAAGGAGGTCATTAATAAAGGTCCATATATACCAAAATATTTATAGCAACACTTTTTCCTAGTAGAAAAAACTGGAAACAAAGTAGATGCCCATCACTTAGGGAGTGGCTAAGCATATTGTAGCTATAGGAATATTTGGGATATTAGTGTGTTGTAAGAAATGACAAACACAAATACAGAGAATCATAGACTTAAAGTGACCTGATGAGAATATGGGAGGAAATGTAAGATGCTGCAAAACAGTAAATCATTTAAGTTTACAGGTTGGGGAACAGTAGGTTAGAGCACAGTATTAACTAAGTCATGAAAGGCAGGGTAGATTTACTGTGTTTTGTTCCAGAGGACAAAGCTAGAAAGGAAGACTTGGGACTGAATAAAAGAAAGAATTAAAAGAAATATACTTATAGCTTTCCATTAATGGAACCTCAAAAAATAGTAAACATGGAGTCTTAGGGAAGAATCTAAGCAGCTAGTTTGGATGAGTGAAGTAAGAATTTCAGGAATGCCAGTACAGGCCACCTAGTACTCCTCCTTCCATGTGTTTGTACAGAAGGGTGCCAGTTAATGTGTGGGTATGTGTTTATCCTATGTCACAGAAAGATAGAGCATGAAGGACAGGCAACATGTTAAGTGCCCTTGAAATGGGAAAATGTCACTAGGTCAGTAAACATTAAGGACCTACTTTGGGCCAGTCACAGTGCTAAGTGCTCAGAATACAAAGAAAAGTAAAAAACACTCCTCAGATTCCTCACAGTCTAATGGAGGATACAACATTCAGACAACTATTTACAATTGAGCTTTCTATGGGAGAAAAGGGGAAATAATCAGCAAAAGCAGGGCACTAGAGGTGAAAGAAAGCCACTCTACTCTGGCCAAGTAAACAAAGCTGAGGACCCTCTGAAAAAAGGTGAGAAAGGTGGACCTGTCCAGGGGCCTGTTGGTACCATCTCCGTAGAACTGTGAGGCAGATGGAAAGACAGATATCAAGGCACCACATGGGTGGCCTAGGAAGTCTGGCTCTAAAATTGTAATAACTTAATATGGCACTTAATCACTTAAAAGAGAAATAATCTAGCCAAATGCAGCAGTAGAAGCAAGCAGGGTGGGTTACAAGGAACGGCATTCAGGGAAGCCAGAGGCGGTGTGGGAGAAGCTGCTTCCCTGCTCTGACTGATAGCGACAGCAGAGATGCAACAAGTGCCAGCTTTGGAGGCAGAGTTTCAGCAAATGTCTGGTTAGGAGCTGTGCAGCAGGCCAAGAAAGTGCTGTAACCACAAGACAAGGCAGTAGGGGGTGGGGAACACGGGCTGAATTTGGGGTCACCACCTGGGTTCAAATCCTGTAAATCGTTTAATTAATTAATGCTCCCTGAGCATTAATTTCATCATCTATAAAATAAAAGGGTGAGACTAGGTGACCTAACTCTACCTCTGTAACCCTAGAATCCCTTCAACTCACCTAGGGTCCTACAGGCCTCCCCTGGATTCTCTCTGGTTTGTCTGTGCCAGTGAATGTGCAGTGTGTTCAGAATACAATGGGATTTTGACCTTTTGTGACCTAGATTTCCATTAATACCACCTTAAATTCACACTGGGGTGAGAGGGAAAACTTTTAGATTAAATCCCCATGGACACCATTTTCTTCCTGTAAAATAAGCATAGGTTTTAGAGTTGGAAGGGACCTTACGGATAATCCTCCCTACCTTCCTCGTGGTTACAGATAAGGAAATTGAGGGTCCAAAGGAGTTAAATTACTTTCCCGGTGACAGAGTAATTCTACATAGGAGAACTTAGGTAGGAATCCAAGTTTAATGACTCCAAATCTAGTGCCCTCTATACTACACAAGGTGAAGGTGAATTAGATAATTTCTTAAGGCCTTTTGCAGTTCTAAATACTATCAGGTATCTTAGAGATGGACACTGGGTCCACTGAACAGAAGAGGGTATCATATGTGTTCCAATTAACCAAGCACTAATAATTTTAATGAGGCAGCTAGTGGGGAAGTGGACAGAACATCAGACTGGTAGTCAGGAAGATTCCTCTCCCTGAGTTCAAATCCAGCCTCAGATATTTACTAGCTATGTGATCATAGGCAAGTTACTTACCTCTGTTTGCCTCAGTTTCCTCTACTGTAAAATGAGCTGGAGAAGAAAATGGCAAACCACTCCAGTATCTTTGCCAAGAAAACCCCAAATGGGGTCACAAAGACTTGGACACAGCTAACAATAATTTTAACATCCTATTCACCCTCAGCCTGGATCAGTAATCAGAAATGCTGAAAAAGAATGAATGGGAAAGGATAAGATTTTGAGTTTGAAACTGGTGCTCATAAACTGACAGCAACAGACCTCAAGGTGAGAGGAAAAGAAAGAGGCATCCTATTTATAAAATGAAAGTACTCTATACCGTGCTTGTGAAAACAGTAAAACTTGCTCTAGAATCAGATTCCACTAACGCTTTCTACCTGTGTGACCTTGTGCAGCCCCCTACCTCTAAGAGCCTCCCCCTCCTCATCCGTAAAATAACAGGGTTACACTAGACTAGATGGTCTCTGGGGTCCTTTCCAGCCCTGCGTCTAGGATCCTCCAAGTTCCACCCGAAGCAAAGAGGGGAGAGCTCGAAGGACACAGGAAAGGAGTTGACAGCATTTCCGTCCGTTGTGTGCCTGCCTCTTCGGAATGTGGCAGTTGCCTAGCGACTAAAGAAAGCAGAAACCTTTTCGATTTCTGCAGCTGAAGGAGGCACGTCTGGAGGACCTGTGAGAAGGCAGGAGGCATGGCGGAGGAGGATAAGGAGGAAGTGTCTGAGGACAAACTAAGAGTGAAACCCAAGTCTCCGCCTGTCTCTGCTTTGTCGACTTACGGCTACGTCCCGCCGCGGCGCCTGGGCCCCAAGGAGCACAGCTACTTCTACCGGGAAGGCAAGGTGAGAGCAGCTAACTGGAGGTCAGTCTGGACCACGGAGGCAGGGCTTGGGTTTTTTGGGGGTAGGGACGGTACAACTTTAACAGAGTGACTTCCTACTTGTGCTTGAACCCCTTCCCACCCCCCTTACCAATGTGAATTTCTTTACTCAATTCTGTGCATTTTTACTTGACTCTATGCCTGGAATGACCTCCTTTCTCACCCTGCCTCCTGGCTGCCGTTAAGATTCAGATAAAATCCCGTTTTCTCCAGCATGCCTTTCCCAGCATCATCTTGCCTGCCTAATAAGAATTATATGTATGTATACACAATTACACATATGTGTATGTGTATGCATACATGTGTGCATGCACATGCATATACATCTGTATGTATGGTGTGTATAGATGTAGATATGTATATATACCCACACATATATATCTGCAATGCTTAATATATAAAGATATACTCATATATACATATATACATATATATGTATATATAAACCACTTAGTATCTTTTTATGTACTTAAATGGTACATAAGTGGTAGTTAAGTGGTATTTTGGTACTACATATTTAGCAGCAATTACTATGCCAACCTCTAAAATGAAGTTCTTCTGTTAAAATAATATTAGATCTCATTTACATGTTTGTTTGCTTGTTACAATTTCCAAAGTGCTTTCCATACCACAGTCCTGTGATATAGGCAGGGCAGTTGTTATGATATCTATTTTATAGAGGGGAGTATGGGCTAAAAGAATTCATCATCTCATAGAGCTAGAACTTAGAAGTCATCTAGACTAAGGCATTCCCCCTTCCCTCCCATTTTCCTGATGAGGAATCTGAGACCAGAGGTTAAATGCTTCACCCAAGGTCTCATAGATATCCAATGGCAGAGCCAGGATTTTAGTCAAGGCTTTTTTAATTACAGAAGTATCATCCTTAAATCTCATTTAAAATGGATCAGTAACCTCAGATGGAAAAATATATAGCAATAGGAAGCACAGAGTCTCAGACTAGAAGGACCTTCCTAGACAATCTGGCCAAACTCTTGCCTGAATAGGAATCCCTTTACAACATCTCCAAGCCATCATTCAGTCTTTGCCTGAAGATCTCTAATGAAAGAAAACATACTGATTTCCAAGAGACCCTTCCACTTGTGGATAGCCCTAAATACTAAGAAGTATTTTTCCTTACTTTAACCCTGAATTTGCATCTCTGCCACTTCTATCTATTCCTTCTAATTCTGTCCTCTGGTACCAAGTCCAACATGGGTCACCTGTCTTCCACAGGGCAGCTTTTCATATACTTGAAGACAGGTACAATGATTCTCCTGAGTCTTCTCAAGGATCCTTCAACCATCCTTACTATGGAATGATTTCTAAGCCCTTGGTCAGCCTTTTCTGGACCCTCTAGCTTGTCAATGTCTTACTTAAAATTCATGCTCAAAACTTAAAACAGCATCCTGACCTGAGCAAAGTACAACAAGATGTTTTTCATTCTTTTCTGATCCAACCCCATAAACATTTATTAAACACCTACTGAGTTCCAGGCATTGTACTCAATGCTGGAACCAGAATAAAAATACCTTTCTAATTTCACTTCAGCCTATAAGGACTAACAACTATTGCAAGGTATAAAGTATTAGCCCAACTTGTAGTTTTCCACATGCCATCACAATTTAGGATGTGATACTTAGGTAGTACATATATGTTGTGTTCATCTTATGCTAACTTCTGATTCTCTACTAAATCAAGTATTCATTGCTCTGTCTGGCTTTCAGGGTCCAACCTTATTTCCAAATTTCATGCCTCCTCCTCTAGTCAGGTTGGTCTGTTTTTCTTTGGAAAGGGCGTGCATGTTACTGCCTTGTCCCCTTCACTTCTGTCATTGCCCTTGTCTGAAATGCCTTCTCCACTTATTCAAATCATACCTTCCAGGTCCTTCTTGAGTCCCACCTCCGACAGAGCCTCTTCTGATTAGTACTCATTCACCCCCTTTAATGCAAATACTCTCATATTACCCATATCTCCAAATTCCATATCTCCTCTATTCCTGAGATTCAGGAAGGCTAGGTGATTTACTCAGGGTCCCACAGCCAGTGTCAGTCTTGTTTGCCTCCAAGCCCAATCCACTGTACCCATGAGGTGCCTCAGGCTAAAGCTGCTCCTTTCATTCCATTGTTTTGTTTGATAATGTTTCATTTCCTTAATCTTATAGCAAATGCATTGAGGGTAAGTCATTGCTTTCTTTGTGTACTCCAAAGTGCTCAGCAAATTGTGGATTCTCATAACTGATACATTAACTATGGTTATTGTAGACCTACATAATAATCATCATTACCGCCCAGTAATATCTGTTAAATATTGACATTAATTAAGCAAATTCCTATCCAAGAGGAACAGAGAGGTAAATCTGAGAATGGGTCCCTCCTCCCAGCACCCCTTCTCCTTTCCCCATGGCCCCTTCCCTCCTAATTTGTCTCGCTCTGACTCCTAAGAAACAAAATGAATAGGTAAGTTTGGGAGAAAAGTCAGGAATTGTTATTCCTGAAGAAGAAAATGGTTATTCCTCCTTTCCTTCCAAGATCCAGCACAAAAATTTATTTTTTCTCTCCTCCCACCTAAGCTATCCACAAATGGTACAATTCCAGTGTACAGAAACAAATAATTGTTGATATTTACATAGCACTTTATAGTTTACAGAGCACTTTTCTTGCAAAAGCCTGTGGGATAGTCTAAGAATTACCCTACTTTTACTGAAGATAAGAGATTATCATTCATAGTTTTATAGGTTGAGAGCTAGACGGAATCTCAGAAGTCATTTAGGCCAGGCCCCCTTTTTACAGATGAGTAAACTGATGGTGGAGGGGTTAAATGATTTGTCTGAGGTCACACAGGTAGTAAGTGGCCCTGTTGAAACCTGAACTCAGGTCCTCCAACTCCAAACCCATCACTCTTTCGCACTGTCCCAACGTCGTATTCCCTCACAGAACTAACATGTGGTATCATACTGTCCTGTTTGCTGCAAGATCTTATTCCTCTGGAAATGTCTAAACTGCCCCATTTTTCTGTGCTTCTCTGTACTTGTATCTGTAGTGTCATATAACTCCATCATTTGGTAATACAGCTTTCTAAATATTTAGGATAGAGTGCTGATTTCATTGTTACAAGATTATTGAAATGACTATCTCCAAATTCCATAAACATAAATTTAATCCCCTGTCAAAGATGGAAGAATTATTGTAATATCAGTTCTTGTTTGTGTTTCATTTAAAATTGTTATCTTTATCTTCATATCACCTTCAGTTCCAAGTGTTTTTCTTTCCTTTCTCCTACTCAGCAAGGGATACTTAGTAACAAAGATTTAAAGTTCTACTTCACATCCATCAGATTGGCAAAGATGACAAAAGATGAAGATGAGAAATAGTGGATGAGCTGTGGAAAACAGGCACACTAATGTATTGTTAGTTAATTGGTCTGTGAATTGGTTAGTGAATTGGTCTGGTCATTCTGAAAAGCACTTTTGGAACTTAGTCTAAAAAGTTATCAAATTTTGCATATATGCCTTGACCCAATCATGTCACTATGAGGCCCATACCCCAAAAAAATCAAAGAAAGTGGGAAAGGATCTCTATATATAAAAATAGTTATAGCAACTTTTTGTGGTAAACCCAAACTAGAAACTAAGGGAGTATCCTCTTGTTGGAGAATGGGCTAAACAAGTTGTAGTATGTGAATGGAAAGGAATATTATTGTTCAATAAGAAATGATGAAATGGACAGTTACAGAGGAAATGGGGAAGACCTGTATGAAGTGATTCAAAAGGAAATGAACAGAAACCTAAGTGAGCAAAATTATATATATATATATATATATAATATATATATTATATTTATATATTTAATAATGATGCTATAGATAAGAACAACTTTAAAAGATTGTAGAACTTTGGTTAATGCATAGATAAACTCTCAGTCTCAAGGAATGAAAATAAAACACCTCCCTTCCTGACAGATGATAAACTGAAATGCAGAGAATCTTAGTTTTGGACATGGCTAATGAAGAAATTTGTTTTGCAGATCATGCAGCTATATTGAGGGCTTTATTTTTTAGAATTTTTAAAAATTTGCTCAATTTGTGAGGAGTAGTGGGACAGAATTAACATGTCTGTTACTTGAAAAAATAAAAAGTTGTTTTAAATGTCATCTTGAGCTATTGCACTGCATTACATACAATCCAGATTTGTCTATGCATTCACTTGAATTAAGCAAACATCTAAAAAGTACCTACTATGTGCAGGACCTATTTATTACTAGGCTCTAGGCATAAAATAGGAATAGGCATGGATAGTCTTTGCCCTCAAGCAACTTAGTATAATGTATAGAACACTGGTCTTACTATAGCAACAGGTATCAAGAGACCTCAGTTCATTCCTGGCCCTCTTGCTTCCTGACTCTTGTCACTGGGCCATGCTACTGAAATACTTTAAGTTTCGTTTTTCCCATTTGTAAAATGGAAAAGATAATAAACTAGCATTTATTATATGGCAAGTACTGTCTTAAAAAAAAAAGTAGGAGAAAAAAATGGTTCCTATTCTCAAGAGGCTTAATTCTAATGGGAAAAATAACTGATAAAAGGAAGCTGAAAATTGGGTTTGGGGGCAGAGAAAGAAAGTGAATATGAAGATACTTGGCCTGTGAATATGGCCTGGGCAAATCTTCCTTAATGGAGGCTCTAGCAGGAGCTAATAAGCATTGCTATGAATAAAGTGCAACGTAAACCTTACAATACTTTATGTACATATTACTGTTATTATAAGCAATAATAATCTCAAAGTATAAATATACTTTATCATTAGTGTATGATTAGGGCAGCTAAGTGACCCAGTGGATAGAGTGAGTGCTGGACCTTTCCTGAGTTCAAATCTGGCCAGTTCAGTGGAATGTAGATGATTATTGCATCCATCTCCTGCTAGATAGCTAATTTATAAGAAGATGTAAATATTTCTTCATGGCTAGAGTGGTAATTTGTTTGTTGGATTAATATATTTATTGTGAGGGTTGGTTTTTTCTAATTCTTTTGGAAGAGGTCCTGAGGAGGAGAGAGAATAAATGCCACAAAAATAACATAAAATAAAATAAAATAAAATAAAATAACTCAAAAAGGACAGCTTTCTGGGGGCAGTTAGTTTTAGGGAAAACAGTGTTCCCGGATAGCTTCATTTATAGCACAGTGCCTTACAATAACTGATATGTGTAATGATGGCATATCAATTAAAATTTAAATTATAAAAATTTTTAAAAAGCAGTTCCACAAAACCAAACAACACATCAATCATGTCTGATGGCAAGTGAGATATACCATACCCACAATCCTCCATCTCTATTAAAAAGAGAAAGAGATGAAAAATCATTTCTTAAGCTAAAAAATCTTAAAATGCAAGTACCTTATTATCATGAAAATCCTTCTGTTCCATTTTATTAGAGGTGGGACCAAGTATATACATTTCTTTCCCACTCAACTTTCCTTGCCATAAGAGGAGAACAAACATCAGCTTGTGAACAGATTGTATGAGTTTTTATCTAGTGGCCTAAAAATGAATCGTTGTATGTCACTACTAATCTTCTAAAGCATTTGGACACCTAAGGAGTCTACAAAGTTAGCATATAGATCTGTTACATTAAAAAAAAAATCTTTGTGTGTGCCCTTGAAACTTAGAATTAAATCGGCATTTAGAAGCCATCAGCTGGGAAGTGATGAACTCCTGTGCAATGAATTGCAGGCATCCCTAGGGAACTGTAGTTCCTGGTGCATTTTCTATGAAAACTCTTCTAGCAGCATCAAAAGTGATTCAGTTCAATAATGTTTTTGAACTACTCTCCTTGTGCCTTATGTGATTTCCATGCTACTGAAATGGAAAAGCAGAGCCCAGGAGAATATACACTTGAAAAACATTTGAATAAAATCTTAACGAACTGGGTGAGTCGGGAGGATGGGGTGTAGGGGGTGGGGTGGGAAGTTAGGATTAAAAAGTCCTGAACTTTTAAAGAGTTTAACAGTTATGCTTTCCTCATTATAAAGGCAACCTGCAGGTATTTTCTTCCTGATAAAAACTTGATTTGGAAACTTGACCCTAGAGTCAATGTGATATAGCTGTATTCTTCTAAATGGAAACAGTGGAAATTAAGCTTACCTGCTCCAAGATCCCTGATATTGAAGTTGCCATTTCTAAATGAACTTAATACTCCATATCAAGTGAAACAATGTTGTGTAAAAGTGTTGTAAATCATAACATCCTATATAAATGGTTGTTATTGTTGTTAATTTTCTTTTTATATGTAGTTGCATAAATTGATACTGCTGGTTAGATTGCCTTCAGGAATTTGAAAGCTACTTTAATAATTCCATCTTTTTTTCTTTTTTAAAATTTACTTTTAGTTTTCAACATTCACTTTTATAAGATTTAAGTTCTAATTTTTTTCTTCTCCCTCCTCTTACCCCTCCCCAAGAAAGCATATGATCTGATATAGGCTATACATGTACAATGACATTATTCTATTGGGGAGCTATTTACCTGTGGTATATAGAACACTTTAATGTCCAAAAAATTGTTAATGAATATAACAGTTATTGTTGTTCAGTTGTGTCCAACTCTTTTTGACCCCATTTAGGGTTTTCTTGGCAAAGATACAGGAATGGTTTGCCATTTCTTTCTCTAGCTCTTTTTACAGATAAGGAAACTGAGGCAAGCAGAGTTAAGTGACTTGCTCAGCATCACAGTTAGTATCTGAGGCTAAATTTGAACTAAGGAAGATGAGTCTTCCTAATTCCAGACCTGACATGTTCAAAGCATGTTGCTAACATATTCAAAAAAGGAAGGAGCTCCATTAATCTACTGGGCCACTTAGCTGCCCTTATAACACAGAAATAAAGAGGCATATTATGAGTATAAGCAGGCCACATCATAAAACTAATGAGGAATTATGAATAACAGGAAGGAGTAAAATATATTATCAACAGAAAATGTGATAGAAAGAGAAAATGAACTGATTGATATGGTCAGAGAGAGGCGTGTAGCTTAAATGCCACACTGATCTCACATTGTCAGAAAAGAGTGAGGAAGATCCCTAGCGAGTTTTATGAGTCCCAGTTTATGGGAGGACATAAACAAGAATCACACAACATGGGCAGGCTTGAATGGATTATGATCTGAATCTTTGGAGGGAACATCCAAATTAATGATCATAAATCCGTTGAGTATTACTTTAAACAGGAGTTTATCCCTTTCCTTGTCCTTAGATATATCTTCAACTTTCTTTCACCAAATTTGCCAAGTTCAGAGAATGTATAATAATTTCTATATCAGCCAAAGTAAAGTATAATTAGGAAAGTACATTTGGGTGTAGAGGGGAAACAACAACAAACTATTGGACCCTCAACCAAATAAAAGTTGATTTGACTTCTCCACAGTATGGTATTATTCATGATTTTGCTTTTCTCCATTATGTATGATGAGTGGCTCTCTAGTTCTTCTCTGAGCAGTAGTCCAAGTCACAGAATTCTGTGCTATAATCTACCTTGTTTCTTAAGGAGACTGATAGACCAGGGAAATTTTGCCCATTTTCAAAAAGAGGAAACTTGAACTTTTTCAAATAAGGTGGCCTCCTCTCTTGACAAATCTCTTCATGGACATATAGACACCCACAAAATCTAAAAGATTTGTTGCACTATGCATTTTGACTAATGAGGTTGTGGCTCAAGGGACTTGAGTCATATACAACAGTGGAGACAAAGTAATTAGTTCAAGGCTCATAATCTGTAAGTTCTACTCTCCTTCTTGGAATACATGTTATGAGGACAGATGTTTGAGAAAAAACCAAAGCCATTTGGATGTGCCCCCCTCCGGAGATACTATTGCTGGCATTTTGAGCAAACAGAATAGTGAAGAGGTATTTGAGTGGAAGGTCTCGGAAATGTCCTGTCCTCTTGAGATGGTCAGTGCATTCTTAACAACTCTGTGGAAAAAGACTGGACACTGCTCTAACTTTCTGCCAAAGAAAAGAATATATAATAAGGGAAAAAAACTCTCTAAGATTGTTGTATGGAACTTGTCTGTTTCTGTCAAAGGAATTCTCCTGCCTTGGATTGACATTTTTGACAATGAATTACCTCCAGGTGCTCCAAGACAGGAACATTTTCTCAAAGAGCAAGTCGAGAGAATCTAAGCATCTCTGGGTCCTATGAGCCATGATAATATCCCTAGATAAGGTGGAATCCTACTGCAGCAAAAAGATTTGGATTAACATGAGGGCACTGAAACTATTTTGTTAAACTTCACATCCATTAGAAACTTCATATACCTAGAATAAAAGAAAAGAGATTTACCATTATGATCATGATATTGATGCGCCAGATTAACAAAGTCTCGTGAGCTGGAGGTATATATTTTAAATCATTCTGGGAATTTTCAAAGTTTTAAAACAAAGTCCCTGCCTAGACTTAAGTCTCAGAAGTAAGATGATAAAACGCATTAGTATCTAGCACATAATGGACACTTTAAAATACTTATTAACTAACTAGAGAGGTGGGTGGCTTACTGACATAGAATGTTACATATGTTGCATCAGTCAATTTTTCTTAACTGTTGTTACAAGAGAGGGTTCTATGAGAGGAAAGTATATCAGAAAGCTGACTGGATTGAAAAACAAAAGGCAGCTAAAACTTTTTTAAAGCATGATTCAGGATTTGGGGACTAGGGTAACATGACATTCAGTTAATAACATTTAATTAAACATTCTTAATGTACAAAACAGTACTAGCTATTATGCTAAGGCAAATGTCAAAGTCCAGACCACTGGTAACTTTTCTAGTCTCCACAGAGTTTGTTTTAAAAGAAATCTTAAATATAAATACCTTTCCTTTGTTAGATGAAAGTTATAGGAGAACAATTTTGGCTGAAGAAATGCTTTCTAGCATTCAAAAAAGGAAGGAGTTCCATTGAGCACTCCTGAACTTCTTGGCACTGGAGAATTTTGAGTAGAAGCTGGATATTTGAAATGTTTACTGATTCCTTAATTGATGATCATTTGTATAGGTATTTTTGAAGATGTAATTTATGTGTCATAAATGACTTCTAAGTCATTTTAATACCAGGATGACTGGAGCCTAGAATGTACATTTGCTACTGAAGAGACTGATGTTGGTGAATCACTTGAGTTTGGAAGTTCTGAGCTTAAGTAGTGCCCAAAGTGATCAGGTGTTCACACTAAATCTAATACTAGTATGGTGAGACCCTGGCCGCAAGGGACCACTAGGCTACGTAAGGAGGAGCAAACCATCCCAGATCAGAAACACAACAGGTTAAAGCTCCTGGGCAGTTAACAGTAGATTAAGGCCTATGAATATCCTTTCAACCTGAGAATTATGGGGATACCCAGTCTCACATTAAGAGAAAGAGACAAGTAGACAGACTAGACTTAGAGAGAGAAGTGAAAGGCTGTGGCTTAAATACATCTAGATACATACCCCATTGGTGAATATCCATTTATGTCTAGGGAGTAGGAGAGCAAAGAAGGAGCTGTGTGTAGCACCAACTCAACATTCACAGTGCCTTTGGCCATGAATATCCTGGCACAATTCTGAATTACAAAATACAACAGACTGTCCACATGGAAGACAGAACCAAAACATTTCTTTAAACACCAGAAAGCCAAATCTATCATAGTAATAAAAATCTATACATAATAATAATATTACAGGGGAAAATTATGATCTCCATCTCCAAGCCTTACCCCTGCTGTGCTTCCCACAAACCAGGTCCCTTAAATAAATCACAAGCTCTTCCACTCGGGCTAGTCAACCACGTGCATCTTCCTAGCTCTGACTGCCCTCACCAAATTTCCTCTCAGCTCTGCTCTAGCTCTACCTCTTCCTATTCCTTCTGGTTCCACCCCTTCAGCAAACCCCTCCCAACACAGTCTCCATGTGACTCAAGCATATGTGACTTAGGCCTACCCAGGTCACATGGACCTATTAATGAATGGGAAGGTTCTTCCCATTTACATTGCCATTACAGGAACCAGGGTGGGAGTAGGAGGAGATGGCAAATGAGATAGCTAGAAGTTCCAAAAGCTATTTTTAAGAAAGGGATCTTCACCAAGAATTTTACCAGCTTAATTTGTTTTTTCCTCTAAAACCTGGTTTAATCCTGAGGATATCTTTCTTGGAAGGAACATCTGTCCCCATGCAAATTCTCTTAGGTTCCAAATATCCCTGATTTATTTTTTAGTTCCTTTGTTCCATTGATTCAAAGTTGATTACTCTATACCTGGAAACTTTCAAATACTTTTTTTCAGTTTATCTTCATGTGGTGCTATGCAGGGCATCTTGGAAGGTCTTCCTGCCCTTCTTATAATACAGACCTAATTGCAGAAAGTATACAACTGTTAATGTCAAAACCAAGGACATTGCTGGAAAGCAGACTGATGGTAGAACTGACAAATAGGGTAACAATTGGAATGTCATTTTAAACTAGAACAATAAATACATAAAACATGAAAGAGTATGAGGGATATCTCAAGAGGGCAAACGAAATGGTTTTGATTTCCTGTTCCTTTTTTTAAAAATCATATACTTTATGCTGCAAGTACAAATACCTGAATACTTTAAAGCAGGAAAAAATCCGTTGAGACAATGGATTCAGTCTTCCATGTGGAGATAATGTAACAAATAAAGTTACAAGAATCAGAAATAGAGATTTTGGAAGTTATTGGCTATAACTGGTCAAGTAGTGTTTCATAAAATCATTTAAATCTAGATTAGTTTTTGCTATTTTTTTACTCATGGTGGAAAAACCAATAATTAAACTGAAGGCATTGCCAGTATGATAGCTACAATCTTAGATGAGCCTCCACTTGAGTGAATTTGCATTTTTTTGAGTGATCACAAAATTCATTATAGTATGATGTACCATAATGAAAGCGACTCCAGAGTGCTAGAAAGCTGGATAAAGAACAAGTAAGCTTATGGGAAATGTGATGCTTTTTCCCCCTCTTGCTGAAGTTGATAATTAATAGCCAAAAGATGATTTAAAAGTCAAATTATAGAAGAACAGGGCAATATACATGCAAATCATGAACTAGGGTATTTAAGCAATTAGGCCATTATGTTGAGGCTTTGCATAGGAAAGGCATAGATTATAAGAATTCAGGGAGGGAGAGGAGAATGTCAAACTCACAATCACTGAAACCACTTATGGTGATGGAAATTTCTTAGGCATTCTTGCCTTAGAAATCTTTCTAAATCTATGCTGGAGAACAAGACTAACTTTTGCCTTAAGGGCTAATGAAATCTTATATAAGACTGATACCGAATAACTGATTTTAGGAACCATGACTTGATCATCTGGATATCTGGACTTATGGAAACAAGGGTTATGTTATACTATGTGCCAGACTATAGAAACCTAAGTATTTTTCAGACATTCTATGGATAAAAATATTTTGGCTTGGAATGTATAAAAGGTAAGAAAGGTTAAAATGAACACATGAACACAGCAAAATGAGTACTACAAAGAAGAAAAATACAAGAAATATTATCATTTCCTCCAATCTCAAGACCTATTATAATACTCAATGAATAATCTCAGAAGAACTAGCTAGTTTTACACCAGGATGTCACACAGATGATGCAATAGAGTGCCAGGTTTGCAGTCAAGAAGACCTAAGTTCAACTCTGGTCTCTGATACTAGCAAATCACTTCACTTATTTTTTAAACCACATTTTCCTCATCTGTAAAATGGGGATTGTAAAGTGCTTAACATAGTGCCTGGCACACAGTAAGTGCTGTATAAATGCCAGAGATGATGGCGATGATGATATGAAGAATCATAGGATTTGGAACTGACAGAGGACTTGTAAAGCATCTAGTCAAAATCCTCAGTTTTACAGATGAAGAAATTCTAGTAAAGAAATGTGACATTTCTTTCCAGAGTCAGATACACACCAAGTATCAGATCAAGAATTTGAATCTGAGATCTCTGTCCTTCAGTTTAGTTCTCATCCTGGTACTTATCAGATCTTGTCTGAGCAGATTCATATTACTTAATTCATATGACTTAGCTACGGTCCCATTCAGCAGCTAAGTGGTGCCATAGTGCACAGAGTGCCAGACCTAGAGTCAGGGAAGACTCATCCTCCTGAGTTCAAATTTGGCCTCAGACACTTACTAGCTATGTGATCCTGGACAAGTCACCTGACCCTGTTTGTCTGAGTTTCCTCATTTGTAAAATGATCTGGAGAAGGGAATGGCAAACCACTCCAGTATCTTTGCCAAGAAAATCCCAAATGGAGTATCATAGAGTTGGGCATACCTTGAACAACTGAACCATCCCTGGAATATTGCAAAGTGGCGCAATTTAGAGAATCCTTTCCTAATGAGGGAGAGCAGATGACAAAGGAAGGAGGTTATATTTTCAGCTGGTTCTAAAACAAAGACTTCAGATGGTCCTTTACATTTATTTAGTATGTAAGGTGTGCTCAACAATACCTGACTCTATATGCCACACACGACTCTTAGGTTTCATATTACTCTTTTGTGACGTCTTATCTGCTTAATTTTCCTTGCCCCAGAGATCATTCCCTCTGTTTCTCATCTACCATTTCTGTCAATCAGTCAATAAGAATTTATTAAGTGCCTAGTAAGTGTTAGCACCATGCTCAGTGCTAGGTTCTTGCCCTTGAGGCACTCACAGTCTAATGAAGACAGCAGTAAGAAAACCAGTCTGTACAAACAAGATCTCTATAGGACATATAGGAAAAAATCAACAGAGGGAAAGCACTACAATTAGTGGAAAATTTTAGGGATTAGAAAATGCTTCCTGCAGAAGGTGAGATTTTAACTGCAACTTGAAGGAAACCAGAGAAGCCAGGAGGCAAAGATGAGAAAGGAAAGCATTCCAGGCATGTTGTTGTTTCATCATTTTCAGTCTTGCCTGACCCCTTTGGGGGTTTTCTTGGCAAAGATACTGGAATGGTTTGCCGTTTCCTTCTCCAGCTTATTTTACAGATGAGGAAACTTGAGACTTATTCAGAGGTGTGGTCCAGGTATGAGGCACACCCTTTTCTCCCTAGTTCTTTCCCTACTCCTACAGACTTGTTTAGTTCCCCATATTCCTTAAGAAACTTTCCATTTACATGTCACAGAATAATAGAATTTGGAGGGCATTAAGTAGCCATGTAATCCAGTTTAAAGTCGAAAGGAATTGCCCCTCTAATATACTCAACAAATGCTTGTGTAGGCTCTGCTTGAAAGCCTCCAAGGAAGAGGAACTCTAAGGAAACTTGTTCCATTTTGGGATGGCTAATAGACAAGACAAGCCCTAGACTAATGTCCAGGAAACATTATATATTAATAAAAGGAGAAAGATGAGTTTATTAATGGTGTTATACATGTGTTCAACATTTTTTCAGCTTGATATAGTGAAAAGAACCCTAGACTATTCTAATCCAGACTCTGATTCTGTGACCTTGATTAAGTTGCTTAATCTCACAGGACCTTATTTTGTTGATTTGTAAATTGAAGGTGTTAGTCCAAATGATATCTAAAGTCAGTTGAGCTCTAAGATTAAAATTCTGTCTTACAGACACCTAAATATACTGAGTAGATTGCAGATTATCTGTCTCTCCATCACTTCACCAGGGTGAAGGAATGACTGTATGAATGAGTCATTATATGGGTAAGTCTGAGGGTGCTTGTGTTCTTTGTGACCCAGCATGTTGACAGGGTAAGAGGATAACTAGGGCCTTTCCTTGATATCAGCAGGGTCCCTGAATGAAAATTAGTATTCAGATGAGTCTTATTAGGGATCTGTCTCTGAGTATTTACTAGTATTCTGACTGTGTTGAGCAGGAGGCTGGTAGGGGATGGAGCATTATTAGGGAAAGAAGATAACTAGAAGTGGTCTAATTAGCTAACATCCATTCAGTTAGAGTTCCATCTGAAAGATGAGTGCATGGTAATTTCTATTGATTTATTTTGCATGGTTTAGCAAAATGACCTCTGGAGCAGGTAGAATCAGTAGCACAATCCAAAGTTCTTCCTGTCATCAGTCAACACAAGGTAGATCTAATAGAAAAATGGAGAAGTACATAACCTATGACTGACAACAACTCTAGATTCTAATAGACCAAAGTTTGTATTTGAAAGTTTTATGAATTAATTCTCTCCTGTATTTCTTACATTTCCCTCAGAAATTTGAAAAAGAAAGTTTTTTGGCCTTTGCAGAATCTCTGAACTTCATTTCTAGAGTAAGATTCAGTTTGCCTTCCAAGAGTCAAGGCAACCAATAAATATTTTAATAATAAACATTTATCACAAAAGATCCAATAGGAGTCAGACACAAGGCACAAACTAACAACATAAGTGGGGAAAACTGCAGTGTGGGTAGACTTGGAGCTTCTTCAGCCCCTTCTTGGTCCTGGTCCTCTCTAGTTTGGCCTTCTTTTTGGGATTTTGCCCTTCATTTTCTCTATTTCATTTTTTGTACACTTATCTACACCTGTTAGTCCCCTGCTCAGTTGCCAGGGAATAGGAATACATAGTATACCATGCTATAGGATATATGTGTGTATATATCTATAGATATATACACACATATACACACATATATATGTGTGTATATGTGTGAATATGTATGTATGTGGCAATATATGTGTGTATACACATACATATAGACATATATACATATGTGTGTATATATACATATATGTATGTGTGTATATTTAGGCTTATTATACTCAACAGACCCAGGGAATAGAAATACATAGTATATCATGCTATAGGATATATGTGTATACATCTATGTATGTATATGTGTATGTATGTATACATATATATAAATTATGCTTATTATACTCAACAAGCCCAAAACTGATCATGTGTAGTTTTGGTAAATCTTTACTAGAAGTCATTTTTATTTCTTTCTTGAGATTGAGATTCTCCCAGGTAATCTGAGATGTGCCTACACATATAAGCCAAGTCAAATAGACCATGGAATAAAGAAGAAATGGAATGCAAGAATAGAAGCACAAGCTATTCAATTATTCATTCAATCAATCATTCAAAAAGCATGTTTTGTCTACAATATATGTCACTAAGTTGAGTATTAATGTTACACAAAAACAAAAGGAAAATGATCCCTGCCCTCAAAGACTTCACATTCTAATGAGGAAGACAAACAGGTACATATATAATTATATATATATATATATGTATATATATATAATTATACCCAAAATGTATATATAGGTAGGAGGTAGCACTAGTAAACCCACCAGGTTGAGCTTTCATTCACAGAGCCAAGGGCCACATAAAGGGTTGTGGCTTTCACTTTCTGAACTGCCCACTTCTCACTTCTGGGCATGATTTGCTTTAAAAAAATTGGCATTCTAGGCACAGTCAAGAAAATGGAATGTGAAAGGAAAATGATTTCCTTTGTTCACTCTCAGTTTAGTGTACTTATGATTTCATATTTGTAATTTGTAAACATCTTGTGATTTTAATCTTGAGGTTTATGAATCCTGAATTCATTGCCAGTTTATAATAGTTCAATACTGCTCTTCCTTCTCATTCAGAAGTTGTAAAATAATTCCCAAGCCCCTGATGTGGTTCAAACCAAATCTTTTGTCTCTCTAGGATGAGTAATGTAACTCCCTCTCCCTCCCTTTGCCTTTTCTCTTCCTTCTCTTCATCCTCATTCTCCTCCTCCTCCCTCATCATCTTCTTCATCATCTTCTCCTTTTTCTTCTTATTCTTGTTCTTCTTTCCTTTCTCCTCCTCCTTTTCTCTCTGTCTTTGTGTCTTCCCCACCCCACCCCCTTATGGAGACTTAGAATAGAGCTTAGTGTTTCTCTTGTTCAATAGCTTGATCACATTTTCAGACATAAGAATCAAAGCAAACTTTTAAAGCAAAGGTAAAAAAATGCCTTTCAAACCATAGAGAAGCAGTGGTAGTGGTAGGGATGTGTATAATGAGTAAATATCCCACCATAAAATTGCACCTCTCCAAGGAGAAGCAATGAAGGGATCTCATTAGTTGCCTCTCTTTACAGGATGGCCTGGCCAAGCAATATAAGATTTGCTCTCCATATAATCTGTCCTTGCATCATTCTCACCACTTTGGTTCAGCACTTCCTAGAGATATTCAGAACCTTTGGGTTCTTTGAGAAAAGAGTTTTTAGGCATACCCTGAAGAATCAACTGGAAAGGGGAGATATTTTAGATGGGTAGACCAGTCAGAGGTTCAGGAGAATGATGAAAAGTATATTATCTTGGAGTGGTTTGTGTGAGTAGTGGAGAGAATCGGATGTGTACAAGAGGTGTTGTAAAGCGAATAATTATATTTGGCAACCGTTTGGATATGTGCATTGAGAGAGAATGAGGTGTCAAACATGACACAGATTCAGTGTCAGAGCTCTTTATTATTAATGTCACCTCTTCAAATAATTCAGAGATGCATATTTATAAAGTTGTCTAAAAGACCTTTTTAGCTGTGGCTCAAATCCAGCTCAAATTGTATTTAATGAGGGTAGAGTATGCTTCTTTAATCCCCATGTCATTGACCCTGGTAGCTCCAAGAATAAGATAGGTGAAACTGATCATAGATATCTTTGATGTCTTAGACTGTGCTAAGACAATCAAGAAACAAGGCAAAATTTAAAGAGAATAAAAAGAAGGGAAAAGAGAAAAAGGGAGACAGCATGAAAGAGCATAAAAGGCATAAGGTAAACGAGAAATCTGACAGATGACAATTTATGATTAAAAGAGAAACATATTTGGACTGAAAAAAAGGAGGAGACAGAATGGAAGGAAAAAGAGAAAAGAAGATTATTTATGGACTGTCATAACAAATATACTGGGAAAGAATAAACAAGTATCACTTTGATAGACAACATGATTCTTTGTTTAGAAAACCCTAAAGAAATAGTAAATACACTAAATGAGCTTCAGTAAAGTATACACACACACACACACACACACACACACACACACACACACACACACACACACACCTATTTAAATCTTTGCTTTCATACGGGTCTTGATTACAATCATTTCAGGTGCTACCCTGCTCTAAGATTTAGCTCTCATTTCAACCAGAAATCTACTTTGCATCTGAAAATATTAAACATCATGAAAAGCACTAGCAAATTTGTGGAACATAATTTTTTATCTTTTTTTGGAATGATATTGTTCTAATTACATGTGAAAACAATTTTAACATTCTTATTTTAAAATCTTGAGTTCCAAATTCTCCTATTCCCTCCTCTCCCCCTTCCTGACATGGTGAGTTGACATATGTTATATGTGTGCAATCATGCAAAACATATTCCCATATTAGGCATGTTGTGAAAGAAAACACAGACCAAAAAAACCCCCATAAAATTCAGTTCTTTCTCTGAAGGTGGATAGAATAGGGGAACATTCTTTAAATGATGGTGGGGAGGGCAGAGCCAAGATGGCAGAGTAGAAACACAAACAAATACTAGTTCTTCCCCCATAGCCCATAAAATACCTGTAAAGAAAGACTCTCAACAAATTCTAGAGCAGCAGAAGCCACAGAACAACAGAGTGGAGGAGATCTACAGCCCAAGGTGACTTGAAAGGCTGATGAGAAACATAGCACTGGACTCAGAGTGGAGCCTAGCCCAATGACTCTGGGAGGATGAGAGCAGGCATTGGGGGTGGAATCCCTAGTCACAGTAGCAGCAGTTCACAGATCCCTCAACTCACAAGTGCCAAAGGTCAATGACAGGGTTTTTTCAGCTGGCCAAGAAGGGAGAAGGGCCTTCCCATAGCTCCAGCCTCAGGCAGCAGCCAGAGAGGATGCATCAGGTAGGCAGCAGCAGCTTCTACAGCAGCCCACATACATTGTTTGATCATAAAACCCCTGGGGGCACTGAGCAGTTGATTCTTACCTCAGCCCTATGTAGCAGCCCTGCCCCCACCTAATACACCTGAGGGATTTGAGCAGCTGATCTTTATCTCACAATGAATGTTGGCCCCACCCCCACAACTTGTCTGAATCTCAGCCACCAGTGCTGGCTTGGCAGAACTGGAGGTGAGGTGGTTGTGAAGAGGAAACTTTACTAAGATTTTGGGCACAAAATTTTGGCTTGCTCCCAGACCAGTGTACACACTTGATTGTACCACCTAGGAGAAACTGAGATCTTATAGATCCCCAGAGTATACCCTACTCTTGACAAAGGATCCAAAAGTCAAGGAACTGGTTGGGAAAATGCCCAAAAAAGGGGAAAAAATAAGACAACAGAAGGTTACTTTCTTAGCGAACAGATATCTTCTCCCATCCTTTCAGATGAGGAAAAAC
>CM053769.1:617898729-618125231 GCA_028658325.1 Potorous gilbertii | reverse complement strand
AGGAAAAATTAGGAAGAGAAATGAGAGAGATACAAGAAAATCATGAAAAGCAGGTCAACAACTTGCTAAAGGAGGCCTAAAAATGCTGAAGAAAATAACACCTTGAAAAATAGGCTAACTCAATTGGCAAAAGAGGTTCAAAAAGCCAATGAGGAGAATGCTTTAAAAAGCAGAATTAGTCAAATGGAAAAGGAGATTCAAAAGCTCATTAAAGAAAATAGTTCTTTCAAAATTAGAATGGAACAGATGGAGGCTAATGACTTTATGAGAAACCAAGAAATCACAAAACAAAACCAAAAGAATGAAAAAAATAGAAGATAATGTGAAATATCTCATTGGAAAAACAACTGACCTGGAAAATAGATCCAGAAGAGACAATTTAAAAACTATGGGACTACCTGAAAGCCATGACCAAAAAAAAAGAGCCTAGACTCATCTTTCATGAAATTACCAAGGAAAACTGCCCTGGTATTCTAGAACCAGGGGGCAAAATAAATATTGAAAGAATCCGCTGATCACCTCCTGAAAGAAATCCAAAAAGAGTAACCTCTAGGAACATTGTGGCCAAATTCCAGAGTTCCTAGGTCAAGGAGAAACTATTTCAAGCAGGTAGAAAGAAACAATTTGAGTATTATGGAAATACCGTCAGGATAACACAAGATCTAGCAGTTTCTACATTAAGGGATCGAAGGGTATGTAATATGATATTCCAGAAGTCAAAGGAACTAGGACTAAAACCAAGAATCACCTACCCAGCAAAACTGAGTATAATACTTCAGGGGGAAAATGGCCATTCAATGAAATAGAAGACTTTCAAGCATTCTTGATGAAAAGACCAGAGCTGAAAAGAAATTTGACTTTCAAACACAAGAATCAAGAGAAGCATGAAAAGGTAAACATGAAAGAGAAAACATAAGGGACTTACTAAAGTTGAACTGTTTACATTCCTACATGGAAAGACAATATTTGTAACTCTTGAAACTTTTTTCACTATCTGGATAGTTGATGAGATTACACACACACACACACACACACACACACACACACACACACACACAGCACAGGGTGAGTTGAATAGGATGGGATCATATCTAAAATAATGAAATTAAGACGTGAGAGAGGAATATATTGGGAGGAGAAAGGGAAAAATGGAATGGTGCAAATTATCTCTCATTAAAAAAGCAAGTAAAAGACTTTTCAGTGGAGGGAAAAAGGGGAGAGGTGAGAGAGAAAACATGAAGCTTACTCTCATCACATTTGACTCAAGGAAGCAATAACATGCACACTCATTTTGGTATGAAAACCTATCTTACAATACAGGAAAGTGGGGGAGAAGGGGATAAGCAGAGTGGGGGGATATGATGGAAGGGAGGGCAATGGGAGGAGGGAGCAATTAGAAGTCAACACTCTTGGGGAGGGACAAGGTCAAAAGAGAGAATAGAAGAAATGAGGGATAGGATATGATGGAGGAAATATAGTCTTACACCACACAAATATTATGGAAGTCATTTGCAAAACTACACATACATGGCCTATATTGTATTACTTGCCTTCCCAATGGGGGAAGGTAAGGAGGGAGGAAGGAAGAGAAGTTGGAACTCAAAGTTTTAGGAACAACTGCTGAGTATTGTTCTTGCATACAACTGGGAAATAAGAAATACAGGTAATGGGGTATAGAAATTTATCTTGCCCTACAGGACAAAAGAGAAGGCGGGGATAAGGGAAGGAAGGAATGTTAGAAAGGAGGGCAGATTGGTAATAGGGGTAATTAGAATGATCAGAGTTTTGGGGTGGGAGGCGGGGAGAGATGGAGAGAAAGTTTGGAACTCAAAATTTTGTTGAAATGAATGTTGAAAACTTAATTATATAAATTTTAAAAAAATTAAATAAGATATTAGCAAAAAGAACATATTTACACATTCATCTGTGTCAGTCTGATGGATAATAAAACAAATCTCAATTGTTAAAAAATATTGATGCTGGAGCACACTAGGATTGATTTCTGAGTTATAAGATGAGGTTATATAAGACATTAATCATAATATCTCATAGTTAGAACACATTGTAACTTGTGTGTAATTTTCAAATCAGCAAATTAATTTTTTTCTCTTCATTTTTAAGACAGGAGTTGTTTCCATATTTGATTACATTTTTAAAAGACCTCTGGATTACAATCAATACTTGCACCGAGATGATCGAGAGCATGCCAAAAGTATAGGACTCAAAGTTAATGAGGAGGTAACATTTACACATGACTGTGGTCATGTGCTTTTTAAAGAAAGTTAAAAGAAATAATACATTCAATTAATGTTAATTTTGTAAGAACAAAAAAACTAAACTTGATGTAAAGGTTTCTTTATATAGCAGGATTCCAGCAGTTATCATGCATCTGAATGTGTACTGCAAAGTGTGACATACCCCATGTTCTTTTATGTCTCAGTATTTTATTTAGAATAACCATTAGTGGTGTCTTTTTTTTTAATAGGATATTGTTTATATTTCAACTGGCTCCTCCTTTGAAAGTGGTTTGTTTCTTGTAGATAATATTTTGAAAGAACGTTCTACAAATGCCTATTATATACCTTGTCTACAAAGGTCACAACAATCGTTGAAATATAGAGCTAAAAAGACCCTTATGACAGCAAGGATTCAAGTGTATATTGTGTGTGTGTGTGTGTGTGTATGTACTTTACTGAAGGTATTAATTGGCTTATTTAGTTTATTTGCTATTTCTCTAGGGTTTTCTAAATGAAATTATATTATCAAATAGATACTTGTTGATTCTTTCCCAACGTATATGGCTTTTAATTTCTTTCTCTGGTCTTATTGTCATTGTTAACAATACTAGAATGATGTCATATAATAGCAAGAAGGTATTCTTGCTTTACTATTGCCTTTAATAAGAGATTATCTAATATTCTCCCATTACAAATAATTCTAGCTTTTCATTTTACATATGTACTTTTATCAAATTAAAAATAGACACTCTGTACCTATGCTTTGAGAGATTTTAGTATATATGAGTATTGTACTTTATCAAAAGATTTTCTGCATCTCTTGATATAAAACTGTTGTTTGGGATGTTTTGATAATTTATATTCATTGTTTGCCAACTGTGGAACCATCCTGGTTTTCTTTGAACTGGTATAATTTGGACATGGTCATAATGAACAATTCTGTGGATATGTTTCTGTAACCTTTCTCTTAGACTTTTATGTAGACTTTGTTTCAAAATCTAAAGTGTTCATTAATGCTTTTTCTTTACTTAATCCCTCCTTGATAGTATTAGGGCCATTTTTATCTCATGAAAGAAGTTTAATTGAGATTTTGCATCTTAAATTTTAAGAAGAGTTGGTTTAGTGTAATTATTCATTGCTCTTTAAACATATGATAGAATTCACATGTAAATCCACTTAGATCAAGGTTTATTTTTTTTTCCTTTGGCATTTATTTTGGGGCTTGTTCAGTTTCCTTTTCTGAGACTGGGTTGTTTAAGATCTTTCTTCCATTTTCTGTTAATGTAGATGTTTTATGTTTTTGTAGGTAATCATCTATTCTTTTTTAGTTCTTAGTTTTTCTGGTATATTAATGTATATAGAAGGTTGATATTCTATTTCTTTGTCTTTTGTTGTGATTTTTTTTTTAAATTTTGTCCATTTGATTTTACCTTTTTTGTTTTTGATTAGGTTAAAGTTTTATTTGTTGTTTTCAAAATTCACTTTTTTTACTTTCATAATTTTTATAGTATTTTTTGTTTGCTATTTTATCTGTTTCCCACTTAATTTTAATGAGGAAGACAATATGAGGCAACATGAAAATGACTAGTTATGTAAAGGATTCCTGTAAAATAGGTGAAGTTAGCATGAATGCAAAAGTTTTCTTGAATATGTACTTGGCAGTGGACTACAATGCTGTCATCCTAAGTCCAGTTTAGCTAGATTTGGAGAGGCAGTGAGTAATATAGATTTTGGCTACAGCAACTACCAAGTTGAAGTACTGCTTTCTGCCCTGTTGGAGGAAGGACTCATATCAACAAAATTGGGCATCATTCAAGCATTGCAATATATTTTACATGTATTTGCATGTATCTATATAGCAATAATCTACAATAGAACAAATATGGGCTTTAAAGTTGGAGAACATGGATTCAAATCCTTGTTCTACTGTTTATTTTCTAGGAGTACCATGGGTAAAGTTATTCACATCTCTGGATGTCAGGGTTTTTCTAGTCTATAAATGGAGGCCATTGGACCATAAGATCTCAGAGGTTCCTTTCAGCTCTAAATCTATGATCCTGTGGACAGGAAGGGTTCAGGTGCGATCTAGATTTCCTTTGTCTTTTACCTTTTTAAGAAGGTTACAACCAAATTATGATTTTTTGTCAGTTTGGAAATGCCATTATTTTACTTACAAAATATTCCCATTGTCTCATGTCTTGTAGAGATTTATGAGAAGTTAATCACTCAATGGATTTTTGCACTTTTTTTATGGTCCTCTTGCTTCCCCTAAAGATTTTGTCAAGGGTTGCACATGATGATGTTAATGGGCCATTTCATTCTTTTCCACAATAAATAAGCAGGCCTGCCTGAGCCTAAACATTATGACCTTGTATAATCCTGACAGACATTATTACTACAGCAAGAAGCAATAGGATGGACATGATCATGGGTCATTCTGATTTTAGTCAGTATATGACGTATAAAATGTCTTCAATTTTCAATAGGAATGGGAAAGACCTATTGGAGTATTGACATCTTCTCTTTATGGAAGACATATATATAAGCCTGTGGAAGAGTTGAACAGAGAGCACGTGAGAGTTAACCATGTGAAGGAAGAGTTCTACCGGAAGAATTCTATCACTTGCATGGAAGAACCTGGTTTTGGGCACATTGCTCCATCCTAATGTTGATACAACGCATTACGTCAATTGAAGTGAAGTGGAAATATATAGGCATAGAAAGGGTGAGGTTAAAAGGACCAGCAAAGGTTGATTTAGTTTTTACCTTCAATTATATTTTTTAGAAATAAGTCTACTAGGACTATAGTTATGGATATGATAGTTGTCATGACTACTTGGCTAAATATTTTCAATGGAGAGCATCTGAAAATTTTTACTTATTAACCATTTTTTTTGCATAGTTTGAGGACCTGGTGCAAAATTTCTAAAGCATATTTTGTAGTTAATATATTTTATGTCAAAGTTATTTTGATTAAATGACATACTGTTTTCCTATAATATGTCCAAAAGTAACCTAATAAAATATTTTTCATCTGTTGTGATGAATTTCTTTGATTTCTTTCCTTGGAAAATATAATTTTAGAGTGTTTCTAGGGAATTCATCTTCTGCAATAGGCAAAAACAAAATCAACCCTGAATATTCAACACCTTTTTTCCCTAGTATTTTTCCAAATTCTAGGGCAGTTCTAATTTGTTTTTACTCTTAACAAACAGCAATCAAATCATCACACACAAAAAAAGGGGTTATGGGAAAAGGCAGTGTAAATCTACCAGTAATTTAGAACTTGTTGTTTAGAAGGAAGGAACTAAAGTTTCTCTTTACAATGTACTTGCATTATAATATATTTGGATTGTTTTTATTTTTGAAGCACCCATGTATATGCAATATTAAAATATAATTTTACTATAGAGGTGATTTAAAATTTCTGATTTGGAAGATAATTATAACATTATTCATGTCAAAGGCAATTCACTTGATGTGGTCCCTTGGAATAAATATCCTTTACTTAATATGACTTAGTTTATTACAGTTAGGTATGTGACATAATTAAATTTAATTCTGCCTTTCCCATCATTAAGCTTATTGCTATGAATTTATGAAAAGAATTATTAAAGAAACTATGCTACTAAATTGGCAGTTATTTCAAAGTTAAGTAACCACAGAAATACTTCTTTATTCATCCTAAAGGCCTTGTCTATGTAGTTGCCTTTTGATTTTGAAAACAGCGTGGCACAATTTATTCTGAATTCCTTTGAGAGCATCCTTTAAGCATTTTGAGCTTGAGCTGTAGAGATTGATGTCTGTTAATTGTCCCCTCAATCATAATTACCAAGAAAGTCATTAATTTCTTAAGTGATACTTTGCTCTTCAAAGAAAAGGATGATTAATTATGGTAATTTAGTCACAAATTATATTTTGAAGTTGACTGGTATAAAATCAGCCTCCTCCACAAAGCCTTCCTCTGATGTGTCTCTGTGGTGTGGACATGACCCTACATTTTTGAAGGCAATGCCAATGGAGGCAAAGCATTGGTAGGTTCTGCCAAATTAGAAGAACTTATAGTCTTAATGATTATCTATGCCTACTTCCTTGCAACCAGGTTATGAAGGATGAAGAGACCCTTTCCTAGGTAGGCTGGCTACTCTATTGATATCTATGTTGTCCATAGCAACCCCTATAACAGCAAAAGTTAGCAAATTGCCTTCAATCTTATGTGGCTACCTTCCAGTTTTGCAGTGATTGTAAGAAGAGTGGTGGGAAAAAGCTGTCTAGGGTTCTAAGAATCATGCTGTTTTTAGGTCATCTACACATATTAACTTGTTACAATAATTATAATATCTTACTCCAGTGATATAGGAGACATTTCTACCAGAGAAACTAAATATTATCTGTATAACATTGTTTTATATATATGTGTGTGTGTGTGTGTGTGTGTGTGTGTGTGTGTGTGTGTATCTGTATGGAAAGATGGCTCATGTCTCTCCATTGAGAGATAAATGAATTGGTGGAATTGGTTTTATCATATATACAAAGGTAAACAGAAAAATTTTATGGGATATTGGATCATCTTGTATTACTGTGTTCATGATGATGTTTTGGAAAAAAAATACCATGGAGATAATTGCAATTTTGTACCAATATCTGTTCTAGAATATGAGAAGGCAGGAAAGTTATATGAATTTGATAAAACTCTCAAAATCAGATAAGCACATACATACTTGGTAACCTTTCAGTGCAAAGGTATGCATAAAAGAGAATGATGAAAAAATATTAGAAAACATGCTTCAGAAATAAATGAAAAGTCAAAAGGCTTGTTGCCCATACAGAAGTCTCTCACCAAAGATCATACTTTCTTCAAGAAGAGAGAGGGGGAATTTCAAAAAATAGTGAGTATTGAATGACATCACAAAAACATAAAATTGGTTATACTTTGGAAAGGAAATGACAGTTGCTGATACAGGAGTTACTGCTGAATTAGTTGTGTATAGTCAGACAACTGACATGAAAAGATCAATATCAAAAAAGAAGTGGACAACAGTGAGGAGGCCAAAAGAGTGTAAAAACAACTTCAATCAGCAAACATTTGGGACAAGGAAAAGATACAGCATTCAAAGAAAACAATAGTTTGAAATGTAATTTGTAAAACTAAAAAGAAGGGTGATAGATTACAAAACAATGAGAAGCAATAGAGGGGAACAAAAATTTATGCAAAGATTGACATGGTAGCAAATGGCCTTCATTATTGAGTGGATACTTTCTACATAGTGGCTGTGGAAAACTGGTAGATAAAGGGGTCTATGGTGTTAAGAATCATGGTATTTTTTAGGCCGTCCATCCATATTAACTTAGCCGTTGTTACCATAGCTGTATTAACTTTTTCTAGTGATTGAAAAGACATTACCTGAATTTTGATGGTATAATATTGTTACTACAAATGAAACTTTTTTATGAAAGGATATCATAGCTAAATGAAAAGATGGCTCATTGATTCTTCATGGAGGGACAAATGAAGAATTGGTGGAATTGCCAGAACATCTTAAGAGCATTTAAGATAAAAACTTTAAGCAGAACAAGAGTGGAAAAGATCTGTAAAGAATTCTAAACAATATTCTTAGCTCCAAGGGTAGTGAACTCATAATTTTTGGACTCTCACATTTATCTCCAATGTGCTATAGGAATAAACAGTAATTACACACACACACACACACACACCACAAAAAAACAAAGTTGTGAAGTATAGCTGGTTTATACTAAGTATATATAGAGGAGATCCACAATGTAGGAAACACAATTTTTAAGGAATTAAGAAGATGTTTGAAAGAGACCAATCAAAGAAATGTATGCCTAGAAAAGGAAAAGTCAGCCAGTCACATTATGAGTGAAAGATAACACATGACTAGCCTGCATGTTTCTCTGTGTAATGTAAATAAAATTAGTACCAAGTACATCAATTTGTTCTGAGGTGTTCTTAAGTTCCACATCCTCCTAATGTTTTAAGAAATCTAGAGGAAGTCCCCCACTTATGGAGAGAACTCCCATCCTCCATGGAGGATTTTTAGGAAAATATGGCCAAATATACAAAGTGAAACTAAAGAAAAGCAACTGGATGAGACCAAGAATGCACACATGCATACACATACACAGACTAGACTGGAGGTATCAATTGTCAAGGCACTGAGAGACTAATATGCAGGATATCTGAAAAAGGCCAGGATAACAAAGGCGTGGCAAAAAAACCCAACCAAACAAAAAAAATCCCACAACTAATCACAGACCTTATTAATACTGAAAAAAAAAGATGACCAAGAGGATAACAGTTAACCACTGACTGTGTGTCCCATGTGTGCAAAATCTTTATGAGTCAATCTCCCAGTGCATCATGGTACTTTCAAGAAGCTTATTAGTGTGGAACAACTAAACTTTCACAAATTATAACTGACAATGTATCACATGTCTGCTGTCCTATAGTTAACTGAAAATGAATGAACAATTGTTACCTCATTATGCTTAGTTTGTTAATTACTGCCCTCCACCCACCAAAAAAAATCCAGCAGAAAAAAACATCATCTTATAGGCTCTCTTACATAAAAATATCACCCTATCATATGGATATACATTAGAATCTTCATGATCCTTGGAATGCATAACGGAAATAACTTTTCAGGACACCTCTGATAATAAATAGGCAAATCATAAATCAGGTGTGTTTGTCAGAAATATTCATCACTGTGATGTAGGAGCTGTACTGTAGAATTCAGATCAAGGAAAAATTCCCTATGGATAGTGAGACCTTCCAGATGCCCCACTTTGAAAACAAAAATAAGCTGCTTGAGTCAGTCTCCAGGACACAGCACAGTCTTCTAGAAGAGATCAGTAGTCGTGCAAAAGAATCTGACTTTTCAGTGCATACAGAAAAGACAAAGTGAATGAAGAATATTTATGACTCAGATTTCAATATGCATTTGATGGACATTTGGAGAGTTTGTTGGTCATTACGTGTGTCAGTGATAGGCAACACAGAAGGACAAAATAAGGCCCAGAATTTCTTAGGACGAGAACAGGCATGTTTGCTTCCAGGAAATTTCAAATTTCCTCACAGATCCTGAGTTTCCCATGAAAACAAAGGCTTTTTGAATCTGACATTTTGCTTATATTACTTGATGGCAGTGAGATAAAGAATATAAATATTGATAGCAAATTAAAAATAGGCATCATAAAAAGGGCAATGGAGAGGCACCAAATGGGCATAAGCAGGCTATAAGTTAGAATTAACAAGAAACTCCAGGGAGGAGTAATAAAAGATGAATCTTATCATAGGAAATAAATATGTGTGGAGAGTGACAGTTGGACAGGCAACATTCTCCACTAATACCCTTGCAATGTCAGGAGAAAAGAAGGCCTTCAGGACTTTGGATAGACCTTCTCTCTGTTTTCATGGGAAGACCTAGACAAGAACGGCACAAGACGAGTAGGTATAGATGGGGGGTGATTGGCATAATGTGAGAGAACTCCTGAAATGATCAGATTGTATCTCCATTTGAGTATGGTTATTATTTACACAAGAATTGAAGGTGTGGAAAAGTTGCCTTTTACACTATTGGTAAGAATGACTGGTCCTTATTAATTTTTACATGGTAAGGCTTAAATTACAGAGGACTTTAAAAGATATTTTTATCATATCATTTCTTTATTTTGTGGCAGGGAGCCGGACTGACAGGGAAAGGAAATGCATTCTGATCTTGCATAGATACAACCTCAAAAGTAACAAATATACAAAATAACATTAAAGTTCTTGTAGAGATAAGCTAAAATCTTCAGACACACTAATTTTGTTTCGATCTACCAAACTGTCACCAGTTAGTCAATGATGCTTATTCAAAACCCCTGTATACAAAATGTTATGAAAACAGAAGACACAGGTTGCACCATTCAGAAACTGAAAATTAATGGGAATATTGGCCATACATAAAAAAGCCATGAGTTTGCATTCACCAGAAGATAGATTGAATAAGTTAAAAATGAATAAGCAATCTGAATATTCAAAATGTCATATCAAAAAAAGAACTAGACTAGGTACCTTTTGATGCTATGACTGGGTGTGGGTGGCAGGTAGAGTTTTAATCAAGGGACTGAGACAATCACAAATAAAATAATTTCAACCTCCTAAAATTGGCTATAATGTGAACATAAACCCCCTTTTGTACACTGAGGAAATGCATATGTCCTCAATGAACTGTGTTATATAGTCATAAGCCATGGATTTGAAACCTGAGAAGGTGAGTTTAATTCATAACATTGGCACCTCCAACATGCAGTACTTTGAACATGTCCTTTACCTCTCTGGGTCATAATTTACTCATTTATAAAATTAAAATTCAATGTAATTGGATAAAATACGTATAAAATGAATGGTTTGGACTAAATAATCTTAAAAGTCCTACTCAGCTCCAAATTTATTATCCTTTGATCCCATGGTTCAAGAAAGGTCCTCATACTATCAAGGGTAGTCTTAATGAGTTTCACTGAGTAAATGAGCACTAATAGTGATTTACTATCAATGGTTAATGTCCAATTTCTATGAGATTTTGTGATTATTTTTCGCATCTTGCCTAAGAGCATACCAGTATACCATATCCAAGCTACCACGAGGCACCCCTTTCCCTCCTTGCCTCTCCCCTGATTCAGGCAACCTAGAACCCATGCTTGATTGTTTGCATAGCTTGAGTGGAATGGGAGTCACCAATTCCTTTCAGGTGGCTTGGAGGACCACCAGCCTTACTATTTAGCCATCTTCTGTGCTTGTAGACCTCTGGCACAATTGTCTGACTTCTTAATGGACCCCTGACCTTGCCATCTGCCATATTACTAAACCATTAGGACTTCTAGGTCTTTTCATCTATTCTACAACTAACCTTCCTTTTATGCGCTATTTCTTCCAATGAAAGTGTGAGCTTCTTCAAGATTGCCTTACCTTTTTCTATTTATAAATGCAGTAATTGGCACATTGCAAGCACTAAATAAAAGTTGTTTTTTTAAAATATTTTTCATTCAAGTCTCAGAAATAGAGCCCTGGGAAATTTATTGTTGTTCTCTAAGATAGTTAAGCCAATAATGACATGGTTTTATAAAGCTAGCAATAGTGATTTTGAAAAGTCAGTCAGCTTCTATTACCAAAAGTCTAATTTTAAAGCATGAGAAATACACAAGATATTTTTTATCTGTTTACTAATATTGTCCTACCATTGGTGTACAGCCAAGTTTGAACTTTATGAGGTTAAAGTTCCTATGGTAGATGGCCTCCCAAATGACCGCTTTTCCATTACCTCATATTACAGCATCTCCTACCAGACTGTTTTGATGGGTGTTAGACAAGGCTCTCAGGGAAGCCAGCCGGCAGAATGGCAATTCATCACTCCAACAGATGGTCCAGTTTTAAACCTAGGAAATCCTACTGGGGAAATCTATAAACAAGACTTCTATTGCCATTCTTAGGTATTTAGCAAACAACAGAGGGAGCAGTGCTGTAAGGGATATATTTCATGAAATTTTCTGATGTTTGTCAGAAATGTGTAATGGGAAAATAATACTGTTATAAGATAGCAGGAAATATTTTTCCATTTCATTTATTTATTAGGCCAAATAAGTGATAAGAAAGTATGTGCAAACCTTGTCTGGATAAAAAGTGGTGATTTTTTTATTCCACTTTTCATTAAAAACATTTGACAATATATACGTGTATACAGACTCATACATATATGCATATATATGTGTGTTTCTGTATGTATATATATATATATATATATATATATTCTTTCTAATTCTCTGTCTCTTCTGTCTCCTTTTTCTGTGTGTTTGTGTTTCTGTGTTTTTCTCTGTTACTGTCTCTCTAACTAGAATTTGTAGAAGAGTTACTGGTCTGCAACACTGATATAGAAAACTTCCCTATTATAGTTCCCTACCCCAATGAAATAACAGGCCCAATTTAAAACACACACACATCTGTGTGTGTACACACATATATAGACATACATACACCTGTTGGAAGCAGTGTGACACCAAGACTGTATATCATGTTACTTCTCAAATGTATACATGTTTATCTATATGGATGAATCAATATATAAATATATAAAACATATATATGAACATAAACATACAAGATGTATGTATATGTACATGTATGTGTGAGTATAATATATGTACAGAAAAGGATGTGTGTATTTAGGTATCATAATCCCCATGTAGCATCATGACAACATATAGCTTAGGTCAGACTTGATCTGGATCTGCCCAAGTTCTTTGGAAATCAGACTAGACATGATGTCAGGTCACAGCATCCTGCAGCAGATGTCCAAGGTGCTTTTCTTCCGTTGAGCTTCATCTTTCTAGGTCATTCATACCTGAAAGTCATGGGGAGGCCAAACAAGACTGATTCTAAAATTGATCAAGAAAACCACATCCTCCTGATGCTCAGGGAGTTCTTTCTCAAATGTGTTGTCAGTATGTCAGAAGGAAAACAGCTGGGGAGAACTGTCTCCCTTATGTTATATCAGGGAAGAGCGGGAAAAAAAAGGTGCGTGGAGAAAGACACAAGGCACAAGACAAAGTACATATAAATTTTTAATGAATTAACCTTACAAAAGACAATGACTTCAAAACATGATGTATTTTGTACAAAACTGGTCCTGTGTGGTGAGGACTCATTGGCTATGGGATCCAAGGTGGTTCTAGAAAGCCATCACTGGTAGCATCGCAGGGTGCCTGCGGGCTGCCACTGGTTATGAGACACACAGGTGAAGACATTTAAACTAATATGGAGGGACAGAATCAACCTATTTACAAATACTGGGTATTTTAATATTAGACTAGTGGATGCGGTTGGGGAGCTACTGTATTTTCCAGAAAATAACATGCACCAGAAAATATTATACACCCCCTAGTTTTATTGCCTTTAGAATTGTTTTGTTTGTTTTCCTTCTAATATTGTAAGTCCTTTCATTCTTTTCTTCTTGTTTATCCTGATTTTGTTTCAGTCTTTTCTCCACTCAAGAGTAAACACAGTGCAAATGGCAGTACAGTCGTCTAATCCCTTGGTATTCACTGCAAGTGTCCCAGCATGTCAGAAAAGAGATGTGTGAGCCACTGGGACATGCAGACTCTTCTGCACAAATTCCAGATAGCAGAAAATAGCACACACATTCAAATCAGGGGAACAGAAAGTGTGGGACACTTTTCCTGAAAAGAGGATATATTTTGACAACTCCAGGCATAATTCTTCAGGATGCCACATTTGCCTGGGAAAGGGACCTTGCCATTTCTGTATGTACAAAATATGTCTTCAGTTCACCTTTTCCTTTCACATTGATTATTCCTCTGCAAGTGCACATGTATCCTAGTGTCTGTAAGACAATATTTGTCTCCTCAGTGACCTGAAATATAAGTTTTAAAAACATAATTAGTATAGACAGACTGGAAAAACTGAATCATGTCTCAAAATCTCCTTCCTCCCCATTAAGTTTGTGTATATGTACACATATAAATATATGCATATGTAAAGACACAGATATGAGTTCATGTGTATATACACACATTATTTATAAATGCATATGTAGTGTATACTTATGGATACACAATTATTTTCCTAAGAAAGACACTTGCCAGTGACTGTCATGAATGTGGTCATTAATACATTTATTATTCATTTGCCAGTCAGAAATACTCCCAAATCCCAATCTGATTTTTAAAGATAAGCCTTTTGTTGTTCTACAGAACAAAACTTAAGAATTCAACCTCTTATAACAAGGGGGATTTGTCATGCTATAGATGTAGTATTTCTAGACCCAACTAAATAAATACCACTTTCTATGCTACTTTGCAATTATGAAGCCTAACCATAGCATTATAGACTTAGAACTAGAAGGAATCTCAGATGCTATCTAGTCCAAACCCTTCATTTTGCAGATGAGGAAACAAAGGACCAAGGTCATGTTGGAAATTAGTGACATTTGAACTGAGGTCCTTTGTCTAGGTTTCTTGATCAATTTCTGAATCAGTGCAGCCCTGGAAGACCCACAGCATACCAAGATCACCACTAGTATCATTTTGGAATGTGATTATGAGGAAGTATTAAGGTTATATCTTATTAGAAGAATAAACAACATTCTGAAGCAGTTGTGTGCAGTGATTAGATTTGAGGGAAGACAGAAATTCCTTTAAATAATTAAAAGGTAGCATAGTCTAGTAAAAGAGCATTGGACCAAGTGTTACTGACCTGGGATCTAGTGTTGGCTCTGTGACTAATTAGTGCTGTGATTTGGAGCAAGTCATTTAGGATAATGGAATTATAGATTTAGACCTGGAAGAGGATCTCAGATGTTATCTGTGATGATATCCTAAGTTTACAAATAAAGAAACTACAACCCAGAGAAGTAAAATAACCTGCACATGGTCACACATAGCAGAAATGGCAGAGCTATGATTTGACTCCTCATTCAGCATTCTTTCTGGTATACTCTGCCTCTGGGCCTCAGTTTTTGTAGCTACAAAATAAAGGAGTTGGATTGTGGAAAGAGCTGATTGTGGATTTAGATTACCTGGATTGGGATACCTAAGGATATCTGGAAATTCTCTTCCTGGCACCACTCACATGCCCTGGAGCAAGTCACCTAACCTTTATAGGGCTTGGATTCCTCATCTATGAAAGATGATCCCATGACTAGAAAGTTTCTAGGAATCTTTCTATCTCCAAAGTTCACTAATTCACTAAGGACTCAGACTGCTTTTGAAATTACAAATGACCTTAAGGCATTAGAACTCTTGCCTGGCTTGCAGCTGTGAGGAAAAACAAACACACAGACAAACTTTTGGTTAAACTTGAACCCAGCCTTTATTTTTGCTACCTGGATCTTTCTATTAGTACATTAAGCTGTCAATTCCAACTCAATCTATCCAAGGCCAAGCTCATCACCTTGCCTTTTAGCTTCCTAATTTTCCTCACTTTTTTATTCCTGTCAATACATTCCCAGCCACTAAAGGCTCACAAATTTAGCATTCTCTTTGATGATTTTTTTCTTTAATTTTAGTCTCCATCAAATTCTAGGTATATGAGAAATATTGTGGAGGTAGAATAATGGGAATTGATAACTGGATATGAGAGGGAAGACTGAAACATCACCTCAAGGTTTTAAACATATGGGAGACAGGAAAAATGGTGAACCTGCTGAGATAGTGATAGCAGAAGAGGAATAGGCTTTGGGAGAAATATAGTAATTGGTTTTGTACATGTCAAATCTGAGGAGCAGGTGTGATGTCTAGGTGGGGACTCATACAAGTAGTTACAGATTAAGCTCTGGATTTTGGAAGAGAAGTCAGGTCTAGAGGTAGAGGTGGGGCGTCATTTGTGCCTACATGAAAGCTGAAGCCATACCAGTCAGTGATTTGGCTGAAATAATGTAAGGGGTCAAGAACAATATCTCAAGGAACAAGGGGTCAGGAATAGAATGAGAAACCGATGAAAGTCACAGAGAATGAGTGACTTTAGAGGTAAGAAAGGAATTAAGAAAATAGGGTGCCTCAGAGCCAAAAGAGGCAAAAATGTTGAAGAAGAAAGGGTTGTCTAAAGTGTTAAATGAGCTCTAAGTTCTCCAAAATCATATGATCAACAGATCTCTCAGTCTTATGTTAATAGAGATTTCAGCAGAAGTCCTATTTCAATTCTTCATTCTGGTGTGGAGGTGATTCTGGTAAATTCTATGAAGGTGGAAGGACTTCAGCTATGAATCTATTGATGAGCCATGTACTGAAGGTCTAAGGTCACCCTGGCTAACTTTAGAGAGGCACATCACTAGAAGATTGAATGCCAGGTAAGGATTTTTTTTTCTGGTGTGTTAAAAGTGTATCTTTTTCTGTTCCCCTATCCGCGCTTTCTATCAGTGTAGTGAGTTTATGGAGATTATTTCCTGCTATTGTCCCATTATAAAGGGGAAATAGCAGGAAATAAGACTGCAAAGGGGAATCTGGAAATCAAGTACAAACTGTCCCAGAGATCAAAGGAACATAATTTATAAATTGTATCATATATTGACTAAAACTCACATCCCATTTATATGAGCCAAATTGGGGGAAATCATCTAGGCACAGCTTGTCAGGGTTCTAATCCTATGATATGTAAATTCCAGACTAAATTCAGACCTATGCAGCTCTAGACCAGCAGAATATCAAAAAGGTACTTACTGATAATGACAATATGATGACTTTGAAGTTTTACTGATATCTTTGAGATGATTTGGATATGTTAATGACCTACCCCAAGGTTGCACAGAGAGGATTTGGTCAGTTTCCCCCCAATCCTATAATGAGTCCTCAAACTCCTGTCTCTTGAGCACTCTTCCATCTCTGAGCCCATACTACTGAGTGATCTCAACTCTAAACCACAGTTATGTGAGTGATACTTTCTTCCTCTCCTCACCCCCATCCTCTTTCTCACAAAGCCTTCCTTCATCATCCCATTCCCCCATCCTGAGCCATGCCATTTACCTCTGTACCTCTTTCATCACTTATTTCTGCCTTCATGTGCTATTTGTCCCCATATGCTCAATGTTTAAGTAAGGTATGATTGCTGTTCCATTTCTTTCTGCCAATTGTGGTCTTTACCCAAGAGTTAGGCATGCCTGCCTTCTTTTAATAATATCATAATATAATTATCAACTCATTTGGCTATAGCAACTCATGCATACCACCTACTAAAGTATGGGAGGGATTTGATCTGATTAAAACAGGGACCAGCTTCATGGGGAAAAAAATCACATCTTTTGAAATTCTGATGTATATTAATAAAGAATTTCTTTTGTCTTAATTTATATTTTATATTCCTAATTAGGGGCAGTCCTATAGCCTGAGATGCAAGGGCAGACCATCTCTCTCAAGAATGCTGGGAAAATCACTAGACAGTCAGAAGGGCAGAGTAGATAAAATGCTGAGCCAGGAGGCAAGAAGACTTTTGAATCCTGTCCCTTATACTTAACTGTATGATCCTGGGCAAGTTATTTATCCCTCTGCCTCAGTTTCCTTATATGAAAAATGAGAGATAATGTAGCACCTACCTCACAAAGTAGTTACTAGGATTAAATGAGATAACTTATATACAATATTCTGAAAACCTTAAAGAAATATTACAAATGCTAGTTACTATTACCATTACAATTTGGGCTTATTATTTGTATATTTGTAAAAACTGAATTTTGGGGCTATAAAAACATGGAAAGATAGCATATCCATGCCTGAGGCAGAGAGGCAAATAGGTACTAGATGGATTAAATATCCTATTTTTTTCATAAAAATAATGATAAAGTCATCATGACCTTATCCTTACATGTGAAAGATTTATAGTTTGTGATTTCATGGTTAGAGGGTTTTGGTCAGTGTCTAAAGATATACCAAAAGGGAGCTATGCACCTTCCTATATCTACTGCTTAGGAATTAGATGATCACGTTATTTTCATTCGTAGTTCCTAAAGGAAAGAATGCTTATTTGGACAGGTATCACGATATAAAATTATCCTGGCATGGGAAAAATACTGTAACACTTTTGTCTTTGACGATGAATTAAACAAGGATTCAACATAAAAAAATATAACTTAGGATCACATTTATGGATGTGAAAAGGACTTCAAAGTCCATCTAATCTATCTTTTTTTTATATTACAGATTAGGAAGTTTAGGCTCAGGGTAAGGTAAAGAGTATGGAAAATGGACTTAAACCAAGGTTCTCTGGCTTGAGAAACATTCATCTTTCTGTTTTGTTATGTTGTCTTCTTTACTTAAAGGATTTCATCATTCATTTCAGGTGTCTGGCCTTACTCCCAAGTAAATACTTTAACTGGATTGCTTCAGGTAATTCATCAGCAGTCTTTTTTAAAAATTTATTTATTTTCATTTAATATCTAACTAAACAACCTACTATCCCTGTATTTAACTATTATAACATTGTCATTTGGAAAAATGATTAAATTTCTTCTGATTGGCCACTGTAGGGAGTTGGCTGACCACAGTGAGTGAGATTTTGGCTGAATATGAGGAAGAATTTCCTAAAACTTAGATGTCCAAAATTGAAAAGAAGTTCCTTGGGAAACAGTGAGTTTTCCAGTACTGAAGATCTTCAAAGAAAGGCTAGATAATCATTTGATGGAGATATTGTAAAGCAGATTCACCCTTTGGGCATGGTTTGGACACTAAATAACTTTGAAAGTCTTTTCTATATTTCTAAGAGAAGCAAGTATAAAGAACATGACTAGTACCTTTAGTTTCTTTCTCTTTATGGAAATCAGTCATTTGAAAACCTTTGTTGCTTTGTGGACTTTATTAATAAGATAGCTCATTTAAATTTGCTAGTGGAGATGAGTTTTTGCTTATCCTAACACCCCTTTACCCCTGTGACCTGTTCTTCCAAATGACTGGTTTTTCCCAGAACCTCCATGAAGGAAGGTGCACAGGTCAGCCATGTCTTCCTCTTTTTTCAGGATGCACTTCAGACTCTCCTAGACTTTCCTTACAATGTCCCTGGGTGAGATACCTTTACGTAGTCCTCCCTCACTTTAAGGCTACCTTTAAGTGTAGTCTTTCAAATGTAAGTTCCTTGAGGTCAGATAACATCTTTCTGCCTGTGTTTATCCTCCCAATGTTTAGCACAGTGCCTGGCTTATGGAAGCCTCTTCATAAATGCTTCTTTGCTGACATGACTAACCTACTTAGCCTTTTTGAGAAAAAATGCAGATATTAATGAATGTTTTTCAGTGTTTCTATCTTATCCTGTATTAATCTTCACACCATTATGGTTTGTGGCAGCCCCCAACTCATTGTTTCTAAGCACACGAGTAAGACAAATGATATAAATCTGAATTGAAATACCTGTATTTTATCTAAGACTCCAGTGCTGTCCATCCTGCTGGCCACATTTACTGTGTTGCCCCAGATGTCATACTGAGGTTTCTGCGCTCCAATTACACCAGCTATTACAGGACCATGGTTAATACCTGTGAAACATCAGATTCTAATTAACAAGGCCATAAAAATTTCATCAGCTGTTTCTAATAAGTGACATCTTTATGAGACTAATTTTTGATAGGACTGGGATAGAAGTTATGTACTCTTGCTATGCATATTAGAGGACACAGTAAAATGAGGAATTAATAGCTTTTTACTGAATATGTGAAGGGGATTATGCCAGGAAGAAGTAAGAGGAATGAGGTAAATTTAACATTTTTGTTAGGAACCCAGAGGAGTAGAGAAAGGAAAGAGAGAATGGAATGAACAGAATTGGGTAAAATGTTTTGGGTAGTTTTTCATTCAGCCAAGCACAGGAGAAAGAGGGGGATTACAGAATTGTCTTTGTATGGTGGGGTTTTTTGGGTTGAATTGTATAATACAGACAAAATGAATCACTAATTTCTAAAGAAAAGCATTCCATTAGGCTGCCCTTAGTGGAAGAAAATTGGGGGTGTGCAGAACAACATTCAGAGTTAAACTAACAATGTCATCAGTTCTCAAAATGTTTATGCCTCATGAAGCTATGAGCTCCATTTAGTTCCCAACTTGCCTTATTTTGTCAGTGGATCAAATATAACAAAGATTCTTTCAGGAGCTTTAACTATCTTCTTCTTCCTCTGCCCACCCTAAGGTGAAAACCTCTCCAAAAAGTTGAAGAAGAAATATAATTTTTAAATTGTTCTTTAGTTTAGCTACCTGATTTTCTTTAGACCTGTCTCAATTTCATTTCTTCTCGGTATATGTAGATATATACTAATAGGTATGGCTGATGTTTTCCTAGTCAAAAACAATTACATCTGTGTCAGCCTCCATTAAGTGCACAGATAGCGTTTACTTTTGACTTTGGCACATTGGCTGATACTTACATGAAATTTACAAGCAAGGTGTATGTATACAGGCAGAATGTGCTTCAGGCTCAGGCTGCCATGTTAACTGGGCCTCTCTGACCCACATAGTGCCTCTGTCATTGCAAAGTATGGGCTCTTTTTCTACCCCTCCAAATTAAGAAGTTTTTAAATTACAGTGGACAGTGATCTTAAACTAGAGTATTTGGACTTTTCCCTACTTATCTTGGCTTGTTTTAATGAAAGATTTGTTGCGTTGGGGGAGAAAAAAACTAGTAAGATGAAGACAAAAATGGTTGTTGAGGTACCATGTAAGTGTCCTTTTAAAGCCAATCTTCCAATTTTGGGAAGTGAAGTAATAAAACACATTTATCCATAAAACCTCTAGGTTCTCAGTGATGACTGGAAGTAAATAACACCTTGTTCTCATAGAAAATGACGTTTCAAGTATATATTTCTGCTCCAGAAGTCAGAAGTGATTTTTCTTCCACTTTAACAAGCAATTCTGAGTGGTCATCAGGCCTAAGGCCCCTGGGCTGTAGTTCCACTGAGTAGTTTGAGATCTCTGTTTTCATCAGCTCACTCTGGCAGCATAGTGATGGCACTCAGTAACTACAGATCCCAGAGGTAGCCCATCCTGATCTGCCATTCTGCTGGCAATGGGGATAGTTTCCATTTTGAGAAAGAGATCAGTTGATCTGTGATTCTTGATTAACAGATTAACTGCCCTGTTTGATATACAAAAGAGGAGGTCTGGAAGGAGAATTCAGCTCCAAGCTTTTTTTTATTTGCTTGGAGGAAAGCTGTTTCATCCATGGAGGCATTTTCAGTACCCAGGATTGACCACTAGATGGTGGTATTGACTAGGCACAAGAGTAGATCAACAGTTTTGCAGAAAGAAATTATGGGGTAGGTACAGGAGAGATGGGTTTGTAATGGTAATTGGGCATGAATTCCATTGAATTCACAGCTTGAGAAATGGCTTGATGGTTTTCAATTTGACCTGTTCTCTTGTTTTATTAGCAATTCATTGGAAAATGGCATGGTCTAAGTCATAGGCTATATGAAACTAGTAGTATATTACAAAAATCCTAGACTATCCAATAAAATTAAACCATTGTATGTATGCATGTATGTATGCCCTTTATCTGATCTACCAACTTACTCTATAATTAGTCACTTCTGTGGGATTTGGGGAATCATAACCCAAAGGGTAGGAGTTTGCATGGCAGTAGTGAGTAGGGTATGGACCATGGAGTCCAGTTAATCCATGAGGACACTGTATATTCATAAGGAAGGGGAAGGGAGGGGTTTAGATAAAGGAAGGGGAAAATCTCACTACTTTGTCTCATCAAATGAGAGCTGTCTCCTTTCTCTTGAGAAAGTAGCTCTAAAAGTATTATGTGGTCTGGGTAAAAGTTAGCAGGAATAAGGTGAACTAGAAGGAAAATGGGGCAAGAAGATGATAGAGCCAAAACAAATCTGTGAGTTCTCTATTATCACACTACCTATACAATGCAAAGAATGATACAAATTAACTGAACATTATACAAGAAAATTATAAAGCAAATTTTCTGCTTTATATTCCTGAATGCCATTATTTTCTCTACCTGCCTAGGAAAGCCTGAACTTCCTATGTGTTATTGGATTCAGGACATGAAAAAAAGTAAAAACCAGATAAGGATCAGCTGTTCCCTGCAAATATCAGATTTTTAAAATTATGGGAAATCAGAAAAATAGGGAAAAATTAGGCTCACAAGGAGGTTCTCTAAGACAGCTGCTTTCTTATTGATTCTTCTTTTCAGTAGAACTAGTTTTTAAACTTTAGGGGAGTCTATAGATATTTGGGCACTTTTAGATCCTTGCTGTTATCAAAATCAATGTTTTTTTTAAAAAAAAGAATGGAGGTTAAAAAAATAAGATCACTTGGGTGAAAGCAACTGAATGTTATGAAACTGTAAAGGATTGTTATGCAAGACAATACATTCATTTTCTTTGTTTTTAAGAAAGAAACACAATTTGCCTTTCCTATATATAAAGAAGCTGGACTACTTTCTTTTTGGAATACCTCCTGATAAACTATGAAATGGTGAGAATCTAGCTTAACCTTTGGAATCATGATTGATTGTCTTTTGAGTTATGGATCCTAGAATGGTGACTCTAAGCTAGATTCAAGGCTGCAGCTGTTTGCATTTGACCTGCTCCAGGTCTTTGAGCCTACCTGGTGTACAAGTTTGTCCTTCTTATTTATTTTCACAAAGAGATCAGAAAGTACTTAGACCTTTTCCAAAACATACCCACTCGCAACTTGAAGTCATTAAAGGAATGTTTGTTGATTACATCCAATTTAGCTGCTAGGGCAAAAGCAAACTCCACCATGGTGCCAATGTGCATGTACTGGCGTTCAGGCTCCTGAAGGGAGAAAAATACGTACAAAGGCTAGTTGGAGAATGACGCAGAATATCTTCTGTTGATGCCCAAGACTGCACACGAATCAGAAAAAACAAATATGAAACTGCTTCAGAAACAAAACTCTGTGGTGTATCCCATTATATTTAAGTCTGTCCTACTATGAACTTAAAAACCCTTTCTTGGTATGAAGGATCCTTTCTGTCTTATGGCATTTCCTAGGGTAGGGAAAAGGAGAGAGTCTAAATTCCAGAAGGGGCAAAAAAATTCTTTGGGGTGAACAGAGTTCATATCTGTTGGGGTTCATCGAGAAAATCCACTACTCTCCTCTCACTGTCCTCCCTACACCATCTCTCCAACTCTTGAGTACTTCTCTTCCCTTAGGTAATCTAGAAGTTTGCGTGACCTCTTGCTAAAAGTATACTGGCAATTCGTGTTTGGTTTCTACTGACTGGGGCAGCCCTCAAGATAACTTCCTGCACCCCTCAAACAAGTTCAACGTCAATCCTTCACCACATTTTAGATAATTCAAGTCAGTAGGTTGTCTACACTGCCTAGTATAAATACATATGCAAAACTAACGTTTAGGATAAATTACAGGGACTTCATAAACAGAATTCATCCTTTTGATTTAATAGAATTTAAGTTTGTAAGATTTAGACAATTCTGACTAGCATTAGCTTAGTGGATAGAGAATCAGGGAGACTCGTGTTCAAGCCTCACCTCTATCACATCCTGGTTATGTGACCTTCAGGAAGTTACTTAATCTCTGAATGTTCTAGGAAGCTCTGAAAGACTTTAAATTTCATTAAAGATGTCAACTGTATGGAATTTCCTCCTCCAGGAGATCCCTATACCAATGAAATTATAGATCCAGCCCAGGCCTTTCCTGATTCCATAATATTCTTTCACTATAATTTCTTTTCTATGAAGGATACAAATCTAGCCATGGAAAAGTACACTTATTATTTATTTGAATATGGCTATCAAATTGGGACTAGGGGACCTCTATGGCTTCTTCTCACTCTAAATTAATGACTTACAACCCCCCAAAAAGATGCCTATGTGACAGACCCAAATGCTTATATTCAGGTGCAGGGCGATATCAGAAACTGCTTTTTCTAATTGCCCATTCATGGGTCCCATGGGAGTTTAAGTTTCCTGCCTAATTGAAATCTCATGTCATTTCTAGGGAATGGGTCTATTGAGGGACAATGTCATTACAAGTTCATTAAGAAGTGCCCTAGGATATTTTTTAACTCCTGTACAATTCAACAGGATGATTGTCTTTCCTAAAAGGTATTCCATCCCTTTCCTGAAGTCTTCCCCAAATCCTTTCATGAATGAACTGTAATGAAATCCTAAAGTTGTACTGGGGAGAAGGGAGGTTTCTTTCTTCTGAGGATACCATGATGCCTCAATTTTCTTAGTTTTTAAATCAGCTTTAGAGTATATGTGTAGCATAGTTAGAATGGGGGAGCAAGTTAATCAACCAAAAACTAAAAGCTGCTTGTTATAGTCTACCGTATAATTTAAAATGTACATCCAGAGGTTCTTGAAATCACTGTCCTACACATTCCTATGTAAATACCAAGAAGGTTCTTGAGACAACTTGCTTTCTTCTATTTTTTTTTTAACATCCCACAGGTAGATATTTAACCCAAAGTAGCACCTAGAATATTTCTAGAGTCTGTAAGTGATTTGATCATATCTGTGTGTAAGAGTGATTGAGACTGAAGTGAAGAGTGAGAACATCTCTAAGCAAAATGCTTGTGAAGAAATAAATGGTTGATTGACTGGTATGATTCTAAAAACAAGGTTTGTTTCTTCAACAATATGGATATGGAAGTACAGCCATATCAGATACAGAGAATGTAACCAGTGACACAAGATTAAGTAGGGATGTTTCATTCAGAAATACTGTTTTGAAAATGTGTTCTTATTTTCAATTCTTAAAATATGACCACCAAATCCATAGTGCACTTCTTTTCCTTATAGTTAAAAAAATAGCACAAAATACACACACACACACACCTTTCTGTCTTGTGCTCAGAGGTGAACTTAGACTTTACTTGCCATAATTTTCTTGCTTAGAATGGGGACAAAGCTTCACAGTGAAATGAGGTGGCACAGTGGAGAGATCAGCAGCCTGATCTGGGCCCAAGTCCCATCTCTGAAACATACTAGCTCTATGACACTGGACAAGGCAGCTATCCATCCTCCTTGTGTTCTATGCTACTCTTTAACGAGGTGCAGAGAAGGTATCAGTTGGCATTGATTAGGGAGGGGGTGGCAGAAGAAGGAAGGACATAAATATTTAAGCACCTTCTACGTACCAGACGCTGCCAAGAGCTTTACAGTATGATCTCATTTGATGTTCATAACAACTCTGAAAAGCAAGTGTTATTATTAACCCTATTTTACATTTGAGGGAACAGAGAGAGACTGGAGGTTCAGTGACTTGCCCAGGGTCATGCATCTAGTCAGTATTTGAGGTCAGATTTCCACTTAGGTCTTCTGACTCCAGGGAAGCTGTGCTTGTTCGTTTTTTTTTTTTTTACTTGTGTGTTCCCTCTATGAATGAAACTACAAATCTAGTCCCTATGCCTAGTCTTATGTATTTAATATCTTTCAGGTAACATTCATTACTCAGGTACACTTTGCTGAAAGTTTTATGGGATGCAAAAGAAGTAAAGAATATAGAAATCATGTATTAGAAGATTGAAATATATACCTAAATGAAACATTTAAATAATAGCACCAGACCATGTAAGATTACTATCCAAGATAATGGTGCTATAAACCAATGCTGAGGGAGTTCAGAAAAGGGAGTGATTGATCCATGTAGTAATGGCAGTTGAAGACATGGAAGTGCTGGTAAGATGCCAGAACTTCTACAGTTAGTTCAGGGTAAGGGAAATATATTTTGTGAAAGGAAGATGAAGAGACTGTGAAGGAAGCAGGGGCAGGATAGTCTGAGAGAATGGGAACTCAAATATCATGCTGTCACTGTGGCCCAAGGAGCAGAGAGTTAACTGTTTCTGTAACAAAGAGACCAAAAAGAATTGGTAAGAAGTAGGTCATTGATGAGTTTAAGAGAAGAGAGCTGGTTAAGTAGAGTGGATAAAAGCCATTTTAAGGAGACTAATGAAGAAATGAGAGGAAGCCAGGACAGTGGTCATAGACAACTTATTCTAGAGAAGGCCAGTGAAAGGAGGAGAAATAGGGTAATAATTTAAAAAAGAACAGGATTTAGAGAAAACATTCTCCATCAAAACCTGCTGGCCATTGCCCCTGCACTGGCCACTCTATTTTTCTCTCCATCTTGATCCCTTGGTGAACCAATTCAACTTTACACTGTCTTCTTCTCTTAAATCCCTAGCCCTCTTATAATATTGGGGATTATGCTTAGCCAAGTCTCAGCTTTGAATCACTCCCACCATTTTATGCCTTCACTCCTACACACATTCTACTGAAAAAGATAGAGAAAATCATGCAGCCATTCTGAGTGGATCAACTATAAATTTATGTTGTAGAACCAAACTGGGACTCACTGCATCTAAACAATCCTACTATACCTCTCAGGGCTGCTAGGTGGTGCAGTGGATAGAGTACCAGTGCAGGAGTCAGGTGGACCTGAGTTCAAATCTCACCTCAGACACTTGACACCCACTAGCCGTGTGACCTTGGGTAAGTCACTTAACCGCAATTGCCTCATCCTGGGTCATCTCCAGTCATCCTGATGAATATCTGGTCGTTGGATTCAGATGGCTCTGGAGGAGAAGTGAGGCTGATGACCTATACAGCCCTCCCTCACGTAAAACAAAGTCAAGTGCAAGTCATGTCATTATTTTTCTGATGGCATGGTCTTCTTCAGCAATGAAGGACATACATACTATACCTCCCTGATTAACCTCCTATGCCACTCTTCACAGTGGTCCTTTAAAACCTTTTCATCTTTTCTCAAATCTCTCATGGCTCTCCCTGACCACACTCTCTCAGCTAAGAACCCTGCCTCATATTTTACAGAAAAAGTTGAGGTCATTTAAAATCCCATTCCATCCTATCTACCCCATAGGAGTGCCCTCTTTGTCGATCCTCTCTTATTTTCAATCTCTCTCCATCTACCTTCTCCTTCTCTATTGCTGGTAAACATGCCATGTCTTCTGTAACCTGAAAAAAAACTCTCACTTAATCCTTCTAACAATCAACCTATATCTCTTCTGTCATTTCTAGCTAAAATCCTTGAAAAGGCCACCTATAATAAGTCTCTCTATTTTCTGTCCTCTTGCTCCTTTCTTAACCCCTTACAATCTGACTTCTGACCTTATCATTCCACTGAAACTGCCCTCTCCAAAGTTACTGATGATCTATGGATCCAGTGGACTTTTTTCAGTCCTCATTCTCCTTGACTTATCTGTTCCCTTTGACACTATTGATCCCTCTCTGCTCCTGGATACTTGCACCACTCTTTGCTGATAGTCCTCCTACCTATCTAATGGCTTCTTCTCTGTCTCCTTTGCTGGATCCTCCTCCAAATCACAATCTCTAACTGTAGGTATCCCCCAGGGTTCTATCCTGGGTCATCTTCTCTTCTCCCTCTATATTGCTTCACTTGGTGACCTCCTCAGCTTCCAAGATTTCATTGTCATCTCTATACCAAAGACTCTGAATTCTGTTTATCCTACCCCAAATTCTCTGCTGATCTCCCATTGCCTTTTAGACATCTTGAACTTGATGTCTGAAACTCACTATGTACAAAACAGAATTCTTTATCTTTTCCTCTAAACCTGCCTGCCTGGCCTTCTCCTTTCCCTGTTACAATGGAAAGCAACACCATCCTCCCAGTCCCTCAACTTCTCAATCTAGGAGTCATCCTGGACTTTTCACTATTTCTCATTTTACCCTCCTCTCCTAATATCCAATCTATCACCAAGGTCTGCGGATTTCACCTTTGCAAAGTCTCTCAAATCTTTTCTCCTCCAACACTTCCATCACACTACTGAAGGCTTTTAGCACCTCACTCCTGGATTATTATAATAGCCTGCTGATGGGTCTGCCTATATCAAATCCCTCCAGTATATCCATCTTCTACTCCAATCATCTTCCATTCAGCCACTAAAATGATTTTCTTAAAAGTTTAATCATGTTACTCCCTTTCTCAGTAAACTCCCATGACTCCCCATTTCTTCCAGGATTAAATACAAAATGCTTTCTTTAGTATTCAAAAACCTTCCTTAGTAATTTCCTTCTAACTTTCTAGGCTTCTTACCCCTTAGTCCCTCACATATACTCTTTGGTTCAGTGGCATTTGTCTCCTATGTTGTTCCACGAACAAGACACTCATCAGTTGTGAGCATTTTCTCTGCCTGTCCCCCATGCCTGGAAGGCTCTTCCTGCTCCACTATACCTATGGATTTCCCTGGTTTCCTTCAAGTCCTTATTAAAATCCCATCTTTTATTGGAAGCATTCCCTCGCTCTTCTTAATTCTAGTACCTTCCCTGTGTTAATTACCTCTTTTATTACCTGTATATAATTTGCTTTGTATATATAAAATTGTAAGCTCCTTGAGAGTAGGAATACTTTTGTTTCCTTTTTGTGTTCTTATGGCTTAATGTATTATCTGGTCCATAGTAGATACTTAATAAATGTTTATTGATCAACTTTTACCTAAGATTTATGAGTCATCCTTTTTTCTTGATTTAAAATAGTTGAACCAGGGGAAAATATTTTCAGTAAGATGAAAAAATTCACAGAGCAATAAAAAAATTAGAGGTCTTGAGTTCAAATCCTATTTGTGACCCTAGGCAATTCACTTAACCTTTTTCACTTCTCTCATATGTAAAATAGGGGTAGTGATAGCACCTGCTTCCCAGAGTTTTTGTGAAGATCAAAGAGCTTTGCAAACCCTGAAGTACTATATAAATGCTATCTATTATCTAAGTGAGGCAAGGCCTAGACTGGAGCCTGGAAGGAAAGCTTCCATTTCTCAGAGAAGAAATAGGACATAGCATTTGTAGTCCTCAAAATCAGAATACAATTGAAAGAGAATTTTCTACTTTTAATGAATAACTTAAAAAGGAAAAGTTGCCTTCAACCAAAGCATAAACAAAATTTTACTTGGAGCATCCTTACACATGGAGAGCTTTTCTATTATGGGCATTATTGTTGCTAAGCTTAGAGGGAAAACATTTCATGAAGGTATGTGCAGCTAGAGGTAAAACTATTTATACTTTAGCTAGAAACACAAGCTGTTAAACCAACAAGCAAAAGGCTATATAACAAATATACTTTGCAGGAAAATTACACCTAAGCCACCATTAGGAAGAACAACTTCATTATAGGGAAAATATAAAACACAACAAAATATTTCCTTTCTGACAAACATGCAACAAATGATCCTTGACTCACAGAACCTGTGAGTTGGAAGGAACCTCAGAGAGCATAACCCAAATTGAGATCCTGTCTAAAAAAAAAAAGAAAACTTTCAAACATATTCAGTTTGTTCTCAAAGATTTCTCATCTTCCCATTTTTTATGACTTTCAATTGAAACTGAAGGTTTCAGAGATCTTGTTGTTAACAGCAATTGAAACAGTAGTAACTCAGTTGCAAATAGATGCTTAACGACATAACAAAATACTTTACTTCCATGATCTCATTTCATCTTTACCACACTCCTCTGAGATGAGTAGGGATGGTCTTCTTCTTCTTCTTCTTTTTACAATGATAAAAGTTCAGAGAACTTAAAGATAAAGGCAGAATGTGTCTCAATTTCAAAAATAAGAATTCAACTGAGTGATTCAGCAATCCAATTTTCAGACCAAGGAAGAAGATAATTCAGTTCAATAGGTATGTAGTGATTTGTATTCCTCTCTCACCTACACTTCAACATCCAATCAGTCATCAAAGACGTTTAATTGTTGCTTTATAGTCTTTCTGTTTATTCCTTCCTTTGCATGCCTATTGCCATGAACTTAGTTCAGGCCCTTATAATCTTGAATGAAGGCTATTACTGTAGCTTAAGTGGTTTTCCTGTTTGAATACTCTGACCACTTTTACAGTCACCAAATTACTCTCTTTCCTGAAGGGCTTTTATTCTGTCCCTCCTCCAACCAAAAAACATTCAATGCTTCCCTATTGTCAACCCTGTTGCTTTATTAGAAAGAAACAAACAAAAAAACCCTAAAAAACAATAATCTGGAGTCTTAGGACATGCCTTTGAAGCCAAGCTTTGCTCTTTTCTTCCTGTGTGATCTTGGGCAAGTCATGCCCCTTTTCTGGAGGTTACCTGTAAAACTGACTAAACCCTATGAAAATTCCAAGTCTGTAATCTGTCACTCTTCAGTCATCCATGGTGTCTTCTGATTTCCCATCACTTTTTTTTTTAACTCAGCATATTTGGGCTTCTGACAGTATAGGAAGAAAAACAGAAAAGCTCTTAGAAAATGTTATCCACAAAAGTACAAGGATGAGAAAGCATAGGGCATGTTTATGTAACTGTGAGCTATTTGACTGGGACAGATTATGGGAAGGGAAGTGAAGAAATGATGTTGAAAAGGTAAGTGGGTATCAGATTATAGAGGCCTTGAATGGTTTTTCCTCCATTTAAACTAAATTCCTACTCTTGCTTCAAGACCCAACTCAAATGGCCACATCTTCTTGTATTATATTTTTTTTCTTAAAGTTTTGGTCATCCCAGTTAAATGTGATATCTCCTATCCTTTGTAGACTCCTGTAGAACTTAGTTCATGTCCTTCACAGGGAATCTCATAATGATGATAGTAGTAGCTGACATCACACCTTAAAGTTTATAAACTGCTTTACTTATAATAGTTCACCTTGAACCTTGTTACTCTGTGAGGGACATAATGAAACTATTATCATTCCCAATTTAAAGATTAAATAGGGAAAGAAGTTTAAAAAACCGCTCATGATCATACACCTGGTGTTATTGCCAGACATCAAAAATCACAGTCCAAGTCTACTTCCAGTAACTTTTATCAAGGTAATTGTTCATATTTGTGTAAATGCATTAGGAACCTGTGATTTCCTGTCTGACAGTTCTATTTTGCAGATTCCTTTGCCGATACATCACCGCCATGTATCAAGTACTTGAAAGTTTGTAAAGCTCTTTCTTTTCGCATATTAGCTTGAGTCTCAGAGCAATACCATGAAATAGGTATTATAGTTACTGTAATCCCAGTTTTATAGATGAGGAAAATAAGGGATGGAGTGACATTCCCATGGTCACATATCTCAAAGTACCAGAAGTAGGATTTTAGTCCAAGAACTCTTGATTCTAAGTCAAGTGCTCTTTCAACTATATCACATTTCCTCTCCATTTCCCATCCCCTTAAGTAGGAGTGTCTCCCTAAATTCCCAAACTTATTTCTCCTCTCTATACTCTCTCCCTTGCTGATCTTAGTTGCTTCCATGAGTTAAATTATCATCTCCATGCAAATGATTCTCACATAGATGTATGTGTGTATAACTTCCTTCCCCTCTCTTTGTCCCTCTCTCTCTCTCTCTCTTTCTCATCTTTTAACAAAACTTTAGCTCAGCAGTGCCAACCACTTGTTAAATATATTCAAATGGATATTTCATTGACCCTTCAAACTCAATATGTAAAAGAAAAAAAATCATCTTCCCTTCCTCCATGTTTCCCTAAAGTAAAACAAGGCTTTATATTTTTATAAATAGTGATAAAAGTTATATTTCAGCTTGTACAGTCACCAAAATTACACAATTATAAAACATTCACACAATTCTATTGTTATCAATCTATTTCTAAACTTTGTTATTTCTATACCATACTTTAAAAGTTTTTTAATTTAAAAAATTCTTATTTCCAAAGCTCCGTCTACACTGAGAAAGCAATAAGCAAGTTAAAGAAAGAAGAAAATACCATTAAAAATAGTTTCATAACTATTTGAAATATTTGCTACATTTCTTTTACTTTCCTGTGAGATTTTAAAACATATACCACAAAGATTCAAAAGGGTTTTGTTTATATAAGCTTTTTGATTTTAACTTACTACTAAAATGGGACTCATTGTCATTGTGCTCTGTGTTCCCTATATGACTGCTTAGAGTATGAGGTTCTTAATGGTTTTGTATCATGGATCCTTTTGATGACGAAACCTATGGAGCTCTTCTAAACTAGTGTTTTACCTTTTGTTGTTAGAAAAGCATGATTGAAGACAATTTGAAGTCAGAGACTAGGAAAATAAAGGTGTGTGTGTATGTATAGATTTTCCCCATCCAAGTTCATGCACTCATTGAAATAGAAGAATCATTGACACAGAGGTAATGGTAATTGGCTTAATGGGGGGGAGGAGATGAAGTTTTTTCTTTCAGATTCATGCTTCTCTTTATATTGTGTATATTACTTCCAATTATTTTTCCTTCTCAGTTGTCTAGCTGGAGCTATGGCTTTGACAAGGATCTAAAGTTTCTGATGTGCCCTGCTCTGAAGAGAAAATGACAATGAGCAGAAGAAACACATCTACTTCAAGAATTTGTCTGGATAGGCCACATTTGTAGTCAAATTGTCTTATTTATCTATTGTCCTAAATTGACATCAGACTCTTTGACCCTAAGACCAGAGGCTATGATGTTTTGTCCTTCCCTGAGCTCTTTCCATTGGTAGGTCCAGACTGATCATCTACTATGATCCTATCCCCTACGTTTGCCCACCCCTGGCTTCCTTATTATTGGATAAGCAATTCCCCAGATCAATGGACATTAAACACTTATCTTTCATCTAATTGTGCTTGATATAACTAATTGACTTTTGCCAACATTCTACACTTGACTCGTATTTCTCTTCTCCCTTTAAGTACACTTAACTGAAATTTACCATGAGCAGAATATTCTTTACAGCCATCAGGGCAGGGGGTAGATTAAGGATCTCCTCTAATTCCAAAAGCTTTGTTAACCTTAGGAAGATCATCTTCTGAGACTTAAGGGAAGTGTGAACATTATGCATATATCTAAAGATATATTTTAAGATGGAGGAGGAGGTAGTTTAGGAATCTCATGTCTAATTGCTTCATTCTTCTTAGTAGGGCACAAGACCATTAGTTAATAGTGAAGCTGGGGAAAGTTTGAAGCTTGGGGAAAGAGAAGAAGGTCTTGATCAATTGGTGCTTACCCTATACTAAAAAGTGTGCTAAGCATTAGCAATACAAATGGGAAGGCAAGACAGTCCCTACTTTCAAGGAGTTCACATTTGAATTGTGAGGCAACACATAGAGGAAGGTTCATGTTCAGGGCACATGGAAAGTCCTAGGGGTTATATAGAGGGAAAATCTGCAAGGTATACGGTTAATTGTGGAAGACTCTGGACAGTAATGAAAATGGTCTCTGATCAGTGACTATTAGAAAAGGAAGGAGTAGATCCAAGAGTTGATGCATAACAAAACTTTGGGTTAGTTCTTGGAGCGGTAGGAATAGGAAGGTGAGAAATTGCTACAGGATGGGAGCTAAGAAATGGGAACTGATAGGGGGAGAATGAGTTCCCTGAGAATGAAGTCTGCCCCCAAAACCATCAGCATCTTGTGTGCCATTGGCATATTGGCAGTGACCAGGCTGAGGCAGTTAGAGAAGGGTCACTGAATTCCTATATGGACTATTCCTGCTGAATCTTCAGATGGGACATTGGCATTTGGGTACTGGGTAGGCTGTTGATATTTGGTTTTATAGTTATATTTGAATTTAAATTTGGTAGCATGACATAGTAACCCTCCTGAGTAATGCTTTGTGGCAAGAAAGCATAAAGTTTGAGTGTGAATATGCATAGAGTGTGGACTGGGTATAGTGGTAAAGGTAACTTGTGTTCTATACACATGAATATAGGTAAATGTGTTGGTTATGCAGGATTGGAGATCAGCAGAATGGGCACTGTGGAAAGACTAAGATACAAAGGAGTATTGGTAAGGACAAGAGTTGACTTTAAAGACTAGGCTGGGTAGGGAGTCAAGTGAAACCACATAGGGGTTCATATACTGAGTGAAGTAAAATGGATCAGGGGAATAGAGTTCATTGTGAAATCATAAGAGGCAGTGGGGGCAGTTGCCAGGTTTGTAGAGAGGGTGCACAAAGCTTAAGATTTTGGAGGCAAAGCAGCAATGATTGAAGATATTGATATGATAAGATATAATCCAGGTAAGATATAATCTTACCGACTAACCACTCAAGCACAATGGACATAAACAACAGTGGAAGGGAGATGAGGAAAGTTAGCTCAGATTGACAAAGATATCATTACTATGTATGTTGAACTTGCCAACAATCTCAGGAGATAAGGTGGAGAGGAAAAGCACAAGACAAATGTTGAAGTCATCTAGGTAGATGCAAAAGGGCCCTGGACAGTGAAGGATGATGACTATGAGACTATGGAAAGGGAAGAAAAAAAGGACAGTTTGAGATTTAACCTCAGTAACAAAGAGAATAAGGAAATGGATGGAAGAAGGTAGAAAGGCAGGAGGGATGGGTAATTTTGTAGGCAAGATGAGGATCAGTTTAAACATATTAAATCTGAAGTGATATCCAGTGGGAATGTCTAGCAGGCAATTATAAATGTGAAACTGGAACTAGAGAGAGATTAGAACTGAAGATACAGATTTGATAGTCATCTGTATAAAAGTGAGAGTTGAAACCTTGAGAACCGGTGATACAATTAAAGCAGAGTGTGTAAAGGAAAAAGGCGAGAGGAGGAAGAGGAACAATTAATCAACGGATGAACAAGCATTTACTAAGCACCTACTGTGGGTCAGCCACTGAAAGCTAAGTAGTCCACAAAGACAACAATGAAGCAATTTCTGCACATATCTAAGTGTATACAAAATAGATACAGTGTATTTAGAGGGAGGTACTAGTAACAAGAAACTCAGGAAAGACTTCATAGAAAAGGTAGTTTTTCCTTATCTACAGTGTTCTTGAGACCATGGAGAGTGCCAAATTGGCCATGAGAAGAAGGCAGAACAGCCTTATGAATCTGGGTATTTATCAACTTGACAAAGTGAATGACAGTCAGTTGTATAAACACAACCTTAGGATTCAGGTTTCTGTGTTATTAGGGTTTGTCCTTACATGTTCTAATTCTTTTGAAAGAACACAAAGAGCACACATACAAACACTTTTGCCATCATCGTTTATATTTGTGCTGTACCTGTGTGTGTTCTTGGCTGGGTGTGGCACTCAGTCCTGTGGCTGCCATGTAAGTGCTTCCAATGGTCTTGATCTTTTCAACTCCACTAAATTTTGGTTTGGACAGCAACTATGAAGAAATAAATAAGAGTTATTCAATTAATCAGGCTTGCATCGACCCAAGTTCTAACTACCCAATTCATGGCAAGGTGAACTTGATTTTGGCTGCTCTTTGTTTACCTCAGGCATTCACCTTAGTAAGGGGGAATAGTTTAATAGATTACATTTCATGAGAAGTGTGTTCTTGGAGAGAAGTACAGTAGTTGCTTTCAAATTGACATGAAATATTTTTCAGCATTTAGTAGTCATGGAATCAAGATGAATACTGAAGCCAGTTAATGATAGCTCTAAGTAATTTTCATGACTCTTGATTAGAAATACCTTTACTGACTTTCTTAAAAATGTAGTGCTTTGCATAAATAAAAAATTTACATGCAACAGTTGATTATTATGCATGTAATCAGAATTTTGGTGTTTATTTATTTCAGTCATATCTGACTCTTCCTGACCCCATTTGGGGTTTTATTGGCAAAGATACTGTAGTGATTTGCCATTTCCTTCTCCAGTTCATTTTAAAGATGACGAACTGAGGCAAACAGGGTTAAATGACTTGCCCAAGGCCACACAGCTACTAAGTGTCTGAGGTCAGATTTGAAGTCAGGAGGATGAATCCTCCTGACTTCAGGCCTAGGATTCTATCCATTGAACTACCTAGCTCTCCCATGTAGTCAGAATAATGTAATACAAAGTGGTTGAAGTAAGAATATAGTTTAAGGAAAAGGGAGATGAGTAAAATCAGAAGGGAAAGTGAAAAGGTAGGGAAGGAGAGGGAGAGAAGAAAGCAAGGTAAGATGGGATATGACATGCTTTACTTCTGTTCAGAAATGGGAGAATGGAATTAAATATGCCAAGAGAAGAAATGGAGTATGTCCCCTTCTCTAACCCCTTTATCCAATTATGCTCTCTGTAAGAAGCCTTGGGAACAAGTATTGGACTCTTAATAGAGTTACAGGCAACATAATTGAATATAATTTGCATTCTGTAGAGGAAATATTCATTTTTACATTGCTAGCACTGAATCTGCTCATCCTCTATAGAGACTATATGTGTCTATATCTAAATCTACATTTCTCTCTATATCTCTATCTATACAAAGAATGGAATAGGGGAAAGAATATTGAATTTGGAGTCATAGGACTAGGATCTGAATTCCAGCTCTGTCATTTTTTAGCAGTGTGATGTTGTAAAAGCCATTTAATCTCTTTTGGCTTTAGCTGGGTGGCACAATGAATACCTTGTTGGACTTGGAGTCAGGAAGACTTGAGTTCAAATCTTGTACCCTACAAGCACCATACTGTTCACTATAAATTTCATGGCATCAGGGTATTGTTTAAGCCAACTAAGGAAGAGAAGGACATGCACTGTTTCATGGTTTCTCACTATATTACATAGTCCACTGAATATTGCCGTGTACTTATTACAATATTAAGCATATTTGGTTCCCAAAGAAGATTCCATAAAATAGGTTGGGTTCTGTTACTAATATTTTCCAAGGCCTATTTCCCAATGATGGAAAAAGAACATAGATATGTATGACATATGGGGGAAAAAGGGACAGCAATGATCAAGGAAGATTTGCTAACTAAATGTATTATTTCATATGAAAATTTACTAGATAGTATATGCCGATGAATGTTTCATTTTTCCCATTTTATATATGATCATAATAGTGTATCAACAATATTCTTGAAACCAAAGAATCTGCATATGGACACAGAAAACATTATTTTTTTCTCATATTCAGATAATGTAGTGAATGTTAACAAAGAACATGTGACATTTTGAATTCTAAAATCCATACCCTTGTAGAAAGGAAGCATGCACTGTGCCTTCTACAATAAAAAAGATGAGTTAAGGAGCATTATACTTTTATTTTAAAGAACACATGGTAGTTCTGCATATAGGCTTCAAGATGGAATCCAACAAATCAATTAGTCATTTTTGAATATTCATCCTGATCAGAGAATTGCCTAAAGTGAAAAATGTTTATGATCTTTTTACATATAAAGCCACCATCAGAAAATTTTCCTTGCGCTTCATGCCTTTCTAGAAATTTCACTGGCATTTAAAATATATGTAACATTCTTTCTATGACAATTTTTGATGTTGGATTACAATAATCCTATTAACTCTGATAATAAAATAACATCTATTTCCTGTCACAAAGTATGGTAAATTTAGATTAATAGACTACACCAATCACTGCCAGCAGGAAACTACAATGCTCATCACCAGAAATTCCACAGTAGTGGAATTTCACTGCAAACCTATTGATTTTATTTAAAATATGATTCTAATTCCTTATGTCACAAAAGTGCCAAGACGAAATGATAAGGTCCCCTATTGTATCCACACAGTTCATTTCCCACATACAATAGTACTTACATCATCAAAGTCAGCAATGATCTCATTCAGGAGTCTGAGGCACTCCAAGCCTTCTTTGTTGACATCTGATTCTGTATAAAATTCTTTGAAATCCGGAATAGAGGCAAACATGACACAGACACAGTCATAGGACTGATGATACAAGTCCTGTGAAAGAGAAGAAAAACAAGATTAGTAAATTAGAAAATGTTTCATAAAGCATAAAAAGTTTTAAATGAAAGTGTTTTCTTAGACAATCCCGATTTCTATGAGGAAAAGGAAAACGTTATCTTTTAGTCAAAATGACACTTTTTTATTTGTAATTAATTTTGGTTACATTTTTAGAAGTTAAATTCCTTGTCAATTTTACAAATGAGTTTCATCTGCAATAGAGTGACAAATTACTTCTTTGTACTATGTTTAACATTGCTACTTTTTGTTTTTAAATTGTTTACCAAAGTCCTTGATCAAAAACTACATATAATGACTTGTAGCTATAATATTTTATTTATAACTTGTCTTTACAAAGGCTTCTCTGTAAATACATTCTTCATAAGAACTTTCAGAGGTTGTGAAGCAGAAGAATGTGGTGGAAGGGAATTTAGGTCACTAGGTGGTATAGTAGATAGAGTACTGAACTTGGAATCCTGAAGATTTGAGTTAAAATCCTGCTTCATACCCTTGCTATCTATGTAACACTGAGCAAGTCACTTATCCTCTCTCTCAGTCTCAGTTTCCTAATTTGTGAAATGGAAATAACAATGGCACTTTCCTGACAAAGTTGTGAAAATCAAATGAGATAACATTTTTCAAGCCTTAAAATGTGATATAAAGGCTTATTATTATTTTTATAAATATCTAAGGTCATAAATGGTAGTCAAGACTTGAACCCTGGTCTTTGGATTCCACTTAAACTTAGATTTAAATCCATGGAGCACCAAGTTAAATGTTGTACTCTATTTGTCCCTACAAGCTGAAAAAACAGAGTTCTCCAAACATACAAACCAGCTGTTTTATTTCTTTTTCTATAAATAATAAAATTCTCTTCAAAGTTTTAATAAACCCCTCCAAAGTTTAAGGTAAAGCTCAATTTCCCTCTTGCCCAGAAGAATGGGTTCCAACAGAGCCACTATAAAAGTGCTCTGGTGTTCTGATGGCCAGATGGATACCTCAGGATCAAGTACTCCTGGGACAGAACACAACTTGGTACAACACAACTAAGGTGGAAAAGACTTCCTTCTGTATCCTCAGAGTGACTGTTAAATAGAAAGGGCACTGGAGGAGGGCAGGAGGCATGGGCTTCAGCCTTGGCTTTGCCACTTCAATAGTTGTGTTATCTGGTCAAGCCATTAACCTCTGATTGATTACTAATCTGTAAAATGGCGACAATACTATTTCCTCTATTTACCTCAGAGGGTTTCTGAGAGTACTGAATGATATAATGTCTATAAAGTGCTCTTGTAAATTATTAAACATATATAAAACTAATGTTATTATCACATCAATATCATTGGACTTGACTTCTCTTCTAATTTACAGACTCAGATCTCTACCTGTATGTCCTTTGTGTACCTCAAAACCAACATGTCCCAGGACTATACTTAATATTTCCTCCATAAACTTGCTCTTTATGAATGAACTGTTTTTGTCAGTAGCATGACCTTGTCTCCCAAGTTTGAATTTTTAATGTTGTTTTACATTTGTCCTCTCAGGGATTAAGTCCTATTGAATCAACTCTCCATATTCATCTCTTCCTCACTATTTCCACCATCATTGCCTGAAATCAGGCCCTCATAACCTTGTGAGATGTGATCAACCAGGAATAAAGGGAACAAGCATTTATTAAGCACCAGCTGTGTGCTAGGTACTGTGCTAAGTGCCTTACAAACATTACCTCATTTGACCCTCATAACCCTGTGAGGTAGGTGCTGTTCTCATCCTCATTTTATATTTGAGAGAACCAAACAGAGGTTAAGAGTCTTGCTCAAGGTCACCAAGTGTCTGAATCTGGATTACTCCAGGCCCAGAATTCTATCCCTTGTTCTACCTAGCTGCCTCTGGAGAAAAAGAAATTTAAGCATTGCTGATGTTTCCTAATTAGCCTTTACTCTGTACCTACAGGATGATGACGTGAAATGTGAGAGTAAGGAGAAGGCAGGGAGGGTCTCTACTTTCAGGTAGCATGAAAGTGCTGGACTTATTTTCTTCTGTAGGTATGTTAGTGTACTCTGTGGGTGAGTCTGGTCTTATGGGAAGGGAATCAGGAGAGCAAGTGGTGTGTGTTAGGGGTGTTTCCACCCAGGGTTTCTTGTATGTCTGTGGGACAATTGATGCAGTGTTCTAGTGTGGGCATAGTTACACATAGTAAGCACCATTTGGGAGTAATCTGTGATGATTCTGGGTCTTCAGGCTCAGAGATTAGTGCCATATGAGGCCATATTGGTCATCAGGATGTGTTCTATGGCAGTAAAGAGCAAGGAATCATAATATCCCATAGAAATTCGTGTGTGTGTGTGTGTGTGTGTGTGTGTGTGTGTGTGTGTGTGTATGTGTGTGTGTGTGTTGATAGGTCAAGGAAAGGAGCTGTTAAAAAAAAAAAAGAAAGAAGCTCAGTCTAGATTCCTCATGGCTTCTCTGGAGTTTATCAGAGATCCCTTGTGGGGTTTGAAACTTTACCAAAAATTCTAGTGGATTCTGCAAATTTCTGATATTGACGACTCTAAAAGGAACACACTCTTCTATTCTACTGATAGGTAGATCACCTGGGCCTGAATGACCATCCCAGAATGGTCAGAATGGGGAAAGGAAATGAATGGTCATTAAAGGGATTTAAGACAAAGCATATGGGTGTCCTAGACAAAACTGGAAAATTCTGGGTTTTGTTTGCTATTTTCCATTGCAAACCTTAAACCTTCACTTGCTGTTACATACATGACTTGCTTTGTCACAAAGAATGACCTTTATGAACCATTAAAAATATAATTTTATGGAATTATTGTGTTTCTATTCACTAAGCAACATTTAAAACTCTTTGTTGTTACTCCAGTCCCTTCACATTTCGAAGTAGGTGACTGGTTACTTTATCTGCCCCTTCCAACAATATTCCTGTTTCTCTCGAATCAATGGGTAAGAATTAGTGGCATTCCATGGCCAGTGAGTACACACTAGTAGAATAGTAGAGGGACAGCTAGGTGGTGCAGTGAGGGGCAGCTAGGGATAGAGCACTGGCCCTTCTAAAAATAGAATAATAAGATGTCAGCCCTAGAAGAGACTTTGGGAATTTCATTTTACCAATGACAATAACCATATCTCTCTTATCTGTCCCACAGGATTGCTATAAGGAAATCAATTCATAAATCTTATAGTATAAATCTTAAAATATAAATGTTATATAGATATGTATATATGTATATATATGTAGCAGTAGTATTATCCTTGACCAATATTAAAGAATTAGTTCATAGTTAAACTTGTACTGTGATTCCAAAGCCATTTTATCATGTTCTTTGGCTATGAGGTCCTGTCAGCTCACAGAGCCACCAGCATGTGGTCTTTGTGCCTGGTGATTTTATAACCTGTTGGCATGCTTTGGGTGGGTGCCCTGCAGGACCAAACCATTTGGGGGCCCTAATGAGTCACTTTCCTTGCCTCTACTTAGTGATAATTTAGGCACAAAGGAGGATATGATCCATTAAGAAATGAAATGCAGAATGAGTTGAGCCAGATCTGGTATTCAGAGTTAATTTGGCATTTATATACTGAGAGTCCAGAAGAACTGTTTACAAGCTAGAGTGATGACACCATTGAATAATCCATTCTGTATCAATTTAAAGAGCTATTATAGTGGCTAAGGGTGGTACTGTTTGCTTGCAGAGTATCACGTTGATGTCTATGGTGACATCTGCTGCCTATTTTGATCAAACCTCAGCTGTTATGGAATGAAGTACCCTGGCCTAGAGTCACACTTAAGCAATACCACCTGGGGACTTTGGCAGGAATATGAATTGGATGACAAAATGAGGTCTTTTCAAAATCTGATGAAAGCCACTTGTGATGTTGGTTCCAGGAACTTTTTACAAATGTTCCTGCCACAACAAAAGAGGTTGTAGTAGTACAGGCCATGCAAAAAGGGTTTCACATGGTGCAAATGGTTAGAATAGCTCTTGGAGGAACAGATGTTTTATGACTCCTGAACCTGCTGATGACAGGGAACAGGTGAGGAAGAAGGCAGAAGGTGTTTTGATGCAGACCCAGATAAGCTAGGTGGAAATTTTAAAAAGTGTGTTGAAAAGAACTTTCAATTAAGTTGCACTGGAGAGAATAAAAGCTTAAGTAACAGTTATATCCTTTAACCATTAATATTGTTACAGATATCATCTACTATTTAAATGTAGGTGACTAATGGAAAAGGCTGAATCAAATGCTCTTATTTTTTGAATTAAAAAAATTAAAAAGCATTTCCAAGGCAATGAATTTTCTTTCCAAAGGAAAATTGATATTTCTTATATCAACATAGTTCACAAGTGTTAATAGTGAATTAGAAAAAGCTCTGTTCAAGTATGGAAGAGTGTATACTTGTTGGAATAGTCTCAGAATCCATTGGAAATTTTGAAATAGTGAAATTTTGAAGCAGTCCCTACCTAACTCAAATGAGCAGAACCAGGAGAACATTGTATGGAAACAGCACCATTGTATGTGATCAACTGTGAAGAATAACCTAGCTCTTCTCAGCGATAAGACAATTCCAAAAGACTCATGATGGAAATCCTATCCACATCCAGAAAAAAGCTATGCCATCTAAATGCAGACTGAAGCACACTATTTTCACTGTTTTGTTGTTTTTTTTGTTTCTTTTTCTTTCTTGTGGTTTTCCCCTTTTATTCTAATTCTTCATTCACAACATGACTAATGTGGAAATACGTTTAACATGATTGCACATGTATGACCTATATTATCAGATTACTTGCCATTTTGGAGAGGGGAAAAGGGAAGGATGGAAGGAGAAAATTTGGAACTCAAAATGTTACAAAAATGAATATTGAAAACAGTTTTAAGTGTAATTGGAAAAATAAAATACTATTAAAAATAATCAAATTATATTAGAAATAAAAGTAAAAATGACTTTTCTAGTTCATTTTAAAAATTATTATCTGTTTTTATTGAGGAGATAATCTGTTGTTCAGTTATTTTTCACTTGCATCTGACTCTTTGTGACTCCATTTGGGTTTTTCTTGGCAAAAATACTGGAGTGGTTTGCCTTTTATTTTGCAGATGAGGAACTGAGGCAAACAGGGTTAAGTGACTTGCCTAGGGTCAAGCAGCTAGTAAGTGTCTGAAGCTAGATTTGAACTCAGGAAAATGAGTCTTCCTGACTCCAGGTCTGACACTGTGCCACCTATAATCTGTTATAGTACTCATTACAATATGAAATGAATTTCAGCTAGTTCAAACTAATTTTCTCTCTGTTTAGGGATGGGGTGTCATATCTCACTTCAGAAATTGTGCAACATTGAAGCATACTAATGAGGCAAACTTAATGAAAAACACACTACATGATACCAAGGTCTTTTCTTCCTCTGTTTTAGGTGAAGCCCACATGTGAATAGATTAGCTCAGGCAGCATAATGTCAAGGCTGAGAATTCTGCCTGAGAGTTCATTCAAAATGGATTAGATGGAGTGTTCTACAGTTATATTTGAAATGGGTTTTGGAATGATCATTCTATATTAATTCTGTAGCCTAAAAATAGCTTACTGAAGGCATCCATTTAACCCAGTGTAGAGTGCCTGCATTAACATAGTACCTTCCTGTAAAGTAGGAGCTATGGAGAAATTCCCTGTCTGACAGTGCTGTGAGGCTGCCTCCCTCTTCCCTAATACAAGAGGGATATCAACTTGGAAGTAATCCTCCACCCTAATGTTTACACTATGTGACTAGCAGAAAAGGCTTCAGAATGGGAAAACTTGTAGGAGAAGAGGAAAAAGAAGGAAAGGAATGGGTAATGGAGAGAAACACAATAAGTGGACTTATTATGTTACAATTAGCATCTCAGACTTAGCATCCCAACCTCTCCTATCTAAATCCTGCTCTTTGAAGGCTGGAATCTGTCCATATTTCCTAAGGTCTTTCTGCAGGGATGTGTGCTGAAGTTACTCCTTGATATGATCAAGGATACTCCCTTCTCATCAGGCCCAGATCTCTGGTTTTCTAGTGTACTGCCCAATCATTTCTTTCATTTCAAAGTACTTGAAGATAGAAAAATTCAAAACATTGAAGTCTCTATTAAGAATTACAGATATGGAGCCAAAAGAGCCTTCAGGGGTCATCTAGTTCACCCCTCCACCTCTTATTTCCTTGAGGAAGGAAAGAATGAAATAAGTGTTTTTAAAACATATAGAATGTGTCAGGCATTGTGCTAAATACTTAACAAATACCTTAGCTGATCTTCAACAAATCTGAGAGGTATGAGTTATTATCCACATTTTATGGTAGAGAAAACTGAGGCTGTCAGAGTTTAAGTGACTTGCCCAGGGTCACACAGTTTCTAAAGCCAAACTAAATATAATATAGTTCAAATGTTTATCTCTTTTAACCAAATCAACTTTTACCCTATTTGAGATCACAATGGCTACTCCTGCTTTTTGATATTTGCCTGAAGCACAAATTCTGCTCCACACTAAAGTAAATCTTTGTTTCAAGTGTGTTGTATTTCCTATAAAGAACATGTTGTTGGATTCTGCTCCTCTCGTCTGTTTTATACATAAGTTCATCCCAGACATTCATTCATTCATTGAACATTTATTAAATACCTACTGTGGACCAGTCACTGGGGTGAATGCTGGCAATAAAAAGAAAGGCAAAAGACAATTCACAGTCTAATAGGGGACAACATGCAAATGACTGTGTACAAACAAGCTATACACCTAAATGGGATGTAACCAATAATGAGAAGATATTAGAATTAAGTGGGATTGGAAAAGGCTTCCTGTAGAAGGTGAGATTTCAGCTGGGACTTGAAGGAAGCCAAGGAAGTCAGAAGACAGAGATAGGAGGGAGAAAATGCAGTCATGGGGGACAGGTGGAGAAAATGTCTAGATTTGGGAGATGGAGTGCCCTTTTTAAGGAACAGAAAGAAGGCCACTGTCATTGGACTGCTGAGTCCATGGTGGTAAAAGGTATATAAAGTGTAAGAGGACTGTATTTAATCCTGGAGGTAACAGAGAGCCACTGAAGTTTATTGAGGGGGGATGGTAGTAGTGGTATGATCTGATTTGCTCTTTAGGAAGATCAATTTGACAGCAGATTGTAGGATGGATTGGGGTGGGAAGAGATGTAAGGCAGGAAAAACAAACAGTGGAATATTGCAATAGTTTAGATGTGAGGTGATGAGAGCTTGCACTAGAATAGCAGTGTCAAAGCAGAGAAATGGATGTATATGAGAGATATTATAAAGGTAAAATAGACAGACCTTTGAAAAAGATTGGATGTGGCTTGGGGCGGGGTGGGAGGATAAAGAACTGAGAGTGATCCTTGGTTTGTGAAGCTGGGTAATTGGCAGTATGGTGCTGTCTTTCACAGTAATAGGGAAGTTAGAAAGAGAGATGGTTGGGGGTTTAATAATGAGTTCAGTTGTGGACATGTTGAATTTAAGATGTTTGCAGGACATCAAGTTCATGCTGTCCAACAGGCAGTGGGAGATGTCAGTCTGGAGATTGGAGAGAAGTGAGGGCTGGATAAGTGGATCTGCAAATCATCAGCATAGAGATGATAATTAAAATCATGATAGTCAATGAGACAAACAAGTGAAGTAATACAGAGGAAGAAGAGAATAGGGCCTGGGACAGAGTCCTATGGGACCCCCACAGTTAGCTGATACGATGTGGATGAAAATTCATAAAAAGAGTCTGAGAAAGAGCAGACATATAGGTAGGAGGAGAAACAGGAGAGAGTGGTGTCACAAAAACTTATAGACAGAGTATGAAGGAGAAGAATGTGAAGATATTGTCAAAGACTGCAGAGAGAGCAAAAAGAATGACGATTAAGAAAAAGTCATTAAATTTAGCAATTAAGAGATTATTAATAACTTCATAGTTTCATATTCACATTACTATTATTAACCGAATATTTCCCTCCATTATATCCTCTTACACTTAGTCTCTGTTTTTCCTCCTAACCTCCTTTTTATGAAAAAGGAGGCAGAGGAAGATGGAATCTGATAAGCACTATAATCTATAATTAAAGTAGTTTGCTATTATACCTCTTTCCCTCCCTTCTTCACCAGTCTCTGGCCCCCATCTCTGGTCCTTAAACTTTATTTCTCTTTTTTTAATCACCTTTTATGATGAACTCTCCAAAGAAATCTGTTTTGCTTATGACTCTACCTCTTGTATCCATCATCTCCTTTTGTAAGTCTCCAATACCCCTAGTGACTTAAACATATTTCTATTCCAAATTCTATTCTTTTTAATCTTCTCCCCAGTTCAGATAAGAGTAAAGTCATGAGATCAATACTCTTCTTCTGCACTCTATACAAAATAGTATATTCTTTCCTTCTCATTTTTTAGTATATTTCATTTTCTCTCTTTTCTTTCCTCTCTTAAAACCAACAAACCACAATAAAACCACATCCAGGCCATGCATCTTATTTAGCTACCACTGTGATGTCTGATAAACTTGGAATTCTGAAGGGACACTTGACTTTTCTTCCCATAAGTAAATGTATAATTTATTGTTTAGACCTTTCCAGTTGCTCAAATATATTTTCCTTTCAAGGTTTCTCTTGATTCCTGTGTTTACATTTCTAAGTTTCTGCTGAGCTCTAGAGTTTTCTTCAGGAGTGTTTGAAAGTTAAAGGTCTATTTTTCCTCATGCATGATTATATTCAATTTGGCAGAGTAAGTTATTCTTGGTTATAGGTCTTTATCTTTTGCCTTTTGGAAGATAGTATTCCATCTCTCCCCTCTTTTAGAATCATTGCTACTAAGTCTTATATGATCTTGACTATGGTCTTTGATTTTTAACTTTCTTTCTCTGTTGTTTATGGAGTATTTTTTTTTACTTGGAAGCTATAGATTTTGACACTGACATTCCTGTGTATTTTCATTTTGGGGATTGATTCTTCTTTATGGAGATTTTCATACCATGCTTGAATTCTTCCATACCCTCTTCTTGTCTTTGTAGCCACGGATAGCCACCACCTCCCCTTAAGCTCTGTTTGTATTTGTTGTGAGGTAGTTCTCTTCTGGGCTTCTCTTAATCCACATTATTTCTTCAGTGTGTTCCTATTTTCTAGCTACTCATATTTTCTACTTCAACTCTTGATTTGAAGATTCTTTGCTCAAGTCAGTCTCTTTTGTCCCTCTTGTATTTGTTGGGTGGGTCTCAATTGTTCCTTTCTCTTTCCTTTTGTAGTCTATAGCCTTCTGCCAGTACCTCAACCACTACCAATCTGAATGGGGTAGGTAATATGAATTTCTACCATTTTTTTCTCAGCCTCTCACTTTCCCACTCTTCTGATTACCCACAGCAGGATCTATGCTCAGGGGGTCTATTTGTCCTCCCCTTTGAATGATCCTTAATTAGGAGCTGGTTTTGTCTTCTGTTGGAGCTCTAACAACCTCCAGTAGAATTCTGAAATTTAGTTGGTCAAGGTTTCCTGCCGAATCCAGATGCCAGGTACCAAGTTGGCCCTGTCTTTCTCCAAGAATCTCAGTGCTCTGAGGAATCTGCATCCAGGCTCTCTTTTCTTTAGCAATATCCTGTTCTCTGGTTCTGTTCTCACAGATCAGTGCCAGCATATAAATTGGTAGCACAAGTATTGATGATGTCACTAGACTGCAACAATCCTCTTCAGAGCAATAGCTAGCTCTACTTCTGTTCATGAATGTTTACACTGTCTCCCTTCTGCTCTCTGTTTCTGTTAATCTATGATTTGGTTGCCAGAGCTTGGGTTAGTTTTTTGATCCTTGTCCTCCTCAAACTTCTGCTGCTTTTATGCTTATGTGATCTAGTTTGAACCCTTTACCAGTCTTTGCCTTATTCTAGATGTCTTTCTATACAGTTCCAGACTGGATGGAGGCGCTTACTTCTTTTTCATTTTATATTTCTTCATTATCAGTCTTTCTGAGGCTTTTGTCATATAATTGCTAGGGTTAATGGGGAAATATGGGTTTCTCTACAATCTTCACTTCCAGTCTCTGTTTTCTTTCATGCATTTTCAGCCACAGCATTCAGTTTTCCACAGCTCTAAAAGAAATGTCTGTTCAACCATTCATATGTGAAAAATAAATTGATTGAAACCCATTCCATCTATACTATGCCATTTAACTAGATGAATAAGCTTTGAAATTAGTCCTTGAATATGTATACTTTTAGTAGGCAATGTGGATGGACAATAAATAAGCTGAACCAATAATTGAATAGTAGAAGTTTATGGTGGATAGAATCTGAGAAAATTCATGGTAAAATTAAGAAAGATACAGAATGTTAACCATGATAATTTGTTATAAAGACATGTATTTCTTGAAATGGACTTGACTCAGTCACATTGTGAAAATTAGAGGCAATAGATGAACAATCTGAGTGGAACACTGGAACTTCAGTGATACTAAAAGAACAAGGCGACCTTCAGCATGTTAAATATATCCTCATGGAGATCTCATGGGATAAGAATTGTGTAGGATAAGAGAGGTACGGTCCCTCATCACCTCATGCCTGCCCTATTACAATAGTATGCTGGTGGATCTGCCTGTCCTAAGTCTCTCTCCACTTCAATCAATCCTCATTCAGCCATGAAAATGATTTTCTTAGAACTCAGGTCCATGGTACCCACTACACAATAAACTCTGCTATTTTGCTTTCAAAGCCCCTTACAACCTAACCCCCTCCTACTTTTCCAGTGTTCTTATATTTTAGTCCCTGTCATATACTTTGATCCAGTGACACTGGCCTCTTGGTTATTCTACAAACAAGACATGCCATCTCTTGGCTTTTACAGGGCATAAAAACCCTAGATGACTGACAGTGGCCTGGTCTCCATTGTTTCCTACTTTCCTGATAGAAATCTATGACTCTAGTAAGTTTTAAGGATTTAGTTAAAGCAGAGCCATTCTATATCAATGTGCACAATAACTCTTTGGAGGTCTCTCAAAATATCCTGGATATATCCCCTGATCAAATATAATGCTGAACAGAGGCTACAAATACAGGATTGGATCTCTGAGCTTTTTCCAGGCTCCAAGAGTTCCACATTTTACAGGGGTGGCTCTACCTCTTTTATGTTATACATTAACGGAAAAAAGGAAAAATACTGCTGTGATGAATGCTTTGTTGGAACCCAGTGGCCTCAGAAACAAAGGGTGGAAAACGGTATCTTGTTGATTTAATATCCCAGTCTACATAGTTAGTGCTTGCTATTCCAAATGTCTGATTTCAAACGGTGCTTTTAGTAACACAGTGAAGTTCATGATGTAATTATGTCATTGTACTTTTAACTAAAGTCACCTTCTCTTAAGATAAATCAATCAACATGTATTTATTAAGTGACTACAAACTCTCTGCCACTATGCTAGACTGAGGAGAAAGAGAGAGAGAAAAAAAATTTTTTGCCTTTAGAGAACTTATACTCTATTAGGAAATATGCTCTGTTAGGAAAAGCAAAGTACTTATAATGTAATTTGGTGGAGAAAGATACTAGCTGCTATGGAGATCCAGAAAGACTTTATGCATAATACAATTCTTGATCTAAATTTTGAATGACACAAGAGATTCTAAGTAAGAAAGTAGAGTGATTTTGAGGCCTTGGGGACAAGAGCTGGACTGTCATATGTGAGAATGGCAACAAGGCCATTTTGACTAAGCCATAGAGCCTATTCCAGATATAGCCATCATAGAACTTAAAATTACTATTCTTAGTATTAAAAAAACAACCTTTTCCTTGAGCTGTTATTAATCTTTTTGCAATACTACCTGCTAGATATATTCAGAAATATATTTGGATGACAGGTGAATTCCAGAAAAAGAGATTAGAATGGTTTCCCATGATGAAGTTTTTGTCGAATATAAAACTATCAGCAAAGGAAAACTATTCTAGAGATTATGTTTAAAAAGGTGACTTTACATTTTTGTTTGCCATCATTTTCCAGAGGAAATGTTTTAGCCACAGCAACTCGCAAAATTGCTGAGGATTTGTCTTTTGTGTTGGTGGAGACATTAAGCCTCAAAGTACTATATTAAGGATCAAATAGTTTTTAAAGTATTCCACTGGAAAAGTATAACCAGATTGTGGATGAGGGAATGTATCACAATTATGTATATGGAAGGGAAAGCATCTGAACTAAAAAAGAGCCTTTCTTTCTTTTCTCAAGTGCTCCTGGGAGACAACTCATCCTACCCAGTTATCAGCTTAATTCCATTTGTTTCCTACAAAGAAATATCACAAAGCGACTGCTCATTTGATCTTGACTGTGGTATGGGATAAAATTCCTGATCAGGAAAGGAGTAAGGCTCCTGAAGTGGTGGGAGTCACTGACTGAAAATATAAGGAAGGGGTGGGGATGTTCTTCAAATGGAGCAGAAAAATGTTTACCTAAAAAGATGGAAAATCACCCACAAGGCGTTTGTTTTCACTGGAACTTTCATATTCTTCAACATCTTTAGAAAAAATAGCTTTATTAAGACATCTTGATAAGGCATCTGACTTGCAGTTAGGAAAGCTTGAGTCCAAATCCTTCCTCAGACACATTACCTACGTGATCCTGGACATTTCACTTACCCTCTTTCATCTTCAATTATTCCTGTCAAATGGGGATGATAACATTACTTCCCCAATAGAGTTATTGTAAAGATCAAATGAAACAGGATATAGAAATCACTTTACAAACTTTAAAATGCTATAAAAATTAAGCTATTATTGTCTTTCAAAGTATTATTTTTATGAGAAAATGAATGAAGCCAATAGTCCATGTCTACAAGGGTATGTGTACATCCTTGAGTCACCGAGCCTAGCTAAGAGGTGCTGGAAATATTATTTCCCCCTAGTTTTTACTGTTCCATACCTCTGGGACATGCATCCTTCTCTATGATGGACATAGAGTTTGACTTTATGATAATAAGGTATGATAAATAGTTTTTAAGATTTTACATGCACATATTTCTGTATTAAGTCACAGAAAGCGCACTAGACAGGTATGACCCTTGGATTTTATATAACATGGAACTGAACATTAAGTAATGAGAGTAGGGGCAATAATCTCTTGTTCTACATTCACAGGACATAAAGCTGGAAGGTACTTTAGGGAGTATCAAGTCATAATTTCTCATTTTGTAGAATGGAGGCCTATAGGAAAATGTCTTGTCCAAAGTCACAAAAGTAACAAATATTGGAGATGGAATTTGGGGGCCAAATCCAGTGTTCTGCCCACTGCGTGACACTGCCTCTGATCTCCAAGACCTGATTTCGTTCTATTATTTCTTTTTAAGGGCAAGCCTTCTATTACTAACAATTTAATGGCAAAATTGAAAACCTCCTGTGACTATTCAGAAGGAATAATTCCTATCTTAAATAGTTGGATAACCTTCAACAATTCCTATGCTTTCTCTAACAAGAGGCTGAATTTCCTTGACAAGTAAAACACTTGTTTTTTGTGTAAATTTGGTACTGAAACATCTGATATATATGTAATACTTAGCCCACTTTCCTTTCTACTAATGACGACAAAAAAAGTCTCTGGAAATTTTTAGATCCTTTGAATTTTCTAGAGAAACACTACTTAAGTACACAGACTCAAGTTCCTTAGAAAGGGAACTCTCTCTCTCTCTCTCTCTCTCTCTCTCTCTCTCTCTCTCTCTCTCTCTCTCTCTCTCTCTCTCCCTGTATGTATGCATATGTGTATACATGTATGTATACACATAAATGTGTGTATGTGTGTATATACATGTGTGTGTGTACATACATACATAAAGACAGGGAGAGGGAGACATAGAGACAGAACAGAGACAGAGACAGAGAGAATGTCTTGGTAGCCCTGGTGGTTAACAAGATGCACGGCACGCAGCAAACAATAAATTTGTATGGAATAGAACTGGTCCCTCTTGCTGTCCAGACAGACCTACCTATTTCCTTTTCTATTTCCATCTATGTCTTTCATGTCTTTTATACAATTTCTTTTTACACACAAATAATCATTAATAATAAACTGTAAACTACCCATGCCTACAAGTATTTTTATAGCATCTTTAGAATCATTTAAAATTTTGATTTGGAAAACTTGAGGCTAACTTCCTTTAAAATCTCCAGTGCCTTGCTTAGTACCTGATACATAATAGGTGCTTAATAAATGCTTGCTGCTTGAGTGATTCACTTTCACATAGCATCCCCAGGACAATCTTCATAGTACATAGATAGACTTCGGTTGATATTTGTTAGTGAAACAGCAAAGACTTTACACTAGTTATGTCTTTATACTAGTCAGGTCCCAATTGTAGTAACAGTAGTAAGAACAGAATGGCATTAGTAAGATGAGTTAGGTGAAGAAAGCGGTAAATATTCCACATTTTTCAGATTAATTTGAGACAATTACTAGGGATGGAATGAGATGAAGTAAAAAATATTAGGTGCATTACTTGAAGAAAAGAAATATGAAACATATCTCAATGATGTTTTAGGCATGTGTAAAAAACTCAGAGAACAGTGATGAATTATTCTCAAGGGGTATCTTTACAGCACAATATCCAACTGAAAACAGAAACATCCAGTCAAACATCCAGATCTTAGGAATTCGCTGTAATAAAAATCTGGATGTTTGACTAGATTTTTTTTCACTTTTATCCAGATTCTTAGAGACATGCAAACAAAAGCAGGTCTCTACTTGGGTTCCCAATTCAAGTTGGTAGAAGATTAAACTAGATGATATTTCACAGTACCTTCTAGACCTAAGATCCTAGAATGCAGCTGTTTTCCCAGGCCTTTGTCTTTAGAGCCATAAAGATTGTAACAAGATTTCCTGACAGCACCCATGTGTAAAGGGTAATGCAAATAGGATATTTTACAATTAAAGAAGCTGAGACTCACATAGGTTAGGTGACTTTCTTGGAATTATACCACCAGTAAATGTCAGAAAATTGGAACCCAGGTCCCTGACTCCAAGTCTATATTTCTTTTAACTTCACCATAGAATAGAAATAAAAACTTGTGATTGTCCAGTATTTCTCCTTCCCCTTGGTCCCCATTTACATTTTCTGCTGAAAAGTCTGACTGACCCCACACATGACCATTTTAGGTTAGCAGAGAGCATCTGACCTCATTCTTCAAGTTTCTGGCCAAGAAGTGTTCAGCCACATGGGCAGGGAGCACGTTTTCCAGCAGGACACGATTCAGGTTCTCCATGGTTTCAATCTCCTCACGCTCTCTATTAAACTTGTTCTTCCATAGGAAGTCTAACCTACAGTAATATTCATTCTGTTACAAGAGGACACAGAGGTAAAGAAACAATAGGCATCTTGTCCTGCTAGAGCGAATAGGTTTTAAAGAGATAAAATAAAGTATAGTTCACCCTCCCTAAAAAGCTTTCTGTTGCCAAAAAAAATACCTTCAATATGGCACTGAGAAAAAGGCTAAGTTACCCAAAGGTAACAGCTGTTATGGAAGTTTAAACATATATGTCACACCACAGTCTTTTGCCATCATTTACCAATAATGTTAATTTTTGAATTGCATTTAAAGTTAGAAAAATCACAATCATTTTTCTCTAGTGAATATTATTCAGTTGAATAGGCAACACCAAACTGTGCTTTTTTTAGGTAGATTTGAATGGTAATGAGAGAGTATATTTCTATGCAAATTTATTTTGACATATATTCAATTAAAATTACATTGCATCTAGCAGGGAAAACTAACTTTACTGTACTTTATAATACAGATATGGATGAAAGAAAACATTTTCTACACAGTTACTTTTTTCTTTGACAAATAAAGTGTAGAATTAAAGAGGCAGACTCCGGACAAATTCAAAAGTGCCTCCAATAAAGCACATCATTTAAATAAATCTGTGTAGATGTTCCACTTCCCACCAAGAGACTTTTAGTCTTCATCATTGTGATTTATAATGTTTGATACAAATTAAGGAAAGTAACAAATGATGATTAATTGAGTCTATTTTGAACAGAAAAGCCTAATAGAGAGGGTGCACTTTTGGCACAATAGACATTTATTTGACAAACAAATACAGATGAGCATACAGCAATCTTTTTTCTGGTTGACTGAAGATATCAGCAACATCTCAAAAGAGAATAAATAACAAACAAAGGGTCTAGTCCACAAATGAGAAATAAAGATCCCTTATTTTCAAAGTGAGGAGAAAGGTTGCAAGTTATAAATTACGTCTACTTTGGCCTACATAAGTAGACTCAGATGTATTCATCTTCATCTGGTATAATTCAGATTCACATCATGTACTGGGGAATTTTCAGAGAACATTTCAAATGGAGATTTAAAACTCTATTTATTTTAAAACTCAGACATTCTTGAAACCTTCTTCACCACCTTCCCCTCCTGAAAATATAGACTATTTCCCACAGGAATCAAGCCATGCATTTATTAGAACAAAACACTGCCTTGAAAAATGAGCCAGGTTGTTAAACAAATGGACAATTCAGTCAAACACCTAGTAAACAAATGACTGTTTGGGCATATGGGCAGACACAGGCATATATATACTCAAAAAGAGACTGATAACCAAACAATTCACTTCACACAGAAAGTGAAACCTTGGCAAGTGACCATTCAATGTGACAACCCCAAACTATTTGCCATGTACAGTATGTTTATATAGAGCTTAAATGAACAGTATATGATAGCTTAGCTCCAGAATTTTTCTTAAAGGCTGTTATCCAGATAGACATCATGCTTTTATGCTACAAATTTATTGTTGTTAATCTTTTGTTGCTGTTGTTTTTTTGTTTGTTTCGTAAAAGGCTACAAGTCTTGGGAAATGTAAATGTTGGTACCAGTCAGAATTTTCTTTTGAATGCTTACACAAGTGATGATAAGGTTAGAGGTTCCTATTATCAATTGCACAAAGTGACTTATAAACTCTTTTCTAATCACTCAGCTTGTCATATGTTTTATTTGTCCCCAGTGCATACCCATCCAAGGAAGAAAAGGTCCATGAATATAAAGTGAGGGCTTCACATCTGAGGGAATGGAGATAATATTTATGAAGTTGTATTGCAAGGGTAAGATCATGGGATCACTGGATTTAGACTTGGAAGGGAAATTAATTAGAAAACATGCTTTCCTTTATAAGCAATAAAGAAGAAAATTAGGAACATGACATGACCCTGGGAAAGGAGAAAGGAGAGGCCATTAAAAGGGATTTCCCTTCTTTAAACCTCTGTGTTAAACAATAATGAAAAGACCTTTACTTTTGGTGACCTACAATTGCAGTGAATTTGTAAACATTTTTTTTTAAACTGATCACTGCAGAAAGGACAATTTAATTCTGTTTTGTGTCTAGTACATATTTTAAATTCCAATTTAAAAATTTATTTTCCTTAAAGTAATCAGGGAAAAATACTAATTTACTCAGGCAGTAAATGTGTGTTGTTTTTTTCTCCCCTCTATATTTCAAGAAGAATGGTGATGAAAAGATCAACCTTAAGGCAAAATGCACTATAGGATAGCAATAAACAAATAATTAAGTTCTCAAAGAACTGCACTGTGCAGATTAAAAAAACAAATTAGAAAAGATGGTCATTTTGATGGCACGAATGCTAATTTTATTCTGAAAAGTGCAAAAGTTTGCAACATATTTATGTTCGAGAAGGAAGTAGAAATAAGAATACTATCATCGGCTTCTAGAAGCGATTGTGTTCAAACAAACCGACATTATTTATTGAATGCATTAAGTATATTGGAACATCTGGTATCTAGGAAAATAATCATTCTAATAACTGACTTTTTTTATAGAGCGTTTACATTTACAAAGCACTTTGTTCACAATAAGCCTATGAGGTAGTTGGTGAAGTATTCTTATAACTATTTTACATATGAGGAAACTGAGGCAAATAGTGGTTAAGATTTGATTGAGGTCACTCAGAAAATAAATATCAGGGCCAGAAACTGAATCCAGCTTTTCTAACTCTGAATTCAGGTCTTTCTACCATCCCTTGCTACTTAAAAAAAGAAAACAAAATTATTATAAAAAAAAATAAGCCCTGGGTTAGATTCTGCCAGGAAATTCTACCAGAAGTTCTTTAAACAAGTGTCAGGAATTTTTTTGGAGGTGTTAACTTTTTAGGTAACATTATCTTGGCTTATTCCTTGGGGACCATGTGTATGAATATTACACTAGCCAGTACCTAACTATATTCTATATCATAGTTATTTTTAACTTCTCTAAAGCACAGACCAGTTATTTGAGTCTTATGGGATGTTCATTATCTTAATAGCCCAAGGACCTACGATTTTAGATCCCTGTGGATGGTTAGTCATTTTCAATAGGGTTGAGTTGTTGTGGCCAAAATCTGTAGGAATGAACCTCTCCTCATTTAGTATGGATGTGGACAGCAGGTATGATGCACTAAGACTCTAGCTTGGAAGGACCTGCCACAGATGGCACCCTACCAGAATAACCTTCCACAACTCAGAGCCATTTCCATAGCACAATAAAGTATTGGGGCAGGGAATTTTTGGAGGGAATCACAGAATTTCATCATTGAAAGAGACTCAAGAGTCCAAGTGGTCTAATTTCCACCTAACCAAAAATCTCCTCTGCAATGTTTTCTCCTTGAAGGCCTCTAGTAAGAGGCAATTAGTTAGCACAGTGGATAGAGCACTGGCCTAGAGAGGTTCAATTTGACCTCAGATACTTATTACCTGTGTGACCCTGAGCAAGTCACTTAACCTTGATTGCCTCAAAACAACAACAACAAAAACTTTTAGTGAGGAGAAACCTACAACCCCCAAAGTGCCCTGTTCCACATTGTACTGACTTAAATTATTAGCAAGGTTTTCTTTGCACCAAATGGAAACTTGTTTCTTTCCATCTTTATCCATTGCTTCTAGTTTTGCTCTCTGAGAGGAGGTCTAATCCCTCTTTTACATGACAACCATTCAAATACTAAAGACTATCTATGATCATTCCCCTTTCTAGGTCTTCTTTCTTTTAGTCTAAACATCCTACTTGCAAACATACAACATTAAAAATAACAAAAAAACCAGTGACAGCAATACACCTCAAATATGTATTTCAAAATAAAAGGAAAAATTCTATGTTCCAAAGGACACTTTTTCCCCTAAATTGTCTCTTTTTTTTTTAACATTATAGACTACTTAAAAAAAATAGGTTCAGAAGACGACTTGCTATTTTAAGGCTTAAGTGGAACTAAAAGAACATAGTTTGACTTCCTTTTCTTGTCAAAGAGTTGAGAGCATTTACCCTTCAAGTTGTTTTTCCGGACCTTGTCATTATGGGCTGCGTCCTCTGTCTTTGACACATGTAGTTCCCAGATGTGGTTGCATGAAAATAAAGACATAGGTACATACAAAAATCCTCATTAGTAGAAATAACAGACTTCTTACCTGTCTCCCCAGAACCAGTAATGTGACGAAGAATATAAAGAGAGATACAGAACCCATGGTCTTTAGGTCTTTCCAAATGCCTGGTCTATACAACAAAAACAAAATACAGATAGATAAATTATTTGTGCTCACTTATGTGCATATTTATAACTATTTTAAGATTCAAATTAAGAATTACTTGTGTGATTTGTTCCTACTCTGGGAGAAACTGCAGTAAGACTAGTATTCCAGTTAATCTATGCAAAAGAAACAGTATTTGCTAATCTGTTGTAAGGAGAATGTTAAAATTTCTATTATTTAATTCCAGCAAATATCCCATCTACTGATATAGTAAATGCTGGAGTTCGGGGGACCAGGAACAAGAGCAAAGATATATGAAATATTTTTCCTGTCTTACAGAGCATACAGTCTATATTAGGGGCAATAAGATATGCACATAAGCAAGCATCATACAACTGTGGTGTCATTGATTTCATTCATTATATTGCAATGAATTTGCTTTAACTCCCTACTTATTGATATGCACAGGTTTCTGGTTTTTTTTAAAGACTTGATATTAGCTAAAAGATTCTTTGAGCAGAACATGGTGGCACATGCTTGGTTTTTAAAATTTTTATTTATTTTAACTTTAATTTGTTCTATAACATATGCTCATTAAAAAAAGATGATTGCACATGAAACTGAAATCAATTATGTACCACTTGCTATTCCTTTTAAATATATAAAAAAGTTAACATGTAAATTTCTTTGTCATTTTCTTTCCTCCTCCCCCCCGCCCATGCTACCATTAGATACAAATATGTATACACACCTCTGTGTGTGTGTGTGTAATCATTTTACACATACGTCTAGTTATCAGTTCTTTCTTTGGAAACAGATAGGGTCTTCCTTCATATGTCCTTTGTAGTTAATTTGGGTATTTGTAACAGTCAAAATGACTTAGTCATTCAATATATCATGAAATTCTTCATTCTAGAGTGGCCGAGGCTGGTGGATTGCTGGAGCTCAGTAGTTCTTAGCTAGAGTAAAGTTAAAGTTGATTGTACTGAACCAGACATCAATATAGTGAGTCTCAGCGAATATGGAGTCAACCAACTGTCTAAGGGTGGGTAAACTAACCTAGGTCAGAAAAGCAGGGCAGGCTAAATCTTCTATACCACCAATATTGGGATTGGGCTAATGAATGAGTGCTACATTTCCAACCTGGGAGAGATAGGAAAACCCAGTTTCCAAAAAAAAAGAAAAAAAAGGAAATATGAAACTTAAAAGGTATTGTTCTTTTTAAAGCTATACACATTTTCTTATTTTTCAATAATTAGAATAGGAGAGTGACAAAAAGTGATAGACAGTTACATGAATTGAAAACTATAGAAAGAGGGGTGAAAGGTAGGGGAAAAGATAATAGATTAAGAGAGTACAAAAAGGATTCAGGAGAAGAGAAGGAAGGATATATCCCTGGTCTTACTATTTTATAATATACTCTGGAAACTTCCTTGCTAGGTTGGGAAGATTTTTGCCCTGGTCTACATGATTTTGCCATCGTGAGTGCCAAAGGTTTTGGTGGGTACTTATTTAATACTTCTTCTCTTAGTAAATCTAATTCTCACAACTTTGAAGTGCTATATTTAGCAGTCTGAAGCCAGATTTTTTTGACTGTCACTGAAAAATAACAGTATCATAAATCTTCATAATTTTCTCTTTTGAGTATTAACTATAAAGTAGAGTTGTTTGATAGTAATCAAGTTATCTAATCTTAAAGTACGTGATTAAAATGCATAATCAATCATTTTCTTTCATAGGCTTTAGATTGTGTGAAAAGTCTTTGATGAAAGTGATTGGATTAAAAAAAATGACTTCAAGGTAGTATGTTTCAATTGACTGAGGGATTTCTTTACATCCTTTAGGTCCTGTGTAAAAGTACTGAGTTAGTTTTAATTAGGGAGTTCCAGCTTGTGATGAACAGGAAAGAAAGGTGAACCTTTCCAGGAAAACATCTTGAGTAAGAGCTAGCAAGGAAGGAAGGAAGAAGATTTGACTTTGGCCTTGGCCAAGTTTCCACTGACACTTCCTTGTCCTCCCTTGACTTTAGTTAGAATGAGAAGTTGTGAGTTTATACAATTATGGAAGATTTTGGATTTCATATTTTCCTATTAGTATTGCTGCCCCAGGATAGCAAAGATTTGTAATAGAATTTGTATAAGAAGCCAAGGAGAGAAAAGAGATTCACTCTGCTTGAGGTGATATTTTTCATCCCCTGATGAATAAAAGAAAAGGAGTGGCAGCAACCAGAAGTTGTAAATTAATCCCTTTGTCACATATTTCCTTAAGCCTGAACCCACTTTCCTCTAGACTCTATATGTACTTGTAGGACAATGTATCATAGACTTTAGGAGGGATATTTTGTATGAACTAGTCTTATAGTATCATCTTAGCAAATACCTCTCTCTGGAAACTACCTAAAATTGACAGACTAAATTGTCCTAAACTGATAATCTTGAGTAGTCAGAAAAATAAACTGGCAGAGGCTCTAGTTGATAGCATTAGAGAACTATCCCTGAATCTTCCAAGGGTACACCTACAACTCAGAAGTCTAGGCGTGGGGTGGTAGGGATCTGAGTGTAGCTTTGCTGTGTGAGTTGAGACTTGTCAGTGGGAATACGCGTTGAGATAAGGATCTTTAAAGCTTATATGGGCTTTCTAAAACATCACCTTAGATGTTTTTTATCTGAGATCTGGAATCTGACAGCATCACAACTATAAGCAAGTGACAGTAATGCTTTATACATATAAGTTATTATTATTAAATGTGAACTTTTGCCAACTAATACTTAAATAATGTATTTATAACTTCCCAAGAGGGAAAGGATATATTTAAATTTTGACTAAGGTAGTTAGAGCATAGAGTTCAAAGGAATTGTAACTAATCCAAGAATAACTTGGTCATAGAGTCCTTTAAGGTTTGCAAATCATTTTTCCTACAATAACCCTGTAGGGCAGTACAAATATGATTAACCCCATTTGCACACGAAGAGACTAAGTTTCTAAAAGTTTATGCGAATAGCGCATAATTATGGAGCAAGAGTGTTTTTTACTTCAAACTTACAATTCATCCGTTCAACTTCATTCCATTTCTTCTTCTTATGCCCTTATTTTGCCATTGTCAAACAGAACAAATTTATTCCCTCTCCGAAATGAGAGCCCTTCACATATTTGAAGAAAACTATCCAAGGTTTCTCTTTGTCAGAAAGAACATCCTCAGCTCTTTCAAAAGATGCTCGTATGATATGAAATTGAGATCCTTCATCATACTCCTCAGGAGTGCTTATCAATGTCCCTAAATTGTGGCACCTAAAACTGGACATAACACTCCAGATAAGTTCTGACCAGGGCAGAAACTCTGTTTCTATTACCTTCTTACCCCTATATATTATGCCTCTCTTAAGGCAGCCAAATATTGTACTGTAGTAGTTTTTTGTGGGTTAACATAATTTACTGTTACTTAGGCTTATAGTCCACTATAAACCCCTAGATTATTTTCAGATTGAACTGTTGTCTACTATACCTCCTTCAATTTAAATTTATGAGGATGATCTGTTGAATTCAAATGAAAAATGTTAAACTTATCCTTCTTAAATTTTACCTTTCTTGGTATATCTATCAGATTCTTTTCAAATTCTGATTTCAAATTCAAATCCATTGAGCTAGTGGTGTTTTCTGAATGTCTGATAAACATGCCATCATCTATACCTTTATCTAAGTTACTGATAAAATGCTAAGTAGCACTGGGCCAAATAATTCACTGGAGACTTCCTTCCAGGTTATCTTTGAATCATGAATGGTTTTCTTTGAACCCAGGTTTTCAAATATTTCTTAATCCAAATAATTATAGTATCATCTCACCATCATCACTCTTTCTTTTCTAAAAAAAAAAAATAACATGAGACTTTGTCAATTGCTGCTTCCTAGAATACTATGTTGCTTCATCTATTATATGAAAAACTTCTATTTTTAAAAAAATAAATATAATCTATTTTAAGCATGTATTCTAACTTTTGTATTTGAAAGTTGTCTTTCCCAATTGTCAGGGAATAGAGTGATACATTGGATATAGCATCAGGCCTGGAGTCAGGAAGATTTGAGTTCAAATCTAACCTCAGACATTTAGTAGCTGTGTGACTCTGGATAAGTCACTTAATCTCTGTTTGCCTTTGGTTCTTCATCTGTCAATTAGGGATAATATTAGCAGTTATTTCCCAAAGGGTCATTGTCCTCTTCAAGAATGAAGGACAAACCACATAATATCCCAGAATTGTTGTGGGAATCAAGTGAGATAATAAATGTAAAGTGCTTAGCACATTGCCTATGACACAGAAAATGTTACCTAAATATTAGCTATCGTTGTTATGTTTGCGATAGCTCAGCATATCTGTAATGTATTTTAATGTAACTGAAGAGATAAGATTTCTAACTTAAAAAAATGTATAGCCAAACATGTTCAAATGAACTCCAGACCTGGGTCTGAGTATTCCAGATCTAACACATACTTATGTAGTTCGGGGCAAGTGATTTCACCTCACTGACATTATTTTCCTAAGTTGCAAAGTGCAAGGATTGAAATAGAAGATTTCTGTGGCCCTTTCAACATCTAAGTTTATTTGGCCTATGATCCTATGCTCTTTGAAGTCCTTCTCATCTCTAACCTATATCTTGCAGAATATTTCTCTTTGGAATTTTGAATGGTATATATGCCTACAGTAGACACACACCGTAATTACACTTTATGATTTAGCTAAGAAAACTAAAAATACTGAAACAGAATGAACTTGACCTTAGTTTCAAGAGTTTTAGTACAAAATGGAAGTGAGAAAATAGATTAAATACTTAAAATACTTGAGCCTAAAAATAAACTGCTCAGGTAGGGCAAGGATGATCCTTTCCCTAGGTTGTAGAGAAGGACAGGGAGAGAGAAAAAAAGTGAGCAATCCATGGAACTTTAAGAATACTCTGATATGTCCTTTTTATTTTATGTAGGTAAAATAAGAATCAATTTCCTAAAAATGAAATTATTGCAATAATGTAGCTTTATTCTACATATTACATGACCTATAAGTAATGTGAAGCTTGTAGAATTCAGGTGCTGGCTACAAACTTTTACTGTGAAAATCTCTGTCATTTATTTTAATCTGTCAATGTTAGTGAAGTTTGATTTATTTTAGGTAAATAAACAAAACATGAAAATGACTCACAACCCCCTTCCCCCCAATAAAATACTTAGGAATTAAATTCTTTTACATTTGGCCAGATCACTAATGATTATTGATTAAAATGCTTAAAATAAAATATTAGCAAAGAGACCAAAGCATTGTCTCAAAACTTGTTCATTATTACAAAGTTGGAGATATAAGTAGATTGATGACAGATAGATAAACAATGAACATAATCATAATGAAAATATATAGTGGGGAGTTGATCAAGGGACCCTGATCAATTTCATGCTATCAACATAAACATCACACAACATTATATTAATAGACAAAGAAAAAAGTATTCAAAAACAAAAAAAGGGAGACTACAAATGGGGGGTTTTACTCTTTTTTGGACCCCTTTGACAGTCTGGTGAAACCTATGAACACTTTCTCAGAAGAACTCTTTTCAATGTATATAATACATAGGATTCTGAAGGAAATTACTTTGGAATAGTTATCATACTATTTGAAAAAAACAAGGTTCATACACCCTAGGCTGAGAAGCTTTTTTTTTTAAAGAGAAAATGGAACAGAAGTAGGAAGCAAAAGAAATGGATTCCTCTTTTGTATCTATCATTAACTCATTTTCTAGAATAAGGGCAAATCATTTGGCCCTTCTATGCCTCAGTCCCCTACTTAGTTCCAAATCTATAAATAACACTGGTTCAGTATAACTCACTGAGATGGTTTGAGGACAGAAACAGAATGATAAATGATAAATCCCCAAGAAGAAAATTTGGAGTGCTGTAAAATTCCAGGTATTATTAGTAAATATCTACTCTAGTGTTCCTGGTGATGCTATTAGAGAGATTATGTGTCTCCCAAAGTACTCAACCCACTCTCTGGAAGTCATTTTCCCCCTGTCAGAAATTTCTCAATCTAATTTTCTTATTTTGCTTCAGATTTATACCATATTCATGATCTTTAAATCTAATAAATGGAAATTTAGAACACATCATAGATTTCATGTGCACATGACTAATGATAGATGACAATGCTTTATTTAGGAATTTAATACTAGATTTCTTTCCATAATAGAGAAAACAAACATCTTGGTTTTTCCTAATATGTTTAAAATTTATGAGAAATTTTTATTTCTTGCCCTGATGTTTGCTTACAATCACAAAATTAATTTAATTTAATTACAAACAGTTAAAGAATTCACTGTCACCAACTAGAAGTAGCATATTGTAGTATAATTTGCCCTGGACTTGGAATCATAAGAACTAGGTTTCAATTCCTCCAATTTAGATAACCTGGGCTCAGAACCTCACTGTACTCTCTGTTAATCAGTGGTCCTGGACAAAGCACTTAATTTCTCTGTGCCTTATTTCCTCATCTGTAAAATGGGAGCAAAATGTTTTCAATACTAATTTTATGTTAGTATAAGAAAAGCACTTGTTAAACTGTAAAATCTTATGTAAATGTATTGCACCTGAATATGTACAATATGTAATTTTATTATAGATAATTGAATTTTATAGAATGGAAGACAGAATATTCTTATTCTTTTGAAAAACTAAGATTGAAAATATAAATTAAAGAATCAATGTTCAGTCATTTGTTTAAGCATACCATCTTTAGAACATTGGGAAATGTGGAAATATTGGAAATAAAATTGAAAAAGACATTTATTTATCAAATGAGACAAACTACTTAGCTCAGTGCCTGGCACATGGTAGACACTATATAAATATTAACTACTGTTATTATCTTAAAATAATCTAGAGTGTTTCCTTCTATCCTCCCACTTAATCTAACATTGAGGACTGCATGCAACAACTCAATGTCTCTCACTGAAAATAGAATAGGAGAAAGAAAATTTAATTCACCTCACATTTGTACTAAATTTGCTTCCAGTGCATAAAAGAAAAAAAATCCTATGGAAAATGTTCTGGTGGAAGAAGGTTTCACCTCTGTTAACAATGTAGAGAAATGTACATCTCCATACAATATTTCAAGTAGTAAAACCTAAGAATTATACCAAGACAGAATTTATAATCAGATAATGGCTGATTTTCATATAGTTTTAAAGAACTGCTTGAATTTTGGTTGAATTTGAAGAAGTGGAAAATGCATTAAAGTTTGAACCAGAGGACCTGGGATAAAATACTAACTCTTTTGGTTACAACTTTGTGATCTTGGGCACGTCACTTAACTTCTTTTGGGTCTCAGTTTCTTCATATGCAAAATCAGGTGGGGTGAACCAGATGAGTGTCATGATATTTCCTTTACTATCATGAAAATTATTTGAGAGAATATATTCTCCTTAGTTTAGATTCCCCAAATTTGCTCTTATTTGTGAAGAAAATCTTATTCAGGTTTGGATATGCTACACTTTCTCAAATCATGATTTATTTCTTTCCCCTCTGATTGGAAGACTGGAGGAGGATAGAGGACTAAACTCCTTCTAAAATCTTCCTTTATAGAAAGCTTACCACCTTTTTGTTAACTCCACTCTCTATCATCAAGTCTACATGGCTTCCACTCCATAGAACAGCATACCCCTTGGACCACTCTCACACTTTTCAGTTTTCTTTTATATTTTTGTCTTCCCCCATTTTATTGTAAACTTCTTGAGGGCAGTGGCTCTCTCTTTTTCTTATTAGTATCACCAGTGCATGGCACAAAGTAAGTATTTATTAATGCTTATTGGATTGAATTGGTACTTAAATAATTAATTGTTAAGGAAATAACTAATATAACATACTGAAGGCAATGATTCTGATCCTTCTTAGAAGAGAGACTCAGCTCTTTGAATTTATTGATGTAGAGCCTTCAACCTGTTTAAAATGTATATATAAGTATTAAAGTTTCCTGAAGTTCAAAGACTTATCGTGGTCAAACAGCTAGAAAAGATCAAAGACTGAGACTTGAGCTCCTGCCTTCCTATCTTAAAACTAGTATTCTAGCTACCATAGTACATTGTTTTTCATTCCAGAGGATGCTTTATTATTATTAGAGCCTGGTAGGGCATGCTCACCATCTTCTAAAGACCAAGTTTAAAACTAACATAAATACAATTTTCCTGTTCAGTAATAAAAAAAATAAATGTAGACAAATAAATTTAGTTAGAAAAAAAAAACAAAAACAAAAACAGAAGCAGAGAAGCAGAGTACAACAAGAAGAACAAAATCCAGCAGAATTAATTATGGTATGAAAGAGTACTTCAAACCATTAAAAATAAGGGAAATTCAAATCTCTTCTTCCCTAGGCATGTTTCCTAGTATGAAGTCATCAATAATTCTTAGGTTTCATTTCACACTCAGCAATTTGGCAAAGATGGCCAGAAAAAAAGGAATAGTATTGGAGGGATTGTAGAAACTTAACCGGTAGAAAGATGGATGTACTGATGTCATTTCTGAACTTATTTGAAACTTTGTCATGCCTTCCTTCCCTAGGAAACTCATCACTGGGAAATCTTATTATCTGACAAGATTTAATCTACCAGGTACTCATATCTCATCAGTACTCTTTGTTCCTCTAATTGGATCCTCTGACTGGAGAGTATAGCGATGGCCTCTAGGGTCTTTTATTTTAAGAGTAGGCTTAGAACAATTTTCCTCCACATTTTCCACAAGCTACACTGCTCTAGGACATCTTTGGAATTCTCCAACATTCCTCTCGTGTCAGGTATCTCTCCTCACCTCTCACTTTTCAGCTTTGTTTTGTGTGTTGTCTTTATTTTTATTTTTTATTTGGATCTCCAACTCAGTGCCTGGCACATTGTAGTTACTTACTAAATGTTTATTGATTGACTGAAAATTGTTGGAGTGCAAACTGGTAAAACAATTCTGTAAAGCAACTCACAATGAGGAAAATACTCTTTGAGCCAAGGATTCCACTGCTAGGCATATATACTCAAAGAGATCATTGACAAAAGGATCTCAGATGTACCAAAATATTTATAAGTGCATATTTGATGGTAGCAAAGTACTGGAAACAAAGTAGAGGCCCATCCAATGGGGATATGGTTAAACAAATTGTGGTACATGATGTACTTCCTAATGAGGATAAATAATTCTTCCAATAAGAACAAAATTTAGTAGTTAGATAAATAAGCATATATGAAGCTATAAGTAAAAATAGGTAATTTTCTAAAGCAACTTTCAGGAACAATATTAAGACCAGCAAGAATTAATGAAGTCCAATTCCCCTCCCCCCAAATTCTCTAGTATAGAAAGAAATTATATATTTTATTGTTCAACCTTAGCACAATGTAGGAAGTCTCTTCTCTTCAAATCATGATGCTTAATATTAAATCATAACTCAAATTAATAAGACACATGACAGTTATACAGATGTATTTTGGGTCATATGGTAACAAACATCTATGTAAACTTTCACCTCCAATAATTTCCTTTTAGTTCCACTGCTGTAATTACTATATAAACACTCTCATAAATAATTTTCAAGGATGTTCTCAATTTCCATAATTACCACATTATACCAATTGAATAATAACAAGCATCTTCCTGTTTTGAATTTACTCACTACTCTTTTTTTTTACTATTTACCAATGAAAAGATTTTATGTAAATAGAAGACAACCCACCTTTTAATGACAAAGTTACTGTAGTCATCAAGTATAGAGGCATGAGTATGTAACAGGATGATATTGTAACCCACGAGTGCAACCAGCATGATCATCATTTTCAATTCATAGTTTATCCGTAGGAAAACAGAACAAGATATCAAGCCCAGAATGCAGCTGTAAATGAAGTACTGGAACATGGGGGGGAAAGCAGAAAACTTATTTAGAATCTGGTCTGAGAAATCAGAAGAACCAACTCAATTCCACCACCAACATTATTATACTGTCAACTTCCAAACCTCATGTAGCTAAAACTCATATCAAAGATTAACACAAAAAAAATCTCTTTCAATAACGTTTCATCCCTCAATCTCCAGAGACTGGTTCATATCTGGTCTAACCTGAATGGTGAGTCTTCTAGTAGTGCAACTAAATGATACCTGCCCTAAAGATTGTGGAAATATTGACATTTCAAGGACTTTAAGAGTTTTGATCTGTTTCAGGATGCTTCCTATGGAATTGAAATGGAAAAATATTCCAAGTTAGAAATCATAAGAACCATTGTTGTACCCAGAAAATTTATTCTGACACCAAATGCAGCTTGAAAATCAGTTAAACTGTGGGTTGTTTTATTTGTTTTGGGTGGGAGACAGTGGTTTCACTGGTATAGGGAAATCCATCTAGGTCTAGTGATGGACAATTCTAATTTCTTCCAATCTTAGAGAGTTATCTGGGACACTGGGAGGTAAAGCAACTTGCCTAGAGTCCCATGAACAGTATGTGACAAGGGAAGGAGTAGAACCCAGATATATCCTGAGTCTAGACTCTGGCTCTAAGCATCCCACAGTATTTCCCTATATGGATTTTCTTAGTCTTTATGTAATCTTTTACAAGGCAATTAATGAGATTTTTAAAAAATAATGTCTTTGACCAAAGTATTTCTAAATATTTGATGGCAAGTAGTATTGAGTGTGCCTTATAAAGCAATATTTGATTCAATAAACATTTATTTATTTATCATCATTACTTATTGTTATAAAGCTCCTGATATTTACAAGACACTGGCCTCGGAGTTGGGGATACAAAGACAAAGCTGAAACAGTCTCTGCTGTTATGGAACTGGCGTTCAACTGGGGGATATAACATACAAGTCAACAAGTATGTTCAAGGAAAACTGAGGAAGGAGAGAAAACTCTTAACTAGGATGATCACAGAAGGTTTTGTGGAGGAGATGGTACCTGAGTCTTTGAAAATAAAAGAGCAAATTGGTAGTAGTGGGAGGAGCCTGGGTGTCCAGCTTCTTAATTCATTATATGTAATACTACAAATACTGTGATTTGTAATTACCTGTAATTTGTCATACTGTCTATCCTACTTACTCACATAGTAAAGAATTTTTTCTTTTAAGCTACTTTAAAATGATACAGTGAAGTCTTGGAGCAAGAGTTTATCAAATTACTTATAATTATTTAATAAACTATATATTTGAAACACTTTAAATATAATTGTTGTACTTAATTACTAAGTGATTCTTTTAGGTTAGTTTTGGTTTTGAACATTTATTTGATGGGAAAAAACAAAAGAAATCTAATTTTGTGGAATTTTTTTCATCAATTCCAAACATATTACCTGGGTTCTTTAAAAAAAAACACAGCATCAACAATAACTACATACAAAGTCAATTTAGTTTCAGTAAGAAACATACTGAAGAGAAGCAGTCTAGGATGGTGGATACACAGCTGCCTTGGAGTCAGAAATACTTGGTCTCAAGTCTTAGCTGGACCTTCATTTCAGTAAGACAATGCTTCTCCTACTCCTTAAGTTGATTCTCTAACTTACCTTCTGTTCTCTCTAAAACAACCCCCTCATCTTTACTTTCTTAATTGAGGACTCTGTAAGACTTTAAAGAAAATCTCAATTATAGATATCTTGCCTATCAGTTTGTCCCCACTATTAACTTTCCTTTCTCTCTCATACTCAATCTCTTTGGTTCTGGTAGGATATTTGTAATAACCTAGTTCTGGTAGGACATAGGTTATTATCCATCTTATACCATAACTACACAAGCACAAGAAACACTCTTTTTCAATAAGATTTTTTTTTGAAACTAAATTCTAATAACTAAAAACTCCAGAAGCCAAGGTCTCTTTAGTAAAATAGGGTAGGATCCTCTATCACATTACTACCCATGATCTAGCTGTTCTATTCACAATCTATTGCTCTGTACAAAGTGAAAGAAAATTAACTTTGGGGGAAAAATTCATTGCTAGTGGAAATTTTCAACATAAAATAGTAAACATGAAATTATGGATGTCTAAAATATTTATTGCATAATACAATCTTTAAGCCTGAACAAAGAATTCCTTTTCTCTAATTCTTGAATTCCTCTTCATCACTTATGTATCTTGCACTTTATTGTAACTATATAACAAAGATATTAAACCATAAGTCTTTCTCATCCATGGTTCTTTACATTAATTTCACAAAAGGAAGCATCTGGTATATGAGGAAGAGTACTCATAAAAGACCATTTTTCTCAATTTTTAGGTGAGAAAAGTCAGATTGAATACTCCCAGATCATGCCTTCTTCCTCAGTAAAAAGCTTTCTTAAAGATAAGTGGAACTTCCTATCAGGAAATAAATCTATGTCCCACCAAACTGAATTAAAAAGGTAGAGGAGAAGCTGAGAAGGCTTAAACCAAAGTTATCCCTTATACTTACCACTGCCCTGATATGACAGAGAGAAAAGAATATAACCAAAGTTTCATTACGAAATTTTCTGAGTATTCAAAAAAAAAAGATTTAGCTCTTAAAAAGGAGTGGCAAAGTGGTGTACTTCTTTCCATCCTTCCTTGTATTTGTACGGTTCTGAATTATATTATAAGGAAAACTTGTGAATAGACTGACCATTTGAAAAGTCAGAGCAGGTGGCCAATTATTGGTAAGTATGGATGAACTGGAAGACTCCAGGAATGTCCTTGTTTTTAAAAATGTTTCCTTCACCTGTTATGAGGTGCCAGAAATTTTTCAAACATAGAGGTTCATTTTGGATGATTTTTGAAAACTAATTTATTTATCATAAAGATTTAAGGCTAGCTCTAACCCAAGTCCCTCATTATGTAGAAAAAGTAATGAAGGTCTGGTGAAGTTAAGGAATGTGCCCAAATTCTTAACAATTAAGGCTATCTGAAAGCAGACTGGGTTGCCTCAGGAGGTAGTAGCTTCTTCAAGTGAAGTTTGGACCATTTATCTACCATGTGGTACAGAAAATTCTTGTATTTGATTCACGTAGGCTACAATATATTGCATTTGACCAATCTTTTGCCCTGAAATTTGGGGATTCTGCCATGTAAGGAGTAAATAATACCATAATTTTCCCATAATAAAAATTCACCACTTTCAGCATCACTGGCTTACTCTGCCTAATTCATGAAAAGTCCAAAGTGACTACAACAGATTGAGACAGCTACTATTTTGGAAAATGAATCAGTTAAAAGATTTTTTTGTATCACTATTAAGAGAAAATAAATTTGAACTTGGATCTCCATATTCCCCATTGCTCTCCCTCTCATTCTCATTTCTCCCCTCAACTTGGCCCTCTAATCATTTGCTTTCATTTAAAATGAGGTGATAGATGAATATAGAATTTCCTTAAGTAATGACAATCAAATTCTGCCAAATTTCATCTAAAAGTATTAGCTGGAACAATTTTGAAATGTTTGTTGCCAATCAAGCTGCCTTTTTCTTTTAAAAGTTGATTACAATATAGGAATATTTTCATTTTAATGCAGGGCTAGAAACTAATTGCAAGTTTCCTTGCTATGGTTATACAGGCATGCTGCTAATGTTCTTGAAAAGAAAGAAATTAGATAGCACAGATCAGGTAACCATTTCTCTGAAGGGAGTCAGTGTCCTTCAAGAACAGCATTACTTGCTCTTTTTTTTTTAATCTCAGTGTTTGATCAGGATATCAGAGTTGGTCCTTGTCCTGATTTTAGGCTTACCTCCAGGGTTAATCATGTAAAATTTTATCATCAAATCTAATATCATACAATTCAACAAATGTTTATTGAGTAGTTATTCTGTGCAAAGTATCAGTCTAGGCTCCGGATCATCACATGTGATCTTTTGTGTGTCTGATCAAGACAGCCTATGAGGGGTCTCATACTTCTTCCAATAAGAGGAGTATGATCATGCCCACTACTCAAAGCCAAATATTTGATAAGGATGGTCAAAGAATTGTAGGACCTCAGAGGCTGACTATTCCATTTTATGGAAGAGAATGAGGATTAGAGAGGTTCAGTTATGTTCCCAAGGTCACACAGGTAATAAGCAAATCAGTAAAAATAAATAATTAAGAAGTAGAATTTACACATTAAATCACAAAGATGTAATTCCAGTTCCAGATAGTTTGTAAATTTGTATAGCACCTTAAGGTTTGGATAGCAGTTCAGCCTCAACGAGAGGCAGCTAAATAGTATATCACATAGAATGCTCAGCCAGGAGTCAAGAAAGACCTACGTTCAAATCTGGCCTCAGACATTGCTTACTTGCTGGATAACCTTAGTCAAAAGACTTGACCTTTATTTACCTCCACTTCCTCAGCTGAGAACAATAATAGCCCATACTTCACAGGGTTGTTATGAGGTTCAAACAAGATGACATTTGTAAACGCCTTAGGATATAGTAGGTGCTCAATAAATGCTTGTATGTGCAAGTATAATATTACCTAATTTTTATAGGTGAGAAACCTGAGTTCAGATGCTAAGTGGCTTATGATCCTGTAGAGAATAAATGCTGAAACCAGGACTAGAACCCTAGTTCCTAACTCCAAGTTATGGATTCTTTCTACTATATTATAATAGTTTCCTACATTGGATTTTTGTATGTTTAATTCAACTATGTTTATTAAATGCCTTCTATGTGAATGTCACCATGCTAGGTAATGGGGAAGGATAGGTAAAATATAGCCCTTGTCTTCTAAGAGTATACGTTCTGTGAATATAAATTCTATGTAGAAATTACACAGATAAGGAAATGTATTATAATTTGAGGATAGAAAAGTAGCAACTGGGGATCCAGAGAAGACTACTATGAAAGAAAAGCCCTGACTTAAGCCTTGAAGGAAGCTCAGTATTTTAAGAGGTAGGGTTGAGGAATGATTTTGGTTAAGGGAGGCAAGACATCTAGTACAAAATAGAGAGGCGAGAGAATATAGAGAAAGAAGAGAGTAGTGGCCAGAGTTGAAGGGTAGGACATTTATAATGACCCAGCAAAGGACACTGAAAAATTGGCAGACAAATAGAAGTAGAGCCAAGAGAGAATTAATATCACAAAAACCACAATGTGAATTTTTAAAAAAGATACATGGGGGAGAGAGGAGGTAGTTTGCAGAGGATAATGTCAGGCTTTTTGTACAAATGGTCAGTACTTAAAATGAAGTGTTTAATATCTCTCTTCTGATATAAACCATTTCCAGGAGAAAAATGTTTAACTAGCAAACAATTTATGCTTGTTCTCTTTAGTACCAAAGCTGTGGATCATGAAACACCCTGATTTCAGAAGAATCAAAGCTACAGGTGAATCAAAGGTTAATGGAAAGACTCAATAAATTTAAGTGGTCTTCAGCACATCAAGGCCACATACAAATGGAAAGGAGGTTGGGCTGGTTATGTAATGATACTGAGCCATAACAAATGGGCAGCTCAACTATTGCTTTAATAATCATGAAATATACCCATGTACTTCTTCCCCCCCCCACAAAAAAAGGGTCTACAGGAAGGGCTTCAGCACATTGGTTTAGACCTTTCTGAAGGATTCATAGAGGGAAATATATTTGTGTGGAAAATGCTTATATCAATGAGATCATGTATTCTCTAACATTTGAAGGACCTCTTTACTTAAGAGGCTATGATAACCAGTGTTAAAATTGAAACACGAAGTGTTCAAGTTGCTGGTTAAAATGAATCAGCTGGAAAAAAAATCTTGAGGGTATGTTTATAAGAAAGTGCCTGGAGCTGGGAGAAATACAGAAAAGCTGTAAGATATGGTCCCTGTGCTCAAGAAGGTTACATGCTAAGTTGACAAAAAAAGACTGCTACATAGAGCAATTGGCAAATAAACCATTAAATGGATAATGATAGTTAATATTTGTATTAATATTTAAGGGTTGTGAGATGCTTCACATACATGGAAAAAAAGCTAGGTTTAGTAGCTGGGGGTCTGAATTTAAATCTCAGCTCTTCTACTTACTGCCTGTGTGACCTTAGATAAGTCACTTAATCTTTGTAACCTCTGTTTCTTCATCTGTGAAATGGAGAAGTTGGACTGAATGATACTTTTTGACTCTGAGTCTACAAAATTTGAGGAAGGTACCAAGGGGTTTTATTATACCCATTTTACAGAGCAAGAAACTAAGACTTAGGGAGCCCAGTGACTTGTCCAGAGTCACACAGCTAAGGTGAGAGTTAGCCAGTGAACTTGTCTCTCTGACTTCAAACCCAGCATTTCTCCACTGTACTAAGCTAGTACTCATGAACAACACCAAGAAGTTATAACTAAATGCTAAATCATAGAGAGGGAGAAACAATTGGCAGAGACAGCTGTTCTGGGAAGAGGAAGGTGAAATAAGAGTTCATATTTAAAGTTAATGAAATGTTTTTTTTTTGCTTGTTTTTTGCTCACAGTCATTCTGTGGTCTAAGTAAGGTTCTTATTCCCACGTTAAAGATGTCAGAGATATTGTGATGCCCATTTTTCAGCCACAATTAAAAACCAAAACTTCTGATATTTAAATTCAAAGTTATTAGCTTTCATGAAATAGCATTAAGCTGGTCCTTTTACATTATGTATTTGTAAATGTTACTCTTATAGATTTCACTTGAAAGATCTTCCTTGATGAGGTTACCATTTTACAAAGGTATTAGTCATTTCTTGTTTGAGTTTAAAGACAATTTAGACACCATCAAACCCAAAAGTCTGATACCTATACATAATCTTTTGTGATATATTTATTTCCTCTTAAGCTAAAATGGTATTCTTACTGTAGCTTCAATACTATTTACCAGTACAGTACTTACAGGATACAACCTAATGAGTGTAGAGTGAAGCACAATACAATATAAGAAGAAATAAAATATACTTACCGGCAGGAAAAAATACTTCTGTGTATTCTGAGAATTGTGGTCAGTTGACTCAGGTAAACTTGAATTTGATGTGTTGAAATCTGAGGGGGGCATTATCTCTGCCTCATTCAGGAAAAACTGTGAGGGGGAAACAATTTTACAGTGTATTATTAGTGTAAGCTAGATCAAGAAAGGAAACTCAGGAGGGTTAATTCTCACTCATTAATTACCCATTGTTTCCTTTGTGGCAAAGAAAAAATGGAATTGCTTTTGTTGACTCATGTGTGCCTTTTAACTTTAAATATATCAACAGCTTTCTATCTGGAACTTCCTGAAATTTTCTATTATAATGAAAGATGAATGATTGTTTAGCTAAGCATCTAATCACAACCCTAAAATAAATAGTTTAATATTAAAGATACTAGTCCTTTTGCAAGCCTGGGGTATTTCTTAGCTAAATATTTATTTAAAAGTACAAAAATGTCAGGGCTGATGCTATTTGATACTGGGTTTCTTTCTCTTTTTTTGAGGGATTAAATATAGAAAATTCAATTACAATGAAAAAGATCAGAGCTTTAGCAAAGTATCCTACAGAACTTTTCAATGATCTTATTTAAGATTCTGATTTAAATGAGTCAATCAGCATTTTAAAATCTATGATAAAAAATACATTAAATTAATGAACAAAATGTCAAATAATTTTGCTCACTGTTAGTTTCGGATCACTGCCACCAATATCATATTACATTTCCATTATTTTATACATTAAGAATTCTTCTAGTCATGTAGGATAGAGAAAGTGTAGACTTATGTTAAAAGTAGCAAAATTCTTAGAAAGACATCCTTTAGTATACTAGAAAGGCAGATATATCCAACGTAACATGATCTTGAGGAAATGAGAATAATTGGTCCCTTTTATGGTTATTTGCTCTATTAGCACTCTGAATAAAAGTGATAATCTATCTAGAAGCCATATCAGCTTCTACTTTCATGAGGGAAAGTGAAGCTGAAGAGGTTTTAGCTTCTGTCTAGGGACAAAACTGGTCACTGATCTATATAGTAAGAGTCATTGTCTCCAAACTGGTTAGGTTTAAAACTTCCCAAAAATCTTGACTCTCATTTTCTCTACTTCAAAGATTTTAATTTTATTAATTCCTCTAGAAAGAATGTCCTGGTATATAGCTAAATCTTATACTATTAGAATTTAAAATTGAAAGCTTTTCCATCTTCTCATTTATTCTGTTACCTTGATTTACTTTTATGGTAGATGTTCCCTTAGATATTTAAATATTATCTACTTTTTGGCTAAATCCAATAAATATCAGCTACAAAGTAAGTGTGGTTATATTTACCATGTTTGGGATAATGCACCGAGATTCTGAATAGAGTATTTTCAGCCTTCATATCACTTAATGAAATGCAGAAAAATGCTAATTTTAAAAAAATCAAAGAACCTTGAGAGTTTTATTGATCTGCTACTGCAGAATTGATCAAAAACATTACCATCACTGTTCAACTGCTACTGTAGGAGTCATGAGAGGGGAAAAAACAAAAACCTTAAATCAGATGGGAAGGAATGGAGAAATTTCTTGGCAAAAATTATGAGTTCAATATTTTATAAATACTGCTTCTGGTGGAGCAGAATATAATCCATTTACATAATAATGTATCAAGGACTGACAAGTTCAAGGAAAATGCTTTACTTTGGGGAATTATAAAACTAGACATTCTAGATATTAAAAGCATAGCATTAAATTCTTAATCATATCACCATATAAAAGGGAAGAAGTGAAAAAAAAATGACTGAGGCTCTAAGTTTTTCCTGTTTTTTCCTTCCAGATACTAAAGAGCAATATGCAGCTATATGGTATTTTTTAAATTGTATTTTGGCTGGAGTTTATTGTAACAAATGGAATACAATTTATAAAACATAGTATGAGTTGTAACTTGAGAAATTCTGAGGTCTACTCTAATTTTCTAGTCTAAGATCATGTCTTTCTCCTCCTCACAATGCTTCATGCCTTCCTAACTGGACTAGAGTCTTTATGATCTACTCTTTACGATCTACTTCCTTGCTGTTCCTTAAACAAGACACTCCATCTTCCAAATCCAAGCATTTTGAGTGGTTGTCCATCATGCCTGGGATTCTCTCCTTCCTAATCTCTGCCTCCAAGTTTCTTCCAAGATCTTGCCTCTTCAGGAGGTCTTTCTGGCATTTGCTTTCTTTTGTATCCCTAGAGGCACATAGTAGGTGGTTAATATAATCTTATTGTATGGCTAATATACAAATAATGCTTTGAATGACTTCACTTCTATAATTGATACCACATTGCTTACCTTCTCAGTGAGTGGCGTGAAGGATGAGAAAAAATTTAGAACTATTTTTTAAAATGAATGTTAAAAATAAATTAGTTAATTAACAAAAAAAAATTCTTGTTGACTTGATTTGATGATGTTGGTCTGCTGTGAACATCCTTTGTCCTCCTCTTGACTTGACTGTTACCACCCGTTAAATAAAGCACAAGTGAAATGCCAGGTATTCTTGGAAATCATTCCTGATCTCTCTCAGTCAGTAATAATTTCTTCTCCCAAGTCTGACTTCACATAGTTTTGTATACCTAATACACTAACATGTGATGTGTGCACATGTTTAGATGTACATGTATCCTACATGACATGGTTACCCCTTCATCCTGGCTTGACTGGTTACCACATTGGTTCTCATAATTCCAAATTCTAAGGTATTCCAGCGGTGTGTTTTTATATTTCCTTATTGATGAATAAATTTGCAACTACTTTCTTATGAATTAATGTTAGCTCTGAACCACTATCTCATTGTACTAAATATCATAAATCAAAATACTAAAAATCATAAATAAAAATCATCAATATCAAATAAACTGGAGAAAAAAAATTTCCCCATAAACAATGGCCGTCCCTAAATCTCATAGACTTAAATAAACATCAGTGTTATTGGTTCATTAACAGAGTAACAGATAATACCAAAGACATAAATAATTATTTACAACGTTTTATCATAGATCACCTTTCACCATCACTTTAATTTTTCTCTTCACTTTTAGAACATAATCTTACCACTCAATTTCCACAAGATACCAATTAAATCTCTTCTCAAAAATCTTCTTCTTAATTATTCATGATATAAAAGTCAGACAAACCTGATTTTATCCTCTTTTCAGTCTGACAGGAAAAGTCTCTTCACAGATGACAATTCAAAGTAAATCTCTTTACAAATAATAATTAAAGCTCTTTGTATTCTCACACATCAAAACTAATACTCTCCCCTCTGACTCTTTAAGGCATGTCTGTTCAGCTCTCACTGTACAAGATTCCAAAACCCTTTTAAAGAAACTATGGAAGCTACCGATGCATCTATAAAATTAACTCATATTAAAGTTATTTATGCTTTTGTTTTATTCCCACTGTTGAACTAAAAACTCCAATAGAGCAAGTGCTATTTTTTTATCTAAAATTTGAACACCACACTCATCCTCCCCTGCCCCCTAGGCTCTTGCTCTGCATCCAAATGTTTATTCAATATTTTACTAGTTAATTGAACTCTGGCTATAATTTAAAATCACGTTTTTATTTTGCCTATTATGTAGTTGGGAAGCAACTGTTTATACCCTCATTCCAATTGTGGTATAGGTTGAGTGGAGATCAACTAATAAACTATGTCCCCCCAATTCACTTGATTAAATTAAATGGCATGGAGCTTTGGAAGAAAAGAGAATTTTCTGTGGAACTAGACATACCTACTGACTCTGAATTGAAGAATTCTAGCACTTTGAGATCTTGAAGCAGCTCTTGATTGGTCTATAATTCCCACATGTTGCTGTGAGAGTAAGTTATGTTGAAGATGACTAGTGACTGAGTTAGGAGGAATTTTTTCCTTTGGTGGTCTATGAGAGAGGGGAAACAACTCCACCATTCTTTTTGGGCCTTGGAAGTTTTGGGATGCCTCTTGGAATTCCAGAAAGGGGAAGGATTACATTCCTTCCCTTCCCCCAGAGGCAAGGTCAGCTGTCAGCATAGGCAGGAAGCCTATGTATTTGCCTAAGTGAGTCTGAGTTCTTAGCCACTTTCTCCAGCTTTCCATTTTCTTTCATGAATACAAGCCCACCAATCCTGGGAAATGGATCTTCACTAAGACTCCCCTAACCCTCACCTCATTCCCTTTTAGAAGTATTCAAAGATCATATATTTTCACAGTCTATCTAAAGTTCTTGGTCTCACCTGAGTAGAAAACCTTCCAGGTACTTAGTTTATTCTGAAGAAACAATGCCTTGAATAGAAAAATCAGTCCTTCCTTATGATTTTAAAGTCTAATCAGTTCCTAAAGGAACAAGTATAATCAGCCCAGGAGGGAATCTTCCCAGAAACTGATTAAACTAATATATTTAGAAGGAACAAAAGGACTTTTGCTTAGTACAATTAAGAATATGCCTCCTTTCTCCCCTATAGATCAGAAGGAATGAATTCAGGAAAATGAATCTCTATGAAGTGTCCAAAGCTTCTTTAATAATATTTTTCTCTTTGATGATTTAAACCCTGTTTCCTAAACCTTGTACCCTCCTTACATCTTGACTACCCAAGTTTATCTTTTTTCTTGGACTCTATAAACTATAAAATGAAGATGGCTTATATCCAGGAGATTTTCCAAAGTAGTTTGAGTCTCTGTCCCTTTGGATTTCTCTAAGCAGATATACTTTGAATTTAATTACTAAATTTACTTCTGATAGGTTCTCTGGTAAAAAAAGATGGCTTGTCTGTGACAGTTTTTGTTCTATACCAATTACGGCAGTAATGTAAGGATTTTCAGACTTTGGTTGCACTGCAGTCCAGTCTCTAAGATGCCCAGCCAATTTGGACCTTGTGTGCTTCTCAGATAAAGAAGGTCTGAGACAAATGGAAAAAATCTGTTCAGAAATCCTCTAAGGTTGACTTTGCTTTTTGGGAAAATATGAGTGTGATGGCTTATCATTTTTTCCCCATATTAATCTACTGATCAAGCTCCTGCTACATAATAATATTTTGTCAGATTTTTAGACCTAGTTATTAAGAAACAATCTGGTGTTCTTTTTTCTTTCACAGTTAAACCACCATTCCTTTTCTCCCTTCATGCTTTCAATGATTTCAGTTGTTCTTAGTGTCTTCTGGTTTCAACATCCCTTAAAAATGTAGAGACCCAAACTTCCCATGACATTTTAACAAGGATTTGAATTGTAGAATTGCTTTCAAGATTTTGTATGTCATACTTAATATAACTCAGCATCATTCTTTTAAAAAGAACTATACAAAATCGATGATTTACATTCAATATCTGGTTCATTTATTCCTAGGCTGTTTATGAAAATGTCATTTTTCTAAAAGTCCAGATAGATTATTGTGATTGCTCTTTCCTTGCCTCCTTACTGTATATCACAAAAAGAAATTAAACTGGCCCTGCAGAGTTTGCTCTTCACAAGGCCATGCTAATTGCTATCCAGTAATTTTTTTAGGTAGCTGCAAACTGATTGGTTAAAGACTTTTTCCTTGTATCTAACAAAAACTGTGATTAAACTATAGTAAGATTCTCAAAGAATTTTTGAAAGCAGCATTAAAAATATGATGCAAAATTATTAAATTATTATTAAATATATTATTTACCATTTGTTTTGACATTAATAAGTATGTCCAGGAAAGAGTGACAATACTCTCAATACTGAGGGTTGACTCGAAACTATCCATATAAAAACAGCAAATATCCATATGTAGATATTTGAACATATTTATATTGAATGGCTTCATTTTTTTCCAATTTTTGATCTAGATATTTGACATTCTACACCTACCATTTGAATATCAGAAACAAATCCAATGGAGGCATATACATATATGTATATATATATATATATATATACACATATATATATATATATATTTATTAGGCAGAGGGTGCTTGAATTGCATCTTTTTCAAGTCAATGCAATGAAAATATCATGACATTTTCTCTTGGAGACAAATTCTGAAACAAACTTGAAGTCATCAATTCCATATTTCCTGTGAAGACCTGACAGATGCTATTTGTAAATTTTCAAAAGTAAAATAATTTTTCTAACTAATATTCTCCTTTCTCCTTTCAAATACTTAGCTGGAAAAATCTACTAAGTGAGCTGTTGCAGAAAAATTATTGTTCTATTTTTTTAGAAAAGAGTCAATATGTTAGTGATTGATAAGAATTACTCAAGACAGATGAACCAATAGTAACAACTTAAGAAATGTTCTATTATATCTGTGTAAACCACACTTCATCTTTTTAATCTCTCTAGTTTTTGTTCAACTATTGTTGAACAGTTCATTGTCCTACATTCTCTCTTCTCTCTCAGCTTTTCAGAACAGTGTTCTCCTGACTTATCTACTGCACCTGTTGCTGCATCATTTCCAATGTCCCTTCTGCTAACTGTGGGTACTTCCTAAGGTTCTGTCCCAACTTCATTCTGTTCAATTATCATGTTGACACAGATAAAACCAAAATTTATATATTTACCCTTAATCTGTCTCCTGAAACTCTCTCCTCTATTGCCAATTACCAATTACTGTCTGCTTCATATTTCACAGGTATCTTAAACTTTCCCCTAATTTTTTCACCATCCAAAATTCCCTATTTCTTTTCAGTCTTTCTAGTCAAGCAGATTTTCAACCTCTGGGTCATCCTTGTCTTTTTCTTCTCTCATACACTTTCCTGTACTCAACCAGAAAGGAATCCTTGTGGATTCTACCACCATACTTATTCTCTCACTCATTTTCTTGTCTCTAGTTATGAATTCACTATTTTAAATCCAGACCATATCATTTGATATGCCAGTCAGATTAGTTTAATAATTGTTTCTTGAACTTGGCATTGCACAGCCCATTTAGAATAACTATGACTTCACACAGTCTACATATCTATACCTTCATATTTCTGATATCCATTTCCTTCTTACCTTTGACTTTTAGAATCTTTGGTCTAACTTTAAGAATTAGCTTATATGCCAACCTTTATAGAAAATCTTTCCTACCCTCCCACACTTTTAGTGTATCCTCTCATTTCAGATTATTTTATATTCTTATCTGGTACATTGTATATACCTTAGTAGGATGGAAGCTTGTTTGATGTAGGGACTGTTGTTTTTGTAGCTCTAGAATCCAGCATGTTGCTTGCATATAATAAATGTTTATGGAATTGAATTGATTCAGATTCGAATGATTTTAAACTCTATCCTCAATTTTTCTGTTTTGATGAGATGAATATTTTATAAGGAGCACCTGGTAAGTGATGATGACAGATGGGTACTTATAGCATACTGAGGTATAGATGATGGCATTTGTTTTTACCCTCTAACCAGATATATCTCAACATTTCAGACAACTTGAAAAGCTGAAACCTGTTTCTCAGCAAATGATCACATAGAAATAATACTGACTTCCAAGTCTCTCTCTCTCTCTCTCTCTCTCTCTCTCTCTCTCTCTCTCTCTCTCTCTCTCTCTCCCTCTTCCTTTCTCTCTCTTTCCTCCATTGGGTATCAGATGGGAGGGAGTTACTCAGCTAGATGTCTTTCTTAACGTTGATTTTCTATCACTTTAGTGTTTAAAAAAGTCTGACTTATTTCAATTCAATTGCTTTATGAAACACCTACTAAACACTGTTAGATGCTGAGGACCCTACTAAAGACAAACAGTCCCTGCCCTCCAAGGGTTTATACTAAGTATATGAGAACCACCCACTGAGATGAGTATCATTAATTCCATGGCACAGATAGACTTTGCTACACCTTTGGGAAAAGTATCAACTCTTGAGGGACTATGATCTTTTCTCTCTGGTTTTCCATGAACAGGAAAAAAAATCATGCAATTTAGTTTATCTCTTGTCTCCTAGCTCTGATAGACTGCGTCAGAACATCAGAAGCTAATTTAGTAAATAAAGTCACTTGTTTTTATTTCTTTCTCCAAAGAAAATTTTTTAATATATCTCTGCTACAGGCCCTTCTGCCTCATTTACCAAGCAATAGATTGCTTTGTGAGGAAGTAAGATTGCAACACATTCCTATTATTATACAACATACATTTTCCTCCAAATACTCCTTTGTATTATGCAAAAGGTTTAGCCCTGACCTGAATGCTGATCTTGTCAAGCATTTATAAACATTGATTTAGTTACCTGTCATTCATTCCTTCTCTACCCTGCACATATTTAGTTAGAAAAAAATTAGTCCTTTTGCTCCCCAAATGGTATTTCATTTCTTTTTTTTCTTTTTATTAAGACTAGTTAATGGATACTGGCTACCTAAGGGGCACAAAGGATCTTATGACAAGAACTTTAAAAAATCATATACCTGTTCTTTACATAACAGTTCCTTATAAAGTCTTGGGTCAAATGCTTGACAATTTTGTATTTTCATGGCATGTTTTCATATTGTCCAGTTTAGAATGCAAACTTAAAAATAAAATCTTTTTTGCTTGCTTTATATGACATCAGCACTGTTGTGTACATAGATAGACAATGTATCTCTGCTACAGGCAGAGATAATGACTTGATTATAGAAGAATTACAGAAATTGCTTCCTTGTTAATAGAATGACGTTAAAGATATTTGCTCTTTGGAAGGAAAGTTGTGGAAAATCTTGACAGTATACTAAAAACATTACCTTGCCCAGAAAGATCCATATAGATAAAGCTATGGTTTGCAGTTTACAAAGTGCTGGTCCTGGAGTCAGGGAAGACTCATCTTCCGTAGTTCAAACCTAGAGTAGACATTACTAGTTGGGTGACCTTGGTTAAGTCACTTAACCCTAGTTGCCCCAGTTATTTCATGTATAAGATGAGCTGGAGGAAGAAGTAGAAAACCACTCCATTACCTCTGCCAAGAAAACCCCGAGTGGGATCACAAGAGTCAGACATGATCGAAAACTACTGAATAAGAAGAACACAGTTTTTCCAAGAGCAATGTATGAATTTAAGAGTTGGACTATAAGGAAAACTGAGCACTACAGAACTGACACTTTCAAACTGTCGTGCTAGTGATGATTTTTGATAGTTCTTTGGATAGCTAGTAGATCAAATCAGTCAATATTTAAAGAAATTAACTCTGACTACTCATTGGGAGGACAAATACTGAAGCTGAGGTTTAAATATTTTGGCCACATGTAGCATCCTACCCAGAAATGCACTTACTAAATGAATTTTACTGAAACTTATGATGATAATGTCAAAAAAATGCATTAATGCACTTGGAACACAAACTGTCTGGAGGATACAGTACTTCATTTGATGACTTCCTGGGCTGCTTCTTTTGTCTCCTGTTTTCTTGGTCTTTATCTCTTTTTCTGGTTTTTGAAGCTGATATTAAATTTTATTTCTATGTTTAATGACATTTAAAGCCTTATTCAGCTTTGTATCTTAAACAAATGCAATTAAGAGACTCTCTGAACCATCTTCAGGTCACTTGATGCATTGGCCCTCATTCAGCACTGCTATAATGGTTGGTATCTTCAATATTAATATTATTTTAGGTAAATTCATGATTATAACATGGAAATCATGGAACTTCAGAGTAACTGGCTTGCAAACCAACTTGAGAACCTTGGGGAACATAGCTATTGAAGATACTAAGACATTCACATGGAAATCTTCCTTGATAGCTAAGTTTCAAAGATTTTAAAAGTCCTCATGGAAAAAAAGGGTTCCTATCATCTATTACTAAACAAAATGAAACAAACAAAAAATGTTTGGAACTAGAGACCAAGTTTCATGAAAAGGAAAATCACATAGCTCAATAAGAAAAACCAAAGGCAGTTTTAGTTTTTAAAAATACCTCCAGATTTCACAATGCAGTTTCTGAATTCTTTGGCAAAGAAATCTTGTTATACCTGAGCGAGAGGTGCAATATAATCTTCCTGAAGCTTTCAAAGTATAATACATCAAGTTCCAGTGAAAGTCTAGGCTAAACTATTACTAAAACACATGATTATAATATTGACTTAGAACAGAAGAAGAGATCTTTACAATTTTGTTAAACGGATGAAAACTTATACTGAATTAACAATATTTCTTCAAGTTGAGTCATAATCACTGCTGTTTTGTTGTTCAGTCATTTCTGGTTCTCCCATTTGGAGTTTTCTTGGCAAAGATACTGGAGTAGATTGCCATTTCCTTCTCCATTTCATTTTACAGATGAGGAAACAGAAACAAACAGGTTAAGTGACTTGCCCAGGGTCTCACAGCTAATATGGATCTGAGGCCAGATTTGAACTCAGGTCTTCCTGACTCCAGACCCAGTGTGCCACCTAATTGCCCATTGTGCTGGTACTGGTGCTGGTGCTGGTAAATAAACATGGCATATATCTTATATTCTATTCTATTATATTATGCTATATTATATTGATTATATATGTATCTATATAGATATATAGACCCATATATGTATCACTATGTAGATGTATATGTATATACCTATATATGTATATATTACTACATATAATAAATACATGAATTTTATATGTGTGTATTATATACATATATACATACATACATATATATCTATGTGTGTGTGCTTGCATATGCGTATGCATGTGGACTTGTGTCTGTGTGTGTGTATGCAGATACAAGTTCTAGCCAGTCTGTAAAAGGTTTTTAAATGTCAAATGCAGCTCCCTGGTTTTTGATGTCATGATGACAACCTTTTCCCTATGGTCCTTGAGGGCCAAGACCAGCAAACATTTTGCCTATATTTCTCAGAAGAGCAGCTCTTGATAGCAGTGACAGCTGTAGCCATGCTTAGGCAAGAAGACCTTAAAGAGCAGCAAATTCCCAGGAATCCTTGATTAAGTAAATAAGTATTAAGTAAGTATTTTCTCAGCTGCTGCCATGCCACATACTCCTCTCCAACTCTCATCTTTGTCATGGTCTTCTGATCCTAATTCGGCAATTTTATTTATATCCCTAGTCTGATCCTTGTGGCAGAGCAATTCAGCTCAATTCCGAGCATCCACCTTCTGCACAGCACAAATGGAAGAAATGGAAAGTTTAGGTAACACGCATTCTCTACCCTGAGTTACTCCTTCTGTAGCAAGTGAATCAAATTTGGCAACAGAGTCTTACCTGGGCTACTGAAGACCCCAACTTTACTCTTCTTTGGAACCATGCCTTTATAACTATCTCTCTGTTGTCCTTCTGGGTGAACATCTGCATCTTAAGTTTCTGATGTCTTTCCTTGCCCTTTGGTCTCTAGCAATAGCTGAAGTGGCCCATGAAGCTTCCTCACCTCAGAGCTATTTGAAGATAATCTCATCTGTCTTCTAATGGTCTTATTGAAAGTCAAAGTAAAATTTCATAAAACAAAAATGGTGTTATTTCCCCCACTGAAACAACTATCAGCCTCAATTGAGAAGTCATTAAGAAATATGATAGAAATAGAAAATGATTAAGGTGACATCAGCTCCAAAGTACACATGTTGAGGCACTTACCATGTTGAAGATGGCCATGGTTAATATAATTGTAGTGGTGGTAACTGTGAGAGTGATCCGTGGCCAGGGACGATTTGCAATTATTCCAGATGACTTCAAAATCCATAATAACGAAGCAGAGGCTTTCTTGCTACATTGCTAAGAGAAAAAGAGCAGGAAACAGAGTCATATAATGATCATTTTTCTACAGGTGGATGATAGCTAATTAACCAGAAAGACACACATACATTTACACAAAGATTTACATATGTAGGCATATGCATATATACATAGACTTATGTATATGTTCATGTACATATATATATATGTATATATCACCAGTTAGCTGTATTTTCAGAGAAACTAACTTGCTAAAGTCATTTAAATCATTAAAATAGGTTTGAGATTATATCTTATTTTCAGAAAAAATTTATGAAAGCACTTGATGCTCTCATACAATCTTGAATAATAAATCTGAAATAATGTCTTTTAAATCTCTTAATATATCTATTAAAATCTGAGGAAAAACACTTGATTACTCAAATTCCTCTGGTTATTTTTTATTTTCAAACATTTCTTATAAATTCAGCTTATTTGCGGGGTGATAGAACTTATCTAATAAAGTAAAATATCACCAAAAACAACAATAATAGTAATTCTTCTAATTATCACAGTGATAGTAGGGATATAACGACCATACTAAATATTGATAATCTCCAAACTACATGGAATGATCAGGTTTTAAAGCTCAGAGGTCCAGCATAGAAATTGAAAACTATATGGCAATAGGATGTGAAGGATGCCATCCCTCTGGTTCTGTATGCCACTGGAAATTTCCCAAAGGTGCTTTCAGTGACCTTACAGAGGGATGAGTTCACATTTCAATCCTTTCATTCAGTTACCAGAAAGGAACGCACTCACTTTATCCATCTGAGAAATAGTCTAAGAATAATTTCAGGAAAGTGACTTGTCCTTGGACCACTTCTTTCTGAACCCCATCCAAAGAGATGACAAGATTATAAGAAAATCAACAGATTTCAAAATATGGAGACTTAGTAGAAGAAATCAAAATCATGAGACAAGATGAGGTGAATATGATTCCTGCTGTCATGTCTGCCACGGGCATTGTACTGAAGATGCTTTCAATGATCTTACAAAAAGATGAGCTGACATCCTAATACTTTTAACTACAAAAAGCAGTTATTTTTTCTGTCTGTGCACTGAGACAGCTAAGTGGCACTGTGGATCAAGAGAGCTTTGGGCCTGGGAATTAGGAGGATCTGAGTTTGGATCTAGCCTAAGACACTTGGTCGTCTTGGCCTTGGTCACTTGTGTGACCCTGGACAAAGCATTTAGCCTCTCTTCCACTCAATTTTCCTCAATTATAATGGAAACAATAACGGCAGCTACCTCTCAGGAGTTGTTGTGAGGATCAAGTCAGATCACATGGGTGACATGTTTAGCAGAGTGCCTGGCACATAATAGGTACTTAATAAGTGCTTGTTTCTTTTCTTGAATATAAAGGCATAAGACTCAGGAAGCAACTTGTCCAAGGGCCATTTCCAGCTGAATTCCACTCAATAAAATGAGAAGAATGGCTTGTCTTGGAATAATAATAGTCCTGATGCTCATGATAATGAAAATAATGAAGAAGAAAAAGAAGAAAAGAGAGAGAAGTTCATCCTCACCTTAGTGCTTTAGCCACTAAGCTGGTAACTATGGGTCTCAAGAGTTAAGAAAATCAATGTCTAACCAAGAAGTTGCTCCCCACCTCACCCATGACTACATGTAGAAGATATTCTGATATAGAGAGAAATCAGTGCCTTGCAAATAAAAGACAGTTTGAACTCCCCAAGGGATTGCTGTTTAGGACTGTTAATAATATTTGCATCTTCTTTTTGGAGGGTTTACCTACTATCTCAGTTTTAATCTATGTGTTAATGAAATCAGAAATAGACTAGTAGAGAACTTTCTGTTTCACTGAATTCAGAAGAAGAGGGGATAAAGAAGAAATATGTATGATGCACTATAGTTCACATTTTCTCTAGTGATTCTGATTTGTTTCAAGTCAAAGGCTCTCCCACTGTGGTACCAATAAAAGTGAAATAGAAAGTCATTTTGAAAATCAGTCATTCACATTATTTTTACTATGTAAGAAATGCCATCTCCTTTTATTTATACTCTCTAGTTGCATGTTGGGAGTTTATTTCTTGTTATTTTTGTGTGTGTGTGTGATTAAAAACAAATAATTACTTTAAAAATGGAGAACAAACTGTGACAGCATTTAATTTATGACATCTCTTCACAAAATTCTCCATTTGTTTAAGTATATTTTGATCATGTATCCTACTATAGGTTAGTCCTACTAATAATTCTTAAAGTAGTTTATCTGCAGAAAGTACATTACCCTTATCTATTTATTGCATTTCTTTTCCCTTCTTACCTTTTCAATTCTTTCCGTTGTTCCTTATCTAGGGTAACCCAAAAGTCTTAATGTGCAGTTTAAACGACTCAAGCCTATTAAGTTTATAAAGATATTTATGATATTAAAGTATAAAGATGCACTAAGATTTTTGAGATACACTTTATAGATAGGATAAGAGCATTTATCTGTGGTAAGTATCCCAAATATTTCCTTACTAACACAGAATCCTATGAAAATCAAGTTAAAAGGGTATAAATATGAAAGGAAAGCTACATATTTTATTTTTAGTCTAGTACTGATTCTCATGAGTCTTGCCCTTATTTCTTTTAGGTTCTGTGCATAAAAGCAAATGACGTATTAAGATACATACATTATTAATTCATGGGAAAAGAATTTCACTTAACTTTATAGTCTTTGTAGGACTTAACACAATTGTCACAGCTAACTAGATTTCCCTGATCATATGATATATAGGAACAGGTAGAGGATCATCAAACTCTGTATGAACTCTTTCAGCCAGTAGGATGTTATTTAACGTATCAGATGGATTCCCTTGGATGTAAAGTCTTAAAATACACTCTCAGAATGCATTTTGAGCATTTCATGTTGTTTATGGTGATGATGGTGATGATAATGCCACTAGTATATCAATTGATCTACAATCTAATCGATATTGGACCTTCTTACAATGATATATGTTAGGATGTTTCCATTCCTCTTTATTCTGTGTCATATTATCCATCCAACATGTTAGAGACCTTCTGACAATGATAAGAATACCAAAAAAATACCATATTGTAATGGTACATATAATGATAGGTTACTACCATAGCTGGAATGTTACAAAAGTTTATGCTTAAAATATAACACCAGAGATTTAAAAAAATGATATATTAATCCTTTTGTCCCCATAGGTAGCTATTTTGATATTCTACTAACAACCATAGAATATCTGGTTGGAAAGTTTGAGAAAATCTGTTTTAGTATGAGTCTAGTTAGAATCAGCTTATTGATTAGGTTCTTATTTTTACTCTAATAATCTATTAGAAATCAGATACTCATATCTACTTGCAAAGCTTAACAATTTAAATATTATAAAGTACTTTGGATTTTCCCAAAGAAACATTTAGAACATGTGACAAAATGATTATGTTACAACTACAATAGAGAGTGAAAAATCCCTTTCATGTTATGGTCAATTCAGGGAAAATATTTTATTTTTTTTCTTTTACAAATACATAATGTCAAAAAAGTAGAAGACTTTTTCCTTTCTTTGCTTTGATTCTTTGGGATAATACTAGATCATAACCAAAGTCTGTTCCAAGATTCTTTGTCATAATTATGCTACATGTGTTACAGGTAGATTTGCTATCTTCCCAGTTATAGATGAATGCTAACATAATAAATGTTAGTTTACTCAAATTAAGAAAAAATAAAGAAGTATAGGATTCTGAGAAGTAATCTGTTTATATCAAAAGATATTATAGAAAAAATTCCCCGGTAAAATTTTGTCATCATATTTTTATTTACCAAACTCATGATTAAATTATATTCCATGTCCTGGATGGGTCCCAGAAAAACAGAGTTTAGCTGCCATATGACCAGTGTCCACCACACAGTCTCTTGAGTCTGATAATACCAAATGTTAAATGCCAGTATTATTTATGAGAGGTCCAGGGAAATAAACCATGTTTTTTTTCTTCCTCTTACTAACACAGAACAAAATTTAAAAAAATTTGTAAAAAGCAAACAGACGAACAAAATCAAATTCTGTTTTAAAGGTGTATAGATCCTATAATACTATTGGAAAGACAAGAGCAGCAAGGTAGATGGAAGAAACAGGTACTTGGCTATAGGGAAAGGAAAGGAACTAAGAAAAGTATAAAAAGAGAAAGGATATGGAGGAGAAAGAATTTTGAATAGGACAAAACCATTAGTGGTGATGAAGAAAAAACTATTTAAAAACTACTATTTTAAGTTGTGGGGTTTTTTTTTGCAAAAAATTAATGCAATTCCCACCTTCTCCCTTTCTCCACTTTATTATTGAGGGTATAGAAAAGAATTTTCAATAAACTTTATTAGTCTTTTTGGTTGAACTGATTTCACATGAGTTAATTATACAAGTATAATTTGTAATCTCTCATACTTTGGTATAAATAAAAATTGTAGTACTAGTATATATGTGATAGAACATTACAGGAATTATTAACCTAATAAGAACTGGTTACAAAACGCTTGAAGAAAAGAAAACATATTATCACAATGACAATACCAGAGACATTTTAGTCATAAAAAGAATAATGAAACCTGACTTTAAACATCAAATAACCATAGATGGAACTTGTCATGAAGGTGGATCTGTCTTGAAACTCCTCCACAGAGATTTGTTAGAAATAATTTCATTACATGGTGTCTTCACCTGTAATGGTATCATGACAGAGGCCTTAAGTACAGGGTTACAGAAAGTTTCCTGTTTACTCAACTCTTTCCTTTCTTCAAGAGCCAGCCAGTGTAAGTGAGAATGTTTGGCTGTTGATCAAATGGAAATCAGGATGGAATCTGAGATTCTAAAACAAGTCATCAGTTTGACTTGGGTGATTTGTTCTTGACTGACCTTGGAGAAGAGATTTGGTTACTTGTCTCTGCTTCAGTAGCTACAGTGTGAGGATAATACTTCTAATTTTCCCTCAAAAGGTTGTTCAGAATAACATGCAGCTTAATTCAACAATTTTATATTGAACCTCCACTAAATTCTATGCTAAGTCACTTGTGATATATAAGATATAAGTCTACATTAAGCTAAGCTAAGGGAATTTCTGTCCCGTATTACCAGACCGTATCAGAGTTCTCCAGTAAAAGCCTGGAGAGGGACTGCTTGTTGTCTGAGGATCAGTCTAGGTAAGTTTTGAGAGTCTCATCACCAGTTTGTTTATAAGGTGGCTAATTGCATTGTAGTAGCTGAATAATTTTTTTTTAGCTGAATTGAGAAATTAAATACAATACATTGGGAAATGAAGCAATAAATATAGTAATTAATTAAATATATTTATATAAATTATATAAATTTATTGTATGTTACGTTAATAAATAAATATAATAATTAAATATAATAGGAATTAAAATAATTTTCCCCCTTACATTTTTAAATTCTCTCAACATTGTTCAGCTGAAGACCTATTGAAGAAAACTGAAGAAAAAATATGCAATAATGATATGTGATACAATTACTAGGAAGTAATAATTATCTAATATAGAAATAATTCTAATGATTTGGCTAAAAATGAAGCATTCCAGATTTATTATATATTATGAGCACATATACATATTGCATTGTACAATTCACAGGCCTATGTTACTCTCTGATGCCACCAGGAAGGAAAGCCTTTACATTAAACTAAAGCAACCACGCAAAGAAAAACAAAGAAGAAAAACTTCACTAAAAAGAAAGTCAAGAGCTTAGGTTTTTTCCTTAGGCATGACTTCTGTATGTGTTTCCTTCTGCATCCTGTCCCCTGGCTTTGCAAATAATAGCTAACATTTATATAGTACCTACTATGTTCCAGGCACTGTATTAAGTGTTGTACAAATATCTCTTTTGATTCTTACACCAACCTTGGAAAGCAGGTGTTCTTATAATCTCCATTTAACTGATGAATAAATTGCATCTTCAAGAGCTAACTGCGCAGCTAAGCCATCTAGCAAACTTTACCTGATGTTGTCCAACACAGTAAGAAATGAGCTTTCCTTCCTGAGACCAATTTTATACTTTGTAACTATCTTATGATCTTCTTGTGTATATTTTATGTCACAGTTTTATTTAAATCTGTGTCATGTCTCCTATAATAATATTGTTGCTGTTCAGTTGTGTCTGATTCTTCATGATCCCATGGACCATACATAGCACACGAGGTCCTTCTGTCTTCCACTATCTCTCCAAGTCTGTTCACGTTCATATTCTTTGTTTCCATGTCACCATCCATTTCATCTTCCTTTTGTCTGCTATCTTTCCCAACATTAAGGTGCTTTTTTCCTTTCCAGTAAGTCCCATTTTCTCATCATGTAGTCAAAAAGTAGTTAAGATTCTGCTTCAGTATTTGACCTGTCAACGAATAGTCTGAATTAATTTCTTTAAGTATTGACTGATTTGACCTTCTTGCAGTTCAAGGGACTATCAAAAGTCTTCTCCAGAACTACACTTCAGAAGTGTCAATTTTATGGCATTCAGTTTTCCTTACAGTCCAACTCCCAGAGCTATACATTGCTAGTGGGAAAACCAATGCTTTGATCATAGAGATCTTTGTTGGCAAGGTGACATTTGTGCTTTTTCATATGCAGTCAAGATTTGCCATAGTTTTCCTTCCAAGGAGCAAGCATCATTTAATTTTATGATTGCAGTCACCATTTGCAGAGATCTTTTGAGCCCAAGAATATAAAATCTGACACTGCTTCCATTTCTTCTCCCTCTATTTGCCAGGAAGTGATGGGAATAGTTGCCATCATCTTAGTTATTTTGATGTTAAGCTTCAGACCACTCTTCTTTTCCCCTTTCATCAAAAGGTTCTTAATTTTTCTTCACTCTCTGCCATCAGAATGTGATCATACAATAATAAGGTCAGCACAACGACTCTGTAGACCTTCAGTTTAGTAGTCAGGCCAATATGTCTTCTCCCATCCTTTTCTTTGGAGCTTCCTATATTTATGGTCTTGATGCATTGCTTTTCCAGTCTTAAAACCATCTGTTGTTCTATATTTAGGTCTGTTGCTTTTGGCCTGTATACAGGTTCCTCAGAAGGCAGGTAAGACAATCTATTACTCTCATCTCTTTGAGGACTGTCCACATTTTGTTGTGATCCACACAATTAAAGACTTTAGTCAGTGAAGCAGAGAAGGTGTTTTGCTGGAACTCCTTGGCTTTCTCCATAAACCACAAGCATTAGAAATTTGATTTTCAGTTCCTCTGCCTCTTTAAAAACCAGCCTGCTCTTCAGGTAATTCTCAGTTCACATATTACTGAAGCATAGCTAGCCGATTCTTAAGCATAACTTTGCTGGTGTGTGAAATGAATGCTATTATTCAGTAATTTGAACATTTCTTGGCATTGCCCTTTAGGATTGTGATGTAAACTTATCTTTTCCAATCCAGTGGCCATTGTTGTGTTTTCCAAATTTACTGGCACATTGAATTCAGCACTTTAACAGCATTGTGTTTTAGGGTTTTAAGTAGTTTAGCTGGAATTCCATCACCTGCACTAGCTTTATTGTTAGCAATGCATCTTAAGATGCACTTTACTCTCTAGCATTTCTGGCTCTAGATCAGTAGCCACATCATTGTGGTTATAGGTGATTTCCTTCTCCAATGGAACACTACTCCAATATGTCATGTCCATCTTGGGTAACCCTGCACAGCAAAGCTCAGAGTTTCATTGAGTTACACAAGCTCCTCTGCCACGACAAAGTAGCAATCAGAGGCTGGGGGTGAGGGGGCTAAAATACTAATGAGAGCAATTTACAGTTATTTTATAGAGCACTGGTCTCACAATAGCTGAGTTAAATTAATGTTTATAAATGTTTTAAAAACTGTGTGGTTCTAAGGGTTACCACCCTGCCATCATCACACTATAGGTGTGACAGAAGACTATACAAGTCTGAGGACTTGTGTTTTTTGTATTTCTTGGCTTGCTTTGGCAAAAGAATTCAAAAGCTAATGGCCTACTAGTGGTATATTTCTCTGCACTTAGCCTGGTCCTTGGAATACCAATGCACTCTGCTTCTCAGATTGTACCAAAAACATTTTCTGAATGAGAGTGGCAGTTGGAACTCAAAATCTGCAACTACAGCCTCTGGGAACCCAGGGTCACATCACAGAGTAAGACTCTTTGGGAAGAGAAAATGCAAGCATTATTTCTATTGACTCTGAGGGGGAAGCTGCAAACATTATTAACCTCATTTTACTGATGCCTAAAGTAAAGTTCAGGAAGATGATGTGCCTCACCCAAGGCATATATCCAGTTAATGGAAGAGCTGGGACTCAAACCTAGGGCTTCAAGCTCCTTGAAAACTGGAACTGTGACTTGCTTAGGGTCTTGGAATCATAGATTTAGAGTTGGATATATGGGCAAAGGAACCAAATAAGGAAAGGTCCCATACACACAAAAATAGCACCTTTTGTGGTAGCAAAGAATTGGAAGCAAAATAAATGCCCACTGAATGGATGATGATTAAATCAATCAAGTCACATGAATGAAATGGAGCCATAAGAAAAGATGTGTATGAAATATTTGGGGAAGAATGGGAAGACTTGTAAGAACTGATGTAGATTGAGATATAAAGAACCAGAAAAACACATTAGAGAAAATAAATGTGATAATAGAAATGGAAAGGCACTCTGAAAAATTATTAAAGACCCCAAAGAATTTTATGTGTTTTATATATATGTATGTAATACATATATACATACATACACCATGCTAGAAACTGAGATGAATTTTACAATATTAATTAATTAAAATTACAACAATAAACCCATTACATTTTAACTTAGAATGCTAACATACATAACTTTTTTTTTTGCAAAAAGTAATATTTTGCAAAACAAAAAAGAACTAGTGAGAAGAGAGGCATCATTTAACATTTTTACAAATCTCTTTAATGTCTGGTTTAATAGAAAACTGGATTCGCGTGTCTGTGTCTGCATTCAATCTGTTGCAATCTGTTGTTTTGTTGAAATACATAAAGAAAATTTGGCCTTAGAAAGCAATATAGTTGGAAAAGGAAGGGGTATTTTAATGGGCAAATAACATCTTAATATTGATATGTAAATAGTTTTGACATCATGAGATCCTTGAAAGGATATTAGGGACCCTCAGCAGTCCTTGGACTCTATTTTGAGAATCCCTTGCATAAATGATTAAAAAAACTGCACAAATGCAAATTCGTGTTGTTACTGAAATAACAACAAAAAGAAAACATGTTGGACAGAACTATAATGAGTAGGCTGAAGAAGGAAGACTTTTTTTTTTAAGGCAGACACAATGTAAGTAAATTGGTTGATTGTGTTAGTGGCAGGATTCCAAAGGACAAAAAAAAAAAATTAAATTAAATTAAAATTACAGGTAAGAAGGATTCCAGATGAAAAAAAAATCCAAAGGTGAGCAATTTTGACCACCTTATATAAACTGTTAAGCTCCAAGAGAATTTATAAATAGGTAAGGAATAAATATACCTCCTTCTTTGGAGGAGTTTCAGCCTCTCCTGCTATTGCCCTCACATTTTCCCTCTGATCTGCCAGCTTCATTTAGCTCTTGACTTCAATTAAGTTATGGCCAATTTGAGTTTTCCATTTAAAAAAAAATTAGTCAAGCTCTGGGAAACCCTTGCTTTTGGTGTCCAGTGTTAAGGTGGTAGACATAGAAACTATATTTATCATTTTTGTAATAGGAGACAGTGAAACCTTATTACGTACACTTAATAAGTACACATTAAGCATGGGCTATAAATGCTAGGGTTTTGAAACACAAAAATGGAAACAGTTCTTGCTTTCTAGCAGTTTATAGTTTATCGAGGAGAAATACAATATAAATACAATAAATACATAAATGCAAGATTTTTTTAGGAGGAGGCAGGAATTGGGAAGGTTTATGAAATGCTTCATTCAGTAGTTGCTAGTTGAGCTGTGTTTTGAGGAAGGGATGACAAATCCAAAAGGTATCAAGTTTGGCCAATATTCAATTTAACAAGTATTTGAGCCAGTATCATATTATATGCTGAAGGAAACACAAAGAAAGTACACTATGTAGTTCTTGGCCCCAAGAACTTTTTAGTTTATTTGGAGAGACAGGGCTTATAAACACAAGCATTACCTAACCTGCCCTGTACAGTCTAGGAATACAACAAGAGATCAGAGAAGGGAGAGGTAAGTCTTTGTTGGCATGGGCTTCGAGGTTTGATTGATCTTGATTTAGAAGGAAAATGAAGCTTTTAATATGAATCATATAAGACCTCTGGCATTAAATGAAAATTTTCAGTACAATAGGAATATGTATGCACATTTATATGTAGCAGTATATATATATATATATATATATATATGCATACTTATATGTAATGTATATAATGTGTGTACATACATATGGAGAGAGAAGGGGAGAGGGGAAGGAGAAAGGAAGAGGGAGTAGGAGAGAGAGAAAATGAGAAAATCAGGATGGATAGCAAGATATCTGGGGGAATGGTTGGCAAGACAACTCTTGTGTGATTATGGAAATGGGATGTAGACCTGTACTTTCACTGATGCACAGAACTCCCTGTGAGGAAATTTCTTCAGCCAATACACACTGGCAGCTGATTCACAGCTTATAAGTCTTAAGAAGGTATCCAGGACACTGAAAGGTTTTGATTGGCTCAAAGTCACAGAGTCAGACTGTCAGAGGCAGGATTTGAATCCATGCTTTCCTGACTCTAAGGTGGGGCTCTCTCTGTCTCTGTCTGTCTTTTTCTTTCTCTGTCTCTACCTCTCTGTCTTTGTATCCCTCTCACTCCCTGCCTGCACACATAGATACACATACATGAATTATTTTTGACATCATCATCCCCTGGGCATATGGCCATCTGCCTTATCTTACTACCTCTTGCTCCTACTCTCCTCATCTGGAATGGTACTCTCCTGACCAGACCTCTAGAAATCAGGCTGTAGGCAAAGTAATATACTGTGATTTGGGCTAAGTTCTTTTGATTGATGGGTTAACATTTGTCCATTATATCTAGCCAGCTTCAAAGCATGCTTCACATCTATCCATTCCTTCTGGACATCTTGTCATCTGCTCTGCTTCATACTTGCCCTCTCCCCCTCCTTTAAAGATTGCTTTTGTCATTCTTATGACTCTCTAGATAAAATTTCCCTTTTCCAGCCATCATTCCCCTCTATCTATTATTTTCCCAATCAGATCCCTTGAGGACAGGAATAGGTTTACTTTTGTATTTTATCTCCGGTGTCTAAAACATTGTAGGCACTTAATAAATGACATTTTTTGTTAGTCTACTCATTCATTTTTAATAATATCTATTTGAAATTTTAATTGGATTGAATCTTTTCATAAAATAAAAGAAAACTTTTTTTCTATTTTGCCAGTGTTTATTTTCTCTCCTCCTTATAGTTCAAATGGAGTTTGATATGAATAAAGGGCTTTAGTCTACTTCTATGAGTTTGTTCCCTAGAATAGTGTGGAAGAGTGAGAAAAGATCTAGATTGGAGTCAAACTTCCTGAGTTCAAATCTTGGTTCTATTACTTTTTACCTGTGTGACCTTGGGTAAATCATTAGACCTCTCTGGGCCTCAGGAATGAGGAAGTTGGACTAAATGACTTTTAAGATCCCTTTCAATTGCAAAACTATCATTATAACCAAATAATGGGAAGAAAAATGTGCAATGATGACATAAGCCTGGGAGTAGATTTATTTTTTTTTTGTTAAACTGTACTTTAATTTCTCTTTTTATAAGTGCTATGATTTCTTCATAAAGAAAGATGATTAAATATTGGCTTTCCTACTTCTAGAAGAGATCTGAGCTAGGAATTTAATTTCTCACTGTAATAAAATATTGATTCAGTACAGGGTGAATCTAAGGCATGTGTTTCAGTCAGCTTGGTAGGGTACAACACATATTTATAAATAACAATGTTAACAAGAGGAAAACTATCATATGTTTAATAAATCACAAAAAAAGTCAGGGAGGCAATTCAATATTTAGGATGTGCAATAATGAATTCTCTTTGTGCTCAAGGTTGTATATTTGTAGCACATAAATAAAAAATAATGTCCCACATTGATTTTTGGTAGTATATCATAGAGAGCCTCATTGACATTTTGAATGAAATCTATACTTGATTTGGATATATTAAAACAAATAATGAAATAGTTTGAATAGTGATGGTACTTATTCTTGGGACAATTTGCACAGCAAACCTGCATATTCTATCTCTCTCCCCCCGACCCCCCACTTTCAGCAGAATGTAAGGATTAAATTTGAACACTAGATGGAGACAATGAATGATCTCAGGTGACTCAAGGCTGGAAAGATTCTACAATTCAATAAATCACCCCAGTAAATAGATCATAAGAAATAATAAAATAAATAAATAATGAAAAGATACATCTTGTGAATCTTGCTAAAATCCTTGCTTTCATGTGGGGAGAAGGTAAGTAGTCTATCATTTGTACTCTTGGAATGTTATCTTTTTGGAATGATACTAGACAAAATTTGCAAACGTCTTTACATATGTTATTTAATTTGATCATCATTGCAATACTGCGACATAACTGCTATTAATATCCTTACATAGATGAAGAAATTGAGGCTGAGAAGAATTAAGTGACTTTCTCAGGGTCACAGAGCCAGTACCTAGCGGGTTTGAAACTAGGCCTTCCTGACTCAGGTCTGGTGCTTTAACCCTTATGGGACCTAGCTCTCTCCTGATTCTATCACAATATTAAAATAAAATACCTGGCGTTTAAGATATGAGAGCCCTCCTTATCCATTTTTTTTCTGAATGCTAGGATCCAGGGAAATGACTAGAAGGACTGAAGGCTGCTATGAATAAATATTATGAGTCAATGACGCAAATATAGTAGCAAAAGTCAATTAGAGATTCTGAGGAAAAACAGAATGCATATTTGAGAATATATGTATAGAACATACATAGAACACACACACAGAGAACACAGACACTTATTTACACACATATATAACATACAATCATATACATGTAAACTTGAAGAATGAAACTAGTTCTCTAAATCCAGCAAAGTTGTAGCAAAGAGCAATTAGTATTTTCTTTTATTTTTTCTTCTTGTTATAATTGATTAAAGGCAGCAAAAAGGAAAGAGGAAATTAGCATAAGGGTCCGTAGTTATAATATACTAAAGTAAAGATTGAATAATTTTAGAGAAGGAATACAGGGCTATATTCTGTTGTCAGGGCAAACTTGAAACTAATTGATTTGACTTTTTTTTAGAACCCCCATTAAATGTCATAGAGTATATATGGTATGTGATAAGTGCCTTCTCTGATAATGTATTGAAGTTGCTTCACATAATGTCAGTCCAATAGCTGTGAGGACAATGAGTGGTACTCTATGCTTTTTTCACTCAAAAAGGGTTATGTTTTTTTTTAATGGAATTCTTTAGTATATTAAACTCTTGTAGAGTTGTTGAAAAGGGTAAATATGTAACTTAACTCACTTTTCCTACAACTCTAGGTCATCCTAGTAGCCCATTTGGCTTATATCCTAGGTGGTATGATATTTTGGATGAATTAGAAGACACAGTTCCTTTTCTGGAATAATTTGAAAACTCAGGTGGAGTAGCTGAGGCATGCATGCATTCAATAAGAGCTCCAGAATTCTGTAACACCCTACAGAAGGTGAGCCCAACTCCAAGAGATAAAAGACATTTTGTCTTTTCATCCCTAGCACCTAGCTGAGGGATTGGCACAGAGTAGTTATCTATTAAGTGCTTGTCAAATGCAAATGAATAAAAATGTGCCCAGTATACTACAATTCCCACCATGACATTAATTTAACATTTTCCTTTGTAAGAATTTTCTAATGCTTGTTTTGTAACAAAGGCGGACAATTCACAGCCCTCAGGTTATATACCCTGGGAATTACAGATAGTGACATAGAATTTTAAAGCAGGAAGCAACCATAAAGATCATCTATTTCAACCCATTTGATTTGACAGTTCTCTTCAGAGGGTGACATGTTCTCATCAAAGGAAAAATAAAATACTACTGTGAATTATGCTGATAATGTAGGTAAAACTAATGACGTCCTCTGAACAACTTAAGTGATATTACAACACAAAGACACATGGGGGAGCTCTAACCAACAACCACTAAAGAAAACTGTTTTTAGAGCAATGGCAGTGGAATCTATATTGGCATTTGTACAAGCTTACAATGTGATAGAAGAAGTAGGTCATGCAGCAGTCTCACCAATGAATGGGCCAAACATTTTGCTGTTCAAAAGCAGTTTTGAAATTGAAGTGAAAAAAAAGCAAGGAACATCATTCACACAAAGCTGATTTCACATGCACATGTTTAAGTAGACCATGATGTCAATTTTCTCTTTTGTGCAGTATAACACACGAATGAGGTAAAAGTCTTTATGAATGTTTTCTGTCCAGCTAACTTTACTAGAATCATGAGACAGTAGAATTTGACTTGGACTAAGAGATATAAATGCATAATACTTATTAATATAATGAATTAGTCTAAAATTTGTAGCCTTGGGATTATTCACTTAGGTCAAATAATTACTAAATTAGAATTTTTTAATATTTATAATTATAAATATAATCTATTTCTTTATTTAAATTTCCCATTAACTACCTATTAGATCAGCAACAGTTAATGATGAACTATTCTCAACTTCCATAAAATAATTCCAAAGGAAAAAAATGAACACAAAATAAGCCCAGTTTTACATTTCCTGAGTTGATCCTTATTTTTTTAAACCTTTATGGATTTATTTATTGAATAATGTATACTTATTGTCTTTTTTGGCTATATCTTCTGAAAGATAATTTTTTCCCCTAAAAAATGATGGGTTAAAAGAAGGGTCTTTGCCTCCCTTCCTTCCTCTCTGTCTCTCTCTCTGTCTCTGTCTTTCTGTCTCTCTCTGTCTCTGTCTCTCTCTCTGTCTCTCTTTCTCTCTCCCCCTCTCTCCCCTCCCTTGGTCTTTCTTTCTTCCTTTTTCCTTATGTTGTTTTTCCAAATAAGTTAAAACCAAAGAGTACCTACCAGCAGCTGTCCGGCAAAACAGATGAAAAGGATGAAGGAAAGCAAGAGAAATGCAGCTCCAAAGGAAATCCCAAGAATAGATGTTCTAACAATAACAACAAAAAGTGAGGTTAATATAAGAGATAACATGGTCCCAAAGATTACTTCTATATCATTTTTTGCTATGAGAGGCTACTCTAAATGGCCTTTAGGATTACATATTAAGTGAATAACCTATATACCTTGAATTCACACCTAAATCTGTTGAGTGTGTGAGTATGTTTGTGTGTCTGTGAAAAACAAGTTGAGATCAGACATTTTCAAATCAAGTGTCTCTAGGCCATTGCCATTCAAATATTTTCTCGCAAATGCTAGTACAGTCACAGAGATGTTTTCTATGTATGAGCAGATTAATATTCAGGAATTGGTAATACCTCTTTTCCCATCCAGCCCTCCCTTACTCTTTTATGATGGAGCCCTGGCTGTTGTGCTCAGAGAAGATGGTGTTGCTACTACTGCTTCTTAGGGAGACCATTGTCCTTGAAGACCTCCCTTCTACTTCCCTGGAGCCTGCTCATCTTTCTTCTATCACATACAATAGGAAAGGTCACAGAAATCCTTCCAGCAGCACTCTCCTACTGGAATATCTTTGATCTGGAAGTCCCTAAAGGACTCAACTACCTTCAGTGGTATAAAAATTTCCATAAATTCCACAGTATCAAATTTTCCATAAAACCAGGTAAACAGAAGCAATTTATAGGACCCTGGATTTTAGGAATTGAAGATGTACTCTATAACATTGCTGAGGAATAGTCATAGGTAAAATGATAAAGCTATTATTTCTTGGGGGTGGAAGGGAAAGAAAAGGACATGGAACATAAGTAAATATTTACAAAACAAGTAGGAAGTAGTGGGGGGCACCAAGAAATTATAGGCATCTGGAGGTCATGGGCTCTTGCATTTTTTGTTTTTGTTTTTATATACCAAGGATTTTCCATAATGTCCTGTATAGTTAAGGCAATAAAAACTTATTTGATGGTTGATCACTCCAGAATCAAATCAAATACAGGCATATTAACAATTTAGATATATTGTACTCCAGTGAATGTTTGAATCCATTTCAATGTCTTTCTGATGAGAAAGATGTAGTTAAACCATCTCATAGAGTTGGCTGATCTGTTGGGAACTTCTAAACAGTCACATTCTCCTTTCCAAAGCTGTTCATCTCAGGCATGGGCCTGATAAGGGATCCTTTGTATGTATCTCACTGAGTAACAATGGCTAAACAACTTGCCTCATGCAAGCAAGCTAGGTACATAGTAGATAGTGCTGGATAGACTCAGGAAATTCTGAGTTTGAATTCTGCCTCAGACACTTAACTGTATGACACTGGAAAAGTCATTTAGTCTACCTTAGCCTAAGTTTCCTCATATATGAAAGGAGATAATACAATCTATCTCTCATGGCTACTGTGAGAATAAAATAAAAGAAATAAAGGCCTTTTCAAACTTTAATGTTATACTGTATCCATGCTAAATGGTAATATGTCAAATGACACAAATGAATTCATTCTTTCAGATACTCCCTTATTTTGAAAAGAATCTTTTTAAGAGTATTTTATACAGATACTCACAACTTTTGACCCAGACATCCTTCCCTAGGTATATACATTAAGGACATTAAATACAGAAAAAAGGTCCTACATATATCAAAATATTCATGGAAATACTTCTTGTGACATCAAAGAATTGAATAGAAAAAATAGAAAGAATTCTCATCAGTGGGGAAGAATTTTAAAAATATAGCAAATGAATATAATGGAATATTACCACCCTATAGAGAAATGATGACTATGAAGAATTTCAGGAAGGATAGCTAAAATCCATATGAATGAATTCAGAATAAAGTAAGTAGATCCAGAAAAAAATACTAAGATTATGACAACATAAATTTTAAAAAGAACTTGAATACCCTTTAATTAAAATGATCAAGTTTGATCTAAGAGAAAAGTTTATAAAATGCATATTTTTCACACAGGTAGGGTGACCATAAATGTTAGCTATTATATATACTGTCAGATGTGATCAATGTGTTGGTTGGTTTCACTGAAATGCTTCCCTTTTCCTCTTTCTTTTAAAATCTTTTTGTAAAGTAAGACTCACTGGGTAGGGAAGGTGGGGCATATATTAGAAAATAAACGTGATATGAAGCAATAAGCATCGACAAAAAAACAAAAAATATAAAGAGGTATATTACACTACTAAGGGAATGATACTAAGGCAGGTCAAACACTCAGTACCTTTATCAAATGCATTTGTATAGTATCACAGTATTCATAGCATATGGCATCCTTTTTAAAATGAGAGGAACTGACATCCTATTTTTAAAAAACCCAGAAATGCTTTGTGACATTGTGATAGTTGCAAAGCCATTCATTAGAACCATTAATCTTGTCTGCTTTAAAGATGACAGCTTGGGGTACTTTAGGCATACCAAGATGTCCATGTAAATTAGTCAGTTTTGATGACATGCTGGATGTAAAGCTGCTTTTAAAAATTATACAAGAGATTGATAACATTTACAGAAAAGAAAAGAGATTTTTCTTTGTCATGCCAGAGGCAAAATATACTCTTTCTTTAGTCATTTCTGATACTGTTGTTTTAATCAACTGGATTGGTCCCATGGATGAGTAAGGGTTGTTTAAAGACTAGGATATTCCCTGCTCCCTTGTCTGCTTGTTTTCAGTCTGATCATTAATAACAGGTGACTCTGAGAAGGATAAGGTAGAAAATTTGCTGACAGGAAACAAATAGAGAACACTGTCCATGAATGGGCTAAAAATAGCTATATTAATAAGAGACAAATTTATTTCTTAGGAGAAAATAATTGGGTGTCTTTTTTCCTCCTCTGGAATCCAACACATTTGAGAAAGAATTTCTCCGTTAATTTTTTTTAATACTTCAGCTACAAGTTTAAAGACTTTAAGTTCTTCCACTATCATATCTGTTCCAGTTTTGACAACAATCTGCCTAACCTGAGATTAGTATTACTTTTTGAGAGAGAGGGAGTTTCCTTTATCTTCACTTAGTTAAGAAGATGCAGAAAAACAAAAATGAGAATTGGCTTTTATTGCCAGTTAGGGTATGTTTTTTGGAGTCATAAGAAGAAAATGTACTGCAATTAGCTGCCCAATCAAAATCTCTGTGGAGGGTAAGAGGAGTGGATTAAAGTTTGATTAAATTTTCCATTACAACTACAGGGTATTTCTGATGCAAGCAGCTTCCAGAGATACGTGCTGAATCTGATAAGATACCTTGGAAGGTTCTTTTCCAAATATTACTGTGTCCAGTTCTTCTTTTCTACTGATGCTGTAAGCTGTGCTTTTATATTTGAACTTGGTTCCACCATGTATGAATGTGACAAATACTTAAAACACAGTTACCTATTACTCTCCATAAGAAAAGAATTGTGCCCTTCTACAAGTGAGAAATTAATATCCTTTCAAGTATGGGGTATTATAGTCATGACAGTAAGGTATCTGAAATGATACCACAGCATCTCAGAGCTAGAAGAGACCATGGAGAACATCTAATCTAACCAGAGGCTGAACCAGGACACATAAACAAAAAGAACTGCTTACAGAATGAGTTGAAAATAGGAAAAAAAACAATTCAAGTGAGATGGAGTGTTTATTAATCACCAATGCATTTCTTTGGAGATAACAGTGCATGCTCATTTTTCATAAGGGTAATATAATTGTTCTAAGTCCAACTTGAGTTTATGAAATACACAAGATTTAATCAAAATTTATCAACAAATATAAATCATAATTGTTTTTACAGTTATCCATGTATGGGTTCAGATAATCTATTTAGCCTGGCAGATAAGAAAAAAAGTGAAGTTATGCAAAATTCAACACTAGATTCATGCCTAGAAGATTTTTTGCTTTTTCCATACAATTCCCATTCATTAATAACTTTCACTGCTGATAAGAAATAAACATCAGAATTGACAAAAAAGCTGAAAGAAGAAACCTAAAACACTAGGTGTGCATGCATACAAATATTAAAATCAGGACTAGCCTACAGAGTTAGGCAGCTATATAAAATGACTGATTAAAGAGGTTCTAATAAGTTACTCATGCTCACAAATATTGCTCCCACAGGACTGCCAATGATTAAAATTTCACCATTAGAGATTTAACTCTAACATATTTCTTTTCTTCCTTCCTTCCTTCCTTCCTTCCTTCCTTCCTTCCTTCCTTCCTTCCTTCCTTCCTTCTTTCTTCCTTCCTTCCTTCTCCCTATCCCAACCAGACTGGAAGTGTACTTCCAACTCATAGGCTTCATCTTGCTTAACTTGCTTCATTTTCCTGAGCTGGGCCACTTCACCCCGCCTTATTTGGTCTGCTGTCCTTTCACTGACCATATTGGTACTAGTCTCAGAGTGGACATTAAATTATTTTTGGCCTTACCAAAACTCAGAACTTATGAACTTAAGCAATACATCTGCAACAGACATCTATCTTTGAATTAATTTTATGAAAATAACCATATTATTCTGTCTAATCTGCAGCTTTATTCTGTCTTTCACTTCCTTTTTTAATTCTCCTTTAATATAGGAGAATGTAGAGCAACCCTGGTTACTAAATGGAAGATAATTGAGAAAATCCAAGAAAATTCAACCTTAATCATTGAAACAGTTTTAATTCAAACATGGAAAATTTCCTAAAGTACAAAGCACTTGCCATGAAGTCAAGGAACTCAGAGGATCTAGCAGATAACAAATTGTCTTTTATTTCTCTGCTGACTACAATGCTGGTTGAGCACTGAGAAAAGGACACTGACCTTGGAGTCATAAGGCCCAAGTCCTGGTCCTGCCTGCCACTAACTTCTTCAACTTCCTTTATCTAAGTCTCTTTTCCTCCACTGGAAAATAAGTGGTTTGAATTTGATGATCTCTCAGGTGCCTTTAGGTTTTAATATTCTGTGATTGACACAATAAGCACTACAAAGAGTAGGTAAATCACAGATACTATTTTAGCATGAACATGAATAGGGGTGGAGTTGGGAAGAATTTTGTGATGATTCCTTCCTTGGCACAAAGAGGACAAAGAGGAACAAATGAAAAAAAAAAGAGATTTTAAGAATATTTTTCAAAGTTCTTAGCCCATGTTTTAATCCTCTGGGAAATTAATCTTCTCAACTTTGGGGTTCTCATCTGGGACTTGACAAACAAACTTGACAGAAGGTTGAATAACTTGAACAGCTATGTGGCTTTGTCCCATCAGCCCTAGAGTCAGGAAGACTCATCTCCCTGTGTTCAAATCTGTTCTCGGGCACTTACTGGCTGTGGGACTTTGGGCAAGTCACTTAACCCTGTTTGCTTCAGTTTTCTCATCTGTAAAATGAACTAGAGAAGGAAATGGCAAAGCTCTCCAGTATCTTTACCAAGAAAATTCTAAATGACCTGATGAAGAATAAGACATGACTGAAACAACTGAACAGTAACAAAACTTAGCCCATATAGCTATGTAGTCTCCACACCTTGCTTCACATAGCTTGCAGCCATCCACCTGGACCATTTTACCATCTTCTCTGACTGCAGTCTTTTTTCTTCCCACCTGAACTACTTTTCCCCACATCTGACTTCCTGGTACTACGCCATTTTCCCGGAGAATTAAATCTACTCAATTTTGGAACTCCTACACTGAAAGTCCTTGATTGAGTAAGAGATGGTGCTGTATGAAGCACAATTTACTGCTTCTCTACACTCCCCTTTCATTCTCTTTGTCTTAGCCAATAATCATCAGATCGATAGTACCATGTCTTCTGGAATATGTCAATTCATTACTCTATGGATCAATCCACGCTCCCTGTGATTCCACTGAACTAAGTGATCCCTGTATATATGGTGTCTCTTGCATTAAAAGGTAAACTCCATGAGGGCAGGCTTCCCTTTTTATATTTAAATTGCCAATGCTTAGTCAAGTCAAGTCAAGAAGCACAAGAAATGCCTTTTCTTCTATCCATTAGCTTCAGGAATGAGTCAAAACAATGGGAAAAAATATCACTGAAGAGAAGCACTTCTTCCAAGTCAGATTAACTTATGCCTAAAAACAAATGGACCAGAAGCTCAGAAGTACACCTGTCATTGATAGGACGAACAAATTTAAGATGACATACAATTTGTTTTGCTTTCCAAAACAAAGATCTATATAGATAAGAGATGTGAGAAAGGAGAGCAAGATTGACTGCATTGAACAAAGAGCTCTATTAGTAAAATGACCTTGTGTAACTCCAGTGAATGAAATTGTTTATGAAGCAAAATTTCTAGAAATGTGACTCTTCTTTTTTCCAGGATATGCCCCCAAATCCTATAGAATATTTTGGCAATTGTATATGTTTTCCTTTGTTGATGGAGTAAGACTCATGCAGAATCCCATATATGTGTGAATCTATAATTTGCCCAAAATTTTTGTTGGATTATGTGACTGGACTTAGTGTGGTTCATTGCCAACTGATTTCATGTTTTTGACGTTAAAGCAAATTAGAGGCTAAAACTTCTCCTAAAGCTTCTAACAAGTCTCCAACTATTGGAAGTAATATAATCTCTATATTTAATGTTTGCTTTTCTTTTCTGTCATCTAGCAACATGAGGTGGAACCACATGGCTTAAAAGAACTCAAATATTATACTTTCATTTGAGGAGATAGGAAAGAAAATAGAAAGCATAAAGAGATTGTTGCCACCAAGTGGCAATGAAAAAATCATCAGGAAAACTTAAGATTGTATGCATGAATTCTAATAATTTATTGATTCTCTCTCTTCCATAATTTACTTCTGATCCTTCTCCATAGCCACAGCTAAATAGGAGATGTGAATGTAGCTAAATCATAACATCATTGATGGATCAGAAGGAAAGTGACCAGGATAAGTTATAGGTTTTACTCTTTTCTTTTTTTGTACTGGAATATGTTTACACTAAAAAAACCCAAAACACTCCAGATTTTCCTATTTCTATATTTAGTTAGCTGTACAGCTATGTGAATCAGTAAATGGAACACAAGGCTTGGAGTCAAGACCTGATTTCAGATCCAGTCTCAAGAACTTATTCACTTACCATGTGACAACAGACAAGTCACTTCAAATGAAAAATGAAATGGTTGGACTCAGTGACCAATAAGCTAACTCTATGATCATATGACTTTCATTGGAGTTGACCCTCCAGCAATAGGGGATCAAAAGAGATGACTGATCTCTAAAAATATGCCCAGAAAACAAAATAAATGGAGTCCATTCTATGTCTTCTTTATTACGGTTGCTTTTTGCATAAAACTTTTTGAATGAATGCTCATTTGTCATGCTGAGATATTCATTTGATTGCCTTAATACAAGTTTCTGCTGTCAGATAAAATCTGGGCCCCAGAGTTATCCATAAAAGATCAGTGTAAAAGAGATATAGACTTCAATAAAAAGGAAAAAAAAGCCATGATCACATATACTTACTTTGGTAATACTAGTATCTGCACAATAAAGATGCCAAAGAAGATGAGACAAGCACAAGTCACATAATACTTGAATGCAGGTAATGTAGTTGCTCTGTACTAGAAAAAAAATAGAAATTATTAATAAGTTTCTTAAGGGAAAATGGCATATAAAAACCCATCAGCCTAATTTGTACCTAGAGCATACAACTGACTTGAAGAACAGATGATGATAAAAGCAAAATAACTACAGTGTTTGCTTCAGTGTCAATTAACACTAATTATCTAAGTCTTACTGTCATGCCTTTTTCGTCCTTCTGTGCAATGTAAGGGAGGCATGTCAGAGAGCCTTAATTCTTCTTTCTATAACTGTTCAAAGTCCTTCCTGTATATCATTGAATATCTTTTTGAAAAAACAAATAAAGAACTGGCCTGAGAATATGAAGGGGTTTTAGGAGACAGAGAGTTAACTGCAAAGATCATCCCCAAAATGTCAAATCCTTTTATGAATTCACTACCCAAAGCCTAGCTACCTAGATTTTTTTTTTTACTTTGGTGTACCATCTAGGAAATAGATATATACAGAGACACAGTATGGTCTTATGGATAGCAAACCAGGTGTGGAGGCAGGAGTCAGTTTCAAGTGCTTCCCTTGACAATAGTGTCTGTGTCACCCTGGAAAGTCTTTGAATCTTCTGGTGAATCAGTCAACATCCTAATACTGTGACAGACAAATTTGTATCATAGATGAACTTTTTACACTGGAAGTTTCTCACACCAGTGAAATCATTTATTCAGAAAAAAAGGAGATAAAAAGTTTGCCTTTAGGTATCTCTTAATGCCACTTAGTAGACTGGATTGAATTAAGTAATGAGTTCCTTCTCTGAGCAAGATGCTGTTCTCTGTACTGGAGTAGCCAATATAGTTTAAGAAACACTATGTACTTTGATTTGATGAATCTTCTGATTCTTTAAAAGTAAAATGGTCTATTTAACTTGTCCACAGCTCTAGCATTGCTCTTTGAATTCCAGTTTGTCTAGAACCCCCCCACCCCACCCCAGCAGGGTATTCACCTTGTTTTTAACACTATCTGGAAGGGCAAACTCACTAGCGCTATTTATATTGTGTAGCAGGGAATGAGAGTTAAAAGATTTAAACATATATACATATATATAAATATATATAGTTGTCTAGAGCAAAAAGGATAAGAAATATCTTTGTGACAGTCCTTCAATATTCACTGTGATTACTCTTGCAGACACTTTACCATCTTGCATTTCAAAAGATAATTTGCAACATTTACGTATTCCTTTTTCAATATTCTAGGTGGATGTGTGTATTTGCTTATGAAATTTATATGGAGATATGAGAGTAATCAACTTGAGGTAAGGCTGGTATAGCTTCCTCTCAGTCTTTTTTTGTGTCTTCATATAATTTGAGTTTTTATGAGGCTCAAATAAGGTAATGTATGCAAAGTGCTTTTAAAACTTTCAGAATTTCTACGGAACTGCTTACTATTATTTTTAACCACCATCATTATTAACTCATATATCTGGCAAGAGTGCTTGGAAATAGAGTTAGAAAGAGACATTAAGAGCTGAATCCTTTCTTCAGAACCCCTAACACTTTAGGATATGAATTTGGTGGTACATATATAGATATATACTAGCCAAGTAACTTTAGCACATTTTAATGAAAAATGTCATTGATAGTCCAGAAGAATTTGCAGACTAATAAAGGAATTGTATTAGCATAATTATTTAAATATGATTAAGCCACATACATGAGATTAAACATTTATCTGTTTAAATTCTTAAGTAGTTGGTAAAAAAAGATATTCATAAGAATTAAGAGTAAAATGATTGTTAAAATAAGTTTTAAAATACTACTATCTACCAAGGAGGACAAGAGTTATTAGACCCAAATGGGTCTAACCTAGTATTATATTTAAAAAACCTGATTATTCCTATATATTGCAATTGTTTGAGGCTAATACTACTTAAGCAAACTGTAAGTGATGACAAATATACATAACAATACTTCTATAAAAACGTCAAAAGTCAAAACACAGAGATCAGAAGAGTATAAGATGGTATTTCCCATCACAAAGACACAAGAATATTTTCTTGTGAAACACTTTGGCAGAGATGCTGATATTCCATGTCAAATTTTGGCCAATGTCTATGAATTAGAAAAAATTATTATTTTGGAGGAATTTTCATTTTAATGCATGTTTTACTACATTGGAGCTTTGTATCATATCTTTTGTACCTTTATAGGAATCTTGTGATTCAAGGCTATAATTAAATGGTTTAAGGATGGAAATTATGATTTCCTATTACCCTCTTTTCTAGGCCAACAAGAAACAAAAGATATCAGGAGATAAAATGAAATAAAGTTCGGTTAGGAGAGGGGAGATTTCCCTGCCCCACACCTTATTCCCAATATTCAGCTGGCCATTGTATGTATTCATGCTAAATTTTGTCATGCAAAAAGATAAAGAAAATTTCACCTATCCAGTGAAACTTTTCAATTTTGGGGTCATAATTAGAAATCAATAAAACCCAACAAAGTTTAAAAATTTATGTTCTAAATTCTCTTAAGAAAGGTGCTGAATGTAAACTACATTTATTTTTTTTCCAAAACAGAGAACATGTTTTAAATCCAATGTTATACTTTTTATGCACACTACAGATGTATCACCAAGACATTGGTGTTCTGTTTTAAATTTTTTTCCTAAGAAAATTAAAAAAATATATATATTTGACCTTAGTCCTTTAGCTTGACGCAAGTATCTGAAACATCTGTTGCCAACATCATTTGCAAGATGTGCACAGAGTATAGAGTGGATTGTGGCATGCAAAGTAAAAGAAATCAGGTCTCCTATGGTAACAAAAATACATTCATGGGGGAATGAAAGGAAAAGCCAAGAACGATTCTGACATATTTAGCTGTAGTTTTAAGGCCACATGCAAATAACTTGAAAAGAAACCTCAGAAAGACTTTTAAAAATGACTTTAACATTTCAGAAAAAAAAACATTTGGGTTTAAAGTGAAAATAGCTTACTTCTTTCTCTAGCGTTTTGTTATAGAAAAGCAGAGAAATTCTTTGAATATCTTCAGATTTGAGCCACTGCCTGGAAATAAAAAAAAGACAGACATATAATAAACCAAAATCACTATCAGAATATATGTAAACATTATTTCTTCTTTAAAAAGAATCAAATAATTTCATATTCCACCTCCCAAACCTTCAAAAAAAGTTTAAAAATGATAAAATATAAGTCAGCCAGAAATAAAGAAAAAGACTGAATGGAATAGATATGAGGTACTTTGGATATAGAATTCTGCGAGTGTAATGGGTGTCTGCTGATGTAATATTCTTATTTACATACTTACTAGCACATGTCCTAGATAAGTATATATATATATAGATAGATAGATATATAGATATATATATATATAGATAGATAGATATATAGATATATAGATATAGACATAAATTTGATAATTGTGGATACAGAGTGTTCATGGAAAATAATTGAGTCACCACTTCTGATTTTCATTATTGATGCTTTATTGAAATTACATAGAACTTTTCTCTCATGAAGGATATCTTTGGATCCTGGAGAAAGTACTCTCTATTGAATCTGCTCAGCACACAATACTTTCCCAATGCACTCATTACAAAACAACAAAGTTATGAGTCCACCAGTGAGCATAAATAGCTTGCAGGTTCTGTTTCTACCTCCACACCATACCTCCTCACATCTGAACCCTTTACTCGCACAAATGCCACCTCAGTGCAGAACATTGTTATCTCTCGACTAGGTTATTTGCAATAGCCTCCTAATTAGGCTCCCTTCCTCAAGTTTCTCACTGCTCCAGGTCATCCAACACATTGAAGCAAAATGATTTTCCTAAGTCCAGATATGACAATGCCGCTCCCCTATTCAATCAATTCCATTTGTTCTCTATTTCCAGGGAAACAAATATAACTCCTCTGGTTAGCTTTTAAATACCTTTATAATCTGGCCTCAAACTATGTTTCAAGCCTTTTTAGACATTACATCCTCTCTTGTACTTTGTGATTCAGTCAAAATGACTTTTATTCCATGTATCAAACTAACATTCTATCTTCAATCTCTGTGACTTTTTGGTTCATCCCACAAGCCTGGAATGCACTCCTTTATTTTCATCTCATGAAGTCCTTCTCTTTGCTAAGCTCTAGAGATGCAAAGAAAGAAAGAACAAAACAACCCTGCTCTCAAGGATCTCACAGTCCAATGAGGGAAACAAGATGAAGATTACTATGTGCAAACATGATGGAGACAGAGCAAATTGGAGTAACCAATAAAGAGAAGGTACTAGCATTAAGGAGGAATGTGAATTGCTTCTTTCAGAAGATGGGACTTTAGGTGAGAATTGAAGGAATCCAAGGAAGCTAAGAGATGGAGATGAGACAGTTTCAGGCATGGGAGAGAGTGAAGACACTCTGAGATGGAGAACCTCAAGCCAGATTAAGAAAATCGCAGAGTGCACTGAGGGGAGTACATTGCACAGGGATGAAAAGGGTGTGTGTGAAGCACTTTATGATGCTTCCATATTTGATTCTAAAGAAGACAGGGAGCTACTAGGACAGTGAATAGAGGTTGAATATGGGGTCTAGGAAGATCTGGTTGATAGCAACATGAGGGATAGACTGGAATGGTGGAGAGTTGAGACTAGGAGAACAAGAAGAAAGTTACTGTAATAGTCCCAAGAGATACAATGAGGGTGAAATGATCAGAATGATTGTGTAACATCGTTTAATTGATTCTATTTATAGTTAACGGATTTTGTCCCGGAACTGCCTAACTCATTTAGAAAGACATCTGCTACTGGTCTGTCTGTTGACACTTTGTTCATCTTTCTGTCCTTGCTGATTTCATTTATTCACACCTCCTGAATTTCTATTGTCTGCTGTGTTTGAGAAATATATGATCTCTTCAGTTCAGGTATTCTTTCAAAAAACGTTTAAAACTCTTTTTTTTATTATTGAATGACCCTTCTTTTGTCTTGTATGATTAAACTCAGATTTGCAGGCTAGATCACCTTGGATTACATGCTGCATTCCATTTCTCTTTGTACATTCTCTCCTCCTTTTTCTAGGGGGTACAGAATAGACTTGTGTTATTTGAATGTCCTTTCTTTTGTATTTGAAGGTCTTTCTCCTGATGGTTTATAGAATTTATTGTTTTTGAATTGAATTGTTAGATTTAACTACTATATGTCTTGAAGTTTGTACCCTTGTTTTTTCCTGAAATCTGGAAATTGTTTCCATTGGAATTTTGCTTTCTTTTTTTATTCATTTGTTTATTTTTATCTTTGGAATTTTATTTTCTACATTCCAAAATTCTAGCACATATTATTTCCTTAATTGTAGTGTTAAGATTTTTTTTGTTCTGTTGTGTTCTTCTGGGAGACCTAGGATGTTTAAATTGCTTCTGCTCATTCTGTCATTGAGAACAGTATGTTTTGCTAGCATAATGAGCAAATTTTCTTTTAAGTTGTTGTTTATTTGCTTCTCTTCTTCTAGGCTGTCCTTCACTTCTGTGTATTTCTATTCCTAATCTATTGTTCTCTCTTTTATTTCTTTGTTGAGACTTGCCATTCCAGATTTGACTTCTTGTCTTCTGCTCATTATTTTTGTTGAGTAGAACAAATTCTACTCATAATTTTTATTACATTTAAACCACTCACAAAAAGCATGTTGTAATTCAATGTTTTCCTTAGTTTCTGCAAAGTCCTGTGTTTCATGAAGTGTTGGATCATTTTCCTTTATTTTTCAGTATTTATTCATAGATGCCTGAACTTGTTTACTAGATCCAGAAGTCTCATTTTCATTGTTGTTACTGTTTTCCTTGTTGACTTATCTGTTTATGTTCAAAGTCTTTGGAATATTTTCTTTGGTTATTTCAATCTCTCCCTATTTTTGTCTCCTCACAGATTCTCTACTCTAGCTTTCTGCCATGACGGACTTTTGGTTGGTTTGAACTGATCCCAGCTGGGTACTACGCTCTTTCCCTCAGACTCAGTGGAATTCTTCACAACCTCTACATACATAATATCCTTTTCTGGGGACCTGTCCCTCTGTTCCTTAGTTCTCTGGCCTGGTACTGGCAGTTAGGACAGAAAAGGGGAAAGAGATATGACTGTACGGAACTCAAAGCAAGAAAATACATCTGAACCAAACCAAGGGAATCCTTTCTGGAGGTTCTGGAATTAAAAAGGTTTTGAACGATATTCTTATAAATATCTGAAGGAAGGGAAAAGGTATCAAATGATTGGGAACAAAAGTCAGGACAAGGTGATCAGGAGGCAGAGGCTGGCACATAGTAACTGCTTAATATATGTTTGCTAGTTGCTTAATAGCTATCAATAGATATATTTAATTTCTCTTACCTATAAAATCTTTATCAGAGTAACATTAATAACATATGCCCTTAGGATTTTAAATGCTTTTAAGTATATTTTCTAAATTACTCGCTGGATAGTTAATTGCTCTCTTTACCCCACATGAACAATTGCTGTTCCATGTCTATTCATGCTAGCCTTTTGCTACTATATTTTCAATTGTCTAAGAAAACGTATGATTTCAAATGAGACAAATCCTGCTTTGTATTGCTTCTAGAAATTGAGAAAGGTTGCTCAAAGTAGCACTGGGCAACAAACAAGAAAGAAAATGTGTGCAAGAAATAGAATTTATTAAGCACTTACTGTATGCCAAGAAAATAAACCAAGGTATCTGAGTATAGAAACTTTGCAATATATTTTTATATATTTAATTGAATATGATTGAAGCAATATGATTTTTAATATAATTTAATTTTTAATATTCATTTAATATTTTAATATATTTTATTTTTAATATAATTAAAGTAAAATTTTGCATATAATCTTAAACAGAAAAACTGCCCCCATGATGACACAAACCACTTTTAATTCATGTCCAGATGTGGCAAACTGTTGATGAGACATTGAGGAGAATCCACTTCAGATTTAGTCTACAAACACCAATCTTGGGTTTATCTACCCCACTTTTCCATTCTCCTTTTGATAAGAAGTCACTTAATTCTAAGTAAGTACTTGTACTTTGTTTCCTTAGGTTCTCACCATTTGGGAAAGACATAAAATAAAAACAACTGGTCAACAACTTTATAAAACATAAGCACTTAGGTAAAAAAGTGGAAAGAATTCTGACCATGGAATCAAAAAACCTGGGTTTAAATTGTATCTCACATACTAGCTGTGTGACTCTGGGCAAATCGCTTGACCTCTGCTTGTTTCAGGTTTCTCATCTATAAGAAGGCCATAATAATAGTACCTATCTTCCAGGGCTGTTATGAGGATAATATAATACAATATATTTAAAAGAACTTTGCAAACCTTAACGCACTCTAGAAATGTTATTGTTAAAATTACGAATGTTTTTGAAAAGTAACAGAATGCAAGACTTTGAAAGATATATAGAAAACAAATACGTCCAAGTAAAGAGAAATCCACCGTTGTAAAAACAAATCTGTTTTGTTTGTTTTTTCTTTCTTAAAGAACATCCTGAACCCCAAATCACTCTGACTCTTACTGATTGGCCAACAATAGGTCCCAGACTAAGCCCTACTTGTTCATTATTTGGACCATGATTGGCTCAGAGCGAATGAAACAGCAGCTGTTTCGGTTTTGTCAAGAAACCCTGAGGGTGTTCCCCTCTCAGATTCCCGCCCCTTTTTTTGAGTAGGTAAAGAGGATATTCTTGGCCTTATTTCATGTTAAGCCCTAATGACTGAATGAGCATTGCCTCAGTCAACCTGAGACATGTTAAAGACCTTGGCTTGAAAAGGCTAAGATCTTCCTCTGCATCTTGAGCCACCTCCAGTTATCCTAATCTATATCTTGGTCACTGGACCAAGATGGCTCCAGAGGAGAAAGTAAGGTTGGTGACTTTGCTCTCCCTCACTTAACTCTAATTCACTTGCATGTCTTGGCATCATCTCTCTGAAGTCATGGTTCTCTTCAAGAACAAAGGACAGACAACAGCAACCTGCTATCAAAGAAATTACAGAGAAAGGAAGACTAGAGGAAAATGACATTGTATTCAACCAATAGTGCAGATTTAAGAATAATACGTTAAATACATATATTACCCTTTAACCTTTGAGCTACATAAAATCCGTGATACTTAATTTCATTAGCATAAAAATTTCCAAATAACAAGGTGTAAAATTCAGCTAATGATTCACTTGAACATTTTATTTTTTGTTTGTTTGGGGCAAAGGTAAATCTGTGATTTCTTTAATATAGAGAATTCTATCAGCTAAAGAAGTTAGCCCTCACAAAGCAGGTTAACAGCTATTCTGCAAATTACACTTTCATTGTTGAATAGAAGTTTTGAGAGGTTAAATGACCTCCCTTGGGACACACAGACAGTATGTGTCATTGGTGGGACTAGAATACACATTTTCTTGATTCCACAGCCTGCTCTATTATATCACAGCTGCCTTCTATTTCAAGTATTACTTGGAAAAAAAGTACAATTAAGTAATTTGTACAGTCCCTAGAGTTTTATGGTAATAGGATTTGAACTGTGGTAATTCTAGAAATTGGATAGTGTCAGAGAACAATTTAACAAATGCATTTTTCCGAATCAGATCAGAGTAATGTCACATGAGCTAAGAATTATCTGAAGGTCAAAAACCCCTGTAAATAACTGTAGTAGTAGAGTGTTTGGTATCAGTAATATGTGTGATCTCACACAGTGCATTTGTAAATGTCTATTTCTTTGTACTATGCAGATAAAACATCTGGATATTATACTTTCTTACTTTTCAAGCAGCTGTTTTGATCTTCTATATACATGGCATAAGGTTCTTGCTGAAAAAGATATTCATGAATTCCCAGATGAGAAAATACAAGTAAAATCAGAAAAGTCATATAAAAGGACAAGAGAAGTTAAAAATTCTTCAAGTAATAACAGAAGGTAATTGGACCTAGAAATATCCACAGTAGGTTCCATTTTATTGCTTTTTCTTTCCTTATTCAATGACTGTGCAATGTCTTTTTCTATTTGATTTGTGGGACTTAATTGGGAAATTATAACTTAAATATTTATTCTAACATTAAAGATCCATCATAGAATAAGAACATGTTGTAACTTGCAAATATTAACTGACATACATTAGCATATTAAATGGAACAAAGTAACAGACTTTAAAAGCAATTACCACAAAAATTAAGAAAAACCATATTAACTAAAGAACTTCTATTTATCTCTTTTTCTAATTACATTAATTGGTATGAACATTCCAAAAGTTTAAAGAGGTAGATTCTTGTCATTGTCTATATTAAGACATATATTTGTGCTGCCTATGGAGTTTTAATTTATTCTTTTATATTCAAAGAACCAGCCACTAAAACTGGAGACATTCATGTTCTTCAGAAGTTTCATTTCACTCTCTATAGTACTGGGAAGTAACTGTTCTTGTCTATGGTTCATTGACTAAATCCCTCCCTCTATATCATATATATCAGTCTTTTAAAATTTTTCTTGGCAATTAAGTGACTCAAAGAAACCATATAGAGTAAATGTATGAGATGATGCATCCTCTCAATAGTATGTTTTATGAGGTTTAACACACTTCTCATTGAAATTTTGAAGATAAAATTTACTTAATTATTCTTTTGTACTTTTCTGGTTTCAACTAACTTGAAAAATATTATGTAGAAAGGAGTGGATAGGCCTTGAGAATTTTGCTATGCTGAGTTGACCTTTGTATTTAAAGTTTATGCTGCAGACAAATCAGCTGGGGTCAGAAATTCTAGAGAATGAAGTGAAATGGGACTTAGGAATTATTATTAACAATAAGGCCAGAAGAGGTAACAGAATCTCAACTGAACTATTTAAAATCCTTAGAGATGTTGCTGTTAAAGTGATACACTCAATTTCCCAGCAAATTTGGAAAACTCAACAATTACCACTGGATTGGAAAAGGTCAATGTACATCCCAAGTCTAAAGAAGGGCAATGCTGAAAAAGGTTCACATTACTGAACAGTTATACTCATTTCACACACCAGCAAGGCTGTGCTGAAGATTCTGCAAGCTAGGCTTTAGCAATATAGAAGTTGAGAATTACCAAATTAGGCTGGTTTTTGAAGAGGCAGAGGAAACGGAGACCAGATTGCCAACATTTGGTAGATTATGGGAAAGTGAGAAAGCAAGCGAGTTGCAGAAAAAAAAGTCTACTTCTGCTTCATTGACTAAACCAAAGCCTTTGATTGTGTAGATCCAAACAAAATGTGTAAGTCCTCAATCATTTTACTTTTCTCCTGAGTAACTTCTATGTGGGCCAAGAAACAACAGTTAGAATCAAACATGGAACAACTGATTGGTTTAAGATTAGAAAAGGAATGCAACAAGGATATTATATTGTCACTTTATTTAATGGAGGCAAAATGCATTATGTAAAATGTCAGACTCGATGAATCAAGTGCCAGAATTAAGATTGTTATTAGAAATATCAATAGTCTCTGATATTCTCAGATCAATAATCTCAGATGGTACCACTCTGATGGCAGAAAGTTAAGGGGAATTAAGATGTCTTATAAGAGGGAAAGAGGAGAGTGCAAAAGCTTTTCTGAAACTTAGCATCAAAATAAGTAATATCATGGCAACTTGTCCATCACTTCCCGAAAAACAACTGATGTCAGTGTTGGGCTTAAAGATGCCCGCAGATGCCAACTGCAGTTATGAAATTAAAAGATGCCTGCTCCTTGGAAGAAAAACTATGGCACACCTGGACAGCATACTTAAAAGCAGAGATATCATCTTGCCAACAAAGGTCTGTATAGTCAAGTTATGGTTTTCCCAGTAGTAATGTATGGCTATGAGAGTTGGACTGTGGGGAAATCTGAGTGCCATAGAACTCACACTTCTGAATTGTGGTGCTGGAGAACACTTAGGAGAGTCCCTTGGACAGCAAAAAGATCAATTCAGTTATATATACTTAAAGCAATTAATTCAAACTCTTCATCTTGAACAATTGACCACATAATAAGAAGACAGGACTCATTGGGAAAGTTTCTGATATTAGAAAGATTGAAGGCAAAAGGAAAAGGGAACATCAGAAAATGAGAAGGATAGGTAGTGTCGTGGGAACAATTAGCATGAGATTTGATAGACTTTAGGAGATAGTGGAAGATAGTGGACGGACTGACAATCTGTGGGAATAGGAAATACTGGACATGAGTGAACAATGAAAGAAATCCCACGAAGTTGGTGGAATCCTTGGAATGATACATTATTCTTTTTGCCCTGGTCAAATATGTAGTCTCTTCATTGCTTAGTAAGGAGTAATAAGACTTTGCTGGACTGGTCAATTTTTGATAAATTGTTACATATGATAAACATTGTTTTCACTCCCCCCACCAAAAAACACCTCATCTTTACTGCTGCAAACCAGTTTAATCTCCACAAATGTATCTGCTATTTTTTTCTTTCCTTTTCCCTTCTCTGAGTATACTTGCTCTTCTCTTTAGCCTCAGAACCAGCAATTTCTAAATAGGATGTCTTGCAGTCAGCCACTGAGGGCTATATTACTGCCTATATAAATACATGTATTAAAAAGTGTGGTTGCAGATGAATACCATTTTGAACTTTTCAAATAATCCTTATCAATTTGATAATATTCCTTGTTGATTTTTCTTATGTCTTGCCAGTGACTCACTTAAAACAAAGTGTATTTTGTAAGGAGAAATTAAAACGCTAAAAGAACAAGATGTAACGTTATTTACAAGGAAGAAGTGTGGGGAATGGGACACACAAAGTATGACTTTGTAAGGACAAATGCTCCCAAGGAGTGTTGACAAATGGAGAACAAATTTTAAAAAATGAGAAAATTAACAACATCAACAAAAAGACAAAAGGATATAATTTCTATAAGAGTAAAGGAAAACAGACTTGGAAAAGGAAGACGGCAACGTACTTCTGAGCATTGATTCCATCGATTGCCTGAATCATCCTTTCATTCAATTCTTCTTCAAATCTTTTCTTCTGTGATTTGGTTCTAGAGGAAAAAGAAGCATTATTGAGAAATTAATATTAAAGAAGAAGAATTCTGCCTTTGTATACATGATACCAGAACTCTTGTTCAGTTTCATAAAAAAAAATTCTGTAGGTCATCATGATATTTTATCAGCACATTATAAAAATCAAAGATTATTAAATTTAGTGGATGTTTTGGTCTTAGTAGAGAAGAAAATAACAAACCATTCCAATATCTTTGCCAAGAAAACCCCAGATAGGATCACAAAGAGTTGGATATGACTGCAAATGACTGAACAACAATAATAAACAATTGGTCTCAGTATATGCCCCACAATTGTAGATTTAACAATTGATATTGTGCATTAAATTTGGAAGGTTTGCAGAAAATGTACAAATTGAGAAAAGTTTTGATTACATATTAGAACTCACTTCTATAAAAGATTTCTATTTCCCTGATTAACTGACTTGTCACAACTTTATTTGACAAAGAGGAATCTAATTTTTATATGAACCATAATTAGAAACTTCTCACAAATTTGGGGTGAGTTTGACTGGTCTTATTCATTATTTACTGGTACAGTTTTCATGGAGATTACATAGGTAATTTCTTATTTTAGATATCTTCAATTTTAACTTGAGAGGCACTATCACATGATGGATAGAGGACTAGCTACCCTTGGAGTTAGGAAGACTTGGCTTGAAATTCCATCTCTAAAGCTTACTAGCTTTAATATCATGGCTAACTCACTTAACTTACCAAACAACTATTTTAAATAGACTATGGGAATTTTCTGTGCTGATCAAAGATCAAATCTGAACCAATCCCCCCCATACCTCCACCCATCCAGTTGTTACCTCCCATCTCTTTCCCCGCCCCCCCCCCAGAAGCATGAATTTCAAATAGTCAGAGAAAGCTTTCCTTTCAGGTGTTTTCAGAAATAATTCCATATTTAATAGCCTGATCTTGGAAGTAAACAACCTTGTGATTATAACATGTTTTTATAAAGTCCTTTGAAAAACTCAACACATTAAAAATTAATAACTATAGTTACTTTGAAGTGTTCAATGACAAATATTATGTGGATGATTCACAGCAGGAAAACTTGGACTTGGAATTGCTCATTTGAATTAAGCTAAAGATCCTTAGCAGAATGCCTTTAAAAAGCAGAGTTTTCATTAGCATTTCTTAACTTTTATATACATTGAGTGACAGACAGTATTAGTGAGGACTCTAGTGATAACTGTGAAAATAAATGTCCTGATTCTCTGTAACTTGACTAAATATTTGGTTACTGAATGAATATTTTGTCATATAATTAGAATCCAAATTCATAGTGTAGCTTGAGGTTTTAATATAAAATTTGCCACTGTTTACAACTTTACAACACTACTATTAATTAAATGGATAAAATGTTTTATTCTTTTATGAAACATTTATGAATATGTTTTTATCATTTATTTCAATAGTATTAGAGGACACCATCTTATGCATCTGTCTTTGCCCTTTTCTCTCATCTATAGATTTTCCTCCCTTTTACTACTACCCATTTTCTCTAAACAATAATAATCTCTCTATATATACATATATCTAAAGCAGAAACTTTCATAAGATTGGTTTTATTTCATTTTATTTTATATTTTTAAATTTATTACAAAGACAAAAATAAAACATTACTTGCCTTTAAGTGTTTTACATTCTATGGGAGAAAATTCAATGAGATTAGGTTCTGCTTTATCAGAAGATTCTTTAGACTAAACGTTGTCAACAAGCATTTATTTTGTGCCTACTCTTTGTGACGTACTGTGCTAAGGGCTGGGCAAGGAAAGGCAAAAAACAATCCTGCCCACAAGAAGCTCACAATCCAATGGGAGAGATAACACGTAACTATGTTTCTCTCTCTCTCTCACCATCTCTCTTCTACACATTCACACAGACACATATTTATACACATACATAAATATAGTACATATATTATATATACTGTGTATATATAGTGTATACATTGTATATTGTATAGGTGTGTATATATGTATATATACACACAGAATAAAATGGAGTTAATCTCTAATAATCTTAGAAGGGAAGAAATGCATATATTAGTTATGAATTCATTCCCACATAGTTCTATTCAACATATCCTATGGAGTTTTTAAATGGCATATTATCAATATTATTTCTTCATTCTTATCAATATTATTTCTTCATTCAAATCATATTTTTAAACAGTTATTTTGTTTTCAGAACTGAAAGCATTCCAAAAGACTCATTTCTTTAAGGAATCAGTTTTTTAAAAAAAATGATGACAATAGATTATACTTTCCAGAAATATGAGAACACTACATTTATACTTATTTGATACTGTAAGATGTACCTTAATGTGCGGTGCTGAAAGTGATGCTGACCCATTGGCACATCCTAGAGGGGAAAAATATATATATTAGTCATAGTTTATGATATAATGAGTGGAACAACAACATAAACACCACATAACTATCCGCTTTCACAGTAAAAGTTGTAGATAGTTGAAAAATAGTTCTTATGGATAACTAGACTCATCCTTCAAAAGTGTCTATGACATGGTTTTTCAACACCGTGACAGCCAAGTGAAAAGTGAAAAATGCAATGAATTTCCTATATGCTTTGTGTACATAATTGCAAACATCTGGATCATCAAAAACATTAGAATGGTTTTACAACTTTTTCTATTTCATCCAGTCATTTTTAGGTTTGGTTACAAGCAATTGATTCTACAGCAATGGTAAGATTAAATCTGACTGGAATTTTATTAGGTTTGTGGTTAGACAGATATTTAAAGGATTTTGTTTAAAATGAAAATACTTTTCAAACATGAAACATAAATACATAACACGTTTTGAAAATCTGCCCAAGAACAGGTTTGACAACAAGGGTGTTGACTATCAAACAGTTCAACAAGACTTTAAGAAAAGAGGCCTTTGGAAATGATAGAATACAAATGAGGATACAGAGCAATGAACAGAACCACATGGGATAAGGTAACATGACAATCTCTTGTTATATCTGTGTCTCATCAGCAAAATCCTATAATTTCTTATGAAATCAGAGTGAGCAGTCTCAGTCATTCAATAGAAACTGATTATCTAATTCCATTCCACAGTTTAATCAAAGCCAAGAAATGACAGTGTGGGGAGCATAGTGTTCTTGTGTAATAGTAAAGGGACCACTATTCTACATGGAATGTGACTCTGGCCTATAAGAGCCACTGTGACAGTATGAGAAGTCATGCCAAAAATGGAGAGTTTGTTTTTATTATATTAGAAAATTCAACAAACTATAAATGGCTTCTAATGTATGACATAGTCCTTTGAACACAGTAGATTATTAAATGCTTGCTGAATTAGTCCTATAAATTTAATGTGGAAAGGCCACAGATGACTTATTAACATATGCAAATATAAAAAAGATATGCAAAAATTGTAGTATATGGATAACTAGGTATATATAAACGTATATGTTTACATATACGTTTATATACGTATGTACGCATGTATGTTTATCCTATGTTTCTTGGTAGTGAGGATTGTTTGATATTGATAAAAATATGGTACCATGATGTGGCTTAAATACAAGTGACTTCATGCCTTTTGCTCCTTCTACTGAGATGGTTCCCTACCATTTGGTGCATGAGACTGAGACTTAGTTGCTATGTTCAGTACAAAGTGATACAGTATTATCATCAAAAATAAAAAAGTTGAGACCATTTGAATTTAGAAACAAAAGTCACTGAAGGATCAAACTTATAGAATGCGGGAGTTAGTGTTAATTCACAAACTACCCATCTATAATAATCTCTCTGGCAAAAGAAATTAAAAATATTTTAACATGGACTGTAGTTAATATATTAAGGAAAGGCAAAACATTTGATATCAGGAAAATATATTTTCCTCTCATAATTATGTTATTTTAAGTGACATAAAAAAGTCCATACTGTGGTACTGATCTTGCCATTTTCTGTCGTCATGCTGTCCCTGTGATGTAAGTGTGCAAAGGGCTTGGCTGCTCCCCAGGACTCCAAATATCGGGTCATGCGGACAGATGCTCTCATCTTGGCTCCATCTAAGGTATGCCTGGGTCTAAAGAGGTGCTGAGGACTTCGTCTTTCTCCCTGGTTGCAAAAAATAAAGTAGCAAGCACATTGCCCATTCAAAGCATTAGATTCATTTATATATTATGGCATATCTAATGACATTTACAAAATTATTTAAGATTGAATATCTTAAAGTTGTCTTTTCTTCCATCTTCTTGGCTAATATCTATACCCATATATCTTTTATACTATGCAATATATTTTTAAAACCCAGCTGAAAATGCATCTCCATTTACTTAAGTAAATCTAATTCTAAGCACTTAGTCTGCTTTCAACAGTAAGATATAGTAAAATATAATTTATCTAGAACCTTCAGAAAGTTAGATGTTTTGGATGAAGAAAGCTTCCAGGAAACTGAAAAGTATTCTTTCAAGCACCAAAACAATAATAAAATGTTTTTAGTCAATTTGGCATGACCATTTCTGAAAAACTAGCTCTTTAGAAGACTCTACAGAACACAAATTCACCATTTTAAAATTAATTATATTCTCCCTTGTATTGCAATTCATAGTTTATATCTAGCTCTCCCCCATTAAGTTCCTTTAGAACAGGATCTGTGTTGTATCTATCTTTGTATTCCAGTGATTTGTACAAAGTAGATAATTAATAAGTGTTGATGGATACTCATGTCCATCTATTAAAAGCATTATTGTCTATTTGTATATGTTGTGAGTAATTAATAAAACTTGCTTAATAGATGGTTCAAAGCCATCATTAATGGGTATATCTTCAGAAACTCAGTGTTGATTTCAAATTAGTGTTGTTGATTGTGCTTACGTGCAGTGACTTCAAAGTAACCTCCCTTCAACATTGTTAGAAAAATAAACAAAATTTTATAAAAATTAAAAAGATAAAATTGTGGGCTCACAAAGAAGAAATATTGAACTCAACTCCATAAATATTTGTTGAGAGCCTTCTATATTCCTAGGACTTTATTAGTGGGATATAAAATTATTAAAATCTTTACATTTTTTTCTGACAGTTTTATCTCAGAAATAATAGTTTCAAAATCATCCATAGACTATTCATCTCAATACTGACCTTAGGATTGATCACAAAATAGGTTTTGACATAATGTTCCTTCAGATATGGGTCCCTGATATCTCCATCTCCTTCTTCTACTTTGTAAGCTCCATTCAAGTGCTCTAATGTGACTGAAGTAATGTGAACACGCCTGAAATTATATTTTTAAATTTGATCAGGACAATATGAAAATTATCTTGGTGTGGTGTTAAAATAATTTTTACTTTGACAAATACTTTCCCATTTTAATGGTGAAAGGAAAGCTATGGGTACAAGTAGGAACTGAACGTCAGTGAAAGGCTGGGTATCTCCAATATCTGAAAGTTTATGATGTTTAGTTTAGCAGCATCAGTAACTGGTACTGAAGTGCTCTCTTCCATATACAAAAACAAGGGGATTTAAATTGGATCTTTGTGCCAACTGAAAATTTTGGTTACATCCAATTCTACCTCAGGCATACAGATTCTTGATGAAACTTATGTAAAAGTTTTCTGCAGGAAGTGCAATGAACCACATACAAAGCACTTTTATCCTTTTCAATGCTCAGATCAAAGAAGTATCTTCGGGGAAATGATATTAAAACGTTGGGAATCAAATTCAAGTTTTTATCCATCTTAGTTTTTTGCTAAAGAACAAATTATTAAACCAAAAAGATCATCAAACGTAAAAATTAACATCTATTTAATAATTTATAAATATTTGTTGGGGGTGAGGATTTTGTCAAACAAGAACCAGGTCAAGAATGAGGACTTAAGTAATGGATGTAATCAATGTGTCATACCCTGGAACACCACCAGCTTCCATGTGATTTGCTAGTGTAACATCATGAGACCAGACATCATACTGCCACTTCTGCAAACCAATTACACCACAGAGAACATTCCCAGAGTGTACTCCCACTCGCATGTTGATATCAACTCCAGTTGCATCTCTTACTTTCCTAAAAAGAAGAAAAAACTGTATGAAATGGATAAAATAGCTTTTCTTTTCCCATCTCCCAACTATGATCATGTCAGCTGACATTCTATCACATTTCTTTTTCATATAGTTTAAAAATACTGCTGTCACCAACTGGATTATGTTGTATGAGACACTACTAGAAGTCAAAAAAAGTGGACATGTGGTATTCTTCCCTCTAACAGAGGCTAACGGAAAAGCAGAGACTAGGAACTTTAAGGAAAGGAGGAGCAAAGAATAATACAGCAGCATCCATATTAATTTGCAAATTATCTTGATTAAAGGACAAGAATAGACAGTGATCATTTATGAAAAAATAAGAAGAATGAGGAGGAGAAAGGATTAGAAATATTTTGATTAACCTGAGGAACCAAATCAACTGCTTTTTTTGAAATACAGAATACAAATGAGAATTTTATATGTAGCGACCTATTTCCATTTCATACTCCTTTTTTAAAAATAAAATGCATTATAAATGCTCCTTTCAAAATTGTTCTACTTGTTTGTGTTTCCTTCAGAACTTTCCTCCTATTCTGTTCTGTGCATTTTTTAAAAAATGTTCCAATGGCTGTTTTATTGTGGCATCATTTTGCTAAGCCTGACATGTCCCCCTTACCTCTTGCCACAAACACTTCATCATACATCCTCTGGAGACATTATTGGTCATTTATTTGATCAGAATGTTTAAAAAAAATCTTAAGTTGTTTTTCTTTACAACATTATTGTATAAATTGTTTTCATAGTTTTGCTCACTTAATTCTGGATCAGTTCACACTACCCAGAAATCATCTCCTTTGTTATTTCTTTCCAAGTTTCTTTGGACTCATTTTTTCTTTAATTTCAAAGTTACTATTTAGTTCTGGTATATTCATCTGAGTTGCTTCTAAGTTCCTCTATTCCATTAAAGCAGCAGTTCTCAGAGGGTAGTACAAGGACACCCAGGGTCTTCAAGGTAAAAAGTATTTCCATATAAATACTCAGATATTATTTTTCTAATTAAATAAATCTTTCCTTGTCCAGTTACTTATCTGTGTTACTTCAAATTTTCATCATATATTTCAATCAAACAACATTTTTAAAGATTGAATACAGAGGTAGAAATGAGAACCCCATACTAAGTTAGACATTAAAGAGTTTTACAAAATGTTCAAAACAATGCCATTCTCTCCAATTTTTGTTTTGGAAAATGTAGTTATTTTTACAAAAAATGTTACTTATGTTAACATGTAATGAGTTTACATTTGTTATTTTTAAATGAATTAAATATTTTTTAAATTCAGGTTTTAATTTAAAATACAATAGTGATAGATATAGTTGCTTATTTGTTGTACTTTGTCTTCAAAGGGGACCAAAATGACATCACCATGATAAAGTGAAATTTCAGTGTGTCTGACTGTGGTTGATCAGACCAAAAGAGCTTGGAATGCTCTACCACAGGTTGGGCACAGATAATCCATGTGAATAGTTGGGGTGGATATCCCAAATTTGCACATCCTGTGTTTACTTTGTGCTGTCTCAATTCTGCTTTGCTCAAAGAGCACAGCACCTTTTCTTACGTGGGCACGCCATGCTGAGCGATCCTGTGCCAGTGTCTCCCATGTTGCAGTCAAATCTAAAGTTCTTGAGAAAGACCTTGAAAGTATCCTTGTATCACTTCTTCTGGTCACCATGTGATTACCTGCCCCATGAGAGTTCTCCATAAAATAGTCTTTTGGGCAAGCATACATTTTGCATTTGAACAACACAGCCAGCCCATCAGGGTTGTGCTCTCTGAAGCACAGTTTGAATACTTGGCAGTTCAGCTCAATAGCGATAGATATAACTCACAGAAACAAAACTAACTGGTGTCTTCTGAATTTTAAGAATTTAAAGGAATCTTGACATGAAAATTTTGAGAACCACTGCATTAGAGGTTAATTCCTCCCCTCCCCATCCCATAAGATTATACTAGCTTTACAGAGTGAGTTTAGTACCAGCTGCTAGGTCTTAAGGGATCTTGTCTATAATCACTTGGCATTTAAACTTCTTTCTGAATGCTTACAGTATTTTTTGTTTAACATAGGGGAAGGTGATTTTTGATTATGTCATCCCTAAGATATTTTTGGTGGAGTTATATGGATTCTTTTCAGGAAATGATCTGTGTATTCTTTCTGTATTTACTTGATCCTCTGGTTCTGATATATCTAAGCAGTTTTACTTTATAATTTCTTGAAATAACATTCAGAATTTTAAAAATGATAGTTTTCAGAGAGTGTAGTTATTTTTAAATTATATCTCTTCAAGGTTATTTGTTTTTCATATATAATATCCTAAATTTTATTCTATTTTTTGATATTTCATTTTTGTTCTAATATATCTTGCTATCTCATGAAGGCTTTAATTTCTGTTTGGTTTATCTTTGTTTTCAGGGAGTTCATTTTTTTGGATGAGCTACCACCTTTTCTTCTAGGCAACTTATGGTCCTTAAAATTATTTCTTCTGAAGTTTTTATTTCATTTTTTAATCTCTTATTTCACTTCTTCTATGTATTCATGTAGTACATGATAATGTATTTTTTTCCCCTTTGAATCACTGTCTACCATTATGGAGTTAGATTTAATTAGATTAAAACAAATGAAATGTTAGAAAACACTTAGGATAGTACCTGGCATATAGCAGGCACTTAATAAGTGCTTATTTCTTATTTGTAATAATTTGATAATGGTTAACATTTTCTTTGAGATATTTATCTTTCCAGACTTAGTAACTTAAAACTAGGGCTCTCTTCCAAGGTCACACTTGAGCCTCTGCTGAATTTTTGAATGCATTGGTCAAACCAGTTTCATCTAGCTCTCCATTCCATGGGCTCTTTGCTGACCTTCTAACTCTTGGGGTTAAGTCCAGGAGTATGTTAGAGCCAGCTCAAGTCAGCTTTTAGGCCAACTGTTAAATTTTTAGCATATCAACATCTGGTTAAACCCCACTGAATAGCTAAGATTTTACTGAGTCTTTGGGTACATTCTGACATTTCAGGATGGTGTTAGGTACCCGGGAATTGTCCCTGAGGCTTCCAAGCCCTCCCCCACCCCCGCCCCGGGGATTCTTATCTTCTTGCTGCTTTCAGCAATAGATTCTTTCATGCTACTCATGGTACATAGGTCTCACTTTATTGGAGGGAATTATTTTTATATTACCCATAGGTTTTTCTGGATGACTTTTTTGGGCAGTTCTGGCATAGTCTATCATAGGATTTTTTGATGTAAACCGGTTTTTTCCTGGAGTAGCTATGGGGGGGCTGAATAGTCTCCCTTCTATTTAGCTATCCATCTTTGATGGAAGTCTTCTAAAACATCTGCCTTTTATATATGGTCTTTAGTTTCAATCTTAGCACATGTTAGTAAGGATTTGGGGCGGGGGTAGGAGGTGGGAAGATTTTAGAATCAGATATTTTAAAATTTAATGATTATAAACAAATTATGTCAACAAAACTTGGAAGAGAGAGACAGTACATTTGTATAAGTTCTTATATATGACCAGCATGGTAGAATGGATAGAAAGGAGTTCAAATCAGCCTCCAACACCAGATCTATAAAATTAGGCACATTTATCTTTTCCATGACCTAGGCTATTCTCTAAGACTCAGAAGTAATAGAATAATTATCTATCTGCATTTGTAGAGGGAGTTTCCTCATTCCTATTTGCAGCTGCTCACACAAACATACACACGTATACAACAATATCTGTGTGAGTGCATGTAACACACACACAGACACAGACACACAGACGTACACACACACACACACACACACACACACACACACACACGCACACCCTACTCCTTTCTTAAAACTCCTGCAGGACTTACTGTTTGCACCACGCATTTGGCATACAGAATAAAATTATTGCTTATACTTTTGTTCTATATGTCTTATCTTTTCAAACAGATTTTAATTCCTTCACAAGGAATTACCTTTTCATATCCTTAATACCTAGTTCTGTATAAACACAACATGTTAATATGAAAAAACAAAACACAAAACTGTGATTTTTCAATGTGGGAAACAACAGCAAATCACAACACTCCTTTCCACCTCTTTTTAGAAAAACGTAAAAACTAAGGTATGCAAGACAGTATCACAGAGCTAGCTAATAGACATCACTTTTGTCATCAAAGAAAACTCTCCTTGAAAACTTCAGTATTTTACATGATCACAACAGCAACAATAATGTCTTGCATGTATACGATGTTCTAAGGTTTATAAAGCCGCCCTGCATGCTTTCTCCTTTGGTTCTCCAATAATTCTTTGGCATAATTGATATTATTACTCTGATTTTACAGATAAGAAAAGGTGCTTAAATAGTTAAGTGACTTGTCCAGGATAACACAGCAAGTGTTTGATGTTTAATTTGAACTTCAGACTTCCTGATTCTAAGTCCAGCCCTCAATCATTCTAGCAGTCAATATATCACGTTATTCATTTTAAAGATTGTTATTCTAAATAATTGATTTTTTAAAAATGATTATGGCATGAATTTTTGATTAACACTATAAATCAAAAGCATAGAAGAAAGGAGAAAAGAAGAAAATAAAATATAGCATTGGATTTAGGATTATTTCAATATGAATATAAAATATCCATGAAAATAATATGTAAAAAAGATATATGATTACATTGTATTTAAGTTGTTATCTTCAGTCAAGAGACAATGAAAGAATTGTACTTTAGGAGAAAACATGAAGAAAATTGCAACTGCTTATTGCCTTAGCATAAAGAGGAGGTAGGGACACTCTATGTCACTAGATGGGAAACCAAAAACGTCTAAAAATCTAAAAATTAAACCAAACTCAAAGTTGCCCTTGCTGCTGCTGACACAGAGAAAACAGGCTCACTTAGTATGAAAGAAAGATCCTTCATAAGAACATATAGAAAGTATTATTTTTCCCCAAGAGAATTTTTTCAAAAATAAAAACTATCAAGGTTTGTTCAACCAGTTAGGTGAGTAAGGCAATGTGAAGAAATTTCTGGGCTTCCTCTTTGAAAGAGTGGGCAGTTTAAAGAAGTAATCCTAAAAGATTTATCATAGAAATACAACTTTCACTTTATTTTTAATATGCATGAAAAAATACAATTTTAACTGTGTCAGTTACCCAAATATTGCCAGAAAAAGCCAAATTAGGCTCCTAGCCAAGGGAAGACATTAAGCCTGTGCAAAACAAATGTACTGACTATTATGGTTGAATGTACTGGTCTATTTAGTTAAATAACAAGCTTCCTAAGGCAGCTGCTCAAATATCTCATTCTTTCATGAGACTGGTCTTGACTATGATGATTAAATGGAATGATTGTTTTTATTTCTTGCAGACATAACCTAATGGCTGCATCAAAATTCATAATTGTTTTTTTTAAAATTTGCAATAACAATATAAAATATCTTCCTTGTTTTGAAAAATACCAATAAACTAGCTGTGCACAATCTTTTTGGAAAGTTGACAAGGCATAAAATATGAACATACATATTTTTAATCCATAAAATATTTAGCTATATAAATCAGGCACAAATTTCTAATTTTTATTTCTCATGTATTTCTTTAATTTTGTGCCAGTAAGAGAATCTTTTTTTTTGATTTCCAGTTTATTTCTCTTACAATTTTTCATATAACTTCTGTTTTTAAAGTTAATTAACTTATTTTTAATTTTCAACATTTTCTTCCATAAGTTTTAAATTTTCTCCCCATCCTTCCCTTACCCCCTTGCCAAGATGGCATGCAATCTGATATAGACTCTACATACACATTCCTATTAAGTCTCTTTTCACATTAGGTCTGTTGTATAATAGGAGAATTAGAATGAATGGAAGGAACCATGAAAAAGACAAAACAAAATAAAATGAAAAAGAAAATAATCTGCTTAGCTCTGCATTCAGACTCCATAGTTCTTTCTTTGGATGTGGGTAGTATCATGAGTCCTTCAGAATTGTTTTAGGACCTTGCATTGCTGAGAAGGGCTAAGTCTATCAAATCCAGTCATCACACACTGTGGCTGTTACTATGTACAATGTTCTCCTGGTTCTACTTAGTTCACTCAGCATCAGTCAAATAAATATTTCCAGGTTTTTCTGAATTCCACCTGTTCATCATTTCTTACAGCACAATAGTATTCCATTACATTCATATACCACAACTTGTTCAGCTATTCCCCAATTGATGGGTATTCACATGGGTTTCCAGCTGTTGGTCACCACAAAAAAAAGCTCCTCTAAGTATTTTTATACATGTAGGTCCTTTTCCCATTTTTATGATCTCTTTGGAATACAGTCCTAGAAGTAATATAGCTGGGACAAAGGGAATACACATTTTTATAGTCCTTTGGGCATAGTTCAAAATTGCTCTCCAAAATGGTTGGATCGGTTCACAACTTCAAAAGCAATGAATTAGTACTCCAACTCTCCCACATCTCCAACATTTATCATTTTCCTCTTTTGTCATATTAGTCAATCTGATAGGTGTGATGTGGTATCTCAGAGTTGTTTTGATGTGCATCTCTCTCAACAATAGCGATTTAGAGTATTTTTCTCATATGACTATAGATAGCTTTAATTTATTCCTCTGAAAACTGCCTTTTCATATCCTTTGAGCATTTATCAATTGGAGAATGGATAATATTCTTCAAAATTTGACCCAGTTCTCTATATATTTTAGAAATGAGGCCTTTATCACAGACACTAGTAAAAATTCTTTCCCAGTTTTTTGCTTCCCTTCTAATCTTGATTGCACTGGCTTTGTTTTTTGCAAAAACATTTCAATTAATGTTGAATTTAATTTGATTAGATTGATTTAATTTAATTTCAATTTAATTCATTTTGCATTCCATAATGTTCTCCATCTCTTGTTTGGTCATAAATTTCTCCATTTTCCATAAATCTTACAAATGAACTATTCTTTGCTCCCTTAATTTGTTTGTAGTATCCAGTAAAATAATCTTAATTTTGTCAAGTCTGCTGATGATAATCTGTAGTGGTGTGAAGTACCACATCACAAAGAACGTCATCCAATCAGTTTTCAGCATGGCAGATAACATTGGTAAGAGAATACCCTAAAGTATCCTGACAGGCAAATAGAGAAAACAATTCTCTTAAACTGGGCCTAAAGAGACAATGAAAAACATTCCTGGACATATTTTCCACTTTTCTGTTCATCAAGAGTTCTGATCAGAGTCATATGAAACATATTTTTGAAATGCTTGATATAATGAAAGGATTCTAGTTTCATTTTCCTGATAGTTCATCAATATGCAGAAATAATTGTAATATAATTACCCTTGGAAAACCTATGGAATAGATAAGAAAAAACAATATTTACCAACATATTTTCTCCTTTAAATATTCCCTCCTATCAGATTTTGAAAAGATGTTGAAGGGAAAAAAATTCCTTTGATTATAAAGACTTTCTTCTGCCTTCACTCAGCTTTCCCTTTCTGTTCAATCTAATAATCACACCAAAGTTCCTTTTGGGACTGAAGAACACCACTCAAGTTCAACCCAGAAAGCAGGATACCCTGCTCAAGAAACTTTTTTTTTTGGCATAAAGCAGACATTTTGACTTCAGGGAAATGAAAGGTTTAAATTTCATGAAAGAGCAAAGTGTTTTCAAATGCTTCCAGTGACAGGAATTAGAGAGTAAGTTGACATTCCCTCTTCTCTAGGCAGCTCTTTGTTTTCCCACTATTTTCCATTTCCTCCTTTATCTCCTATTGTGCTGATGAACTGAGTTTTCCCGATAGCAAGGCATGGGATTAGCACTAAGCTAGAAAGCAAGGCTCCTGTAACCCTATGAGCATTGATTAGAGAAATTAGCTGTTAGACTTAAACCATCACTTGTTCCTTCTTCCCCTTACCAAAACTGTCTTATTCTGTCTACTTGAAAAGATAGAAAACCTTATTTATTAATATCTTTCAATCACTATCCTCCTCACTTTAAGCTATTTCCTGCTAGCTCTCTCTTCATATATGGTTCTATCATAGACATATATTGACATGTATATCTGACATCTCCACACGTGGTTTACTCACTTAATATTTTAAAACAATCATTAATGGAAGAATGTAGAAGACAAGGATGCATAGACATAATTATTACTTCTATTTAGAGTGAAAATATTTGAGTAAGTGTACATTATGTTGTTTAAAATAGCAATATGAAAAATTGCAAGTTACTATTCCTAAGTCATAATTAACAAACTAAATTTTTGCCCCGCTCTCTCCACTAAAGGACCAGTGAATCAAATAACAATAACAAATAAATAATAAAGACAGCATTTATATATTGCTTATTATATGTCAGGCATTGCGCTAGGTGACATAATTACTTATTTTCTCATTTATTCCTCACCACAACCCAGTGAGATTTGTGATAATATTATCCTCTTTTTACAGCTGAGGAAAATTAGGCAAGCAGAAGTTAGGTGACTTGCCCAAGCTCACACAGCTAGTAAGTGTCTGAGGCTGGATTTGAACTCAGATCTTACTGACTCCAGGTCTAGCACCCCTAGAGTACGCCTCTATTTTCTTAATCGCCAGATGAAGGATTTAGACTAGAGACAATCTCTTTAAAGTTCCATCTAACTCTAATTCCCATCATCTTACTGTTATGTTCTTTGGTTTCTAAAAGTATTAAAACATAGAAACATTTTCCTCATATGTAACATAAATGCCTAGAAGTAACCTAAGATTTCAGCTTCAGTGTTTTATGCTTCCATGTCTCTTGAAAAGATTGATATTTTATTTTGACACAAGATACTTCCCAACAATCACTGAAAAAGTCCATTCTACAAAGTATATTCCCTAAGGAAAAAACGGGCTATGGATTGTTAACAGAAAGGAGAGCTTGAGCAATGTGGTACAAACATTGAATGTTGTCTCTCCCAACTTGTTTTACTAACACTGTTGTGGTCATCATATGCTTTATCATTTTAGGTCAACTTCATTCTGCATCACTTCGTGAAGTTTTCCCCATGTCTCTCTGAATTCTTCCTACTCATCATTTTTTCATGGCATAGTTATGACCCATTATGTTAATAGACCTTAATTTACTTAGTCATTGTCTACTTGTTGAACACACATAGTTTTTCTAGCCTTGTTATTTTCACAAATAATACACAACTTTTTAAATGTACCTATATCTATTGTAAAGGAGCAGTACATCCAAGGACAAAAATTTTAGGTCATTTTAATTTTAAGAGTAAATATTTTCTTTGCACCTACTTTATGGCTTCACACATGTCTAGTCCCATTTTCACACAATTCTTGGCATGGTTTGGAAGAGATATAGGGAGGCCAGACACACAATAGTAGCAGTCTCCTAGAATTTTGATTCTCATGCATTCATTTTCCTGAAAGAAAAAAATGGTAGAAGTAGCATGAAGTCCTTACATACTGGTATGATATTTGGATCCATGTAATATGAAGGGTTTTATTCTTATGGATAGTAATATATAGTTACCTATTCTTGAGGTGAAAGAAAAAAAATCAAGTCAGAAAGATTTTCCATTACTGTTTCTCATCCATTTTGGAAAAGGAGAAGAAGGTAAGGAGAGAAAGGGACAGCAGGAGAGTGGGCAGAGATGATCGACTGGTCTATACTTACTCAGAAGTTGGCATATAAAATTTTTTAAAAAGAATTAAATTCTATTTGGTCCATTGATTCTGGCCTGATCTTTCTATAGTTTTCAGTGCAACCCTTCCTCTTCACATTTCTAACTTTACATAGGGATTTTCTACTATTTTATGTATTACCGTAATATAAATAAAATGCAAAATATGGCTCCAGAAAATAAACTTAGAGTTCCTCATAAAAGTTTATCCACACACACAGACACACATATTCATAAAAGGAGAAAGAAAAAGCCTATATTTATTTTAAATCTAATCTTCAATCTGAGTTAACCTGCCCAGTATGTTCTCTTTTCTTCTTTCAGAAAATAAAAATAGAAGCCAGTGCTTATATTGATGTCTACTTCAGACAACATAAAATCTGTGTTTAACAATGCCTGACCACCTTATTTTAATCTAGTGTAAGAAGGCAAACAATTATCTCTTAATAAAGTCTCCCTCTGCTACTTTATAAACACAGATTACAAATCTCACTATAATATGAAATTCATAAAAATAAAACAAATGAATTAATTTTCCATAGTTTTAAGTTTGCATTAAACTCAGGGTACTAAGCTCTTGTTTGCTTGAGATACTTTCCATTTTCATTTCATTATTAATGATCAATTGCTAGAAAAATAATAAAAATTAATTTGAAAGTACAAAAGATCAAGAAAATCAAAGGAATTATTGGCAAAAAATGTAAAGGAAGGAGTTTAGCAATACTAGATCTTAAACTGTGTTATAAGGTGTAATTATTAAAACTATCAGGGTAAGGAAGAGAACAGTAGATCAGTGGAACTGAGTAGAAATACAAGACACAGGAATAAGTGATTATAGTAACCTTGTGTTTGACAAGATTGCTAAAGATTTAAGCTTTTAGATAAGGATTCACTATTTGGTAACAATTGTTGGGAAAACTAGAAAGCAATCTGGTAGAAATCACTTATAGAGCAATATCTTACACCATTTATCAAGATAAGGTCAAAAGAAATACCTGACATAGACATAAAATGAGACATCATAATTAAATTAGAAGAACAGGAAATATGTTATCTGTTAGACTTATGACTAACAGAAGAATTTGTGAATAAACAAGAGATAGAAAGCATTGTGAGATGTAAAATGGATAATTTTGATAATATTAAATAATAAAGGTTTTGTGAAAATAAAACCAATATAGCCAAGATTAGAAGAAAAGCAGAAAACGGGGGGAAATTTATAGACAATTTCTTGGATAAATGTCTCATATCTCAAGTGTATAGAGTTTTGTCAAATTTAGAAGAATATGAATCATTTCCCAATTGATAAATGGTCAAAGGGTATGAACAAGCAGTTTTTGGATGAAGAAATCAAATATATGTATATATATATATATATATATATATATATATGTCATCTGAAAAAATACTCTAAATCAATACTGATCAGAGAAATACAAAATAAAACAATTTTGAGACATCATCTAACAACTATCGGATTGTCTACACTGAAGGAGAGAGTAACACCACAAGTGATATCACAATTTCTTGAAGATGAGTCCCGTGTCACTGATGATACTTGATTTCTCATTTTCTTTTGGCAAATTGTTCCAAGTAGCAAAGGAATCAAATGAGACAATGGTTTAAAGGAATATGAGTGGGTTTGAGTATCACTTTATAGTTTTTCAAAGAGAAGTTCTTGATGAACTATGTGTATGAAAGTGTTAAAAACTGTTAATCCAAGGTGGGTTTGTTTAAGGAAACTATATCCCTAACTTCTTGACTTACAAATGCATATAGAAGATTCTGAAAAAAATCCTTCATAGCTGTGAAACACAGATAGACCAATTAATTTTTACTTTTGCAAAACTTATCATATGATAACAGCTAGCATTTATATAGTGTTTTAAGTTTTGTAAAGTACTTCACAAATATTATCTCATTTGGTCCCCACAACATCTGGAGGATCTCAACCTCTAACCTGTGAATGCTGAGTTCAGGAATTAGGTTCTAGAAGAACTAAACTACAGAACTAAAGTCCTGAAAAAGAAAAATAATACTGTTCTATACTGTAACAGTAAGTAACTGTAACAAGTTAAGTGACTTGCCAAGGGCATACAGCTAGTAAGTATCTACAGCTATGTTTGATTGAACTCAGGTCTTCCTGATTCTGTATTCAGCACTCTGTTCACTGCACTGCTTAATTGCTTGTAATGCACTTAATTGGATTAAAATGACAATACAAAATGTCCCTTTTTTTCATTCAAACTTCCAGTAATGTCCTAACACATATTATTTGCTAGGTCCTGGTCAGGTTGAAGAAGCCAGATTGTTGATCTATTGACGTATAAGTAAGAAGTAGTTAACTAATTTCTAGTTTCTCAAAAAGTATGAATTGGTTTGAAATCCGTTAGTCTTTCTTCTTCCCTATTTTCTTTCCTATTTCCCCTTCCCCACTCATTGTTTACACTTCATTTCATTTTTAGTATCATTTTGTGAGGTTGGATCAATTTATGAAAAGCAACACAAAACACTGTTGCAGGGCACCAGTACTGGTCACTATTGATTTATGCTGAAATAAAATTTCATGCTATGCTAGCTAAGAAAGTGATTTTCATCCCTGCAGAGGCATGCTATAGATCTCTAGAAGAAAGACTGTAATAGTGAGGTAGTTGGTTTACAAATGGATTAAGAGATTTTTCTGAAAAGATGAATGCTAAAAAGATTCGGAAAGATGAACTTTTCAAAAGGAGCAGGAGCAAGTCAGTGGAGCAGAGGGTACTTTTTCCCGTCAGTGACTCACCTTAGCAATTTGATCAAACTTTCCAAAGAGTTCATTCAGCATGTGCACCAGTTCTCCTGGAGAGCAGTCACTAGCCAGACGGGTGAATCCAACAATGTCGGCATATAATATGCTATCAAAATAAAGGAATTGGTGCTTGAAAACATATTTATTAGGAAAAAATATTTCCCCTAAATGGTCACCAGTTTATTATGAAAAAAATTATTTCCCCATAAATGATCACCAGTTTACTAATTTTACATGGTGAATATAATTTCCCTGAGAAAGGTCCTTATTTTGAATACTTTCCTTTGCAAAATCAGAGCTTACTGAAGTTGGGTGTTATTTCAAAGGTGTAAAAAAATTACTTTTTATGCTTAATTTTCTAGTTTGACCTTTGCATTTTATCTATTGTTGGTCATGGGGATCAGAAAAAATAAGTTGTGCAGAACACATAGTAAAATATATACTTAGGAAGACCTTCTCAGACCACATGGAATAGTGGGAAGATCCCTGGATTTGTGACTGAGTGCCATAGTTACCTCTTATTTATTAAATGACCTTTCACTTAATCTCTCAGGCTCAGTTGCTTTATCTGTAAACAGGAATAATATTTGCACTACCTGCCTCAGAAGGTTGTTGTGAGAATAAAAGATATTAACGTTTGTGAAGTGTTCTATAAGAATAAAGTACAGTTCAATAAAATCTATAATAATGGTGACTCACATAAAACTAGAGACCATGTATGCCATATCCATAAAGGAATTTTCTTTACTGTATTCCCAAGCAGTCATCCAACATTATCTTAAGGACAAGTGAAGAGGAACCCTTCACTTATGGCAGCTCATTCTACTTCTGCATAGCTCTAAACTGTTAAGATTTATTTCCTAAACAAAGATTTGTTTTTCCATTGAATATATCCCCTTTACCTTCCTGCTCATACCTTATTTAGTACTTTACCTTGTATTTATTTCTCTAGCATACTCACTCCTCCTAGTTATGTGCTCTAGGAACAACAGGACATGTCACCTTTTTTTTTTTTTTTTGCATGATAGACTCTAAAATATATGACAAGAACTGTTATATTCACCTCTAGTATTTTTCTTCTCCAGGTTAATTAGTCCCAATTCCTTCAAGTAATTGTGATATGGCATGAATCCAAGGGGTGGGTCATCATCAGCTGTCTTGACTTTTGTTTTGCCACCAGATTCTGATGATTTTGGAGGAGAGAGTGAGGCTTTGCATAACTCTTCCTCACTTAAATCCAATTCACAAACAAGTCAAGACATCATCCTCATGATGTCATTAATCCTCTTTGAGAATGAAGGACTGACAAGGACACAACATGAATTCAAGGTCCTCCATCTTCACCTAGTTGCTTTAGCCAAAGAAAACTATTTGAATTCCAGTTCTACACTTGACAAAGTGAAATGAAGGACTCACAACAGCCTGCTACATTAAGGGAACATTTTATATCAAATCTGATTCAGGTAAAATAATATGCTTAGCATCATTTGCTTGAGTAATTAAATGTAACTTAATTATTTTAGGCCAACATCAATATAGTTGTGTTTGCATATCTTTGCCTGTCTTCTAACTTTTATTCTAAGTATCAACATTGATTTTTCATATGCAAGTAAATTGGCAAACAATTAATTTACTGAATTCTCTAGTATGTTGTCATTGGATTCACTGGCTGGAAACTCTGCTCCTACTCCCTCACCCCAAACTATAACTTGAAGTGCTCATACTTTTCTCATACTTGCCATTAACGGTTCTAGATAACTACTGCAAAATACATAGCATACATTTACATAATGCTTTAAAATCTCATCCTATTCTCACAACCACCAATGAAGTGCTTCTTTTTTATCCCTATTTTACAGATTAGAAAATCAAAGCTTAATGAAATTTAAAGTGACTTGCCCAAGGTCAGAGAGCTATTAAGTATCTGAGGAGTATTATGGACCCAAATCCTTCTAACTCCAACTCTGCTACTCTACCCTCTATCATGTTGCTTCATAAAAGTATGTTGCTCATTTCAAGTGAAAAATAAAAATTTACTTTTTATAAATAAATTAAATAAAATATATTTCAGGGAAAAAAAACCCAACAGCCACTATTCAGTTCCTGCCTAACTTATCAGCATACTTTTTATAGATAGGCTTGGATTCACTAATAATGTAACATGCACTTCTTTGCCTAAGTCAGCAAGTAAACATTATTTATTCTCACAGTATGAACAGTAACACACTTTGTATAGTACATTTTGAGAACATAAATTCACTTTCCATTTGCCCTCTTTGGTTGGTTTGTGTGTGCATGTCTCTGTGTATTTGTTTAGATTTCATATATTTTTCAAGTCATTTTAAAATACACAATCCATGTTATCATTTTCACCAAATTTTAGTCTGCCTGCCATTGATTTCCCAGTGCTGTTTAACAGCTCTCTATGTTTGTTTTTAGTCATTCATAGTTCCGTTTAACCCTGGAATATCAGAGCTAATGTTGACTCAAAGATATTTGCTATGGGACTCAACCTTTGCTTTTCTGGGACTCCATTCATTTAAATCTATGCTTATCTTTACAAGTGTGGATTATCAGTCACTTACAAACCTTTATAGGGATTAGAGAATGATGGCTGAACTTTGGTCTGCATCAGAGGCAGAATAGCAGTGTGCTGAATATTCTCTCTTATCAGGTACTGTAAATGCTGCCTTTCAGTAAAATCCTATGCCTTCAGGGCTGGCAATATCTAGCCAGGCTGATGCTTTTAATCCTTTCATTTTTTATCATTCTGGAATCTTCTATAATCAGGTTTTCTTTGTGCTAAGAAATTTCTGCAAGCTTCTTAGCTTTAATTATAACATATAGAAATGTTCCCTAGAGTGAGATATCTTTATTTTTTGTCTGTAAAGACCATCTTGCATGTTTTTCCTTTCTGTAAGAGGGCACTTAGTTCATCCTTTACAAAGTCACCTTCTTCCAATGTTGTGCAGAATCTTTAGCTATTCTATTTAGCAATAATTAAACAGAATATCCAGATATGCCTGGTGCTCCTGGAAACTGCTCCATGATGAAGTCTAGCACTGCCCTGGAGCAGATCCCCTCCCAGAAGCCAGATGGCAACGTGAAATGGATGGATGTCAGCTAGGCTAAAGGAACATATCCTGCCATCCAGGGAGAAGGAAGTACTGTTTGTATAAAACTGGGCTCCATGAATTCACTTAAAAATATTTTATAACTACATTTCAATATATAGTTACCCCTTTCATGTTGTAACTTTCTTCATCATGATTCTGACATGTTGTGAGTCACCATAAGAAATTAAATGGGAATTTTGGGGGAGTTTTGCAGAAGCCACGGACAACACATGAAGGCCAGCAGACAGCTTGTGGTCAAATACTTAACTCATATTTTACAATAAAGTACTGTAAACACTTCAAAAAAGAGAAAAAGAGAGCCAAACAATTTTACACATATTTTCCATGTAGCAGGGGTGCTCTGCCCCTAACTCTTTCACTCTCACTCATGATGTGGAGGAGATAACTGTAGCTGGTTTCCTTTGTAATTCTAGGTATTTTATTTTATACATTTACAAACATTACTGTGAGAAGGGGTCTATAGGCTTCACTAGATCGCCAAAGAGGTCCATAGCGCACAAAAGGTTCAGAACCTCTAGAACAGATTACTGAGACGGTAACTTTTCTAATTTGTTGGAAAATTATTTAAAAGACCAAACAAAATATTCCCCATTTTGACATTTAAAGGATTTTTTAAAAGAATTGATAGGAAAGAATATTCATTTCTTAAAATTGTTCTTTTCTCTCTGCTTACAGATACTCATACTAATTTAGACCCTCATCCCCTTTACCTGTGTTACTGTAATAATGAACTAACTAGTCTCCTTAATAGCATCCAGTGGCACAGAAGTTCTCTTTCATTTTTATCTATTTATGGATACCGAGTGTCTAGCACATAATAGGCTTTCAATGAATGCTTGTTATCTGATGGACTGGTCTCCCTCTCTCTGATCTTGCCTTTTCCCAGTCCTTTCTCCACGTCAGCCAAACTGATATTCTTAATGTACAAATTTGACCAGATTCTTCTGCTCAAGAAATTTCAATGGTTCCCTATTGCTTCTAGGATAAAAAAAAAATCCTTTGATTGACATTGAAAGCCCTTAAAAATTTGGTTTCAATTTTTCTGTCCAGACTGATTTCACAATACTTCTTCTCATGCATTCTACTTCCCAGCCAAACTGGCCTTCTTAATGTTCCCCATATATGGTATTCTCTCCTGTCCACATGAATTTCCACAGGTTGTTCCCCATGCCTGGAATGGTCTGCTTTTTTCATCTCTATCTCTTAGAATGCCTAGCATCCTTCAAGGCTCAGTTCAAGTGACACTTCTAAAGTGCAGTCTTTCCTGATTGTCCCCCATCCTATCACTCCTCCACCAATATTCAGTCATTTTTTTTATATAGTTGTAAATGTTCTTCTGTGTACACATTTCTCTACAGTAGACCATAAACTCCTTAAGGATAAGGCCTACTTCTTGGCACATAGCTGTTGTTAATAAATGATCTTTGAATTACACTGAATGTGTATTTAGCATCTTAAAAGGTTGCTTTGAATTTGCAAGATATAAATTAATTACCCTGTTTCAAAGCACTTAAGCACAGCATTCCTGATATTGTTGATGCTTATGCAACTGCTAAGTGGTACTTCCATTTGCTTTTAGTCAACGATTAAAGTGCCATGCTTTTGTAAGTTTCTAAAAGCACAATCATTTTTGCCTTTGAACTTTCGGGGAGTAAACATTTGCCAGAGTCTCAGCTAACATTGCACAGGACCTTAGATTTAGAACCTTGGAGACCAATGAATCCAATCCACTCATTTTATAGATGAGGAAATTAAGGCAGGGAGAAGTTAAATGACCTGCCTAAGTCACTAGTATATTAATTACTAGTAATATTTATAATTATTAATGACAATTTATTCATAAATAGTAATAATAGTATTTTTCCTAATAGTTGTACTTTTTACAAATATAACATGTAGGTGAGCAAGGATTTGAACTTTAGGTCTTTCTGGCTCCAATCCAGCACTCCATTCACCCCAAATTTGTTTCTATTAATGTGCTTTTCAAAAATTGGATCTAAATAATTTTCAATAATGTTCATTTAAGAAAAAGTAGAATTATGATTGGGAAAGAAAGATCTCAAGAAAGTACAGAGGCTCTCAAATTAGTGTTTTCTATGACTGCAAAGTCCCTGAGATCAGACATGAAGGTGACACTTACTTTGTCAATACATAGAACAATAGTTAAAACAGGGAATAGGATCATAAGAATAACAGATAAAAATGAATGATCTAACGTAAGATCTGGATTCCAAATGTAATCATAGGGAAATTAATTCATTCTTTGACCAGATTGTGTGACGAATTCTGCCAACAAACATGAACAAAGTACAATACCTCACATTGGTGTGCCTCTTGACGTAGAGATTGTGAAAGTTGTTTGTATTTTCCAACTGGCCTGCTTTGGGTCCTTGTAACCTCTGAATGATTTCTGCTTTCATTTCCATGGCGATGTGAGCAGGCAGTAAAGAGAGCAGAAGACGCTCCTAGAACAAAGTCGCGATTAGTAAAAACAGATGCTAAGGATATTTCAAATAACTAACATTGTATAAATTAGTAACTAAAAATCAACACTGAATTTTAAAAGAACTCATCTTGATCCAGGTCCCCATCAACAAAAACACATAAAAATAATTTTTCCATGGGCAGAGAGGGCTATTACATTGTTTATTATTATTGAATTTCATCGATGTGTTCAGCTTTACAGAGAATAAAGAAAAACACAGATTCTTCCTCAAGGAAATTATATTTCAAATTGGAGTTTTAAATTATTGAAAGAGAAATGCCATTCACATACCAGAACACGGTTAACCTATGAAAGAAAACATTGGTTTTTTGTTTTTCTTGTTGTTACTCTACTTGGGAACCAACGTATATGGCTTATTGTACTGTAAAAGTTTGCCAAGATGCTACTTTTTATTTTCCACACAAAGGCAGTCACAGCTAAACTGTCCATAATAATTAAGATTCATCCATGGACCTCCACCAGTGATTCCAATGTAAGGAAAAGCAGTATTCAACTCACTGTAAAACAAACTCTATAAAGGTAGCAAATCTATCCATCTGACATTGTTGAGCTCATCATTTCTTATAGCATAGCATAGTATTATTCCATCACAATCGTATACCACAGCTTATTCAGCAATTAATTCCCCAATTGATGGCATCTCCACAATTTCCAGTTCTTTGTCAGCACAAAGAGAGCTGCTTTAGAACATATAGATTCTTTTCCTTTTCTTTTTTTTTCCTATCATTTTGGGAAACAGATCTAGTAGTGGTATTGCTGGGTCAAAGGTTTAATAATTCTTAATAATTCCAGATGGTTCTCCAAAATGTTTGGATCAGTTCACAATTCACTCAACACCGAATTAATGTCCTATTTCACATTCCATATCCTCTCTAACATTTGTTACTTTCCCCTTCAACCATTTTACCAACGTGATAGGTGTAAAATGATATTTCAAAATTATTTTAATTTGTATTTTTCTAATCAATAGTGATTTAGAACATAAAAAATGTTCTAAATATATGACTATAAATTATTCTGATCTCTTTGTTGGAAAATTGCCTGTTTATATCCTTTGACCTTTTATCAACCAGAGAATGATTTATATCGTCATAGATTTTACAAAGTTCTTCATATATTTGAGCTATGAGGCCTTTATCTGAGAATCTATATAAAATTCTTTTCCAAGCAACTCCTTCTTATTCTGGGTATATATACATATACATATATATATAATGTATATACACACATACATATATATGTATATATACATATATGAACATAAATACACACATGCATGTATATATATGTATATGTAAACAATAATAGCTAGCATTTTATACAGAACTTTGTTTCACAAAGCACTTTACATATTATTTCATTTGATCTTTGCAACAGTTCTGTGAATTAGGTGATATTATTATATTATACTTTATTAAGCATATTATCCATTATTATTTTATATGATGTTTTTTACAGATGAGAAAACTGAAAGAAAGAGAGGTTAATTGAATTGCTTATGGACAAGTAGCTAATAAGTGTCTCAGGAAGGATTAAAACTCAAATCTTTCTGATTTTAACTTTCTTACTTTACCATCTAACTCTTCTATTATATGCATTCCACAAAGCTTAGCATGGTGTCTTCTCTTTAATAGATACTTAAAAATTTTTTACTGAATTAGTGAAAAAAAAGAATGAATAGGAAAAATGACAAAAATAGTTACAGTATTTTCCTTATTAATATTTCTGTCAGATGATGCTCAAATTAATTCAATAGTAGATAGTAAATATTAATTGTGTATGGGTTTCAGGGCTTCCAAAATCATCAATAGAACCACAGCATTATATATACTATTTATAAGAATTTGTTTCAGAAATTGTCAAAGGATATGAACAGGCAGTTTTCAGAGGAAGAAATTAAACCTATCTATGGTCATATGATAAAATGCTCTAGATCTCTATTTATTAGAGAAATGGAAATCAAAAGAACTCTGAGGTACCACATCACACCCATCAGATTGCCTAACATGACAAATAGGAAAATGGGGAGTGGAGTCAAGATGGTGGAGTGAAAACAGGGACTTTCTTGCGCTCACCCTCCAAACACTTCGAAATATCTGTAAAATATTACTCCAAATAAATTCTAGAGCTGCACAACCCACAAAATGACAGAGTGCCCAAGACAACCTGGAGAATCAATGGGAGGTATCTACAGCACTGGGGTGGGAGCAGAGTGGAACACAGCACAGTCTAGCATAGGCTGTGCTGGCATGGAAAGGGTCAGAGGGGGCCTCTGGGGACTGAGAAGCTGTGGTGGATTCTAGACTTTCCAAACCCACAGATGTCTAAGACAGCATAAAAAGTCAGTGGGAGAACTCTGTGGGACCTGGTCTGACTGGGATCCAGCCCCAGCCCTAGGGTAGAGGATGAAGGGGTGCCAGTTCTGGCAGCAGCAGCAGCAGCTAGGACAGCTGCTTCTGGAGGTCCACAGACAGTGGGGGATTGAGTGACTGATACAACAACCTTGAAGCCTGGGAAAATACACTCACCCCCACCCCTACCTTTACTGGAAGCAGAGTCAACAAGAAGAAAACAAAGTCAAAGCTCCTACATCAAAAGCCTCCAAAAAATATGAATTGATTGTATGCCATGGAAGAGCTCAAAAAGGATTTTGAAAATCAAGGAAGAGAAGTAGAGGAAAAATTGGGAAGAAAAATGAGAGTGATATAAGAAAATCATGAAAAACAAGTCAACAGCTTGCTAAAGGAGACGCAAAAAATAGTGAATAAAATACCACTTTAAAAAATAGACTAACCCAAATGGTAAAAGAGGTCCAAAAACACAAATGAGGAGAAGAATGCCTTAAAAAGCAGGATTGGCCAAATGGAAAAGGAGGTCCAAAAGCTCCCTGAAGAAAATAATTCCTTCAAAATTTGAATGGAGTAAATGGAAACTAATGACTTTATGAGAAACCAAAAGAATGAAAAAAAATTGAAGACAATGTGAAATATCTAATTGGAAAAATCACTGGAAAATAGATCCAGGAGAGAGATTTTAAAAACTATTGAATTACCTGAAAGTCTAGATCAAAAAAGGAGACTTGGTCTTTCAGGAAATTATCAAGGAAAACTGCCTTGATATTCTAGAATCAGAGGGTAAAACAGAAATTGAAAGAATTCACCAATTGCCTCTTGAAAGAGATCCCAAATGGAAAACTCCTAGGAATATTGTAGCCAAATTCCAGAGCTCCGAGGTCAAGGAAAAAATATTGCAAGTAGCCAGAAAGAAACAATTTGAGTTTCATGGAAATACAATTAGAATAATACAAGATCTAGTAGCTTCTGCATTAAGGGATCAAAATGGTTGGAATATGATATTCTGGAGGTCAGAGGATCTAGAATTAAAGTCAAGAATCATCTCCCTAGCAAAACTGAGTATAATACTTGAAGGGAAAAAAATGGAATTTCAATGATATAGAGGACTTTCAAGCATTCTTGATGAAAAGACCAGAGTCGAATAGAAAATTTGACTTTCAAATATAAGAATCAAGAGAAGCATGAAAAGGAGGTATGTTTAATATTTGGAAGAAGACCTTGACATCTAAGACTGCAAGAAAGACTGCCCAAATTCTCAATAAGGTTATGGCTCTCCCCAAAATTGTACCTCCCTATAATCAACTGAGATGATCTCCTACTTCTCACTGAATTCTTTACTGAACAACTGTTTCAATATAGACATTTATTTTCTTGACAAATGAAACATCAGAGGTTCATCAGTATATAAATGTGAATAATAATTAGCTAAGTAAGTCCAAATAATAAATCTTACCAAATCATGAAAAAAAACAGGAAAACAATAAATGTTGGAGAAGATGTGGAAAAATGGAACACTAATGCATTATTGGTGGAGTTGTGAACTAATCCAAAGATTCTGAGGAGCAATTTGGAACTATGCACAAAGGTCTATAAAATTGTGCATACCCTTTGACCCCACAATGCCACTTCTTGGTCTGTATCTCAAAGAGATCATAAAAATGGGAAAAAGACCCACATGTACAAAAATATTTATAACAGCTCTTTTTGCAGTGGAAAAGAATTGGAAACTGAGGGAATCTTCATCAATTGGGGAATGGTTGAACAAGTTGTGGTATATGAATGGAATGGAATGCTATTGTACAATAAGAAATGATGAGCTTGGTGATTTCAGAAAGACCTGGAAAGATGTATATGAACTGAAGCTGAGTGAAATGAGTAGAACCAGAACATTGTGCACAGTAATTGCCATGTTGTGTGATGACTGAGCTTGATAGACTTAGCTCTTCTTAGAAACGTAAGATGTAAGACATCTCCAAAACTCAGTAGAAAATGTTATCCACATCCAGAGAAAGAACTTTGGAGTCTGAATGCAGATGAAAGCATACTACTTGCTCTCTTTTTCTTTTGTTGTTTTGTTTCTTCTTTCTCATGGTTTTTCCCATTAGTTCTAATTCTTCTTTACATCATGATCAATGTGAAAATGTTTAATATGAATGTATATGTAGACCCTCTATTGGATTGCATGCTGCCTTGGGGAGAGGAGAGGGAGAGAAGGGGGAAGAAAATTTAAAATTCAAAATTTTATAGAATTGCATGTTAAAACTTAAAATACATTATTAAAAAAGAATTTCCACCAGACGTATTTGTATTAAAAATGTAATTCACTTTGGTAATGTAGAAAAAACTTGATTCTCAAGAGAGGTCAATGTCAGTCAGCATTTATTAAGTGCCTACAATCTTCTAGGTACTGTATTTAAGTACTGTGGCTACACGCATAGTAGAAAAAACTTGATTCTCAAGAGAGGTCAATGTCAGTCAGCATTTATTAAGTGCCTACAATCTTCTAGGTACTGTATTTAAGTACTGTGGCTACACGCATAGAAGTGGAAGACAGTCCTTGGCTAACATATTCTAGTGGCATTTCTACCATGTGGGTGTGTATGTGTGCCTGTATGTGCATATGGACATGCATGTGTGTGTCTATGCCTATATACAAATATATACTATGCCTATATATATATATATATAAAACCATATATATGTATATATAAAACCATATGTATATATATGTATATATAAAACCACATATAAAAGTGCATGTCTCCCAATAACCCATTCTCTTTACTTATATGTGGTCAAAGGACTCCATCCTCTGTGGCTGCTCCCTCCCACAGATTCAGCTATTATCCCTATCCATATCACTCCTAAATCTGTATCTCCAGCCTCCATCTCTATTTCATGTTTCAAACTCAAATCTCTAACAACCTACGAGGTATCTTCATCACTATTAGAATAGCAGCTGTAGTAATAACAAGAATTATCTATATAACACTTTAAGGTTTGCAAAGCACTTAACCCAGAGGATCTCATTTGAGTCACACAACAGCCTTGGGAAATGGGTGATGCAGGCTTCACTCTCCCTGTCCGACAGATAAGCATATTGAGATTCAGGGAAATTAAATGACTTTCCCATTGCTATAAAGCTATTAAGGGAGGTGGAATTCACAATCAGGTCACCTTTAGTCCAGGTCCAGTATTTTATTAAGTTTCTCTAGATCAGGGGTGGGGAACCTATGGCCTCATGTTCCCCACCCGATCTAGATCTATTCTTTTGTATGATAGGAGCACATTGAAATGTATGTCTCATTTTGTTATGTTTTCCATGATGTTTGATTAGAATTTTCAGGATTTAAATTCCATGACAAGGTTTGTGGATGCAGGGAAATTTTTTCTCACAAAGCAAGGAAATGGGGTAGAAGGGAGAGTTATGTGAGTATGTTTGCAGTGGTGCCATCCAGGAAATCAGCAATCTGCTGAATGCTCCTGTAACTCATAGGGTAAAGATTGGAGCCAGAAGCTTCTGAAGTCAGGGAGCCAGACAGGAAGAGCATGTCATAAGAGTCTGTCTGCTTAGTGCACAGAGTTCAATTCTATGTGAGGTAAGCAATCAGCAATTTGTGCTGAAGGTAGTCCTGGTATGGAACAGCCTTTATAATGTATAGTGAGACTAATAACCTGAGAGGAAATATGGATTGGCTGAATTCCCAGCCCCTACTCCCAACCCTATCTGGCTTTGCATGACAGTTTCCTCATCCCCTTGTTTCTTCTTCCCATTTGTTCCTCTTTTCCATAAATACAGAAGTCCTACATGGGAGGCAAGTATGTTGCTTACATTTCTGTATAAGGACTTGTTATTTATCTCGCTATCCCAAACACTTGATTATTTGATTCAAGGCTCCTGTCTGATTTGCCAGTAGTAGATACACTGGATGGAGGCATGAACCACATATGGTCTCCACTTTAAACTGAAATATTGTTGTGATTATGCATTTGAGTGGGATGCCAATTGTATATTTTTGGCTTTGTCCAAGATCTTTAAATATATTTGTGGAGGCTGGAATCAAGCTAAATCTATCTCTACATGCTGTGACTCAATGAAGATTTTTTTTTTCTTTTCAAGATCTACATTGTAATAGGAAGATATGTATGTGTATGTATATATGTTTGCATACATTATATATAGGAGTATGTATTTCTTCAGCATAAACCCTTCTGGTAATCTCTACAACTTAATTCATGAAACCAGTATATAGTTGTGCCCAAGTGACAATAAATACTTTTTAGAAGTATTGCTCTATGGCACTGTGGATTCTCAAACATATCAGCCCAGGATAGGAGTCCAGTGGAAGTAAGTAAGAGAAGAATGCAGAACCCTAGGTAACTGTAGCAGCCACTCCTGAGACTATTAGTCTGCAGATTAAATGTTTGTAAGTCACCCACTTGAACAGAGTAATTGGCAAATGGTACCCCCCTCCCCTTGTTGACCTTGAAAAATCCATAGAATATTTCCCTAGGAAAAATCCTGGAACAGTAGGATAAGTCAAAGGGGTAAACAGTCTCTTAGCCCGTGAGGCTAGGAAAATCTCTGTGGCTGAAGTGGACCAGTGCAGGACCAGAGCTGTCTCAGATAACCCCACCAGGAGGAGATCCTAAGCACCAGGGGTGGAAGCTGCAATTGCCAACACCAGGACCCCAGGTATGCCTCAGCACAGCCAGGGGAATCAGGAAGACACTAGTGAAGACAGGGCTCACCAACTACTGGACTTGCCTATGGTGTAGCTCAACAAAGGAGATCTCCTGTGGCCAGACTACCCCTCTCCCTCACTTAACACAGCTAGCTCCAGAGTAACTCTGGGGAAACTCAGAAAGACTTTACCTAGCTTCTGCTTTGGCACACCAGCCAACTCAGCACCAGATAGACTGCAGCATTTTATCTTCTGACTGAAAGAACCAGTGGCTATAATACACAAAGCCTCAAGTTCTAAGAATAAGAATGGTAGGACAGAGCCCCCTGTGCTCCAGAAGTAGAGTTCTACTTTAAAGGTCAGGAAAAATATGATAATCATGAGCAAGAAGCAAACCTGAAAAAGAAAAATCATAGAATCTTTCTATGGGGACAAAGACCAAAACACAAATACCAAAGAGGTCAACATTGAGACTATACTGCCATCTGAAACTCCAGAAGCAAATATGAATTGGTCTCAAGCCCAAAGAGCATTCTTGGAAGAACTCAAGAAGGATTTTAAAAGCCAAATTAGAGGAGTAGAAGAAAAAATGGCCAATGATTTTAAAAATATGAAAAAAAAATTTATTGAAGAGAACATCTCCTTTAAAAGGAAAATTGGACAAAAGGAAAAGGAAGTACAAAACCTAACTGGAGAAAATAACTCCTTAAAGGAAAAACTGGGCAAATGGAGAAGGAGATGCAAAAGTTAACTGAAGAAAACAATTTGATAAAAATTAGAATCTGTCAAGTAGAAGCTAATGAGTTTATGAGACATCAAGAATCAACCAAACAGAATCTAAAGAATGAAAAAAAAATGTAAAATATCACATTGGAAAAACAACTGACCTGGAAAATAGATCCAGGGGAGAAAATCTAGTAATTATTTGTCTACTAGAAAGCCATAATGATAAAAAGAGTCTGGACAATATCTTTCAAGAAATCATTAAGGAAGGTCTTAGATCCAGAGGGCAAAATGGTTATCAAAAGAATCCATAAGTCACTTCCTGAAAGGGATTCCAAACTGAACATACCAAGGAATATCTTTCCCAAATTCGAGCACAATTTAGGAAGAGAAAATATTTCAGGCAGTCAGAAATAAACAATTCAAATGTCAAGAAGCTACAGGCAGGATCACACAGGACTTTGCAGCTTCTACATTAAAAGATCAGAGGGATTGGAGCATAATATTTCATAAGGCAAAGGGGCTGAGACTACAACCAAGGATCAATTACCCAGCCAAATTGGACACAATATTTCAGGCAAGGAGATGGACATTCTGTGTAGTAGGGGATTTCCAGACCTCCCTGATGAAAAGACTAGAACTCAATAAAAAATTGGATCTTTAAACACGAGTCTCAAGAGAAGCATAAAAAGGCAAACGGTGAAAAAACTTGTTATTCTATATAGGCAAACTGTTTACATGCCTATAAGGAAAGATGATACTTGTTAATCCTGAAAATTGTGTACTTACTATGATATTTAAAAGGGATATACATAGATAGAGGGAATGGGTATAAATTAGAAGTATTGCTATACTCTATGGAAGTATTATTGTATATTTTATTAAATTCACATTACATATTATACATTTTTAAATAAGGTGAATATTCACCAAAGTTATTCTAGTAGACAACTGGCACTCAATAGAGTAGGACTTGACTTTCTTTGAGAAAATGTTGGTTAGGAGTACAAACTGAGTTTAGGTAACTACTGATTTGAAGAAAATATTGAATAGATTTACCCTATGCCACTGACTCTCTAGGTGAATGTCAGGCACTAGCTAGGTATGTGGAAAGGAACTACTTTAACTAGCGCATAGCTATCCTATGTTAGTTGGTTAAGAATGTGGGAAATTTCCACATTACCAAAGAGATAATCCTCAAAGGAAGTATTTGGAAATAGCTTCTATTGTCAGTCAGACAATGGTCATTGAAGATGTAAGGTCCTGGAATTTATATTTCTTCTTAGCTTTGGAAGTTGAATCTAAGTACAGATTTTTTGTTTTGTTTTGTTTTTTACCATTCAAGTAGGAGTTTTGGAAGATCTTTTGAAGGAAAGATAAAAGACATTGCGTCCCTAGACAAACATATATAGAACAACCGTACAACTTTGAGCTTCTGGCAATGTCATCTACCAGTTCCTTCTTCAAGTCCATGAGATAACAAGAGAAGTATCCTCTAAATGGACAATAAAGACATAGAAATCTATTTTACCTCATCATAGATACTGACTGCAATAATTTGAGTGCTTAGAGAAAACAAACAAAGAACTATTGGTACTTACTTCATGTTCCTTGCCTTACTTCATGACTCATTTTTAATTATATCTTTTTGTAAAAAAAAATAAAATAAAATCTTTTAAAAACAGAAATTAATAATGTATTTATTATTTATCATATACAGCAATGACCAGCTGTGTACTTTCCTGACTTTTCCCTGCCCCTACTTTTTTTCTTGACAACATAAAGGTATGGGGCTACTCTGGAGCCACATAAAATAACATGAGCTCTCCTAGGACAAGACTGAAATCTTAACTTTCCAGCCCACAATTAGAGAAGTTTTACTCTCTAAATGGGAGACATATCAGGAGTCATTTCTTAATTATACTTCTAAGGCCAGAATTACTATGAAATTAGGCCATTTAAAAATCTGCCTCATAAAAATTGGGTCTTAGTGGCAGAAGACTTCATAAGCAATAGCTCAATGAGCCACTGAAGAAGAAAGCACTTTGTAAATCTATTCACCATCATTAATCAATCATCATCAACATCATCTTCATCACCATTCACCTCTTCCACCTCCAGGTAAACAAAGGTGTAAAAGAGTGATATTGAATTCCCTAATGTTAGGTCATTGTCAATAATCAGTTAAAACAAAAGTGAGTTCTGGAGGTAGATAATACTTTTAATAATAAGTCTTAAATAGAGAGTAAGAATCCTCTGCTCTGAAATCTTGGTCATTTTCCATTTGAGTTTAGTTCCCCTAATAATGCTACTATTTTCCAGCTTAGGAGAGAAAAAATGAGAAATGAAATTAAAGTGTTAAATACAATTTGAGGTTGCCCGTTGAGTGTACAAAACATCCTGGTATGCTTCTGAATCATGATCAATATAGTTGGGCATAGGGGATCATGAATTTCCCTGGTTTCTTACAGCTGACCATACAGATGTTTAAATACTTGGATAATCTGAGATGATGAGGCAATACCCCTTTATTGGTCACTGAACACTAAGAGTCAGTGCTTTAGTGGATCTTTAAAGAGGGAATTTTCTCTCTGAAGGTAACCATTGATAAGAGGAGGGGACTGATCTCTGACCTGGCTAATTAGTAGACATGAATAGTGTAGAACTAAGGGGAAGTTTAGCAATGCCTAATCAGCAGTCCTGCAACCTGCTTTATGTTCTGATGAAGTTTCAATATTCCCCTATTTTGGGGATTTCTTTGATATGAGAACAAACTGAAACTTTAAGTAAATTGTTCCTAGAGCTCTGGAACTAGGATCAAGTATGTAAGGAAAGGGCGCTACCCTGCTTTCATTAGATGTGACACTCTCCTCTAGGATTAAGCATGATTTAGACTACGTATATGACTCATAGCAGAGAAACGCCGTATTGGAGAACAGTATGTGTACCAGGTCTCTTGGGCCCATCAGTGATAAGCCACTACTATTAGATATGGGGAATTTGTATGGTGTTTGAAGGGATGATTCATCTGGAATTAAGATTTCCCCAAGAAGGAAAACTTTATCCATTGGCTTTTCTCTATTTTTCACTTCTATAATTTGTTTTATTTTGACTTTTCTTTTTTTTAAAAAAATTATCATCCTTTTTTTGCTTGGGTTCAGACTGGCCCTATCTAAGTGTTGAGCAGGCAAAGCTCTGGCAAGCTTTGTAAAATGTTTGTTTGTTGAGTTTGCGTAAGTTTGCATTTGGGGTTGATTATCCAAAAATGTTGGGATTATCAACTATGATAAGCTTGAGTCCTCCCTAACAACCATTTGGTTTGGGGCTATCCAAGACCTGGGCTGAGTGTTAGAACTCTAAATGATATGTAGACCATGAAGATACGTACCAAATGGTTCTTTTGAGACTTTTTAGTACAAGCACAGGAGGAGGTACTTGAAAGCACAATCTTTTTGCCTCCCTAGGCTCTCATAGAACTTTCCATAATTGGGGATATGGACAAATGGGCCAGATATTTCCCAGCTGGTTTTCTGAAAATAGCATAAAGTAACTAGAGGAAGAGTGGAGCTGGGTGTTGCATAGAATCACTCTTCCGGATTCCAGCTGATCTTGTTGTGTTCTAGCTCAATGATAAAGTCCTTATTTACTGCCAGTGACTCAGTCCTGAAAAGCACTTTGTGAATGACAGAGCCCTCCCTTCATTGGCTACTGAGTAAAAAGAATCAATGACTCAGTAGACTTTTAAAGAGGGAATTATTGCCCATTGATTCTCCTCCTTCAATCCTCCAGGTGGCATCACATGGTTTCTGAGACTTCCTTTGAGGAGGAGGGGAGGATTAGTCTTTCTCCATCTGAAGACTACTACTTCTTTGTGGCAGACAGAGAAGGTGAATTAAAGTGACCTTGAACCCAGGCATAAAACTGCCGCTTTGTGTTTCCTTTCCAGAGGAGATGGCTGAAAAATGATCATGAGATGGAAATATTGAAGTTTGGAGGTGACCTTATGAGTTTGAACTTGTCCCATTGTCTGGAGCTGAATGATATCAGGGGAAGTCTCTGAATCAGAGATTATCACTGATAGAAAGAGAAGCCCTAGCCCTTTCATTGACTGACTATTTTTTGTGTAATACCAGACTCATGTCTTATTTGTATAGGACACTGCATACCTTGCTATGCCCTCCTTTTGGAGACACACTAGATATGTGCCATGCCCTAAGTAAGTTTTCCCCTAAGGTTCTGAGCTGGGGTTGTGATGAGCAGAAGAGTGTGAAAAAGGCATCCTAATATTCTCATTGGAGGCCACAGTGTTCCCAAGACTGAATCTATTCTGACCATGCACATGGTCACAAAGCAGAGTGACACCTTAGAGGAAAAAGAGTAGGCACAGGCCCCAGACCATTCGACCTAGCAGCATGTTAAGATTATTATTTATTATAAAATCACAGCTGCTAGACCAGCTAATACAATGTACATGGCCATTCATCCAACAAAAACTTGCCAGGAAAGTAGTTTTCCGGCAATAGCATTCACAAAAGTAGCATTTTGATCCTAATGAGATTTTGACCAAAGGGATGCAGAAATCTCTGATAATCTCACAACCAAGCTCGTAATTAAAGAATATAAGATCAACTTTTACTTAAAAACAAAATAAAACAAAACAAACTTCTCAAGTAATGGGATACTCTGAGATAGATATTGACCCGCCCCCCAAAAAAACCCCACAGAAAAACAAAAAACAAAATTTAGTCTGAACCTATCCTTTCTACTTGGAAGTCCCACAGACACATGCATAACCTGGAAACATTTATTGAGCCACTTCTGTTGCAGACTAGAATGACAGAACATAGAAAGTCTTCATTGTCGATTGTATCTACACTATGGTGAATATCCAGATGACAAGTGAAGAATTCTGTTGGTTTGGCTAGAAGTGGGTCATCTATATAATAAACACACACACACACACACACACACACACACACACACACACACACGTATATATGTCAAATGTTCTATTTCAGGCTCAGCCTAGGTTAGCCCATTTTCCTCTTTCTGTGTGAGTTCCAACCTAAGACAGAAGATTCAACATGAATCTTCAACATTCAACATCCTGGCTCATAGGTAATATGGTCATATTTCAATGCTCTCCTCACAAAAGTCCTATTTCTTTTCTCTTTCCATTACCTACTTCACACAGCTATCACATCAATCTCCTTACTATACCCTTTTAATTTTGAATTAATAAATTAACTGACATTTATAAAGCACTTTAAAAGTTACAAAGTGCTTTAGATTCATAATCTCATTTTAACGTCAGAGCTTTGTGAGGGTGGGTACAGGTATCATTAGCTCCATTTTACAATTCTGACTGACCATGGTCCCACACTCTCATAGCTGCTAAGCACCAGAGACATGATTTGGACCTATGTCTTCTTTGACTCAAGGTACAGCACTCTGCCCACCATGCAACACTGCCTGCCAATAACATCATTGCCCTGATTAAAAACCTTCAGTTTTTTCTTCAGTTATTCACATTGTTTAGAAAATAAAATATATAGTTAACCCTTTCACATCACAAGGGTTAGGGGTACGGTATCCCTTGCCTCTAGAAAATCTATGTAAAATGTTTTTGACTTTCCCTTTGTACCACAGAAGAAGTATGAATTATGGTATTCAAAGATAAAATGTTGAAATTACACAATACAATGCATGTAATTCATTCATTTCTGAGTTTCTACACTTCTTCTGTACCATCTGCTGACCTTCACATGTCATCTGCAGCTTCTTCAAAACTCTCCCCAAATGTCTATTTAATTTCTTATGCCAACTTGTGGTATACTGAAACCGTGATGGGGAGAAGTCGTGATGTGGACAAGATAACTGCAGTCTATTTAGGCTGGTCCTCTACAATCTGACTCTAATTTAAAGTTTTCCTTTTATCACCCACTAATTCCTTTCATGTATCTGCTTCTCCAGCTAAACTGGATTCTTGTACTCCTCAATCAACTCTACCTATTAAATTCATATACATTTTTAATGTCCTCCTTGAAGCATTTGCTCATTCCCTTAGGACAGTATTTCTTTTTCTTTTAAATTCCTATAACTTTATTTGTATCACTGTTATGACACTTATTTCATATTTCCTTGCATTAGATTCATATACACATACATTTTACTTCTCCTAATAGACTATAATATCTTCAAGGTCAGAAACTGTCTTATTCAGATTTGTAGTTTCACAGAATCTAGCTTTATGCCTTGCTTATAGTAACTATTCAATAAATGTTTGATGAGTGACACATCATATATTACTTGCCCTACTCTAGAGTTTAATGAATCCTACCCTAAAAAACCATGTCTCTTGCCTAGTGTTCACTTCCTCTTTAAGAACTTTCCTCATCCTCAAATTTGGAAGGGTCTTGCTACTGAATATTTAAAATTATCATCAGAGATGTATCTAAAAACTTTTACAACCAGGGGAAATTGGCATGAAATATTCCTCAAAATGTTGGAGGGAAATTGGCTTCTATGAATTAAGATCCCAGTATAGGGTGGTCTCTGCTTAGTAACCCACTGACAGGTGAAGCAGGGCTAGGCAAGAGAAAAATTCACCTAGGGGTAGGAAGAATGGGTACCTCCTGGTAGCTATCACTTTTAATTAATTATTTTTACAGTGTGGTAAGCTTACTTGTTTCTACATAATGAAATAACTGTAAGTCCTGTCAATATCCTCAGATAAAGTTTCTGTCTTCTAACTCTATTTGCTACTCTGTAATTCACCAATATATCCTTTCTTTGCCGACTCTCTTTAGAGTAGTAGTGAACTATATCTCTTCACCACAACCCTGTAAGTGGCTGTTTGTCCCATATTAGAAATCTAGATGGCACCGTGGCTAGAATGCTGGATCTGGAATCAGGAAGACGTGAGTTCAAATCCAGCCTCAGGCTCTTATGATTTGTGTGACCCTGGGCAAGTTACTTAACTTCTGCTTGACTCAGTTTCCTCATTGTTAAAATGAGGATAAGAGTACACCTACTTCCTATGACTGTTGTAAAGATAAAGTAAAATAATTTTTGTAAAGCATTTTGCGAATTTTAAAGAATATAAATTCTAGTTATCATTGTCATTGCTGCCCTACAGGAAAAATATCTTACACCAATGATTTCAACTGGTAAGTTCAATTGGTTTCAGAATTCAGTGGGAATGAGTCTGTCATTGAGTTATGTCATTTATCTTTCAATTCCTCTTTCATTGTAGCTTGAGTGAGTTCATACCCTAGGATAACTGCCTTCTTCTGTGTTGCCTTCTTCCCTGGTCTGTTAATGAGCAATCTGCCCCTTATACTTTCACTGTTTTTCCTTTCTGTTCCCCAAACAGTTAAAATGACTTTCAAAAAAAATGCCTTGCCAGCCTCATCTTGCTCTGAATGTTTCTGGTGCTTTTGCTGTATGACTATCCCATGCTTCATGCTAAGCATTCTTCCTTGGCTCCTATCTCCTGTCTTTGAAAATTAGTCATTTGATGAGACCCCTGTGTATTGAAATCAGTCTTTTCTACCTCATCTGAATCATTTCAATGCATGTCTTCAGAATTTCTTTCTTGACAGTTTTAAAACCCTTTAACACTTCACAGTTGGGGTCCGCAGTTCATACATCAACTTTCTCTAAATATAGGGTCAACAGCATACTACTCCTAGCTCTCCCTCCTTATATAATACAAATTTTAAAATATAGTGATTATTTTCTCTGAATACTTCCACATTTTTTACTTTAACAACCAGTTTCCCACTTATTGGTCAAAATCATATCCAAAACTGCAGTTGTCTCTTACATATCCCTCTACTTTTGAAAGAAGGAAATTATCCTTAAGTTAACCATTTGTCATCTGCCTTGCTCTAAGTGAATCGAGGGCTCCAGCAGTCTGGAAAGCGTAGTCATATACTGGGACTAGGGAGTCAGAAAGACTTGAATTTGAACCCTGACCCAGATACTAACCTAGGCAAGCCATTTAACCTCATTCAGCCTTAGTTTCATGATCTGTAAAAAGGGGGCAATAGTAATAGCATGTGTAGTATTTATAGGAGGACCAAATAAGAAAGCATAGCTAAAGTCATTTACAGAACTTATACTACACAGTGGTATATGGATGCCACCACCACCACCACCGTCATCAGCACTATCCTACTCCTCCTTCTCCTCCTCCTCATCATCATCATCTCTTCTCACCACTATTAGATGCCTTGTCTCATAATGAGAACTTAGCATCTTTATGGTCAAACTCTGAAGCATGTGAAGACTCATAGGATCTAGATCCTGTCACTATGAGAACCTCATATCTTTTACAAAATTGCTAAATGTGCAGTAGTCCTCCTACTTGGCTTCTATATCATTTTTTTCTGACCTCCAATCTCCTAATACAGACTATTACTTCTTTGCCTTTTTTTCTTTTCCTTTGGAGGTTATTTATTTGAAAGGAAACTCATTTCCTTTGTTAGGAGAGTACAGAGACATTCCTCTAGTGCTTCGTTCTCTGCTCCTCTTAGGAAACCCACCACCCTTTTGAACATATATAGCTGTATTTTAACATTGGCAGAAACACAAATATTTTGCAATTTTCAGGAAATTTTCAGTGGAAAATTCCTTTGCCCTCCTCATTTGCTAGGAATGAGCTCCTTGGTTCTCTATTCAACTTGTGGTCAGTGGCATACCTGCCTGCCATATCTGTTCACTGTGCCAAGTGCTTGGTCCAGATCCAAGTCATCAAATACCCTCATGACTTGGTTTTTTAATCTCTAAAATGGAAGTCATGTTCATGGTCTCCCTTTCTCCTACAGTTTTTATTTTTAAGGGATCAAATGAGAGAACGAATGTGTCTTGTAAACATTTTGTAAACTCTTTTGTGGATCATTAAGTTTTATAAAACAGTCATATAATAACTATAATAGAGATAGCAGACCTCCAGAGCATACCTTGGAGTCAGGAATACCTTAGTTCAAGTCCCATTTCTGACATATATTGGCTGCATGACTCTAGGAAGTCCCTTAATTTGTTGGTGCCCAGGAAACTCTGAGAATGTAACTGTAGAGTCAATGCTGAGCTATATCAGTAGAGGGGGCGTTCTCACTAGAAGTACTCTATATCAATGAAGTTCTTTTTTTTTAAAGATAATATTGATGATGATGACAATGCTAATAACAAAATAGAAATAAAAGTTGTTTATTCGAAAAAAGATGTTATATAAGTAGCACTTAATTCCTCATACACTATGAGGTATTAGGCCGAGGCATTATTGGCTCTGAACTGTATCTTCTATGAGTCTTTAACATTCTTGGTCAGTTACATTGATTATCTGAGTTAATAAAGTACACAATGTCTATTCAGCATTACAAATTTCAAAACTGTGAATTGGGAGAATTTAGGTCTTTCAGGATAAGAGATTTCCTTGTAACTTTCAGGGTTCTTTTTTTTCTTTTTCCCCTTGGAAGTATTATGCTTCAAATGAGTAGCATAATATTATGGTGCAGATGAGACATTTCTACTAAATTAGTAGTCTGACAAGGTTAATACTGTCATGAATATTTCAGATTTTTACTAATGTAGCTGTGTACTCTGCCAAATTATCTGAAAGCAGCCAACTAATTTATATTCTTAACATACTGGATATGACTTCCACATTTGGAATTCAGGTCATAGTATTTATCATCTGGGGGAAAAAAAAGTACTTCGGACATATTCCCTGAGGAGATTATTTGGCAAATCAACTTGTCATTAAGTTGACTCATAGGTATCAGCATTATTCCCATATTTCAATGCATTTCTTTCTTGCTAGAAAAATGTAGCTATTATAAAAAGGTAGATCACCAGTGATATCCTCATTTTATTTGGTTGTTTAAAGAGGTTTCATATTTATAACTCAATTTTTTTGTTTCTCTTCACTAAATCTCTAATGATTATTCATAAGACCCTGTTTCAAAGTTAATCTACTTTATTGATATACAAATGGACTGCTAGAGTTAGCAGAGAAATTGATGGTTATACAGCTCTTGTTTGGCAGATGAGGGAATTGAGACCCAGAGAGCTGCCCCAAACCACACACCAAGAAATGTATAGAATATAATCTTCAGCACTTTAGTATAAAATGAAACTCATTGGAGAAGACTTGTTATTTGTAAGCATAAATTTATTTATTGTTATTTATAAGCATAAATTAGGATTTTTTAAATAAAACTCTTAAACATTTCTCATGTGAACATAATCCTGAACTTCTGAGTGGATATTTTTTTAAAATTTTTTTTTTGCATGTGTGAATGTGAAGGTGAATGAGTAGCTGACACCAGAAAGCAGACTAAGGTCTCTCTCTCTAGTGGAAGGCATGTTTAAATGTTTGCTTATCAATACACCAAAGCACTGTCCTAAGAAGTCTCTTCTCATGCTTCTAAGTCACACATTATGAATATGTTTTCTCAAGTATGAGGGCTGCATGGAAGGAAAAGCAAGCAAATACAAGTTAACTTGGTTGCTTGGGTACTGATGCAGCTCACAAGAGATTTATTAACCATTTCTACAAAATGAAAATCATTCTATAGAGGAAAGATGAATTTAAAAGGATAGACAACACTATTTTATTGCAGCTAACCTAAAAATGAAACATGCCTCTTAAGATAAAGTATAAGAACTAATCAATTGCATAATAAAGATACCACTGTTAAAAATTATAGTAAGAATACATTTTTCCAAAGATTTGATTAAAAATAATTTCAACTAAATTTTCTTCCATGAGAAGCCGTGAATTTGATCTCATTCACGTGGTTTCTCTCATGATGTGAAATTTTGTAAGGATCTCTCAATAGTGTGCTATTGTCCTTTGTACTGACGTATATCTGTGATATATATCAGTGATATTGGTATGGCTACCACAGTAGTTAGGCTTTGTCTTTCATAAGAATACACTCCCAAATACTAGACTGAATATTTTTCTGGTTATTTGAAAGGAAACTTCTTCCAAACCTAGCCAGATTTGTAGGGAGAAGTACAACATAAATCAGCTTAAAGCAGTATTTCTCATTCAGCATCAGACACTCTATTTTATCAAATGAGATAACATTTGCAAAGCTCTTTGAAAACTTTGAAGTGGTATATAAATGCTAACTACTTGTAATTCCACTGGTGATGATTAAGAGCTGGGAGCTTATATAGTCTAAGATTTTTGAATGATTCAGTTTTATGCTTTGTAAGTGAATTTTACTATGGAGGTAATTAGGGAGTAATGAACCCTGACGATGCAAGCGAAGAATTCTGTGCATCTAGCTGAGAAAAAGAATGAGGGGGTTGAGGTGGAACCAGTGCTTCATTCTGCTATAGATGAGAATTGGAAACCAAAACTGTGGGTTACAGGATCACAGAGGTAGATGTAGAACTAGAAAGGAACTGTGGGTATATCTAATCCAGATTCCTCATCTGACAGACAAAGGAAAAGAGATACAGGAGGTGAAGTCACCAGCCTGATGACATAAATAAGGAATAAATTGCAGATATTATATTTAATCTTAAGCCCTCTGAATCCAGTGCTTTCCTTGGCTGGAAATGGCAATGATGAGAATTGGAATTTGGAACAGTGACATTTCATAAACTGATTAAAGATCTACACTAAGAAAAAGTTTCCAAGTATTTTCCCAGTAACTGATGTAGGTAACTTGGATAAACTGGGTAAACATACTTAAAGGTATTGTTTTCTTGATTAAAAAAGTGGAAGATGTCAGAAAGTTTTTGACAATTTTTAAAAATTTGGCATTGTAATTTAAGAGGTGTTTATTTTTAATATTGTTTTCTAGGCAGAAATAGTGGAGTGGGGAAGGGGAGACATTGATTTTACCAAAAGCTTTCAATTTCTCCAATGTCTCAAAATTTACATAAAATCTGAGACTTCATATTGATAATGAGGCATTCAATAAGTGGGTCACATAAATTGTATCTGATTGTTGTCTTGTTTTAGGTTTCATTATTTGCTGTCTGTAATTTAAAAGTGCTCCCGAATTTTGACATTAATTACTTGAAATAGCAAAGCAGTGTTCTCATTCCTGATGCTATGCAGTCACTAATTCACTTCACTCAAGTAAATTGCATGAAAATGTACTCTTCACGCAGCTGACTTCTAATTATACTGACTGCTAGGATGGTGACATCCCTGGATGCCACCTTCTACTGAGAAGCAGATGATGAAATAACTAACTTCCACATTATGCTGCTAAAATGAAAATAGGGCAGGTTTGCAGCCAGATAAAAAGTCACTGCTATCAGCAAGGGATAGAGCTCTGTGCATAATGTATGGTCAGTGCATTAGATGGACAGCCACATTTTTATTTTTTGAGAGATAAAGAATTGGCTATCTGGAATATTCACATGTGCATGTATAATCTATGGTATTCTTGGTATTTTGTGAGAATAAAAACTTTCAAAATGATCACATTAAAAGAAAACACAAACTAATTTTCATGTTTAAAATGTGTCAGACCAAAAATCAAATGTCACTGGGTCCTAGCAAAATAGCATCTTGCCTCACCTGCTCCAAGATCAAGGCTTATTTCAGTCCAAGCTTGGGAAGGTTTTGGAAGTATAGAACTGCCCAGTCATCTTAAATTCAATATATCCAAAATAGAATTCATTATCTTTTCCCATAAAACCTCCCTCCCTACCTACCTCCCCTATTGCAATAGAGAGCAATACCATCTTACCAGTCCCTCAGGCTGGCAACCTAAATGTCATTCTGGTTTCCTCCCTGTCTCTTCCAGCATATCCATGCTATTGCCAAGGTTTGTTGATTTAACCATTTCAATAGTTTTTGAATATGCCCCCTTCTCTCCTCTGTCACTGCCACACTGGAAGGCCTGGACTACAGCATAGTCTGCCATTTACAGCAGTGAATAAACATAATAACCTTGTATTTGACAAGGGTAGAGACTTAAGATTTTGGGATAAGAAATCAATGTTTGGTAAAAATTGTTGGAAAAACTGAAAAGAATATGTCAGAAACTGAGCATAGACCATATCTTATAGATTACCAAATAAGGTCAAAATGGATACATGATCTAGATACAAAGAGATATATTGTATGAAAATTGGAAGGACATGGAACATTATTATCTTATCAGAAATATGGAGAGGTGAATAATTTATGAATATACAAGAGATTGGGTGTAAAATGCATAATTTTGATTCCATTAAGTTACAAAGATTTTGTCCAAATAAAAAATGTAGCCAAGATCAGAAGGAAAGCAGAAAATTGGGAAACATTTTTATAGACAGCTTCTCAGATAAAGATCTCATATCTAAAATATATAAAAACATTCGTCATGTCTATAAAAATAGGAGTCATTCCCCAGTGGGCAAAATGGTCAAAGGTTATGAACAGGTAATTTTCCAATGAAGAAACCAAAACAACTTATAGTCATAGGGAAAAAGTGCTCTAAATCATAATCGATTAGAGAAATGCAAATTACTATCTCAAGATAGTACTTTACATCTACCAGATTGGCTAAAATGATTGAGGGGGAAAGAGATAAATGTTAGAGGGAATGTGGAATAATTGGGACACTAATTCATTGTTGGTAGAATTGTGAACTGATACAACCATTTATAGAGCCATCTGGAATTATGACCAAATAATTTAATTAAACTACCTATATCCTTTGAACCAGCAATACCACTACTTGGTCTATTTCTGAAAATGATTAGGGAAAAAGGGAAAGAACCTATATGTTCTAACATGTTTATAGCAGCTTTCTTTGTGGTGGCAAAGAACTGAAAATTCCCATCAATTGGAAATCTCCAATCAAATGCCTGAATAAATTATGGTGCATGATTACAAAGGAATACTATTGTGTTGTAAGGAATGATGAGCTCAATGATCTTAGAAAAACATGGAAAGATTTTCATGAGATAATGAAATCGAAATGAGCAGAACCCAGGCAGCATTTATTCTGTAATAGCAATATTATTTTAAAAATGATTTTGAGTAAGTTATTTTGACTATTATAAATACCCTAATTAACTATAAAGGACTTATTAAGATGTAATCTGTATCCAGAGAAAGAACTGATAAATAGAAGTATGTACAAAATAATTTTACATGTATATATTTACTTCTGTCTAATGGTCGCTGTCTCTAGGGCAGGGGGATTGCAGGTGGGGGTTGAGGAAGCGGAAGAAAAAAAGAAATTCACATGATAATTTTGTTGTATATTTGAAAAAATATATCAAGTTGTGCATGGTAGATATTCAGTTTCATGTGTGATCATCATTTCTATTGTACTATGTTATGGAAATGCTTGTTTTATTCCATAAATTAAAAATGTGAAAAGTGAAAAAAATAGCCTGCTGGTAAATCTGCCTGCCTCAAGTCTCTCTCCAGTTGAATCCATTCTCCATTCAGGTCACTCCAAGATCTGATCATGTCACTCCTTTCCCTGCCTCTCCTTCCCACCCTGCCCTGCCCAATACTGAATTATCTCCACAGGCAGTTCAAGCAGTTCCAATAGCAAATACAAAATGTTCTGTTTGTCATACAAAGCCCTTTAAGACCTAGTCTTCTCCTACCTTTTCAGTCATCTTACACCTTACTCTTGTACTCTTCTATCCGGACTCCTGGCTATTCCAGGAATAATATACTATGGCATTTTCTCTAACTATAATATTCTCTCTCCTATGCTCCAACTACTGATCTCCCCGATTTCCTTTATTTCCAATTAAAATCCCACCTCCTACAGGCAGTCAGTGCTTTCTCTCTTTTATTTCCTTTTTCCTGTATAGATAGATCTCTGTGTAATCTACCTATCATCTATCTTACTTTAAATATATTTGTTTGCATGTTGTCTCCCCCATTATAAGTGTTTTGAAAGTGAGGACTCTTTTGCCTCTTTCTGTATTCCTAACACAGCGCAGTGCCTGGAGCCTAGGAGGCAGTTAACAAATATTTATTTACTTGCTGACTGATTCCATGCATTTCTGGGGAGTCAGGTCCACTCTGTGGTAAAGGAGGTGGCCATTTAATTTGGATACCCTTACCCAATCTGATTCTGGTCTTAGATAATTTAGTTTGAAATTTACAAAACACTTTCCTCACAACTACTCTTGGAAGCAGATGATGATAGGACTTTTTTATCTCCATTTTTATAGATAAGGAATTTGAGGCCCTTGGAGATGAAATGGCTTGTCCAGCTTCACATATCTAGGAAATGGATTTGAACCTGTGGCTTTTTTGACTCTAGATGCAACCATCCTTTCCATTATCTTCTCAAGATTGACTTTTTCTTTTGAGTAGCATAGTTCTACTCTTTTTATTGTTTTCTTTTTAAAAATTGCTTCTTGAACTACATAGCTTCCTGTGAGATATTTCCAAACTACAGACAACTTTGGCCCACTATGCTTCATAACGTTCTATACACCTTTACTTCCAAATCTGGTCACAAAACCCTAGCCTAGTTAGTGGGCTCTGGGGTTGAGGAGTGATATTAGGTTTACTTCCAATGTGTTTCCCTTTAAAACTTACATTGTTAACTCATTCCATGGTATTTCTTAAGACAAACAATACAGTCATAAAAAAAAAGGGATAGCAAAATACCATTATTATGGGACTGATACAATTAATTGCACTCAGTATATTTTAAGGTGGTTTGAAAAATTTTTCAGTGTAGGACCCTCTTAACTACTTTAGAATCAAAGTATATTTCTGACACAGATTGTCATATTTTCAAATATTAACACAAATTAACTTAAATTATTTTCTCAAGAAAATTAAAATGAGGTTAAAATTGGCTGCAGTTGACAATTTTACTTCAGATGAACAGTTATTGGTGGAGAAATGAAATTAATTAAATGACTTTTTCCAGTACTCTTCCCGGAATATTGCTGAATGATCTATGTGTAGAAATGGGATCACTTTATTCTCATTTCAGTGATATTACTGAAAACAATTCACTGTAGCCAAAAGGCTGGTGTAATGCTACCCATAATGAAATTTACTCAACATTTATGACAAAGGCAAAAAAAAAAAAACTCACCCTGTTTCTAATAAAGTGATATTTTGAGAAAAAAAGTCTAATTCACTAGGTGGTATTGATGAGTCTTGTTGAACTCAAAAATTGTAGATTAGAATTAATTCTTTAATATTACAGCAAAGACACCATTAGCCAAATATGTTAGCTTTTGAAATTGTTTAAAAAGATGTGCTGACAATGCGTATATGTTCTTTGTCTTTACCATTCCGTTAAAAATTATTTCAGTTTCTTCTGAGTGTTTCCTAATGGGTAAAACTATCATATTTAGTCATATTAATTACAAACACTGTTGTTAGGTCACTTCCCTGCTCAAGAATGTACAATGGTTACCCATTGCTCATTACATTAAATGAAAACTTTACTTATTAGTTTTCAGAGCTTCCATAATCTGATCCCATCCTATTTATTCAGGCTGTTTTCACCACTTCCTAACATCTCGAACAACAGCCACCCTTTTGGTGTAATCAACATACACATTAGCAGTACAGCTCCAAGGGAACAGCTTTCTAGTACTCTCAGGTTGTAGGAGTAACCCTGAGAGTCTAGGTTTCTAGTACTGTCATATATCAGGTCTCATGGAAAACTGGCAAGTCAGATTTAGTTATACATTTAGAAAAGGATATTAACTAAAATGTAGCTATAATGTGTTATAATATGAACAATTAATACAAAATATTTCTGTATACCAGGGTCAATTTTCCCTTTGCACAGACAAAGTCCCTGGAGAAAGTAGGTTCATACTTAAAGTATAAAGGTAATAACACACTAAATGGTCAATTGCTGATATTCCTTCAACTATTTAAAGTCTGAAGATGAGTGGTTAAGTTATGTGGTTAGTTTATCTGCCTTCTCCTTTAGCAAAAGAGAGTCATACTTGATAAGAGACCTTAAATACACATTTGAAACTACATTGTGACTTGACATTGATTACATTAATTGAAAGGAGTGTGGGTAGACTATTTTTACATGCAGTCTTATATGTAAGTCTTATACTTACATGAAGTCTTATTAGTACCATATCTAGTTCAAATTCTTTTCTTTACTTATTTCAAAACCCTGGCATAATCTAGTCCCATCTCATCTCTCTAACCTATTTCCTACTGTACCATGTGTAATTCCTACTCCAGACAAATCTATTTGTTATTCCTTGAATCTGCTACATTTATGTTTTTGTTCATTTGTTTTCCCCTCTCAGGAATGCCCTTTATCTTCACCTCTAATTGTCTAATTCTTACTCCTTCTTCAGACTCAGATCATGTGACATTTCCTTATATTATTCTATCTCAACAATCATCTCTTGATTTAATAGACAAAAAAATAAATAATTTCAAATGTAATTATAGTGTCCATAGCAAGGAATTCCAAAAAAGTAGGCTACATGAAGATTGTCTTCAATTCTTGTTGTCACATTTTTAGGAAGATATTAAGAAAACAAGAACAAATCAACTATCATTTATGTTGAAAAAAAAAAACTGGGATGCTTAGCCTGACATTAATTTACTTGGGGAGGAGAGGAGACCAAGATATTTACCACCAAAAATTTGAAGAGAATGTTAAGTGGGAGAAGAATGAGATTTCTTATGGTTCTACAGGCAGAGTTAGGTGGAATTGAGGGTGTAAGTCACAGGCAGGGAGACTGATTCTCAACAAGAAGGGGAAACATTTTCCAAGAATTAAAACAAAATGGAAATCAATTTGGTGGTCTTATTGAGGTAGGAAATTCTCTCTTGTAAAACGTTTTTAAGCAGTGTGTGGATGATGACCCATCAGGGATCAACTGACCAAAAGGCATGTATTTGGCACCTACTATGTGTCAGGCATTATGCTGAACACTGGGGATACAAAGAAAAACAAAAAAAGTTGTAAGAGATCGCTGCATTAGGTGGCACTTCAAACTCTATATACTCTAAGGATCTTTTCAACTAGGAGACTCACAGAATTTTGGAGCTGGAAGGATGTTAGCAAGACTTTGAGTTAGTCCATTCATCTTACAGTTAAGGAAACCAAACAACCAAAAGGTTAAGTGATTTGCCCAACTTCATATCTAGCCAATTGCAGATTGGCTCCCAATCCCTTGTATTTCCTACAATAGCATACTGTCTGCCTATTATTTTATTCTCTATATCCCTTTCGCATTGAACCACTTAATCAATGAATTATAAATGTAGAATGCTACACTAAACTGCAACCAATCGAAACCAACTTGTCTTGTAATATTAAGTTGGATGAAACTCATTTGGAGAATTACTGCTAAAAAGTAAAGGAACAGAAGTGTAAAGATTAATTACTCTCATAAACTACATAAGATCCCAGATTTAGATCTGGGAGGGGTCACCTCATTCAATCCCCTCATTTTACAAGTTAGAAAAATAAGATGAGTATTTTTGTGACTTGCTAAAGATCGCAAAGGTAGTAAGTGGCAAAAAAAAGAATTTAAGTCATCTGACTTTAGAGATAGGGCTTATTCCCCATATACATCCAATACTTCCCAACATTCAAACCTTCATTCAAAAGGACTGGGATAGGGAAATGACCTACGATTTCACTGGTATGGGGAACACCCTGATAAGAAAAATCCCTACGTAAATGCTAGTTGTCAGCAATTGATTATTTTAGAAAGTGGTCCAGATCACCAAAAGAGTTATTTGACTTGCCCAAAGTCACACAGACATAGGTGTCAGAAACAGAAATTGAACCCAGGTTTTTCTGGATCCAAGGTCATATTTTTATCCACTATGCCAGGGTTTTTTTAGCTATCCTTAAAAGGGTGGTGTAACTATCAGCGAATCTATCACTAAGCATGTAGGATATAGAAACATGAGTTTCTTCCTTTATCCAGTATATACTTTTCATTATTACTTTAGTCACTATCTTTTCACATAACCATTCCATCACCCATGCTGGAAACCTGGGACTTTATCTTAGACCACTTCTAACCAAGAAATGCTGTTAATTCTACTTCATGTAGATCTTGCTTCCACCTTCCCCTTTCTATTTCAGCTTCCATTAGCCTAAGTCAAGCACTAATTGCCTCCTTCCAGGTCTACTGTAATAAGCTCCTAACCTACTTCCCCACTCAAGCCATTTTATTTGTTTTGTATGTTAACAGTCAGCTTGTTTTTCTTAATGTACAACTGTGATTGTATTTCTACTGATCTAGAAGTTTAAGTGGCAACTCATTGCCTACGAAATAAAATCTAGACTTCCTAGACTCATGCTCATTGTTCTATCTAATCTGGCTCAGTCTAATCTTTACAGGCTTATTTCACAGAATTTTTGAAGCCCTAACTAGAGAGAAATACCATATTCCAGATGCCCCAGAGTGCTGAAATTGAGAGGGCAACGACATTTGTGGTCTTTCTGTAGCACAGAAACATTTGAGTTTAGCACTAAGGAAACAGTAACAATTCATTAAAACAGGAAGCATATCCTCCCCACCACAGAGGGCCTAGAGGCAAGCTCCTTTGTCTACAGCTGACCCTACCTGCCAAACCTGTCAGGTGCTGTATCCAGACCTCTCCTTCATAACTGAATTGCCCTGGGCATCAAGATTGCTGAATTCTTCTTCATAGTTGTTATAATTTAGCTAAACTGGACTCTTCACCCAAACATTCCCTAAGTTTTCCTGACACTGTACCTTTGTTCAATGAATTCTCAAATTCACCAGCTCATATCCTTAACCCTATCCATTAAAACCCTACTTACCCTTCCAAGTCCATCCTCCTCTCAGACTCTCCATCTAATTTATCTTTCTCCTCTCATAACCATTTGCCTTTCTCTCACATCTGAATCTGTTTTATCTTATAATTATTTGTGCATATACCTCATATCTCCTACTAAATTGTAGACTCCTTGAGGGCAGGAAATAAATCTTATTTATCTCTTTTAGTGTTTAGCGTAACACTTTACACCTGATTGGCACATGATGAAATTATTTGTTTTTAATTGAATGCAATAGAATTAAACAATTTCCTGCCTATTGCTACTCATTTATGTGGGGAAGGGGATGGGAGGGTAGAGAATCTAAATTGATTAGTGTAATGAACTCCTGGTGTGAATACTCCCTCTGCAGATTTAGACTAATAGCTATAACTTTCCACTCTTATAGAGAGATTTGGGGCATTGTGGTGACTTGCCATGATCCCTGGCTAGTATGTATCTAGGGCAGGACTTGGACCCACATTTTTCCTGACTCTGGAATAAGAGACCAGTGATCTAGGTTTGAAAAAAGAGGTTCCACCAGTTCTACCAATATAATGTTCATCAAGTTCTTTTATTTCTCTATGCCTCTATTTCCTCAGCTGCAAAACAGGGTTATAATAGATCATCTATCAGGGCATTTCCTTTTGAGTTCCAAGTTTCACGAATCTAAGACTATGTTATTTTAAGATAAAACAAAAAGTCTACTTGAGTTTAGCTACAAACAAAAGTATCTCATTTCCCTCCTCAAAAGCTAATTCTCAAACAGTCAGAATCCAGAACACATGTTGTTTGATTTACAATGGCAACTAGTAATTTGTATGAGCAAGACTTAATTTGGAAGAATGCACATGTCATTTTTTTTATATCTAAGTAAGAGTTACAATTAGTTTGATTTATATACTGTCACCAGTATATCCACGACAGGCAAAATGAACAATGAGAACTTTTAAAAGAGGTCTTTGATAAAGAAAGCTATTTTTCAGTTGTGTAATTAATACTAAACATTAATTTTCCCTATTTTCCTTTTGTATTTGTCAGATTCCCTGTAACATTATAGCCTCTGAGAAGATAATTAAATTATAAAACTAGCTCTTCTAAATCAGCTAATTGAAAGAATTTGATTTTATTTGCCCCCAGGTTTGCCCATTCCCTACAAAAGGGCACAGGATAGTGTTAGTGGAAAAAGCAATGAACTAGATGTCAGAAAATTGGAGATTAGTTCCATATACTAGGCAGCATAAGTTCCCAGTATGGGCGATACCACCCCCTGGAGTTGTGTGCTAGAACGATGGGGGTTGTCAGTTGTAGCCTTGAGTGCAGTTCAGGGGGTTGAATAAAATTAAGGGCCCTGTGGAAACAAGGAAAGAAGAGAAGAAAATTTTGAAAAACTGTTCCTACATGTTTCATCAGTTATATAACAGAGATAAGGTTGTAGTGATTGTATTATTTTCCAAATAAACACAGAAAACGCACATTATAGCCAATCAATAGTCAAGTCTGACTAGAAGTCTTAACAAGCAAGTGTTAGCAAGTGAGTGTGTTGCACATTGTTGGTAAATCCTGCTTGCATTGGTAGGAATATGTGCATCTAATGACTTGTTTATGGTATGATACAATTTGGTTACATGATGCAATATAGCATCATCAAAATTTCAATGCAGGAAAAAACCACAAACTTACAATGAATTATTAAATTTAAGATGTATCATGTAAAAATGTATTTTTTAAAAAAATGATGCAAATAAACTGTTAAAGGGTTAAAGAAAGTAGATTTCCAGGGTAGTACTGAGTAATTTTTTTTTTTAAAAGCATGGTAGTTTGGGAGGTTTGGGAACCTCTGTAAACAAGAGGTATTACCTGAGCATCTGTCTTTCTCATTTACAAAATATAGATAACGTAACCTGCATATATTTCACTAGGTTTGTTTTGTGGATAAATGAGAAAATGAATATAGTTCATAATTATACTATATAAGAATACTCTGTTTTTTATGGTTCTGTAATTTCAGCATTTTTGCCTATGTTTCTCCCACTGAAACGCCTCTACACCTTTCCTTATTTTCCATATTCTCCCGTAAGTCTCCAAAGAAGAGTTATCCCTGACCTCTTGCTCTTTTAGCTTCTTAGGTTTTCTGAGTTTTATCTCTTATTCTGTTGTAGATCTCTATATTTTCCTCCTCCTTTGTTAATTACTATTCTTAATGGGTGATGGTTTGTACAATACTGCTGCAATACTTTTAAAATATATTTTTAATTTTTTTTTAAATATTTGCCAATTACATGACCTTTTTTTGACATTTATTTTTTGAAATTTTGAGTTCCAAAGCATTTTCCCTTATTCTTGCTATAAGAGTGAATTCTCCCCTCTTCTGATAATAGATGTTCTCAATATTTTATTTTAAATAAATATTTTAAAAAAATGTTGTTATACTGATTTTTATGCTAGAGCAAACTGTAATATAGCAAGAGTCTAGAATAATCACTAATTAAAATAATCCTCATTGGAGTTCAAGCAGAATCTAGATATGACCTCTTCCCAAGGATTGTTCCATCAGGGCTGGAATTGAACTAAAATAATAAAGTTGCATGATGTTAAAGCTTGAAGAGGGCCTGAAGGTTTTTAACTTCACTCTATCCCTTGTTAGACAGATGTAGAAATGAAACAGAAAGGTTGACATATGTCCTACTAATTAAGGGCAGATCGATGATCAAATCCTAAGTATTCTGCCTCCCAATCTGTGCTTCTATTTCATCCTTTATTTGCCCTTCAAGTCTATGATCCTAAGTCACTTCAACTAAAAATTACATTCCAAAGAGCTTGCTAATTTTAATATATGAGAGTTGCTTGAGGCATGTATAAGTTCTCCAGTTCACAGAGCTTGTACATGTCAGTGATTTCCGTAAAGCACAGGTCTGAGCATTTCAACCCACCTATTCAATAAATTCCCATGGCTCCCTGTTATCTCAAAGATGAAATAAAAATTTGTTTTTTGGACATTTAAAGGTCTTAGAGGAAGCTAGGTGGCTCAGTGTACAGAGTGCTGGGTCTGGAGTCAGGAAAATCTGAGTTCCAATCCAACTTCAGCTACTTTCTTGCTGTGTGACCCTAGCCAAGTCAATTAACCTACATCTGCCTCCATTTCCTTCAACTGTAAAATGGGAATAATCATTTATCCTTATAACCTTCCAAGGTTATAAGGATAAATGAAGTAATATGTGTAAAGGGCTTAATACAATGCCTAGAATATAATAGGTATGAAATAACTCCTCCCTTCCTTCCTCCCTTCCTTCCTCCCTCCCTTCCTTCCTTCCTCCCTTCCTTCCTTTTTCGTTCTTCCTTCCTTCCTTTCTTTCTTTCTTCCTTCCTTCCTTCCTTCCTTTCTTTCTTTCTTCCTTTCTTCCTTCCTTCCTTCCTCCCTCCCTTCCTTCCTTCCTACCTTCCTTCCTTCCTTTTTCGTTCTTCCTTCCTTCCTTTCTTTCTTTCTTCCTTCCTTCCTTCCTTTCTTTCTTTCTTCCTTTCTTACTTCCTTCCTTCCTCCCTCCCTTCCTTCCTTCCTACCTTCCTTCCTTCCTTTTTCGTTCTTCCTTCCTTCCTTTCTTCCTTTCTTCCTCCCTCCCTTCCTTCCTTCCTTCTTTCCTTCCTGCCTTTCTTTCTTTCTTCCTTCCTCCCTTCCTCCCTTCCTTCTTTTCTTCCTTCCTGGTCTCCATCTTATGTATCCTGATTTCTTGAGCTTTGTTCCTTGGCATTCCTCTTATGGTCCAGGTATATTGGCCTATTTGCCATTCTTGACACATTACATTCCATCTCCCATCTCTGCACTGTTCTGTTAGATTTCTTACATGCATGGAATGTTCTTCATCTTTGCCTTTTGGAAGTTTTAGGTTCTTTTAAGACCCAATTCAAGTGCTACTTCCTACATGAGACCCATCCCAATTCTGCCACCTACTAATGCCTTCTGTCCAAAGTTGCGTTGTATCTGCTTTGTGTGTTTTATGCCTATATTTGTACATGCCTTCCCATTTACACTATAAGCATCTGGAGGCTAGAGATGGATCTGTAAATTTGTCTAACCATTCTGGAAAATAATTTGAAATTATGCCATAAAAGTTACTAAATTGTACATACCCTTCGACCCAGCAATTATGCAAGGGTGTTTGGCAGCCAGCTCCTACCAGCTTAGGAGAGGTGATGATTAAACCTTCCATGTAAGCATTTATACCTCAGAAGAACACAAATGCTACAAATCAGCAGTAGATTTATTATTTTGTTTATTGTAATAAATTGCCATTATCAGTACACTTCTGTAGCAAATGCAGTGTTATGCTTTTTCTTTGACACCCAACAGGCTCTTAATAAATGCCTTCTTATTTGTCTGATTGAGGCAGATATATTTTAAACGCAGATATTCTTGATTACAAGTCCATTACTGTAACCATTACTACCATTTAAAATACATGAAACTTCAAATTGTCCAAATCTTTAACACTTCATTCCATAAATGTACCTATACTGGAGTCTTATGTAATTGGGAAGTTCATCTTAGTCCTCTGCTACTATCTCACACATAAAGGATTCTGAAGAGTTGGTAACATTATTCACATAGCACCATCTGTTTGTCAGCAGATGTATTTATTATTTTTCTGTTATAGTGATGGGCAAGTATTTTTCAGCTTGTTTCTCTCTATGGGTCTCTAAAAGAAACCCATGCTCCATCCATAGTCATTAGAGTACCATTTCATGCAAAGCTTTATTTGTTTACTTTGTTAAAGAAACCCTCCCTAGCCTGATCCTAGCAAGAAAAGAAGTTTTCATGATAACAATCTCTGTGGCCAGATTCTTTCGTTTCAATCAGGCAAAGGCAGCAACATGCTCTCCAAAGTGGCAAAGGAGAGAGAATTCTATGTAGTATGAGGATTTAGGAGATTTGGGGGATTTGTGGGCAGAAGGGATGATGAGTCAAAGTCTCCCACATCTGTATAAACACAAAGCAGCAGCAAGCCTACCCTAAAAAGCCAATAAAAGAATAAATTGCTAAAACTGGTTTTTCTATGCTATGTATTCATTTGGGGATTAGGCAAATAAAATAATTTGTCATCAAAAATCAGATGCATGACCCAAATGTTTTCAAATGTGAAAAGAAATGAAAAAGCATTTTCAAATCTTGCTATTAAATACCTAGTAACATTGTTAAATGGTTAATTTCATCTCATTTTTAGGTGCCCCAAAATACTTACCCCATTTATCATCTACATTTATTACTTGGCTACCAAATCATTTTGGGCAGCTAAGTGGCACTGTTCCAAGCTGGGAGACAGGAAGACCTGAGTTCAATTCTGACCTCAGAAACTTACTAGCTGTGTGACCCTGGTTAAGTCACTGTATTCTGTTTGCCCTAGCTTCCTCACTTGCAAAATGAGATAGAGAAGAAAATGGCAAACCACTCCATTACTTTTGCCAAGAAAACCCCAAATGAGGTCATGAAGTTCTGGACATGACCAAAAAGACTAAACAACAACCAGATAATTAATTTCAGTCATTCTAACTGAATATTGGGGGTGATTTCATCAAGAAGAAATAATGAAACTGCATACATAATGTGGTTTTCTCACATTTATTTTATTTTAGCAAAGCTATATAAAGTAGGGTTTTTTTGAAGAAAAAATAGAATTGACTGAACAACCTAGAAGGTTTCATTCTCTAGCATATTAATGGGGTTACTGTATTTCCTACTCAAATCTTTTAAACTGTATAGAATCAAGACAAGTAAAACCTCCTCTTGAAAGCTGAGGCTGTTCACAATTTAACCCTTTAAATGTACAAGGGAATATGGAATCCATTTATAATGCAATGGATTACACACACACAAACACACACACACACAATACCTTGGATATTCCAGTTTTTGATTTGTTGACCCGATTATGCTAAGAAGTCAAATACAAGCATACATCCTTCTTAAAGATCCTGTTATTCTGACTTAGCTTTTCATTTCAACCTGATAGAGTTAAGATAACTTTTAAGCTAGCTAGAGGTGAATGGGTAAAAAGAAAAACTAAGTAGAAGTAGGAACTGTTACAGAAACAGTATAAAGAGAGTTGCAGTTTCTTAAATTCAAAAAGTAGTCATTAAATACCAATGTTAGGGAGAGTGGTGAGTAACAAGATAAAACTAAACAGTTCTGTCAATAGTCAAGTTAAATTTGATGTTAGAATAGAGAATTTATAAGAGCTGTCATCTCAAATCCCTATGCTTACACACCCTGTCTAGAGAGCTCCGCATGGAAATCTCCACAAAAGCTCTCTTGAAAAGTGGGGACATCATGAAGATTCTACCCAGTCTGACTATGTATGCCTAACAAGAACCCACATACAGTGCAAAGCCCAAGAGTTTATGCCTCTCCCTATTTATTGGAACTCAGTCCCAAATGTGTCATCTTTAGATGTTGTCAGAAATCTGTTTTGTCATGCCAGGTGTTAGAGTACTGACTTTTGGGGGTTTGAGGGGTGGTGATCTTTTCTCTTTCAAGAGCTCCAAAAACCATAGGCATATTTTTTTATATTCAGTCTAAATTTTCTTATGAATAACATCTTGTTATTCAAAGCTAAGCTCCCACTGTCCTGTGTTGATTAGTCTCCCTTTCCTTAGGTTTAACTATCTTTGCAATACTTGTATACTGCTCATGGATGACGGGTCTGCTATATCTCCTTATTCTGATTGCGTTGTGTCCAGATCCCTGCAATTTGTCTTTCTTTTCTGAGACCAAAAAGTTCTAAAGTGAATAACACTCCAAATGAATACATATCATATTCATGCACAGAGAAGCTGTTATTTGCTGCTGCCTGTCTTATTAGCCCTCAAACACTCTGGTCCTTCCTACATGGCAAAGACATCTTTTATAGTGTAGGGGTGTGGATGGACTTTACTATCTATGATAGTTAAATCTAAATCTTTTCCAATACTACTAACACTCCAATTCAATATATCTAAAATCAAACATATAATTCTCCTCCCACTCAAGCTGATCCTGCTTCTAATTTCAGGATTTCTGAAATATTGAACATTCCCCTTGGTACTGACATTCACTTTGTCTCCCATATTAGCTTTAATGCTTTTTTCTTCCTCAGGTATCTGATCCACCTACTTCTGAATGACTGGATCTTCATCGAGGTCATGCACTTTCAAGGTAGATATCCCCAAGAACTCTGTTCTAGGAACTCTTCACTTTTCTATATTATTTCACTTGGTGATCTCATCAGTTTCCCTGGTTTCAATAATCCTTTCTGTGCTGATGATTCTACTGATCGAGCCTTAAGCTCTCTACTCGCCTCCATACTCATATCTCCAACTACCTATTTTTAGACTTTTCACACTGGATGTCCTGTTGACAACTTAACTCAACATATTCAAAACTAGACTTGTTATCTTTCTTCCAAACCCCTTCCCCTTTCCAAACTTCCCCCTTATTGTCGAGGGCACCATCATCCTCTCAGCATACAGATTTAGAATGTAGGTGCCATCTTGACTCCTTACTTTCTAATCTCCAAAATAGAATCTGTTGCCAATTCTTGTTGATTTTATCTTAGCAACATCTCTTGCATATGACACTGTCAGGATCCCCATGTCAAGACCACCCCTCTCTTTTTACTCCTCTCTATTATCAGAAGACACCTTATTTTCCAGAGTTAAGTCCCAGCAAGGAAGTTGTGTCCTGAGCTTGGCATAATAATAATCCTTTGCACTCACCCTCTGGATGAATTTAGCCACAGAAAAATGACAGAATTGTTTCACACCAGCACCAGGTGGTCTCTGAGCTCAGAGAAGCACTGCAGGAACCCATGTTGCTGTCATGAAATCCTACTATGAATCAAACTTGCCTCATTGTCATTGTGGTTGTTACCCTGTTGTCAGGGCTATAGCTCACTAGTATATGTATTGATATCTCTCCATGCTAAAGTGAGCCTTCCACTAGGGAGAGCCTGGGGACATGTGTCTAGTTTCCCTCCTCCAGTAGCATAAAGCTTTTGTGCTCTTTGGTTTCATTATGTTATATTTTATTTTATTTTTAGAGTTAACTGTGATTTTGATGACCTGTGTGAGCTCTCTTGTATTTGTAGAGTTAAAAGCATCTGCTTGGTGTCTGTGACTCTTTGGTCATTTGTTCTCAGGGTTGACAACACAGTCTGTCCCATGACACTGCCAGCATCCTGGTGTTGCATCTCTTCATGCACTAGCCTGTTGGCTCATCTAATGAGTGCCATGAGGATAGGTGCCAGATGTTAATTGTTTTTATCCAATGCATAACGAGATGCTCTTCAGAGAGTAGGTAGGTGCTTTAAAATAGATGTACTGAATCTATAAGTGGAATAATTTCATCATGGAGCTTCTATTAGTAAAATGGACAAAAGATAGACAGCATCCTGTCTACATCCTGGGAGCCTGAATGGTCCCTGCTTCCTAAATCAGCATGCTCTATTACTTATCCCTGTTCTCATTTACCAATCCAGCTTTTCCTGAAGTCATAACTCCATGGCTCCACAGAGACAGAGATTAAAGAAATGCTTATTTTCCTACCAATATCCTTAGATGATTATGAAATGATTAATCTAAAGTTCTTAGAAATGAAAAACATTAAAAAAAGACAATCACTTCTGCTATCTTGCTCTGTGTATAACACATTCATTCATCTCTAGCTTTGAGTCTCATTAAATGGCAATTAGGAATGATAATGGATTATACATTTTGAAAAGAATATTTTCGTGATAAACATATTGTCTATAAATGACAAAAGTAAACACTGAGAAATAATTGAAAATGAAGGAGAGAATCTTTAGAACATGAGAGGAGGTATATATCCATTTTTTTCTTTATTTCAAATTAATTAAGGCTCTTTCCTATATAGGATTTCAAACCTGTCCATCTAGTTCTATCAGACATATAGACCTGAAGTACTTACTTTATTTTTGCCAAAAATAATTATTTATTTCACAGAAACCAATAGAGAAGTGAGAAAGGAGAAGATCTCTGCTTCTCCTTCACAGTCATATTAATCTAATTTCCTACAGTAAGTGATGACTTCTTTCTTTTAGAACTGCAGCTCTGGTATCAGCCCTTGTATTGATTCATAACATGATACTTACTAAATATGACTACAGTCAGGATGACAACTCTGACAGAGGCAACCTCCCCATCCAATTTAGAGTCATTGCTCTAACATGAATGATAGAGGAGAAAAACTCAGTTATAACCATCAATTTATTCCTTTTACATTATTATCAAACTGGATAGCAGCCTCCAGTTTATTGTTATATGTAGTTATTTTTATTATATTATTAATTATTATTATATGTAGTTATTTATTTGCAAAAATCTTAGCTCAGGGTTTTTTGGAATATGCACGCAAAGGGTATATTTTAAAAAATCATTCATCCCTAAAGAGTGGAATAATTAATCAAAATAGACTCAGTCCACCAAAAATGTATTCAGTATAATTCCTTTCCCCTTTCTTACATTTAGTAGAAATGCCTCCTGGAGATGAGGAAGGAGAAAGATTCAGGCATAGGAGACAGCCAGTGAAAATGTTGACAGTTGGGAGAAGATGGGTCTTTTTTGAGGACCAACCAAGTGGCCAGTGTCACCATATCTCAGACTGAAAAGGTAGGAATGGGCCAGATTATGAAAGGCTTAAATAACGAAGATTTTGTGTTTGATCCTAGAGATCATAGATTGTTGAGATTTTTGAGATTCTATCTCTGTCATCCAATTTATCAGCTATCCCTCCCAGGTCATATTTTCATGGAACTAGTTCATCAGATTAGTCATTCTGCCACTAATGGTTTTCATTAGAATGTTGTTGTCAAAGCAAATTTTTACATACTTAAATTTCACTTCAATTCAGCAGACAGTGTATGCAGCCCACAGAGTATGATGGTTCAGATGGGAATAAGGAGAGGTAGGGATGAGAACTGAATCTGTGATTTTAATCATCTGCAATTGATAGACTTGTTTAGAATACTTCTCTATCCCAGGTTTTTTCTCTTAGAACTTAGGCAAATTTTTAATGGATAAAATGAACTTAATTTTATTATTTTTCAATGAGACTCAGTAGACCGTGAGCAAAAGCCAATGAATCAGATGGTGAAGGTTCTGCAGATCCAAAGATTAGTAAATTGGTAACAATGAGGAAATTAAGGGATGATAAAATGACTTTAAACTTTAAAGTGGCAGACATGGTGTCAAAACTGAGTACGGAGGCAAAATATGGACTGGGTACCTAGGGGAGGAACTGACCTCTACTTCTCTCCTCTCCTACCTTCTTCACTTCCTTTTCTCTCTCTTTTCTGTTCTCTTCCCTCTCCCTTTCATCTCTTTCCTCCTGTTCTTTGTTCTGGACCTGTGATTTCACTAATGTAGGGGAAACCTAGGTGAAGAAATCCTCTCTAATGCAGATTGGCAACTCCTTGGCCAACTCCAAAGTTCTTGAGGTACCAGGATAGATAACTTGCCCAAGGTCAGACAACTAGTAGAACTTCAACTCCATTCTCCCCCTTACTCTAAGACTAGCTATCTTTCCATGACGTCACATTACCACTGATCTTTTCTTACTTTAGAATGACAGTCCATTTTTTCATGTACTTCAATTTGCTCAGCTATTCCCCAAATTAATTGCACCCATTTTGTTTCCAATTTTTTGCCACAACAAAAAGTGTTACTATGAAAATTTTGGTACATGTAGGACTAGGCATGTCAGTCATGATATCTCTCTGGACTCCAGATTTCATATCTAAAAATCCATTTTTGACTCCCATGAGGTATATATCTGACCTGATTTTTCTCTTAGTTCTATTGATGGTTCTAAAATACTACTAGTCATACACTCAAAACCTTGGAGTCATCTTTCTTCAATTCCTGCCGACATTCACTCAGATATCAGGTCCTGCTCATGCTCCCTCTGACATATCTTTCAAATTCCTCTCTTCCTTTCCAGAGGAACTGCCGTGGGAATCTTATATAAAGTAATTTTTGTGTAGCAGAAATGGGAAGAACCAGGTTTTAGGAGTCATTAAAGTCTAACAATTATCATTTCTAGATGTGGAAATGGGGGTCCAGAGTGATTCAATGACTGACACAACTAGTAATAGACTAAACGGGGTACAGATGTCATATCTTCTGAGTTCATTGTTCTTTGTTCTAGATCAGGCAAAATATGGTCTGCAGGCCAGTTGAAAATACCATGTATCTTCATATTGTCAGGTAGCTAAAAATATTTTTTTAAAATTATCTTTAGAAAATATTTAGAAAAAATTGCATTTAAAAATATGAAATATGAAATAAAATATAAAAATGTGAAAAACAATTTTAGCTCATGGGCCTACAAAAATATGTGGAGACCCTGGTAGTAGATCACGGATAGGCAATTTTATGCCATTATATGTTATAAGCATGGCAGGTGAGCCATTTAAAAATAGCATATGAGTTGGTTATGGCCGTTGTCTTCTTCTAACCCACACCCTAGCAATAACATCAGCACTGTTTTTCTGCTCCTTCTCAGGACTTGTGAGTCAGGGTCTAGAATTTCCCCATCCCTTCTTATGAGAACCAGCACATTCCTAGCTAGAGGGACCTTTTAATCTTTATCACTAATGTCTCCCATCTACACCACAATATGCTAGAAGTGTCTGAATTTAATTTTAGTATCTTAGGTACTGACTTCTAAAATAGCAAGTTGCTCCCCATAGGCAATTTCAGGCATTGCATTCTTGTGGGTTAAGAGAGTCCAACACCTTGGATGGTAGAGTAGTTCTATTTAAAATAGTCTTGCTCAGTCCCAAATAGTAAGGGGCTAATAAATGTCTCTTAAATGGTTCCTGCAACTTTCCCCTTAGCCTAGATCACATCCCCATAATACCAAGGGCTAGCATTTACTCTTCAACCCTTTTGTTGTGGCTAAAGAGGAACAGAAGTTTATTAGAACAGAACTAGGGCTTCATTATTTATCTAAAAGAAGTTAAATCTTCTATGGCGCTTTTCATTTCCAGAGTCAAGGGAAAAGTTCACATGATTTTTGGGGTGAGTGATTCTGTAGCTGTGCTTTTGTGTGTTGCTGTTGTTCATTATTCTGCCTGTAACCTTCTTTATAAGGGGAGTTTATGAAGAAATATTTTTTTGGTAATGCGCAGATGACCACAATTTGATGGTCCCATATAAACATTAAATGCTGGTTTTACCTTGAAGAATCATTTCTGGTTTACAAGGCTCTGGCAAACTGAATGCTGCAGACTTCCAGTTCAAGCTTAAAGAAATAAACAGTCTATTCTTGGCAACACAGATACACAAAAGCACCTGCACTGAGAGGCAAAATCTGGGGAAAGTACTTGGCTGTATCCTCAGGGTAATTTGGGGTTTCCAGACTCTTATCTTCCAAATCTCCAAATCCAACAAAGCTTTGCTACAACTAAAACAAAGCATTCTAGTCTCCCTTCTTTAAAAATAATTACATATACAAGTTTTTACATTCATATATATGTGTATATATATGTGTATATATGTAAAATTTTATGCATATATGTGTAAACATTAATGCCTTTGGTATTGCCACCTAACTCATTTTCTCTTCTCCCTTCCCTTAAGCCAACTCTCCCAGGAGACAAAGAAAAACAATTAAGAAAAATATCTGGTACCAAAAATTATCTGATAATATATACAGTGTTCTGTCCTGGTAGTTCCTCTCCTTTCTATCGTAAGACGGATATATGCCTACCCTTTCTTTTTTTTTAAAGAAGTTTATTTCATTTTTAATTTATAGAATAATACAAGCATTTCCATAACATATTACAATGAAAAAGATGGATTGCACATGAAAGTGCAAATCTACTATGCACAACTTTCTATTCCTTTCAAATATGCAACAAAATTATCATGGATATTTCTTTTTTTTTCATTTTTTCTACTGTATCCCCACTTCCCACCCTAGAGATGGCCACTATAAGGAAAAAATAGGTATACACACATACATACATATATATATGTATACATATATATGTAGGTAAAATTATTCTATACATACTTCTATTTATCAGTTCTTTCTCTGGACTCACATAGCATCTTTCTTCATATGTCCTTTATAGTTAATTTATAAGGGTCAAAATAACTTATTCAAAGTAATTATTAAAACAATATTGTTATTATTATATACAATATTCTCTTAGGGCTGCTCATTTTGCTTTTCATTATTCCATGCAGGTCTTTCCATGTTTTTCTATGATCTTTGGGTTCATCATTTCTTACAGCACAGTAGTATTCCATCACAACCATATATCACAACTTGTTCAGACATTCCCCAATGGATAGACATCCCTGCAATCCTCAGTTATTTGACACCACAAAGAGAGCTGCTATAGGAGGAGCATATAGGTTCTTTTTTTATGTTCTTTATTTAGAACATGTAGGTTCTTTTCCTTTTTCTCTAATCATCTTTGAAAATAAACTTAGTAGTGGTATTGATGGTTCAAAGGGTATAGGCAGTTTAATAACTCTTAGGGCATAATTTCAGATGGCTTTCCAAAATGACTGGATCAGTTTGCAATTTTTTTCATATGACTATAAATTGTTTTTATTTCTTCATTGGAAAACTGACTTCATATCCTCTGAACATTTATCAATTTGGGAATAACCCTAACCTACTTTCAGAAAAGTTATTAAAACAAAAATCTCCCAATTAGTTGCCTCGGGCCAATTCCATATTTCTTCTGCTAGGAGTCAGCCTCAGAGATCAGAGGACATTAGAAGGGGTCAAACACGTCAAATCTGGCTTTTTCTATTTGGGATCCTGAGGTACCTACTGAAACTGCATTTCTTAGATGACAAGCGGGCACAATTCAATGTAAAATCTAGGGTCCCCTTCAGAATCTTTCTGTCAATAAGTATGAAACTCCCCAGACTTTCTGGAATTGTAATAGAGCTATGAGATCTGGGCTACACAATCCATGCAATGCATGTACCATAACAGGAATTCACCCTATTGTTCAGGTGAGATCTTCGTTTCACTGCTAGAAATAGTAGTGAATACTAGTTTTCACAGTAGCAGTTTTACTGCTAGAAATATCACATTTTAGGGAGAAATAGCAAAGTCACTGGGTGGCTTCTGGGGGGTCATTCAAGGGTTGATGTTACCTATGTGACTATACATGGTTATTTAATATAATGTAATTATAATATATTTAATAACAATGGTTTGGTTTATGCTATATCTGTCTAAACAATTCACATCTAACAATGTTCATTGTGGGTATTTAATAAATGTTCATAAACAGAAATATTAATACTTTTACTGACAGTATAATAACAAAGATCAGTAGTTTGGGAACATTGACCCTGACTTCCCTGGGTACTGAATGCCTTGCTCAGACCTCTAATATCAACTTAACTTAATTTTACACTTGAATATGCTGAGCAATACTCGTACAAAGCCAATACAAACTGAATTGAGTCATATCCTTTAGTCTCACTGCTCACTTAAAGGAGCAGGATTCATAAAGGAAAGGTACAAGGGGAATCTGCCATTGACTCTGTCTGTCTTCTACCAGTCCACCAAACGTTCAAACTGGGATTACTGATTCTGTTTTTAGGGGGAAGGGGAGGTGGGATAGGGCAGGGCATATTATTCTAACATTTTAGTAGTAACCCTCAGATATATCATGGTACAGAGGCTCATTTTCTAGTGTTTGCTTCTTCCTGGAGAAAACTCTTGAAATATAAATCCCCTTTTATCTATGGTATTTCTTAATCAGATTCTGTTCACCAGAGCATATTCTCTGTAACAGCTGTATTTTTTGAATCAATCAATATACATTTATTATCTATTTTTATGGCAGGCACTGTGCTAAGTGCTAGATGTGTATGTTTAATTGTTTTCAGTCATGTCCAACTCTTCATGACTGCCATGTCAGGTATTATTTTTTTTGGCAAAGATACTGGAGTGGTTTGCCATTCTCTTCTCCAGCTCATTTTAAAGATGAGGAACTGAGGCAAAGAGGGTGAAGTGACTTGCCCAGGGTCACACAGCTAATAAGTGTCTAAATTTGAACTCAAGTCCTCTGGTCTCCAGGGCTGGCGCTCTATTCACTGCAACACCTTGATCCATCCGTGCTAAATTTGTGAGCTTTTTTGGTTCAGGTAAGCTGTGGAGTGTAGCATTCTGAAGTAGACCCTGTCTGGCCAAATGCCCTTTCTGGGTTGAACAGCTAGGATCTCTGGCCATATTTATCAACCTTAAGAAGATTCTTTTTTTTCAAAATATATGCAAAGTAGAGGTAGAGAAGGAGAACAGGAAACAAAGAAAAGACTTGTGAATGAAGTGCTATAAATTTAAAATGGTAGGAAAATAAAAACACTACAGTTGTCATGCCAGAACTACCAGAAGCTGGGAGAGTTGGTCAGAATCTTGGCAAATAGAGAAAGAAGAGGAATGTATTTGCTGAGTCCACAGAATGAAGTTCACACATTTGTCCAGGATGGACAGCAGTCTGGTTAAGTAACGGAATGGGGGTGGGCAGCAGTTGTCATCTTTTCTATCAAAAGCCGAACCAAACAGGCTTCAGCTGTTCTTACACTTGTTCTTTGAAAAGGGAGAGCAAAGTATTTCCAGACTGTTTCTCCCATCAAAAATAAAAAAAAAACAAAGAACAATAACCACCACAAAATGAAACCACTGTGCTGCTAAATAGAACTGCTAGAAGTCATTGTTTTTCCTGTCTTATTTAGAGAATCGTTAAGCCCTGGACCTTAAGTTTTCTATTATCTTTCTGCATAATTGTTTATATCCCCAAAATATGAATCATTATCCAATCATATGAATATGGTGCTAAAATCCCTTCCATGACTTTTGGATATTGCAAAAGGACCATGTACGTTCCTTTTTATAAATGTTTATTGATTGATTGACTATATCTAGGTATAGTGTCAGGACAAGTTCATTCTTGGTGTTAGCTCATAACAGCAATCATAATATTATCCATGATGCACTAGAAATGAAGTGGGGGGATAAGCATTTATATACTGCCTACTATGTGCTAGACACCATAATAAGTGCTTTTTATTGATAGTATCTCATTTGATCTTCATGACAACACTGTGTGATAGGTACTATTATTACACCTATTTTACAATTGAGAAAACTGAGTCAAATCGACTTGAAGCAACTTGCCCTTGGTCACTTTGCTAGAGGTCAGATTTGAACTCAGGTCTTCCTGATGCCTGGTCTAGAGTTTTAACCAGCTGCCTCTGGAAACCCAATGGTTTCCAAAATTCATAGCAGGAAGATGGAAGAAATCAAGCTGGGAGCCCACATCAATGATACAAGATGTCTTGTGCACAGCCAGTGGAATAAAATCTGGAAGTGAGTCATATAAACAGTCCCTTTCTGTCTGTCAATCCATCCATCCATCTACCTGGAACTGTTTTATGGTACCCGCTCCCTTCCAATTCCAACCATGTTGTGAAAGCTTAGATTCTGAAATCACAACAAAGCTAGTCCTGACCTTGCACGATTAAATTGCATTTCCAAAGAGAGACTGTGCTGTAATGATAGTAGTCCCCCCTTGCCACAGTCACTTTATTACTTTGAGATTTGAGCTAACTTTTTTCCAGGCTTCTAAGAAATTTTTTTTTATCTCAAGGTCCTCTGGGCATGTTGTAGCTAAAATGTCTAAAAAAGGTTTTAATTGAGTTCCTCAGTGTAACAAAAAGATGGTGACAAGATGGGCTTGCAAATCACAAAGCAATACCTTGAGTTGGGGAACTCTCCAGAAGTACTACATGCTGTCTCTCCCAAACCTAATTTTGGTTTTGTCCTAAAGTAGCAGAAAATGGTCAAATTTCAAGGGATTTGGAGACATACTAAGGCTTACTTGGAAGGTAACAATGAAGCCCAACAGTGCATATGATGCATTGATAATGCATATGTATATGATAAATACTTATGAGTAGCAATATTAGTATTTTTACAAACAACATAATACCAAGAGGGAAGGAGATGGAAGTCACCACTAGAAATATTAATGAAAATAGTTATCATAAAAAGAGGGGAAAAAAGCAATTGTAGTTTGTCCAAATAGTTGACTGGTTTCAAGCTAAGGCAAGATCAGATAGTTGATCAAATGGTAAAATCCCCAAATGACCAACAACCCAAGCTTCCTATCCTCTTTTACTCTGCAAACAATTAACAATTCAGGCAAATAAGATTTGTTATTCCATTTCTCTTTCCACCCTCCCAGCCTATTGTTTCTTTACTATTCCTAGTGGTGACTGTCCAACTTACTTCATCTTGGCTATTCTGTTGTTAGTAAGTATTAATATGACCACTGAAAAATATTATATCATGTGTTTTTGTATATATGTCACATCTCCTTTATTAGATTATTAGTTCCTTGAAGGCAGTGACTTTGTTCTTTTTTGGTCTCTGTATCCCTAATACTTACCACAATGCCTTGTACTTAGCAGCCACTCAAAAAATGTTTAATTTAATTGAATCATGCATAGAAAATAGGGTTGTATAAACATGGACTAAGTTCTTAGGTCTGCTCTTTATTGGTTTTTTGGAGAACATGGTGTACAGGATTGTAGAAAAGTCTCTTGATACCTCAGCTAATTTTTATATTATTATATAACCAGCTTCAGTATTTAATCAGCATATTTCCATACTCCTAACTGATCCTGACATGAGAGTCAGTTCATTTATTTACTTTTGTCTACTTTATTAGATGACATTCAAACCAAGGATAGTGAAGAATGTTTAATAAATTTTGGTTTATTCATAATTCCAGATGTGTGGGTATATACTATACTTTCATGTTCACAGAAGTTGGGGATAGGGACACCATGGTTTTATCAGTAGAGGGAATGCTCAGGTGAGAAAATTCCTTCTACTAATGTAGGGAATTATCTTCTCTGGAACTCACTAAAACAATAAGTTGCAGAGAAGACAACTACCCAACTGGTTGTTAAGTGATTAGTGCAGCATCACCCAGCCCATACGTCTCAGAGGTGGAATCTGAACTGGAATCTTCCTAGCTTTGTGTCTGGCTCTTTATCTACCATGTTACACTGCTTCTCTACTCATGTCCATGTATAAATGAATTTATATCTTGGTACAAATACTTACATAATTTGATGAATAAGTGATCTCATAGATGTAGGTACTTCCTCCATTAACACATCCTATCAATACCTGCCCATTCTTTATGATTTTTACTAATTTAATGTCTTTTCCTAAATTTGCCCCAGTGGGTCCATTCCACATACTGAGGGCCCATACTCTAGGTTTCTTGACAGAATATGAGTACCAATGGAGCCATCATCACCTGTTGTTGTTTTAGCAGGCACTTCATAAATGTTTACCTAATTGGATTGCCTTCTTGATGTGATGAAGCCATCTTCTTTTCTCCCCAGACATATATTTCTCTGATATTTTTCATAACCCCTGCTAAGTAACTTCTCCTTGGCAAAATATCATAGCTTACGCACACTTATCCATGATTTTTTGGCTGTTCTTAGCTTCAATTCTTTGGAGATTGTAGGAATTCTATGACATATAACCAATGTTAAAAAGATAATTTTTGATTTCACTAAAAAGATTCATTGAAAGAATTGCAATACCCCTGGAGAATCCAGGTTTCTTTCTTTGTCATGTTTAATTCTAGATCCTGTTCATGGTTTATTTGTAGTGCCTGTCCAAGATATGTTTTAACGGACAAGTTCTGTGGGTTGTACATCCAACTGCACAGTCTTCTCTGGACAACAGACACTACTTATCCATTTGGATTTTCCTGTGTGGATTGTTAGGCCAAACCAATTATGATTTCTCCATCTGCACAAGTAATATTATAAATTGCATCACTAAGACAGTATTACTTTCTTTTGCCAAGTACCTCATGCAGGTATTATTACGTCATTAGGAAAGAAACATCCTGGTCCCACACATGTATTGTTATAGTAGGTGGGGATAGGTCATAGATATTTTAAGACTCATTGGCAAGTGTTGCTCTTAGAAATCACAAAATAGCATTTTTAAGCACAAAATGCTAAGGGTTCCCAGCACAAACTGAAAAGTAGACAAGTATCCTGATATCCGCTTATTAATCTCCTTTGGTTCTTATTTTAAGGAAGGTGGGACACAATTAACTATTTCACAAAGAAGGTTAATCTGGGCAATACCAACTTCTTGAATAAATGAAAATGGAACATGAACACATGCACATACACAGAGCAGACACGTTGGTTCTTGCCAATTCTCGTTTTAAATTACATAGTTTCTGGGAGAGTTAAATAATTGTATAGTATTTTACTGGAACTGAATTCAATAGAACCAGTGGCTGCTCAAAAAGAGAAGGAATCAACCTCCATGAAAAGACTCAGCAACACTCACCAAAGTTAAAGTATACCATTTTCATTGTACCACTTGAGTAATTTGCTGGATTAAAAATCTAGACCTAAAACCAATCAGTGTTAGAAAAAAATATTTATTCTGATAGAAAAACTGAGGTATTCAGAGGTCTCAGTCATTGTTATAGATAATACAACCCATGACTGTCTCCTTAGCTTTGCTTTCAACAGAAGGCATAGTGTCCTAAATGGATATAATTTTCCCTGTAGAGTTGAAAGACACGTTTCCCTTTATAGGAAGTAAAAATATAAATACAGTATGGTTTAGTAGTGGATAAATCTCATGGGAAATAGGCTATAGGAAATCTGATATACAGAAAATAGGTTAAAAAAAGCAAGAGAATACACCTGGAATGGTAAGTTCAGTTTCTAAGAAATAGCAGTTTTGGGATTAGCTGCCCATGTTTGCAGGAAAGGGCATCAATCCAAGGCACATACTGAGTATTGCTCCATTGCTGTTGTAGTTGATAAGGAAAGATTTTATAGAGTGACTCTGAGACCAATGTTTATAAAACTGGAAGAATGCCTAATTGTGAGGATCAGAACCCTTTCAGTATAAAATTGTGCACTCTGGGACAGGGACAGGAGGCTAGCGGTGGGGGAAGCCATTGGTTGTACCTCAAAGTGAAAATTTATTTCTAATTAACTTTTTCTTCCCTTAGCATGAGATAATCATCCTAGAATGCTGTTACTAATCTATCAGTTATATCAGTCTTTCTATTTTAAATTTCCTTGAAAGAACTCTGATCAATGCAAATCCAACATTTCAGACGACTGGTGATGATGTTGCCCACCTCCAGACAGAGAGGTGATAGACTCCAGATACAGAGTAAGATATGTACTTTTGGAGGTAATGGGCTGATTTGTTTTTTTGACTATGAATATTTTTATAAGGGTTCTATTTTTTCTTTTTCTTTTATGTTGGGAGATGTTGGGAAAGGGAGAAAATATATGGTTACAAATTGAAAAATAAAATGGAAAGAATAAAAGGCTAAGAATTTGGGCCTCTTCTATGGCTGTCTCAGTGGATTGAAAAAAACAGAGGTATTAATTGTGGAATCTTAAATATCTTACACTAGTGATCACTGCCCAGGTCAGACACCTGGTATTCAAAAATCATGTCAAGAGCAGCTGTGTGGGCACTGGCATTGAGCTCCAGTTCAACCACACATCCAAGTGAACTGCACATGTGTTTCACCTCCTTCAAGAGTCTAACTATGAGAAGGAACACTGAGTATATTGACAGGAAAGAACTTGCCAAGAGGTTAAAAAATAAATAAAAGCTAGTCACATCCTCTCTCCTGTTTGTGTATCCCTTTCATTTCTCCCTAAGGCAGTGGAAAGACAAGTTGGCATAGCGTTAGAAGGGGTCACAGGAGTGATCAGAGTTGGTTAGATAATGAAAGGGGAACCATTACAGTGTCATTGCCTTATTGTCCATTTGGTTGTCAGTAAATAGAGTCAGTGGGAGAGAGAAAATAAAATTCTCCAAAATGTGCACTTGCTCCTCCTGATATTTTTAATGGGGGAAGAGAGTTTAGTCCATTCCTTCTTACTCAATTCCCAATTAGACATTTCATAGCATATTTAGCAATCTCTTGCACTGGGCTGAGGAATTACCTCTCCCTCTATGAGACAAAGACATTCCACCACTCTCTACATCAGTGGAATAGTTTCCATGATGGTATGATACAAAAACATTATTACTTGTCGAGATTACTTTTCTAAGTCCCTTCCCTAAAAGGGCACTTTCAGCATTTCACATTTCAGTAGTAGGAGGGAAGGTGGGTATGGTATTTTATGTCCTGTTATGTTATGCCCTGTTTCAAAATTTCTAAAAATGAGTTATAAGAGCATTTTCAATTAAAAAAAAACAACCTTGTGTTCTATGCTTACCCTTACTTTATTTAAATACAATAAGTTGCCATTACTTTTTCTAGATGATGACTATTTAATACCTTGGCAAATGAAACTATTTTCAAATTTACCCCTATAAATTGCATAAGGCATATGAAATAAGAAAATTGTTCTCTAACCCCCAGGATCAAAGGATTAAGATATCGGCATCTGAACAACTGGAAGTACTCTTTGGCATTAATAACAACGTGTTCTTTTGGCTGGTATGAATTGGTATTCATAGCAAGGACTAGGTAAACTGATCCAGCCACCCAACTGGCAGCATACTGTACAATGTGACCTTAAGCAATCAAGCATGAAGGGAGGAGGAATTCATGTCTCATCAAGTTCAAGCACACATTCTCCTTCCTTGACCTTGTTACTGACTATCTTCCTCAACCTCTCCTCCCCTACCCCTTTTGCTTCCAAATTCCTGTCAGCAGTGAACAGGGGTAAGCAGTCATTTTGAGTTCAGGGATATGAAGACACACTGTTATGTACCTTTGAAGCTTAGCTGAGTTTAACATTTCACCCAGTATCACATAGTGGTTTGTTAAATGCATTATTTTCTCATCCTTCTTAGCTCTGTAGATAATCTAAATTAAATTAGTTCAAAGTTATCAAAACAGTCTGCCAATTCTCCTCCCTTCCCCTCCCCTATTAGAGGAGTCTTAAACAAGTTTTTTTTTTAATTTAAAAATCAAACAAATGAATACCTATTAAGAACATGACCACTGAGTAATATTTCAGATTCCCCATTTGTCTGGGTGGTACATTGAGATATGACATTTATCCTAGACAGAAGTAAACATTTAAAATCCAAGCCAGTATGAGACCAAAACAGTCACGATAGTTTCTTCAGTATATAATGTTGAAGTAGTTTTAAGGAAGCACCTGACTTTCTGAAATGCTTTATGATTGTGAATTAAGTCCAGCTTCAGAGTATGTGACTAATAGAAAGGTTTCAATGTATCTCAACGTATATAGTCAGTCATATATATAACATTCACTATGAGAATTCCTCATGAAAACAGCCCTATTGTGTGTAAAAGAAATGTATGAACTGTTAAATGAGAGACTGAAGTTTCTTTTGGAGTTTTCACCTCCAGAAATAAAAAACTGGTTCAGAAAGCTTAGTTGTAGGTATTCCAAAAAGGGTATATATATAGTTGTAGGTATCCCCAAAAGGGTATATATCTAGCCTGAGATTTTTTTGCCTTGTCTTTCAGTATGATAGAAACTGTCCTAAGTCCTAAGTGTGCTAAAAACAACAGTAACAACCCCTTTCTGGCAATTAATTCAGTGCTGTCCTTAGATTGCCAAAGAACTGAGTAGATTGGAAATAGCATACTAAGTCAGACTCATGGCATGTCCTAATACTGTCTCTCTCTGTGATTACATTGTGCCTTCATACTTGGCATCAACTCCATTGGATTAGTAATATACTTCCAAATAGCTATGGTTTTAATTGAAATTTCCATCCAGCACAGCTTAACATTCTATCTTCCCTGATTTTCCCCAGCTTGAGTGCTCTATTCCCTTTAAATCACTTAGTGTTTAATTATCATCTTACACGCAACTCTCTAATAGAATCTAAGCTCCTTGAATGTAGAGACAAATGTTTTTTTTGATTTTTGTATCCTATTGCCTAACTCAATATCTTGCACCTAATAGGTATCCAATAAGTGTTTGTTAAATTGAGATAAACCTATTTATCTTTTTAATGCTCTTGTTAACCACCTCTTCATAACCCTTTTCATATCTTTATTGAATTCTGTGTTAGAAGCACATCTCTTTATTTGTTCTGAATAAATTGAAATCTGCATCAATGAAAGGGATTTCTAATCAATGAGATCCCAAATCCATTTGAGTATTTACATAATAAAGCAAAAACAAGATATTGCTACAACTACGAATGAATTGTAGAGGATTAGCACCTTAATGTCTTCAAAAGTACCTTTTATAAGAAAAATAACTCAATTATCAGTTTGCTGATATAAATGCAAATTAATCTCAAGAAAATTATGAAAAACATGGCATTGACCAAAATATAGATTTCAATTTTCAATCATGTTTACCAGGCATAAAACTAGAATATTATAAATAATTGATACTATTTTTCATTGCATACCTCTCTCTCCAATATATAAACACATATATATATATATGTACACACACATATATATATACATGCATGTGAGTACCTGCAAATATACACATAGGTATATGTGTATCACATTCAACAGTGTGATAGTAAATATTTACAAATCGGCTCTCAAAAATAAAAAAAATACATAATAAAATTTTAAATTTAATCTGCATTTTTAATATTTTCTTATTACTTTTTTCAAACCTACACAATCAACAAAATAATAAATTAATTTGATTTCTAGTGTTTGCCAATTTCTGAGGTGTAACTACACAGCTATTATAGGTGTACTTGGTGTGTAGGTGGCTTAGTGGATAGAGAACCCAGGCCTGGAGTCCAAAAGATTTCATCTTTCTGAGTTCAAATATGACTTCAAACACTTACTAGCTATGGGACCCTGGACAAGTCAATTAACCCTGTCTGCCTCAGCTTCTTCATCTGGAAAATGAACAGAAGGAGGAAATAGCAAACCACTTCAGTGTCTTTGCCAAGAAAACCACAAATGGGATCAGAAAGGGTTGGACAGGATTGAAAAACAATAATTTCTCAACCTGAGAATATAGCAACCAGTTCTTGTGAGACAGTTCTGTTGTGTGTGTGTATGTGTGTGTGTGTCTGTCTGTCTGTCTCTGTGATATTTAGTAAGGCATGGGGTGGGGAGGGCAAAGTCTAGGACATACCTGGGAGTTTGAGGATGAAGGAAAAGAGAAAAGCAAAATGGTGTGGTAGAATGATTTGAATCTCAACTATGCTGCTTTTCCTACCTTTATGACCTTAAGGAAGTTGCTCCACCTTTCTGGTCTCAGAGACCAACATACTGATCTGCTTGCCACAAGTCTGGCTTATTCAGTACATCCTCTACTCAGCCATCAAAATGATTTTCCTGAAGCATAAGTCAAATCATGTCACTCCCAAATTCAATAAACTCCAGCGTTTCTCGATAGCTTCCAGGATCAAATGCAACCCTCTGACATTCAAAGCCTTTCTTTACATAGCTCTCCTAGACATGAAGATAATTGTGATACTTGTACTCAATTTAATCAGTATTTACTCAGTTCATTGTGATTGATTTAATGGCTATCAGTGATTATATTAGTGAATTAAACAGAATAGGATTGTTAAGAGTTAGTTATGTTAGTCAATGCTGTTAGAAGAGTTATGATTAATCAATTCACCTTGCATTGATGATTAGTTTAATTGTATAGGATTTGTCAGATAGTCATATTAAGTTAGATAATTTTAAGGATTTATTAATACTACGCCTTCTTCTAAGTATACTCTGCTTGAAATAAGATTCACAAGGCTCAGCAATGTCTCTTCACTCCTATGGATCTCGACCACTTTGTTTTAACATGTGACCTTTGCTGTAAAATCACAACTTCCTGGGACCCCAGGATACTGTTGGACATATACTAGTGTTTGACTGGGGAAGGCCTAATATCTTGCTGACAGTCTTAGGACTTGGCAGGCCCTGAGATGTTGTAGACAGGGTCTTGTAACCTTTAGAAAGCTCCTGCTAAGATGTTCTGCAGTTGATGCCCTGCAGTTAGTGACCTGTAGATGATGACTTATGAAAGGCCTGCTGACAAAGTGGTTGTGATTGATGGATATCACCCGTGGCCTATTCTAGGAGTACTTCCGATTGTGAACATTAGCCAGTCATAGGAGTTTCCATGCTTCTGAATGAAATTCCCATGTACTAGGGTACTTCCCAGGGACTCCCCGAGGCCTATAAAATTCTTCAACTCCTGTGTATCAGGGTCTTTGACTGAGAAAAGGTCTTGGTCCCAGTTGGTTAGTGACTACCACTTTCCCTAATAAATTGAGTGATCATTCTCACAGGTCTGTCTCAGTAACTGTTACAAATTGGAATCTTGAGGCCACATGCACTCACTACTTTTCCAGTCTTCTAACGCTTTATATTGCCTCTGACACTCTTTTATCTAGTGACAAATTTCTCTTTCCGGTTTCTCAAGAAGACACTTTACCTTTCAGCAATGGGCATTTTCACTGGCTGTCTCCAATGCCTAAAATGCTCTCCCTCCTCACATTTCCTTGGTTTCCCTGAAGTTTCAGTTAAAATTCTACCTTCTACAGGAAGCCTTTCCCAATCTATTGTAATTCTAGTGCCTTCTCTGTGTTGATTACTTCCTGTTTATCCTGTATATAACTTGTTTTTTCATACCTACTTGTGTACTCTGAGACTGCAGTGGAGACCCCTTATCTCCCTGTCCCTAAAAGCTTCTATGATACCGTTATAACTTACTCAAATTATGCCAATATATTAACATATTTTTGCTCTTGATATATGTCTCCAAATATTCTGTCCTGATATATATTTCTTCTTTCAGTCATTTTCTATTAAGTTTAATTTTTCTAAAAAACAATATATTGTGATCCTCTTGGAACATTGTCATTTATTACTAAGTAACATCTAATCCTAGGATAGACTTAAATTTTGTTAAAGTTGAATTCTACTTAAAGTATGTAATGTGAGTTTGTTAGTGAAGAAGCATGCCCATAAAGACCAATGTAAAATGTTTCTCCTAAAGTGTCAGTCAGGAAAAAAGTAGGATAATTGCATCATTTTCACTGCAATTTGAAAAGACACACGACAATTAGAATGATGCAATATACTTTAAAACTCATGAAGCCTCTTAATGAGATCTTCGTTTAAGCAAAATTCACAAAAAAGGCAATGAAGCAAAAAAAGGCATCCAAAATAGTTTGTGCACCATGGACATTGGACAGAAGCTCACTGTACTGTTGCCAGGGGTCAGGAGAATGAAGGGAATTTAACAGACTCTTTTGTTATAGCTTGGCTATATTTATATCCATAAATGGGATAGAATAATAGTAATGGATATACTAAGTTTACAATTATTGTAGAGTAGAATGGAATTTGTACAAACTCCTCGTTCGTATGTGAAATGGCGAATGGAAGCAAATGCACATTTATGAATGCCTATCTGATTCCATACACAGTGCTAAATGCTTTACAGGCATTATTTTATTTGATCCTTATAATAATACTGTCAGATAGATGCTATTATCATCTCCATTTTACAAATAAGGAAACTGAGGCAGCCAGAAGTTAAATGATTTGCACAGGGTCATGCTCCTCGCAAGTGTCTGAAATAGAATTTGATTCCAGGCCCAAAGCTCTAGACATCATGCCACTGAGCTGCCTCTAAAAAATATGAACTCTTCTATTTGATATTTAAAGTTCTCTTCAACCCAACTTCAACATCACTCTTCAGGATTATTACACGCTGCTCCCCTTCAAATATTCTATGTTTTGGCCATTTATCCTTTCATTATTTCTCCCACATGACATTCCATCTCCCCATCTTCATGCTTTCATCCCTCCTATCCTGCTCCCCATCTTCATGTCTTTACAAAAGCTTCCCTCCTTAACCTGAAATGCACTTGGCTCACAAGAGCCTCTCAGAACCCTTAGTGTCTCTCAAAGCCCAGTTCAAATGCCACAGCCCACACAAGGCCTTTCCTGATATTTTGAGCTGCTAGTTCCTCCCTCATCAAAATTCATTTGTGTTAATTTCATATCTGTTTTGTAAATACTTTTATGTGAACATGTTGCTTCCACCAATAGAATGCAAGATCCTTGAGTGCAGGGACTTTTTTGTGTTTTCTTTTGTATCTGCAGAATCCAAACTTTATAGGAGCTTGGTAAGAGCTTGTTGATTGATTAATTAAAAAAGCATAGAGGGATTGAGATCAATGTGGATATGAGTACAACCAAATCAGGGCTTCTTAAAATATTGAAGTTACATTTTTTTTGTGTGTGTACAAACCACATAAAAGCCTAATGTTAGTTACAGTTAGTTAGGCTTTTATTTAGATAGAGTACTTTAAATACATGACATGTCACTTAAAATTATATTGTACAACTGAAATAAATCATTTTGCTGTTATGAGGTAAAGGACCTTATATCAAATCAATTCCTTCTGCCTCCTCTAGAACCTTGGACCCACATTTATCTCTTTCCTTTCTAATGACTCATTCCTCTCTACCTTAGAAAAGGACAAATTGCCACACCAGACGGAACTATAAAATATGATAGCATTCTTTTTTACTTTACCCCGTCAGTCACCATGCTACACACCTCCATGGTTGGATTATCAAATTTCTAGAATAGTACTTTACACTTGCTTCTTCCTTATAACACAACCACTTTTTAACTACCTCAAATCTGATTTGAAAGAAAAAAAATTGAAAAATTATCCTAAGAATTTGACTCAGTAGGGTCAAAGAAAATACAATAACAAAGAAAAGATATCTGATTCTGGAGACTAGAGTAATATATATCTATATATGTGATATTTGTCTTCCAGCTTATCTGAAGCAATTAATTATTCCTTAAAATAAAATAGTTCAATATGAAAACAATACCAAAAAGTAAAAAGATCTAGAGACTCAAAGGAATCCTTGCCTACAGTAGGATGTTGGAATGTAGAAGACCATGACATAGAAAAGAAAGGGAAAAAAGAACCACTGAAAACATGGAGCTAAACAATATATAGAAAGAACTCTGAGGAGCAAACAGTTTCATTTCTTCCAAGGAATGGGAATGGGATCTAACTAACCATGGCATCAGGAGAAATATCCCTTAGCAAGGGGTAGAGGAAGAAGACACATATTTGAAGAGATTAGTAATGGTGGCCAATTTATTAAGAACAATATACAAATCTATTATTCTCATGGAATATATCTATAATGGAGAACTTCCCAAGACTTACCAAATATGACATTCAGGATCCATTTTGGGCAATTCCAGTAGATAGAAATGAAATTGCTAGAAGAACCTAGAAAGTATGTCCACAAGTTACATCACTTGGGAAAGAAACTAAGAACCTCAGGTTTTTAGTTTAGTTTTTTCATCAGGTACAAGTGATTAGAGGGAAAAGATTCAGAAGATAAGGGTAGATTTGAGAAATGTACAGCTAGTTAAGAAGAGAATGTCTGAGAACAGGAATTTAGATCTCTGAATCAAGGCTTAAAATGAAGGAATGATGTTCTTTTGACCAAAAATGGAGTATACATCTATGAAAATACATCTATCTATCTATCTATCTATCTATCCATCTTCTATCTATCTATAATCTCTTTATATCTTGTAGATAAAAATATGATTAAGAGGAATTTAAACTAGAAAGGCATAGGAAATGAGAGAAATACTGATATATAATCTTGGAGGGCAGCACTAAAAAGAACAAAATATGGGAGAGAGAATGTTTCTTGAGTGTAGGGATTGTTTCATTTTTGTTTTTTACATCCTCAGAATTTAACATGTTCCTTAGAAAACTAGTAGGTACTTAATATGTAGTTTGTAATTGATACTTATTGAAAAATAATAAGAGTAGATAAACTAGTTGTTCATAGGAAACAAAATGTGAGGAGAGAGAAATAAGACCAATGGCCTTACATGATGATTCACAAGTACACAAAATAAACTAAAGATCCTAATGGAAAGAAGTAAATGGTTTTTCATAGATATCACCAAACTTTGATGGAATATAGAAGAAAATATTTGGAAGCACTGTTTTTTTTTAATTATGTGTTTTTGAGGAAATAAAAAAAACAAAGAAAGCAATGTGGAAGGTAATGGCTAAACATCAATCAGAAATGATGGCATCATTAGAAATATACTAAGAAATGTTATCACAGAAGGCAGAAATAGATGATGGATTGGGAAAATAGACTATAAGCCTATAGTAAAATCATGACATAGTAGTGACAGTGAACTTCAATTATCTGGATTTATGGTGGAAATCTCTCAACTCTGAAACCAAAGCTTCTGGTAAATTCTTGGGTTTTCTTACTGATTATTTTATCTTTTAAACAATGGATTAAACAATGAGAAGAAATGGCAGTCTGGTGATGATTCTAACCATTAAAATGACTTTGTTTCTAAATAAAAAAAGAGGAAAATCTTTGGAAGAATGGAAGTGACCATATAATTTAAATTCATTATAGAGGAGAGAGAGAATAATGAGTTACCTTTGGAGGTAGTGATCCTCCCTAACTAGAAATCTTTTAGTGTAAGCCATGAAATTTCTTATTGAGAACATCATAGAGAAGATAACTGCTCAGTATGGTTTTAGGTAGATGGTCACTGAAGTCCTTTCTGACTGTGATTCTAAAGAGATGTAAGTCATGGAAATTATTTATGTAGAATTGTGAAGCACCATTTTGATTCATATACTTGAATTATATATCCTTCCATTAACATCACCTAGTAAGTTTTCAATTCTCTCATAGTGAATTCAAATGAATTTTATTCAAATTATATATTTTATCTCATCCTAAAATTACAAGTACAAACTTAATATATTAGAAGTACATTCACCTTTAAAAAGAATTTGGAGCATAATATTACTAGTTTGAAGCAAACTGGCCAGATGAAAGGCAACATTTTTCATGTTTGAGCTTTATTCCTGAGTCTCCTGAATTGCCTTGTTTTGATTCTTGATGCACATGAGTTTCACATGTGAGGTGGAAATCTTGTGGAGAATTTAAATGACATGAATAGAATAACATAGGATGAAAAGTGTACCTTTGGATGAAATGCCAACATTGATGAATTATAGAATTAATGTAGTATTTAATTGCGTTACATTACAAAGTTTGTGAGAAGGGATTCATAGTCAATGGATTCATGGTATTTTGCTCATTATTTAAAAAAGATAAAATATTCCTAGGCATAGTGGATAAAGATGCCTTTCAAGCAATTTTGAAATTGCTTCAGTGTAACTTTTGTTGAAATGTTGCACATCTTTTTTTCATGCTCAATACAAATGCAAACTGATACTTTTAATACAAATGGACCTGTCCTCTTCCAACAGCCCTGACATCTAAATCATTTCAAAGTTTCGATGCCTCAGATCAATTTATATAGACTTCAGACCACAGTGGTCAAATGTTGGGTCAATCCCTCTTCCTCTAAACTCCCTTGAAATTCCTGGTGTCTATGTGGAAGAAAAATGGGGAAGAAAGAATGATGACATGGTTCTGCCTCATTTGGAGCACCAGATCATATTATCTGTAATCACCCTACTATATATGCATATACAAATATATGTTAAATAACCTCATCTATATCAGTAAGTGTACTATCAATGAAATAACCCTGTTGCTAAACATATATTTCTGTGCATATATATGTATGTATGTATGTATGTATATTTACTGATGCACACATCTACATATCTACTTTGTAGTAGGTATACATCTACTAGCCTATGTGTCTCTCATTTGGCTACCATGTTCTGTGGATTGTACAAAATTATAAAGCATCCAAAGTTTAAAAAACAATTTTAGGTTGCCAAGAATATCTAAGTATGGTTATGGTCTAAAAAAATTGCTATTGTCATTTTTATTTTCCACTTCTATTCCCAGAAGTAAATTCAAGCCAAATGCCAAAGCAGTTAATAATGTGAACAGCTTCTATAGAAGTTCCCTATAATTACTATCGTTTTTTTAAAAGAGAGTAAATAGCTTGCAACACATCATTAGGTGTTCTATATAATTACAAAGACCAAAGCTCAGAACAGGTGTTTTATTATAGCAGACTTATATATTCTTCATTCTGACAAAGTTATTTCAAGGTAGTTTTTTTAAAGTTGAAGTTTAACACAACTTGCAAATGCCTATTTACATATAAATCTTGCATAAATACATTTAAATAAACATATGATTCTTGGGGAAAAATAGAAGCTAATCAAATATTTTCTAGATCAATTCTGAATTTTGGTCTCAACTCATAACAAAATGTGGTACAATGTAGATTTTCTTTAAACTAGCAAACTAAAATTAGCAGGTATCTTCCCTGTCTTTATCACTGTGGTGAGTAGTATGTTAGATACTAAGAATGTTGTGCTAAAAGTATAGTGTGTAGTGGCCTCCAGGTGCTTATAATTAGAGAAAAAACTGACATAAATCAACTAATTTAAAATAATACAAGACTATACATATATGCGTATTGCTATAGTGTGTAAGATTCAAATGAAATTTTGGAGTGAGGTTGTTTAACTATCATCTGGAAATTAACTGTCATCTTTGAGAATCAAGAAACTGAATGGACTAGGTATATTTCTTTCCTTTGAGTTTGAGTTAACTGTCAATGAAAAAGAGTTTAAATAGATATTTCCTTAAAGAACAGGCTTTATCTCATCCTGTGGAAAAGTATATGGTAGAGAAGATATCCTAAGGAGATGAGTGACTTTGACTGCCATCTGGAAAGAATTGAACTGTTAGATTAAGGAATCAGCAATAGTATTTAAGGACTATAGGTAATATAGAGCTGTACTCTTCCTCACAGCTGAAACATTATTGAAGTAAACAAATTGTTATGCTACTATTGTTACACTATTAAATATTAAGAACTAATATCCCTAATGACATTAGTAAACATTAGTTTACCTATGTAAACATTGGTTTACTTAAGCCTATGAGACCAGGTGGTATGAGGCAGAGAGATGAAGGAAAGCATATGGGAAAAGAACTTTTTTCTAAATAATTTATAAACTGTGAATAAGATTCATATCTAATTAGATAAAGAGAGAATATTCATTTTTTCTAATTTATGAGGAAATAGCAGAACATATCCTTTGATTTTATTACAACTTGTATAGGGAATTAATAGTAAAATGGAGTAGTAGAAATTACTTATAATGGAAAAGTCATCACCAACACTGTTGTACAGAATATGTCATTCAAAGGCAAGCAAACTAAATCTGGGCTACAGTATTATAGGAATGCTTTGTGGAGGAGTTGGGACTTGAGTTCAATCTTTAAAGAAGGATAAGAGTTCAGCAGGTGGAAAGAGAAAGAGAGAGAGAGAGAGAGAGAGAGACAGAGAGAGAGAGAGAGAGAGAGAGAGAGAAGGAGAGAGAGAGAGAGAGACGGAGAGAAAGGGAGAGAGAGACAGAGAGAGATTGTTTTAGGCAAAAAGAATAGCATGAACAAAGAAGGAGACACAGAATTGGTGTTGGGAAACAACAAGGAAATTAGTCACTGGGATGTAGCTTTTGTGTTATGGAAGAGTATGAAATAAAGTTAGTTGAGTGGAGGAGCAAGGTTGATAAGGATTTTGTAATTGAAGAAAAGGAGTTGCTTCTTGATTTTTGTAGGAAAAGGGGAACCATTAAAGGTTTGGTACTACCCTGTGGAAATTACCTTATTTTTTATTTCCATATTACAATCAAGTGTTTATATCTCTTTCTTCTTGTTTTTTGGTTTTATTTAACCACTTTCAGCTCATGATCTTTGAAAATACCTACTACCATTATTCCCCACCAAAAAGAAAAAAGAAGCAGGTTTAACATCATCTTCAAAAAATTAAAATGAAAGAGGCTATTTAGCATTTCAGAACAAAATAGATATCAAGCCAATTCATGTGATTTAAATTTCAATCTTATTTTGAAGCAACCAGTATATTATGGGTCCTTGGAATATTCCCAGGTTGCCAAACATGAAGGCATTTTGTTTTTCTATCATCCCCTACCAAGTAGATAGGAGTAGCCTTCTTTGGTTGGAAAAAAAGCTGTTAACAGGCTAGGTCTTTTAAAACTTCCAGATTGAGACAACGTCATTGTTTGTTTCCTGCTGCATCCAGGCAGTAAAGATCACTCATAGTTCACCCACAGAATGAATGCCATTAACTGAATTAGGAAAGGCGAATACCTTCTCCCTCCTCTCTCTTTTGAGACCCTGTGGCTTGAAGCTAAGAACCGGAAATTAAAAGATCTTCAATGGCTAAACAAACTGTGGTATATGATTCTGGTGCAATACTTTTGTGCTACAAGAAATGACAAGCAGGATGATTTCAGGAAAACCTGGAAAGATTCGCATGAACTGATACAAGGTTAAATGAGCAGAACCAGAACACCATGCACAGTGACCTTAATATTGTATGATGTGAATGATTTAGCTAATCTTAGCAGTTAAGTGAAACAACACAATTCCAAAGGACTCATAACGAAAAGTTATCTGCTTCCAGAGAACAAATTGATGTTGTCTGAATCAAAGCATACTATTTTTCACTTTCATTCATATATCATAACTTGATCAGCTATTTCCTGATTGATGGGCATCCCCTCAGGTTCTAGTTCCTTGCCACCACAAAAAGAGTTGTTATACATATTTTTGTACATATGGGTCCTTTCTCTTTTCTCTTTTTGGCATAGAGACCTAGAAGGGGTATTTTTGGGTCAAAGTTTATGCATAATATAACAGCCTTTCCCCCCACAAATTCCAATTTCCAAAATTGCTCTCCACAATGGATTAGTTCACAACTCCACTAACAATTCTTTAGTGTACCTATTTTCCCATATCCTTTCCAAAAATTGTCATTTTCCTTTTCTGTTATTTTAAGTCAATTCTGTGGCTATGATGTGGTACCACAAAGTATTTAAAATGTGCATTCCTTTAATTATTAATGATTTAGAACAATTTTATATGACTATCAATAGCTTTGATTTCTCCTTCTGAAAACTATCTGTTCATATCCCTTAACCTCTTATCAATTGTGAAAGGGTACTTATTTGTATAAGTTTGTCTCAGTTCCTTATAATATTTGAGAAATGAGGACTTATTAGAGAAACTTGATGCAAAGATTTTTTTTCCTGTTTCCTGCTTTTCTTATATTTTTCTTTTTCTTTGGGCAAAACCTAATTTTACATAAACTTAACCATTTCACCTCTTAGGAAATTCTCCATCTTTTATTTGATTACAAGCTCTTAGCCTATCCATAGATCTGACAAGTAATTTCTTCTATGTTCCACTAATTTACTTATGATATCACCCTAATGCCTAAATCCTGCATTATTTGAGCTTATCTTGGCATATTTTGTGAGATGTTTATCTGTTCCAAGTTTCTGTCAGTCTACTTTCCAGTATTCTCTAAAGTTTTAGTCAAATAGTAGACTACTTAGACTATACCCTTCATTATGCTTTTCGTTATTCTCCAAATACCTTTAAGATGATTCTGAACCTATAAACAACAATATAGAAAACTTTGTAGTTAAAATTCATAGGTAATGAATGAAAAGGAGATTTTTATTAGTTCTAGCTGCCCACAATTGATACAACAATATGGATACATCATTCTGCATGTCTACTGCTGTAAGGAAGGAGAGAGAGAGATTATCCCCACCTAGATTGCTCTCCAGTTTTATGATGCTTTATGTGCTTTATGACCTGATTAATTTTATATATGGAAAAAAAGAAACTCATGACTTCCTGAAACTCTCAATAATTATAACCTATGTTGATATAGCAACTTTAGACTTATAAAGTCATTTCCTTACAACAATCCTATGAGGCAGGAAGTGCATTTAGGAATCTCATCTGAGGATGAGGAGGAAACTAAGACTCAAAGAATTGACTTGCTAACTTCACATAATGACCCAGGACTTCTGGCTCAAAGCACTGGGTTTTTTCCAGTACTCTATTCTGTCTTTTCATATTTAATAGAAGAAATTATGACTTAAAAGAAAGCTAATACAAATATTCAGAAAAATTATTTTCTCCTTAAAATAATTTGGTCAGGGATTTATTTTTGTGCTAAATAATTAAGTATTACCTGTATATGACACAGAATATCAGCAGCTAGGAATGATTTTCAGATGTATAGGAGGATCTTTGTTGATGGAAACATAATTCATTGATTAATAAGAAAGAGTCATCCAAGGAGATAGTTTCTCTTTCATTCCATCTGTCCTAAGAATCACAGATATTTTTGCAGTTTGATCAGACTTCTAAAAAAAGATCTGCTTGCATTCAGTATGAATCAGGGAACTTTAGTGCTAGACTGATTTCAATGACACGACTACAGTTTACTTGGATAGTTACATAATCAAGAATCATGAAGATGGCTCAGAGCTATGTGAAAAAATAATCTTACTAGATGGTACAGATCCTGTCCTTGCTAAGTTGCCAGAGGACTGTTCATCTATAGGCTGAAAAATAATTTGTTAATGCATTTGTCCTGTCAGTAACTTTATAGGCAAAACAATATTCCCCAAGCAACTGCCCTACAAAATGAAAAGAATGCTTTTTGTAACCAGAGAGGTACTGCAACTCAGTTTTATTTGATGGCACTTGGGGGAGAAAGTTTATTAGAGACCATAAAAAATTGACCCTTACATTTCATGACATATATCCATAAATATGTAATGCTTACTTTCAATTTTTTGTTGGTGGGTTTCTTGTCATAACAGAATTAGAGGCTGGAATGCTGAGGTGAAGAGGACTTCAGAGGGAAAAAGGACTAATAATGAGGTAAAAACTGAGTTTACATGTAAAATTATTTATCCATCCCTCCTTTGAGCCTCTTTCACTTTCTTCCTTTCATGGTAGCTCTTATGTGAGAAGGATTGCTATGTGCTGCTGAGTGGGAGAGGGGCAGGCTGGGATATCTCCCACATTGGTACCATTTGCCATAGAATGTATGGAACCAGTAGTTTTTAATCTCTTTTTTGTTTGATATTAGACCAATAAATATTTTGGGGATGGGTGACAAGGCAACTGGGAAGGATAGGAGATCCTTCAGAATAGCTGCTACCAATATTTGGAGCCAAGCTGAACTTGGTGAGGAGCCACTAAAGCAGTCAAGAAACCTGGCCAAGAAAAAGTCATTTTGGGTGTAGGGATGAGGTCAGTCAGTGCCCCTGGCTCTGGCCTGATTTGTAGGCATATGGTTATCAGCCTCACTTTCCCCTCACATTGGGGCAGAGCTGCCACTGCCACCTTTTCCAGTTCTTCTGGCAGAGTTAGGGAAGTATGGAGAGGAGTCTGTTGTGGGCACCATCCTTGTCCTTGTCCTCGTCATCCTACTTCTTGGGTCATGGTGGCCAGGACACCAAACCACAGAAAATTCCAGGAAGAAAATAGCCAAGTTTTTGGACAAATTTGTCAGCATAAGAATTCTAGGAAATAAAAGAGACCTCCATTAGCCTAAAGCACACATTTTCTTCAAGCACTAATTGGCTTTCAGCATCCTCAGAAGTGATGGAAAATAATTCTAGATCACTGTCTGAGAAAGAACTGGCAATTTTTGGGAAAAAAGATGAAAGATTTGAATTCAAATGAAGATATAAAGGCACCATGGTCTTGTGGAAAAGAACTTCAGAATCAAAAAAGAAATGGTCATGCAGTACATGAATACTGCTTCTAAGGTGGGATGTTTCAAGAGCATCTGGCAAATATTGCCCCAGGAATTCAGTTGGGTGGAAAACTTTGCACATGAAGGTCTTGGATTACTGCTGGATATTTTGGAAAAAATGATTAATATCAAAATCCAAGAAAATAATATAAGGAAGAATCAGCACAAAGTTGTACAAGTTTGAAAGTGTTGATGCAAGATTGATGCAGGAAGCATGGTTTGGAAAGAATCATGGGAGAAATGTCTGTCATTGAGGCTAAAGGGACAAGCAAGCCAACATGATGGCAGATGTTGTTAAAGTACTTTTTGCAATATGTATTGATGAAGAGGAAAATGTCCTTGAAGAAGTTTTAAAAGCTTTAACTATAACTGGAGAAGAAAAAAAATTTGAAAGGTTTTCCTCAGTTGTAGAAGGTCTTCAGGAAAATTCTGTTCAACTGCAAGTAGCTTGTATGAAAGTCATCATTGCCTGTGTTAGCATCTCCTGATGACTTAGGCTTCAGACTTCACATCAGAAATGAGTTGTGGTTGTGGATTGAAACAAATTCTGTTTACCTTAAAGTACTGCTTACTGCTTAACAGTCTAGATATCAAATTAAAATGTTTGATGAGAAAAGAAGATTTTATTGAATTCTCTCATTATTTAGAGGATATTAGAGCTGAACCTGATGAAGTGAATGACAACATGTTATGGAAAACAGTGAAGGAAACAAGAGCACAAGATAATTTCTTTCTATACTTCAACATCTTTTGCTCATCAGAAATGATTATTTCATATGACCACAATATTTCAAATTAATTTAAGATTGTATATCTCAGCGAGTATTATAAACAGATGGAACAATTCTAATTTTACATCCAAAAATTAGACATATATCTAAGACAATTTGTAGATGCTTGTGTTGAGCAAGCAAAAGTAGAAGCTGAAGAAAAAGTATCAGAATTTTCCAGGAAATTTTCCAAAAAGAATTTAGAGTTCACTAAAAAACTCAGTCCCAATTACAGAAAAAAAGAAGAGATCACTGAACTCCAAGCAGAATTACAGGCTTTCAAATCCCAGTTTAGTGCTTTACCACCTGGTTCAAAAAATTCTTTACCACAGTCAATTATCACCAATTACCTCCACCATCATCCCTGCTACTCTGTGGTGTGTCTCCACCATGGCCACCATCACCACCTCCACCCACACTTCCAGGAAAGTCAATGGCATTTGGTTTTACTCTTTCTGTACTACTTCCTCCAGGATTTCTTGAAGTATGCCATTCCTCCATTAACACTGCCATTTAGATTGAAACCAAAAAAAGAATTCAAACCTGAAATCACTATGATAGGACTGAACTGGTTAAAGATCAGACTTCATGAACTGACTGAAAAATATTTCTGGTTAAAAGCAAATGAGAAGAAGTACCAGAACACATACTCTCTCTGTAAACTTGAAAATATGTTTTGCGGTTAGAGAAAGGAGAAAAAGGAAGAGAAGGATTGTGCAAAGAACAATAAAGAAACAAATTAAAGAAGTAAAAGTTCTGGATTTCAAAATTGCCTAGAACCTTTCAATCTTTCTAGGTTCTGTTCTTGTGCCAATTTAAGAAATAAAAATAATGATATTGGAATTAGATCGAACACAATTGGGAGAGTCCATGATTCTGCACTTAATAAAGCACCTGCCAGATCAGGAGCAGCTGGATTCACTAAATTCAAGAATCAATATAATAACCTATGTGAGCCAGAACAATTTGCAGTTGTAATGAGCACAGCGAGAAGACTATGGCCATGTCTAAGTGCCATTCTCTTTAAATTTCAGTTTGAAGAGCAGGTGAACAGCCTCACACCTGACATCCTGGCTGTCAGCGCAGTCTGTGACAAGATAACAAAAGTTTCAGCAAGTTTTTGGAACTTATATTGCTTATGGGAATGTAGGTTCCTGGAATGTCCAGACCTTTGGGTTCAACCTTAAATCTCTCTGCAAGACACAAAGTCAGCAGAACAGAAAACAACATTGCTCCATTTTCTAGCTGAAGGATGTGAGGAGAAATAACCAGATATCCTGAGTTTTGTTAATGATTTGGAGCATCTGGACAAAGCTAGAAAAGTCTCTGCAGAAAACCTTGGAGAACTTGAAATGGATAGAAGGCAATTTCTGCAGTTTAGGAAGGATTCAGCTTCTTCTCCTTCCTCTGAGGACAGCCATGACAAGTTTCTAACAAAGAAGTCCAGTTTTGTGATCTCTGCAAAAGAAAAATTCCAAAAAATTTCAAAAGTGAATGAAAACATGGAAAAATATACAAAGCTTAATGGGCTATTGACATGAAGAAGGTGTCTGTGGAAGAATTATTTTTTTTACTGAATTAAATTACTTCAGAACTATATTCATGCAAGTAATGAAGAACACCAAAGGAAGAGAAGCTGCGAGAAAAAACAAGTGTGCCAGAATAATCAAGGAAACAGCAGAAAGAGAAAAAGCATCATCAACAAAAAAAGAAACGCTTGATAAAAATGAAAACTGAGGGTAATGATACAAGAGTGACGGGTAGTATGCTGGAAGCCTTGCAGTCAAGTGATGCCTTCTGAGACTGAAGAAAAAGGGACACCAATGCCTAAAGATATCTGACAGCATCTCAGTCCAGCCTCACAGAGCCCTGTTCTGAAAGCGTGTAACCATGAGAGCCGGAAGAAGCAGTTGGTGAAAGGGTTGCATTCCCACCACACACTCAATTTTAACTGAGTCAGAACTCCTATTGCTAAGGAACTTAATTATAAAACTCATTCAATCCACATTGGGAAGGAGATCTGTAACATAGAAGGCATCAAAGAAAAGAAAATGGAGTTCCTTGGCTCTATTTCTAAAATCGAATCACTTCCCGAAGGGGAGGCAATGCTGGCAAGACTTTAAACTTTATGAATTCAGTTGAAAAAATGATTAAGCAGCTAATGCCATAATATACTTGGCTGTAACACTTTTTAAAATGCCTTACTTTTGTACAACTGGCTTTATATAGTTATGCACTTCAAAGTATATCATAATTCTATCTAAAATTCATATCTGTAATGCTTTTGCTATATGTTTGAGAACTTGTGCAAAGCTATAATGGGCTTAATGCCTTTTTGAAGACAATCTGTTCTACTATAGTTAGAAAGAGAGTTTGAATTATATATAAAACTCTAGTGAACAGGTGGGTGACTACTCTATTCAACAATGTTTATTTTTAAAGAAAATACATGATATGCCTGTAGGTCTAAAATAATTTGGTTTGCTCTCTATATGCATTCAGTGAGATACAATTTCAGAACTGAACTCTTAATGTATACATGCACATATATTTATATATATATATATATATATATATATATGTTCTGTAGCTGTGATCTGCATTATATCATTGTAACATCAGAAATATGAAACAGACATGTGAAGTCTTTTTTTTTTAGCTTTCAATCATGATAGTACAAAATTAACATTTTCTAGTTTCCCAACTATGCATTTTTTTGGTATCATGAGCTAACAATATTGCGGGTTTTATAAACTATATGACCATCAATAACTTTTATAGACAGATTTTAATAAATAGGTTTTTTTATAGACAGATTTTAATAAATAGGTTTCTTTTAAAAATTTTTTTTATAAAAATAGGGGCATTGCTATTCTGTTAATTTCTCTTCAAAGAATATAAACTTCTTGCACTAAAGAAGAAAAAAAAGCCAGTTTGAAATCTTGCCAAAAATTGAGTCTGGTAGAATTTGAAATTGGATAAAAGGGCTCCTGGACTCAGTAGGAGCAAGATGCCATAAGCCTGAACACATTCTCTATCCATGGGTCTCACTAGTATGGTTACTTTAAGACTGAACATACTCTCTCCAGGATATGTACAAGAGGGAGTATATGCCACGTAGTTGGGGAATGTTTTTGTTAACTTCTGTCTATACTTTGTCTTTTTGGTAAATATCCTTTGGTAAAAGTTAATTGATATCAATTAATTAACTTATATGAGTGGGAGGGATACACTGGATGGTGGTTCATGAGTGATATAGCTAGATGCAGAAACTACCCTATGATAAAAGCCTGAAAGGAAGAGCAGTTAGCTCTCACCTAGGGAACAAAATTATATAGTGTAAGTTGCGTTTGGAAGAGTAAGCTCAGAGTGAATTCCTTTAGGTTAGCTCTGATGTTAATAGGGCACTCTTGAAATGTTTTAAGGTCTTTCTCAGTGTTGTTGCATGTGCTTAAAAATATTACTCATGTTTAGCAATCTCTTCTTTTAAAAATTTGAATTCCAAATTTTCCCCCTTCCTTCAATCCTTCCTCTACTCACATAAAAGGCAAGCAAAATGGTATCAATTATACATGTGAAATCAAGCAAAACTTATTTCCATATGACCCATGTTGCAATAAAAGCAAAAAAGAAATGGGAAAGTTATACTTAAATTCACACTCATAGTCCATTTCTTTTCACTCTGAAGGTAGATAAATTTTTTTTCATCATGAGTCCTTTAGAATTGTCTTGAATTACTGATTTTATCAGAGTAGACAAATCTTTCACATTTGAGTTTCATTACACTATTGCTGTTACTGTGCACAGTGACTCCTTGGTACTTTTCAGCTTCACTTTGCATCATTTGCATCTGTTGATATAAGTCTTGCCATGTTTTTTTATTTTCTTCTTTTGTACTTAGTAGTATTTTATTTTTTCAATTACATGTAAAGATAGTTTTCAACATTAATTTTTATAAGATTTTGAGTTCAAATTTTTCTTCCTTTCTCTCTTCTCTCCCTACTCCCCAAGAGAGCAAGCAGTCTGACATAGATTACACATGTACATTAGTCATGTTATGAAAGAAGAATCAGAAAAAAGGGAAAAAACACAAGAAAGAAAAAAAACCCAAAAGGAGAAGGAGTATGCTTCAATTTGCATTCAGACTCCACAGTTCTTTCTCTAGATGCAGATAGCATTTTCCATCATGGGTCTTTTGGAATTGTCTTGGATCATTGTATTTTTGAAAAGAGCCAAGTCTATTATATTTGATCATCACACAATGTTTCTGTTACTACTGTGTAAAATGCTCTCTTGGTTCCATTTATTTTACTTTGCTTCAGTTGATGTAAGTCTTTTCAGGTTTTTCTGAAATTCACCTGCTCATCATTTCTTATGGAACACTAATATTCCTTTACATTCATATATCACAACTTGTTCAGTCATTCCCCAATTGATTGGCATCCCTTAAATTTCCCACTATTTGCCACCACAAAAAGAACTGTCATAAATGTTTTTGTACATGTGAGTACTTTTTCTATTTGTATAGTAAACAGTATGGGAAAGAGGAGAGTGAGGGTAAAAGGAACTTTCCCTTTTCTCTTTATTGTGGAAGAATAACTTCTGCCCACAGATCACTCTAGTAATTCTCTATGAGTGAGCTATTTTGGGGATATAAACCTAGTAGTGGTAATTTCTGAATAGAAGGATATGTAGTTTTATAGCCCTTTGGGCGTAGTTCCAAATTGCTCTCCAGAATGGTTGAATCAGTTCACAATTCCATCAACAATGCATCAGTGTTCCAACTCTCTGACATCTTTTCCAACATTTATTATTTTCCTTTTCTGTCATACTAATCAATCTAATAGGGGTAAAGTGGGTATCTCATAATTGTTTTGATTTATATTTGTCCAATCATTTGTGATTTAGAGCATTTTTCATGACTACAGATAGCTTTGATTTCTCCTTCCAAAAAGTGTCTATTCATATCTTTTGGCCATTTATTAAGTGGGGTCTAGCTCTTATTTCTATAAATTTGGCTCAATTCTCTATATATTTGAGAAAAAAGGCTCATATCAAAAGAACTAACTATAATTTTTAAATATCATTTCATTTTTTTATGGTATTTTATTAAGCAAAATGTAGTTTCCCTAATTGTCTCTTTTAATTGTCTCTTTCTCTTTTTGCTTTGTCTGAGATCATGATTGCTACTTCTGACTTTTTTACTTCTGTTGAAGCTTATTAGATTCTTCTCCATTGTTTTATTTTACCACTATGAGTGTGCCTTTCTGTTTCAAGTGTGTCTCTTATAAAATCATATGATTGGATTCTTATTTGCTTCCACTTTATATGTAAACTCATTCCATTTACATTCAGCTGTATGATTACAAATTGTGTTTTTCCCTCCATCACATTTTATTCTGTGTATTCTTCTCTCCCTCTTTTTATCCTGTGCCTTCTCAAAAGTCTATTTTACTTCTAACCACTGTCTTCCTTAATCCACCCTTCCTTTATCATCTCCTTCTTTTCTCCAATTTTTCCTCTAACATTCTTATCTCTTTCTTTAAATCTTCCCAGGAATTTTTGTTTGCCTTGATTTCATACAGTATTTGAAGCTTTGATTTTAGCTGTTTTGCCTTTATTGTCTTTTGAGTTTTTGTCTTGGTCTTCCCTGCCACTTCATAATTTTTTCTGATCAGGTTCTTTTTTGTTATTGTTGTTTGGTCAATTTTTCAATGTATTTCTTGAATTTGAACTTTATATTAAAGTTGCATTCTGTTCACCTAGGGTTGGGATGACATTGTCCTAAGCTAAAGTCTTTCTTTTGTGCTTCTCTTTTCATTGCTAATTCTGTGTATTTGTAAGTTTTGGCTGCAAGGGATAGATGTGGACACTACTCACCTGGTCTGTGCTCTGATCTTTCTCCACTAAGGCCCCCTATTCCATGGCAACTGCAAGTGCTAGTGTTTCTCTTGGCTCTGGAACTATGATTAGGGCCCCTGATCCCTTGTAACTAACTCTCTATCCTGAAAGTGCAATCCAGAACTGCATATGGCCAAGAGTTGCTAATCAGCATCAGCTGTATGTAGTGTTAGGAATGGTCCTTCATGTTCTCTTTCTGACCAGTTTTCTGACCCCTTTTCTGGTTCTGGGCTAGGGACTCCCAAACCTGTTGCAATTACAGTCGCCACTGCTGTCTCCACCACTGCTGTTGCCACTGCTGTCTCCAAATGAGCCTCTACTCAGACCTATCCTGTGTACCTCCTAAGTTTTCTTAAGCTGAAAAAAATATTTGCCTTGTTCTTATATTGGCTCTGACACTCCAAAATTTGTATTGAGTTATTATTTTAAAGTTGTTTAGAGAGGAATGTTGAAAGAGTTTAATTTGAGTTGCTATCTCTAAGCCACCATTATAGCTCCATCTTCAGGTGCTTTTGAACATTTTATTTTATTGAATATTTCATTCATTTATTGAATATTTCATTCATTCATAAAATGTCTTTTAGGTTTTATAGGTAGATTCCAGAAAATAAAAAAGTCTTTGCAATGCAATTAGAATACTAACAAAGATAATTGACCTAAAATGTGTCCTTATATAGGAGGACTGGAAGTAAGGGAGATTTTTTTTCCTTTTCCCTTTATTGTGGAAGCACAACTTCTGCCCATGAACCACTTTGGTAATTCTCCATGAGTGAGCTATCTAATGCCATGTGCTCTTTAGAAACCATCTGCTACATTTACATAAGGAAAAAAATTCAAATGTACACACACACACACACACACACACACATTCCAAACAAAAACATATCTCACAGCTAGAATATTACATGAAACCATGAAGCTAAAATGGAATATCTCAGAAAGGAGCAGACTGACTCTTCTCATCCACATATAAGAACAATATGGATTTTCCTAGTGGGGAGAGCTCTCACTACTGACATTGACTTCAGAAGCCCTATTTGAAAATACAGAGTCAAAGTGACTAGCCCATGCTCATACAACTGCTAAGTATTAGGGCTTGAGAGTTTAACCCACATCTCTAAGACCAGTACTCTCTCCACTAAACCACACCATCCTTAGGTAATATCTATCTACCAAAAATGCTTGATTACTGTGGCAAAACACACTTTTTCTGTACAGTGCAGGTTTTCTCCCTTTCTATGGAGACCCAGTTATTCTCAGGGTCCTATACAGACACATAAACTCATAGTGCCATCCTGTGGATTAGGTGACCCTAAGAAGGTAAATGGACTTGGGGTCAGTATAGCAAGGTAACAGTGGGACATTCTAATGAGCCTATGCTTTACCAGGAACATAACTGTAGACGTTTAGCCTCATGGTACTGCTTTGAGGTCACATACTACCTTTAAAGAGAAAGCTTTTGGTCTCTGTAGATAGGGAGTTCCCCAACATTCATAGTCCATTTCTCACCACAGACTTGTAGTAGCTTATGTCCCTATGGAGCTACACTGAGGTTTGAATTCTTCCTGGAAGAAAACTCACTTAGGATTGCTAAAAAGACACATGCCTTTTCTAGCATACCAGCAATATCTGAATAACTCACAGCCATAATGTAGGGCAAAAACTAGGTCCCTGATTTAGTTTCCTCTTTTTGTGACTTACATACTTTACTGATTTTAAGCTGCAGGAGTCATGTGTCATCATCTTCTTCCAAGTGGCACATATTTCCCCCCAAATTCCATTTCTCATATAAGATAGCCAGATTGCTGGGCTTTTGAGCAGAGGTTAACTAGAAACTCTCCCTCTAGAACAGTTCTAAGGCTGAGGCTGCCTAGAATCTCCTCTTCTCTCACTGGGATTGGATTTAAGGACTATACTGCCTAGGACATTTCCCATCTCATTCTAGATTGCTGACTTCCATAACTTTTGACATTTAGGTTGCTATAGAGTCCACCCCCTGCGCTTGAACATGTCCAGGGAATCCCCTTTCTTGAGTGTGAAGGCTAACACTACTCAGGAAACCCTTGACGTCTCTAATCCGGGAGGCTGGAGTCTAAGCATTTTTATCTTATGATCACATTATTCCCTCTCTACACCTGCTATTTATTAGCTTAAGAGGTTATGTAACTTCCTTTTCAAGACTGGAGGCAATAATTTGGAATCTAGAACTCTTTTCTTCAACCATAAGGATAAGTGTACATACAGTTCATATGGGCCTCTGCTCCAAGGCAATCGTTAATAGCTCATGAAAAACTCTCTTCCCAATACCCAACTAGGAGCTTAGCTCTTCAGTATCTTGATCTATCTTTCCTAACAGGGAAGAGAGGCTTTATCTGCAATTAATGATTCCCTTGTATATCACAATAAGATGGCTCCTCTCAGGGGTATATCCTACAGGAGTCTGAGCCGATCAGGTAACTTCTAAATACTAAGATCTAAGCTTCATGAAGTCACAAGGACCATATGAATTTCTTCCATAAGAAAATATAGTCAAGTATCCCAATCAAAAGCTCACTATTCTTTCAATTCATCAGGATGTTCAGATAAAGTCCTTGATTGATCATTAATCTTGTTAATAAGGTGCCATTAGATACTCCCGCCATGAGGAAATGCTCTCAAAATCCCAAATAGACTCACTAGGATGTATAACTTATTAAGTTGATCAAAGAACTCTAATCCTTTAACGAAAGTGAGACTTGGAATAAACAGATATAGAATATTATCACATAGTGTCCAACAGTCTCTCCATAATAACTAAATGTTGACAGGAAGCACAAAGAAAGAAGAAAGTAAAATCTATACAATCTCAACATGAATTTGTGGTAAAAAGAAAAGGGCATTATATAAGTAAAGAGATGATGGGTTAGAAGGCCTTATGCAATATAAAGGGACTTAATTCTATTATGGAGAAAAGACAATGTAGGCTTAATATGAAATGGAAAAGGAGGTTGTGTTGTCATTCTGTTATTTTTACATTTTTTTGGTAAAAGATGATACCTCAGTTCTCAGCCAGAATCAGTATTTCATGATTTTTATCCATATCTTTCAATAAATCCTGGAAAGAAGATCTACTAAATTTCTTGAGGTATCGCAAGGGGTATTTTTCCTTTCTGTGGCTATCAGAGAAGTACTTCAGGTCCTAGGTTAGAGTAGAGGAGCATTGCATGAGGTAGAATTGATCCAGTCCTCCTCTGCATTTTACAGTTGAAGAAACTGAAACCTGGGAATGTTAAATAATTTGCCCAACATTATACCCATAGTTGTTGTCAGATGAGATTTGAGCTCAGGTACTCTGACTTTGGAAACAGGTCCATCCTGCTGTACTGCCCTGATTCTATTAGTTACAAGGTACATGAATATTCCATTTGTCTGTCTCTGTCCATCTGTCTGTGTCTCTGTGAAGTCTGTTAATCATATTTCCAAATTAGCTAATGCTTAGGAATCAGTAGGCAAGCCTTGGTATTATTGTTTGCTCCCTCCTACATCTTGGTCAAAGTCAAAAATGGAAGTCAAATAGTGAAAAATCTTCAACCTGATAAATGCATTTTTCTTCCTGGTATATGTATTATGGATTCCTGCCTTCAGCTATAACCAGCAAGGTTGCTATTTCCTTTGGGTTATTCTCCCCTCTTCTTGGCTCTCTATATAATAAATATAATAAACTACATAATAACTCTTTCCCTACAGAAGAATAAAGCATTCACTAAATCCTTTGAAATAATGTTCTTGGAAGTCTTAATTGTAATGTAACTGTACATATTCCATAAAATGCTTTTTTACCTGAATTTAATTAGGTCTTTAATGAACATCTGGAAACTTCTTTAAGTGCTGTTGTAGGGATTAGCATTGGTTTTAAACCCTATAAAAATATGTCAGCACCAGCACAGTTTATAAATATTATATGTTATGAATATAAAATATTCTTCAGCCAGTCATATCAAGCTAATTCTAAAAGATTGTGCTTACAGTAATATACCTAATGAATTAGAAAAAGTACATATTCACATAAAAGGTTCATTTAGGAGACTTCACAAGGCAATCAATGTACCCATTTTTCCTTTTGAAAGTGAAAATTTATTGTAACTAACACAATGCATTATTAACCCAATACGTTTATACAGTGTTATGATATTGTCATTATTCAAGAGGTAGACAATAATCCTTATTGTATAGACATGGAAATTGAAGCAGAAAGGTATAACTTGCCCAAGTCCATATAGAATATCCAAGAATCTCAATCAGAATGTGTCTATGCATCTATACATATCTATACATATATATATATATACACATGTGTATGCATATATGTATATGTATATGTGTGAATATGTAAATATTATGTGTGTCTGTATTGATTGCACATTTTTAACACATAACAGTATAGTATATATCTTCTGACAATCTGTTTGATGGGTTATTCTGTTATCAGTAGGTTTACAATCAAATTTAAAGTTGCAGCAAAAACTTTGAAGTTAAAAAAACGTTTATTAAAATTGTTGAAGCGTAGGAACAATAACCAAAAATGAGGCATTTGCTATTAATGCAAATGCCAACAATGCCTTACAACTTTTTGTCTGTTTACAAAGTTGTATCCCGCAAGACTAATGATGTTATTAAGAAATCTAATATTAATTTTGACAGAAAATACATATAGAAAAATCCATGTACATATAAATTTTAACAGAATATTATACATATACTAAACCTTTGGCAACAACACAACTTTATGGTACCTACTGATTCTTTAAATTCTTTCATGAGACTTTCCAGTCCCATGTAGCTATATTCTTGACTGAAAAACTTGCCAGAGTAATAGCTCATTTTGAAGCAAGCTCTAGGTATCACACTTATGCGATGTACTTTCTCTTCAATCACTTTAGCTTCCTAAAGTATAGACCATCTTCCTTTTATCTTAGAAGGCCCTATATTTCTGAAGACAAAATTCTAAAGTAGAATATAAAGAATCATTTGTTTAAAATATGAGTGAGAATAAAAGGCTACTGTGGCTAAAGATTGTCTGCTCTGGGGACAATTTCCCAGCCCCTTCTACCAATTTCTTCCCTTCCACAGGTATCATGAGACTGTGTCTGCCAAGTCAGCTACTTTTGATTGGGCCAGACATACCTATAGCTGGTGGCTGAGATGTGCCATGTGGGAATGGTACACACTATTATTATTTATACATATTCTGGAGAGTCCAGGTTTGTAGAATTGTTGTTATTTTTATTTTTGGTTTTATGGTTTTTATACAGTTTGAGTACCTCTAAATTTCAAACAAACTCTAATTCCCATAACACAATCTCCTAACCATACAGAACCTTGAGAAATCTATTCTGTGAATCTTAACCCATTCAAAGGTTCATAAATATAGAGTCACAAGAGAGCTCTGAGATAAAGTTCAACCCCCTCATTTTACAGATAAAATAAATGAGACCCGGAGAGATGAAGATCACACATTTCAAGTACCAGAATGGGAATTTCAACTCAGGACCTTTGACTCTGGACAGAAAATTCTTTCAGGCATACCACATTCAATTTGTTCACTCTACATATATTTCAATATGCTTCACAAGAAGTACTCCACCCTAGGGTAATTGAATTTTAATATGGTATCTATGGAGACTAAAAGGCCTTCAAGACCCAAGTAGTGGTGCTTTGGTGTTATTCAGTCATGTCCAACTCTTCCTAACCCCCATTGCATGCCAGGTCCTTCTATAATCCACTATTCTGAAGTTTGTTCAAGCTCATATTCATTTTTTCCATGACACTATGTATATTTCTATGACATCTCATCTTCGGCCATCATCTTTTCCTTTGGCTTTCAATCTGTCCTAACATCAATATCTTTTCCAATGAGTCCTGTCTTTTCATTATGTGGACAAATTACTTATTTCAGCTTCAGTATTTGTCTTTACAATGAATAATAGTCTGAATTAATTTCTTTAAGTGTTGACTAATTCAATGTCCTTTCTATCTGGGCTCTGAAAGGTCTTCTTCAGCATCACAATTCCAAAGTGTCAATTCTATAGCACTCAGTTTTCCTTATAATCCAATTCTCACAGTCATACATCACTACTGGAAAAACTATAGCTTTGACAATATGGATCTTTTACAGTAAGGTGATGTCACTGCTTTTTAGCATGGGGTCCAGATTTTCTGTAGCTTTCCTTCCAAGGAGAAAGCATTTTTAAATTTCATAGCTGCAGTTGCCATCTGCAATGATCTTTGAGCCCAAGAATATAAAATATGACACTGCTTTTACTTCTTCTATCTCTGCCAGGAAGTGATGGGATCAAGTGCCATGATTTTAGTGAGGTTTTTTTTGATGTTAAACACCAGGCAAGCTTTTGTCTTCCCCTCTTTCATCCTCGTCAAGAGGCTTTCTTATATAGTTCTGTATATTCTTGTCACCTTTTCTTATTCTCTTGTACTTGTGTTAATTCTCTACCATTTTTGTAATTTATAATGCCCATTTTTTCCCATGAAACATTTTTCTGATATCTATAATTTTCTTGAGGCAATCTCTTGTCTTTCCTATTATATTGTTTTCTTCTATTTCATTGCACTCCTCATGTAAGAAAATCTTCTTGTCTCTTCTTGGTGGAATTTTACATTGAGTTGAGTATATTTTTCCCTTTCTCCTTTCCTTCCTCCTTTTCTTCTTTCCTCAGCTATTTATAAAGCGTCATCAGACAACTGTTTTGTTTTTTTGCTCTGCTTTTTCTGTTTTTTAATTGTCTACTATACAATATTGCAAACCTCTGCCCATAGTTTTTCAGTAACTCTGTCTTCCAGATCTAATCCCTTAAAAATCAATTCATCACCTCCATTTCATATTCATATAGGATGTTATTTAAGTCATATTTATATGATCTAATGGTTTTCCCAACTTTCTTCAATTTAAGTCTGAATTTTGCAGTAAGAAATCATGATCCAAGGTATAGTCTCCTCCAGGTCTTGTTTTAACTGACTGTGGGAGCTTCTTCACCCTTGGCTGCAGAATATATAATCAATCTGATTTCCATTGATCATTTGGTAATACCCTTGTGTAGAGTCACCTTTTGGGTGATTAAAAAGTGTTTGCTATGACCAGTGAGTTACCTTGACAAAACATTATTTGTCCTGCCTTGCTTTATTTTGTACCACAAGACCAAAGTTGCCTATTATTCCAGTTAACTTATGATTTCCTATTTAAGAATTCCTATCCCCATATGGTGATTGTAACATCTTCTTTTTGGATGTTATTTCTAGAAGATATTGTAGATATTCATACAATTGGGCAACTTTTGACTCTTTAGCTTCAGTAGTTGTAGCATAGACTTGTATTACTGTGATTCTGAATGGTTTACCTTGGACTCAGATATCATTCTATCATTTTTGAGATGATGCCCTAGCATTTCTCTGCTAGTGAATTTCAGAACACATAGAAGGTCTAAAAAACTAATTGATGTTGAGTCTTTATGGTCAGCTAATATATCAGTATATACTTTGAACAGGAATTGTATTCACACATGTGTACATATACATACATGCACAAACACACACATACTTTTTATGGAAAGTGCTTCTCACCATGACCTAATGGGTCACCTGCAATTTTTATTCTTTGTAATTCATGATATTCTAATTAATTGCTATTAATTAAACTGTGGCATCAATGGGGAATGTTGAAGTTATAAGGATACTGGGTATTTGAGCATGCACAAGTGTATGTGTGTATTAGGAAGCAGCTTCGGATTTGATTAATATAAGTGCTCTACAATTTCCAAAATTCATCCCACTTTCTCCCTTTTTTCAAATTCACTATCCATCAAAATTCCTGTGAAAAGGATGTACTGATGTACTTGATGACTATAAATGAGTAATGAGTAATAAAATACACACATCCTTTATGTAAATTCAGTTAGTAAGGACAAAGGATGGACAGCCTGGGCATCTATTCCTGTGAAATCTAAAAGGAAAACTTTTATTAGGTTGTCAATACCCTCTATCAAGGATTTATAGAAGTGTAGATGGGCAAGAACAAAAAGCTGTGAACAGATTTCTATCTGTTTTTAAGAAAAAATTATTGGTTGTGATAAGATCATTTCACTGAAGTACAGTAATCAGAAGTGACAGGGTAGTAGAAAGTGCTATTTTCTATTTGGCTATTTTTATGTTTCTATTTTTCTATATAATTATATTTCTATATATTCTATAAAAATATTTTTACATATACATTTATTTTATATTTCTATAGCTATTTGGCTATTTTCTACAAACTGTACCACAGACTTCATTTTTCTGGAAATATTAACTTCAACAGCACCTTCAAGCAATTGGCATGGTAACAACCCTGGATGTCCATAAGAAACTCCAGAAGAACCAAAGATTCAAGGTGTCCTTCTTATTCAAATTTGTGAAAAATGAAAGATCCTAAGATCTGCAACATGCCAGTCATTTCCTATCAAGGAAGAACAATGGCATGACGCAATTTAAAAGTGACAATTGTCACATTCCGGAGTAATATGTTACTCATCAAACTGGGTTCAAGTCTCACTGAAGAAATAAAAACCTGCTAGTACCTTTCAGTACCAAAGATCAGGGTCATGGGGGCGAGTTTCAGAAATAAAATAGCAAGAGTATATCTGAAGGGTTTATTACAACTTTGCCGCAACTCTTGACAAGCTATATGTTGGTTACACTGTAGCCTAAAGCTCATTGTCATTGTATACTGGAAACAGCTGAATCTGAAGCTGAAGGACTGTGGTTCAGATTTCTGTTTTAGTGTCATTACCTAAAGATATTAAGGTGGCACAGTGACAACAGTGGAACAGTGAACATGGAGATCGGAATTCAAATGTAGCTTCAGACACTAATTAGTTGTGTGACCCTGAGCACATGAGGGAACTTCTGTGTCTTTCTACTTTGTCATTCATAAAATCAGGGTAATTATAGCACCTGATACCCAGAATTGTTGTGATGATAAAATGAGGTCGCTATAAAATGTTTTGCAAATCTCAAAGTGCTGTATAAATGAAGATGATGATGACCTGTGTGACCTTGAACAAATATCTTAACCCCTGTCTGTGTATATTTAATTTTAAAAGGAAGTGATTGGTTTAGATTGGGTCTATATAACACATGGCCTGTGGGCCACTTGGGGTACACCAAAGGATTTTGGGTGACCCATGAAAAATACAGAGGATGTCAAAAAGTAAAGATGTAATGACTGTTTTGTTCATGTTCCACTTAATCTGCATTTAACTAGTTACTACTGTGCCTACCATGTAATGTGGCACATGGATTGCCACTGCATCCTCTCTCCTGTTTTTCATGTGACCCTCAGCAACCAACCATTGTTAGTCTGTCTCTAGTCTGAGAGGAGTGATTTCATGAGAAATAAAAATCTTAAGTAATAAGTGTAATTAATTAATTTTAATTGAAATTTCCTTTTTTAAATATAATTTATTTGCAAAATTATTTAATCATTAATTATAGCTTTACTTGGAAAGTGAGCTGCTAAAAACCTATTTGTGGTTCAAAGAAGTTTAGCCTATTTCAATTTTGACCCCTACCTACTGCCAAGTTGTGCAGGTCTGGTTTAGATGTTTTATAAGATTTCTTTGAACCCTACTTTCATTAGAGAGTGACTTGAAGTTGCCAAGGAGGTTTAAATAATAATGTTTGAAATGCTATTACATTAAGAATATTGATCAAGAGAATGAAGATAATTTTACTGAGAACAGAAAAACAACTGAGGAAAAGAATATATTACCCTTAAAATAATAACTGATTTTGCATAATGGCAACTATGTCATACTGAAGCAGGTCATTCAAAGGCACAATCTTCCCTCAGCTTTTTTTAATGTAAGGAGTGTCTTGTACATATAGAGTGCTTTTATGTGTTTGACAGATGCCATCCTCCCAAGGAAGAGGAGGCTAGGGAGACTTTCGGGGCTGGTCCTCATGACATGCAACAGAGAGCCTGCAGAGCTCACAACTAAGTGACTGATAATTCCAGCTGTAGAGAGAAACTTGTAGACTATTGCTGTTCTGTTACTGGTTCCAGTCTGTTAACCCAGTGGGGAGAAGAAACGTTTTTGATTGTCTGTAGAGCTAGTCTTGAATTCTTGGTTTTCACGATTTGTTCTTTCTATTTTAAAAGAAGAGATTGGAACCTCGAGTCACAAGAATTCCAAAATATCAGAAAATACAAAGTCTGGAATTTGGGCATGTAATCTTGCAGCCATTTCAGTTACGTCCCACTTTTGTGACCTCATTTGGGGATTTTTCGGCAAGGATATTTCTACAGCTAATTTTAAAGATGAGGAAACTGAGGCAAATAGAGCTAAGTGATATGCCCAGGATCACACAGCTAGTAAGTATCTGAGGTCATATTTGATCTCAGGTCTTTCTGACTCAGTGCTCTAACCACTGTGTCACTTACCTGCCCAGAAATAGGGACTTATGTAGCATTAATTGTGCCTTTACATATGAACTTAATGGGACCAAAGTTGCATAGGAATTGAGCTACCAAGGTGGTAAAAGGTAGAATATTCCCTAAGGGTTTGGGGCAAAGTGTTTGTTCTTCTTGCTATATGTTGAACTAAATTTCCCTTTGTTGCACCTAAGTGATGATATATGGCTGAATGGTAATGGGGTATTAGTCATCAGTGCCTATCAAGGGAGGAATTTGAGCAGCTGGGAGCTCCCCAGCTGCGGCAATAAAGAGACATCCCTTCATCCCTCACAGGGTCACTGGTATTCCTCTGTACCGGTCCTGCATCTTGAAAAATGAGTCAAAGAATATTGACCAGAAAAGTTTTTGCACAACCAAACTCAATACATCCAAAATTTGGAGGGATGTAGTAAATTGGGAAAAAATTTTTACGGCTAAGCTCGGGGATAAAGGCCTCATTTCTAGAATATATAGAGAACTGGCTCAAATATATAACCATACAAGTCATTCCCCAATTGATAAATGGTCAAAGGATATGAACAGGCAATTTTCAGGGGAAGAAATTAAAGATATCTATAATCATATGAAAAAGTGCTCTAAATCACTACTGACTGGAGAGATGCAAATCAAAACAACTCTGAGGTACCACACCTACAAACATGTCGGAAGAAGAAAATGATAAATACTGGAGAGGATGTGGGAGAGTTGGAACACTAATTCATTGTTGGTGGAGCTGTGAGATCATCCAACCATTCTGGAGAACGGTTTGGACCTATGCCCAAAGGGCTACAAAAATATACATACCCTTTGACCCAGCAATATCGCTACTAGGACTGTTTCCCCAAGAGATTATAAAAATGGAAAAGGGACCCACAGGTACAAAAGTATTTATAGCAGCACTCTTTGTGGTAGCCAAGAACTGGAAATCAAGGAGATGCCCATCACTGGGAAATGGCTTAATAAATTATGGTATATGAATGTAATGGAGTACTATTGAGCCATAAGAAATGATGAACAAGAAGACTTCAGGGAGGCCTGGAAGGACTTATATGATCTGATGCTGAGCGAAAGGAGCAGAACCAGGAGAACTTTGTGCACAG
>CM053769.1:617750679-617898229 GCA_028658325.1 Potorous gilbertii | reverse complement strand
CATATACCATAATTTATTAAGCCATTCCCCAATTGATGGGCATCTCCTGGATTTCCAGTTCTTGGCTACCACAAAGAGTGCCGCTATAAATATTTTTGTACATGTGGGTCCCTTTTCCATTTTTATAATCTCTTGGGGATACAGTCCACAAAAATGTGCATACCCTTTGACCCAGAAATATCACTACTAGGAAAGCGGTAATTTTCAAAGCAATCTGGTACTGGCTAAGAAATAGAATATTAAATTCGTGGAAAAATTAGGTATACATTTCATTATAGTAAATGACCACAGTAATCTAACATACAGTAAGCCCAAAGATGCCAGTTTCTATATCCAAGATAAAGAAAATTCATCTTTTAAATATAAGTACTCTATAATTTTTGTTGTACAGTTCTGTTTCATGGATCAAAAATTTATTATTTGACAAAAACTTCTGAGCAAAATGGAAAAAAAAAGGCAGAAGCTAGGTATAGACCAATATCTCACACCAAATGCTAAGATAAGGTTAAAATGGGTACATAATTTTCACATAAAGGGTGATACCATAAGCAAATTAGGAGATCATAGAACAGTTTATTTATCAGATATCTGTATAAAAGAGGAATTTAGGACCAAAGGAAATATTAAAAAATGATACAAAATGTAAAACATTATTAAAATTAAGACATTTTGCACAAACAAAACCAATGCAACAAAAATGAAAAAGAAAGCAGAAAACTGGGGAAAATATTACAGGTATCTCTGATAAAGGTCTCACTTCTCAAATATATAGAGAACTGTGTCCAATTTATAAAAATATAGGTCATGCTCCAATTGATATAGGGTTAAAAGATTTGAACAGGCAGTTTTCATACAAAGAAGAAATCAAAGCTATCTGTAGTCACATAAAAATGTTCTAAATCACTATTGATTAGAGAAATGCAAATTAAACAACTCTGAGGTAGACCTCCCACCTATTACATTGACTAATATCATAAAACATAAAAATGATAATTGTTGGAGGGGATGTGGAAAAATTGGGACAGAAATGAATTGTTGATGGAGTTGTGAACTGATCCAACCATTCTGTATAGCAATTTGGACTTAGGTTCAAAGGATTATAAAACTGTGTGTATCCTTTTATCTCTCAATACACTTCCAGGTCGACATCACAAAGATAACAAAAAAGGAGAAAAAGAAATATTCATATAAATTTATAGCAGTTCTTTTTGTGCTGGCTAAAAATTTGAAATTTAAAGGATGACCATCAGTTGGGGAATGTTACACACAAGATGTAGTATATGATCATGATGGAATATTCTTATGCTATACAAAATGACAAGCAGGATGATTTCAGAAAAACCCGGAAATACGTGAACTGCTGCAAAGTAAAGTGAACAGAACTAGGAAGATGTTCTACATAAGAACAGGAATATTGTATGATGAATTGTGAATGACTTAGCTATTTTCAGCAATACAGTGATCCAAGACAAGCCCAAAGGACTAATGATGAAGTATACTGTTCACCTTTAAAGAAAGAACTAATGTTTTTTGAATACTGACTGAAGGATACTATTTTCTCTTTCTTTTTTCATTCTTTTATTCAAGTCTTCTTATACAAAATATTTATGGAAATGTTTTACATGATTGCACATGTATAACCCACATCTGATTGCTTATCATTGCAGGGAAGAGGGAGGGAAAGGAAGGAAGGAATTTGGAACTCAAAAACCTACAAAAAAGTAAAAAAAAAAAAGAACCCAAATGTAAAAATAAAAACTTGTTTAAACATGTAATTGGGGTAAAAACAAAATATATTTTGAAATAAAAGATGGATCTTTGTTTCTGGGAGATATGTGGCATCATTAAAGGAGTTTTGTTCTTTCCTAAAAAGCAATATAGCCAACTTTCTTCCTCTTCATTTCTGGGCCAAACTCACTTACAGATAAAGATTGAAAAGTTTTTAGATCATTTATAAAGATTAATCTATCCACTGAAACTCTATGAGATACTTTTCCATTGATTAACAAGTAGACACACACTACAAAAACTGGATCACGTCAATTTTGACTTCTTCACTATGCATGAAACTAGAAAAGGGGAAGTTACAAATAAATGAGAGGGGGACTCAAGTTTCCTTTTGGAAAGTCAAATAAAGTAATTGAAGAAGTTGAGAAAAGACATTTCTTGCAGCATGGGATTATCTTATAGTATAATGCCCATGAGAATTATAGAAAGAGCATTATAAAGTTAATTACAACTCATTAACCAAAATTTGTGGCAGAGGATGAAAAGGGAGAAAAAGCATATGGAGAACCTGATAAGATCCTTCGAATCAATATATACTCTAATATTCAATGACTCAGTACCGAGAGGGTAAATAGGTGAAGATAGCAAGAAATACATTCAAAAATATAGAACAAAATTAAGTCACAAGATAGGCCAAATTGTGAACTATACAGATATCACACATACATGCCTATATACCATGAATACTTTTTTGAAGAAGAAAAATCATGAGGATAATAGACAAAGAGAGCACTGAATAACCCCACAAAAATGAAATTATTTACATTTTAACAATCTGGAAATTATGAAAATTACTTATTACTGATATGGTAGCCTCTCATATCTCCTATAGGTATATAATCATAGTCACTAATTTATTGGAACAAATATCAGATGTGCTTGTTAGTACAAAGCCAGAGGGAAGAAGATGAATGCCAAAAATTTAAAAAAATGATATATAACAGAAATAATTCCATCCTTAACTCTTTAAACAAGTTACTGATAATGAAAAGTGGAGTATCAATGGCAGAAAGGACATAGACACTGACTATAATACTTTCATTTCAAAATTTAACCAGTATAAATCTATTGGCACAGACTAAAGGACACGAGAACCTAAAAAGTGATTGGTGAGGAAACTCTTGACATACTTGGCAAACTGAGAGATATGGCAGCCAAGAGAAAATCTCATTTAGACAATAAACTTTTATAACATCATATGGAGAAATAAATACGGAAGACTCTCTCCTCATAAAACAGAGAGAAGCTGTTAGGGATAAAGCCAGTTTAATGAAAGCTGAGAATTCCAATTAAGCAAAGCCATTACGAAAATGGTCATGGATAAAAATGGAAGGTGACAAATGCAAGAGACATCAATAGAGACTATCCTGAAATTGTATATATAGTTTGAACTTGAGTGGAATAAGGCAGAATTATGGGTGAATTTTTAAAAAATGAGCAAAAATAATCACAAGAAAGAATATTAGTGCTATTAAATCCACTTAAGAAACATCTAGTTCACCAGACTTCTCACTTTTTTTTTGTAGAGGATTTTTAAATCCTATGTTTTGTTTTTATTGTTCTATCTTTAAAAACAAAACAAAATAAACAAAAAAAACAAAACTGAATTTGGGAATTCATTTGTAAGGAAATGCCTCTATCCATGTAGATGAGCAACTGTTTTGCAACTCATGCTTCTCTGGTTTCCTGGAGAGACTGAGAGGCTGAGCTCAGAGTCACAAAGGCAATCTGTATTAGAGGTGAGAACTGAATTCAGGTCCTTCTGGCTTCCAGATGAGCTGCTTTTCAATTTTCAATTACCCCTCGGTGTTTCACTTGTTTGTCCTTAAAGACCAGAAAAGCAGACACAAGCAAGGACGTAGAAAGTAGCATGTAGACATCTAATTCTCTTATATCTTTAACACAGAGGCAGGGAAAGGTAACTCTATATGGAAACATCAGAAATGGACAAATTAATATAATTCAGTTCTGCAAGATGACAGTGAGAGACTTCTGCGGCTAGAACACTGTGAATTACATTAGAGGGTTGCACTAATTAAAGGATCAAAAACTAAGAGAAGATAGTTCAGGGCAATCTAGATGAGAAGAGTAATTCCTTACTAGATATTTGGGAGGTACCGGATTTCTCAGGCAATGGCCAGTGGGTCAAGGGCAAAGTGTTCCAAGAGGATTGAGCTGGGAAGGAGGGTTTGGAAGGAGTTTCCTCTTAGACCCTAGATTCTGGCAAAATAATGAAAGTTGGTGAAGTAGGCTTTTTGAAAATCTATCAACAGCAGTCCTGGGTAGGCAACTCCGTGCCAATTCAACCGATTAATAATAATTCTAATAAATTGCAACATACACAATAAGAACAACAATAAATTGCATTACTATAGTATGGTCTTCAAAGATTTGCAAAGACAAAAGGCACAAAAAAGAAATGTATTCAGGACAGTGCTGAGGAGAGTAAGTGAATACCCTGCAGCTATTTTTAAAGACCAGAACTAAGTACAAGAAGCTATTAATGGCATGAGATGGGAAATGTCATAGCAGGGCAATACCATGTAAAGATTTTCACATATCCCTGGAAGATTAATTGAATTGGTGTGTAAGGTAGTTTGTAAGTGGGTAATAGTGCCTAAAAGGTTAGGAATCATCAGATTTCTAGCTCCTATTTATAAACTGGTTCAAAACCATTGATCTTAAGTGTTACATGACTTCGTTTATTATTTTTCTGCTTCTTCAAAAGTCTCTTTTAATTCAAAATGATCAAAATGATTCTATCATAAACTATGGAGGATTAATGAGAAAACATAGATTATGCTATGTGTATAACATTCACCTATTCTGATAGAATAATTGCTCTATAAAACTGTTAAAGCCCAAGTACTTAGCAAGTTCTAAAGAAAGGTCATATCTCACCTCCAAGGGTCAGATTAATGCCCAGGAAATTAATACAAGAATACAAGAAAATATTGTTAGGGAATTAGAGAAGCAGATTTCTGTGCCAAAAGTTTTATCTTTTCCTTTCCTCTGAATGACATAAATAATCAATGAGGCTTTAGTCTGAACTGTCTAAGAAGGGTCTGCAAGCCTCTGGAGAAACTGTATGTCTCAGGAGGTGCAAGATGATTGTGAATGAACCTGAGAGTTGACTCTTCCAGTGTATAAATGCCTGTCAACCCTGGCTTCTCTTACTCCAGGTTTGGTATAAAAGAGCAGTTGTTATATTTATTTATAACAGTATTTCTAGAGACATTTCCTGACATTAAGTGATATATTTATGAAGCATTTCATTTTCCTCAGGTAAAACATGCTATAAAAATATAATATGCCCTCAATGCCAGTCTGTGTGATGGATTTCAGAGGGTGCAGAATTTTGAAACTTAACTGTATTAAACATAGTTAAGCTTGACTTTTACTTAAGGCTTTCATGTACATGGATGGGAAAAATATTGCTTGTAAGATGATAATAGAAACATTTCACTGTACTATATTGTATAATTCAGGAAGTGACCTTTTCCTCCATACAATGCATGTTATTTTACTCCTTGCCACTAGCTTGTAAATCATAATGAGACTCATTCTTCTGCAGTCTTACTTGTGAAGAGATGTGTTACTGGCTGGAATTGGTTTTACAGATGGTGTAATCAATTTGTGAGACCTTCCATACTTTAACTTGTCTTTGGAGAGCTCTCTTTGAGTCTGCCTTCTTACTAAGCTTCGGGCTGGGCGTAGGGGGGAATTGATTTTTTTTTCTGTTACTTTTGAAAAAATCATTTTCTCAGTTATGGATTATTGGCTAGAATATTAAAGGTTTTTAAAAATTTTTTCTTGCTTTAGGAATATAGAAAGGAAAAGTATCTTACACTGACTAGCAGAATACAGTTGCCATATTCTATATTTCATATGTGTCTTCTATCTGAAAGAGATCATGCATATCTTGAATATCAATACACTCATGTATCTGATGGATGTGTTGTTGATAAATATAGAATTTTTAAACATTTTTGTTTTATGAAGACAAAATTGTAATAATGAGGTCTTATTAAACTGATTTTTTGTGGAGTATTCTGTCCTATCACATTCCCACCCCCCAAACTCCTGTGTCTGTATCTCTCTCTGTTTTTTTGACTCTGTGTTTTTCTGTATCTCTGTCTCTGTGTCTGTCTCTCCCTCTGTCTGTTTCTCTATGTATCTCTTTCTGTTTCTGAGTCTCCATTTCTGTTTTGCTATCTCTCTCTCTCTGTTTTCTCTTGACTGTCTCCCTATGTCTCTATCACTCTTTTTCTCTCCCACTTTTGTTTGTTTTTGATGACTTCCCATCATTATTCACATAAAGTAATGTGTTCAGGGTCCTGCTGATTTCAAAATGGAAAAAATATCACATAGTACCTCAAACTGTGACAACTGATGGCTACAATGGAAAAATCAAGACAGTGGGGGAACATCAGAATCAGTATTTGAAGATGGTATGAATTTTTGGTTGCAGGTCAATGACATTAAAGAATGATACACAACACTGTTAGTTTCTATATTGTCACTGTCAGACAAGCAATAGAAACATGGTATAAAAGAGAGATGGTTTTCAGTGCTAGAAAATATGCCATAATGTGTTCACTGTCACATAGTCTGTTCCCCTTCATTCATTTTCCATCAGTGCCTCCTCTGTCCCCCATTCCCATCCCTCATTCCTCTAGGGACTAAGAGCAGCATTTATTTGAGTATTTATTATCTGATACAGAGGCAGCTAGATAGCACAAGTAGATTGAATATTGGACTTGGGATTAGAAAGACAAGTTTAAATACTTTTCTAGTTCTCTGATCATGGTCAAATCAATTTTAATTTTGAGCCTCAGTCTCGTCATCTGTAAAATGAGATGGGATGAATGAACCTTGTGGTCTCTAAGTTTTTATCCAACTTAAAATCAATGATCCTGTGAGGATTTTCAATAAATATCAGTGTGACTTTGGGTACGCTACTTTCCCTAGTGGCCATTATGCATTCTGGACATCCCTATAGGACCCATCTATGGGACTGGAGGGCATTATTAAAAAGCAAACTACTCTCAGATATTGCTTACACAGATATTGCTTCATCTCACTTCTATTTATGGGAAGAGAGGGAAGAAGAACTTGCTGTTTTAAACTTCCTCAAAGGTTAGACCTAAACACTCCAGCAGAGAACTGGCTCTCCTAGAAGAGACAACGCAATGGGTTACTAACTAGAGTTAGGGTTACTAATATTCGTTATAGAAGGCATTTCTTCTTATCATAGCAAAGAGTTAAAAAAAAAGAGGTCTGCAACTCTAGGTATCCTTATCTTCTCATTTGCTAGGATGTTCAGCAAGAGATATTAGTCCTAGACAAATCATAATCTTTGGATTTTTCTTATATTATTGATATTCATATCTCACTCTACATGACCCCATTTGGAATTTTCTTGGCAAAATTACTGTAATGGTATGCTATTTTTTTCTCCAGTTTATTTTAATTATGAAGAAACTGAGGCAAACAGGGTTAGATGACTTACTCATGGTCACACAGCTAGTAAGTGTCTGAGGCCAGATTTGAACTCAGGAAGATGTCTTCCTTAATGCAGACCCAGAACTCTATCCACTGCACAACCAAGCTCCCCTGATTTTACTTATGTTAGCTGTAGTATAATCAAATGAGTACTGTGCTGCTTGTGATTTCTTTAAAAAAAAAATTAAGATGGATTTTCTCCTGGTAGCACAAAATATCTCACCACCAAGGTAGGATAGAATTTGCTACGAGGTATAGAACTAGTTCTAGTTTTTGTTCACTTTGCTTCAATAAGACCAAAGTAAAGTTGAGAAGCGTCAAGGAGAGAATATCAATTTCAGTCTGACTTTCTTATTTTTCCCCATAGAACCAATGGGAAGGTTCTGAAGCAACTCTTGATGAAGAAAGAGACTGAATCATTCACACTTAATCTTTTTTGAAGCAATAGCAAGCTTTCTACACTATCTATTCCAGCTAAGAGTCATTCCGTTGTGCAATGAATTATTTCAAATACTTCAAACTCCTCTCTGGTGCTATGTTGAACTCAAATTTATAATAAAGTTTAGGTCCCTAGAGGAGAAGCTATTGGCTCTCATGGATGTCTGTATTTCTAACACTGTAGCTAACAACCTACAATGGAGTTCACTCTGCTGTTAACTCTCCACCAGTAGAAAATTAGTTTTTAGCAAAGAAATTTACTAAGGTGACATAGTAAGAAAAGTTTATATAAAACACCTTATACCCTTCTTGTGCGCCCCAAAAAACTTTTAGGGGCTACTGTCCCACAAAAACACACAGTACCATGGAAAAAATGGGCTAAAAATTAGAGCACAGCAGTAGGATTATTGTGAGAATCATGTCAGATATATCTATGTGTTAAAGAGTAATTTACCACTACTGGAAGCTCTTTCTCTTTTCGTAGAGTTCTCCTGCAGTGCCTTTTTGGGCATGACTTTTGTGCTGGATAGGTCACTCTTCTATTACTTTGAGCTGGCTCCTTCATGGCCAGCTATTGTCTCTGTCATACCTAGCTTCAGGTTTACCTGCTAATCCTTGACCAGGGCACTCCCATTCTTTTAGAAAGATCAAAGACTCCTAACTTAGGAAAGTCACATGCCTTTTCAGCTTTGGTCCAACTATGAAGTTTCCATATCCCAGACAGGAGGTATGGTTTCTCCTTTTGGTTTCCTTCCATGATTCAAGGCTGAGTATTTTAACAGCAAGCACCCTGGCATATGCAGGAAGGCCTGCTTTACAGGTTTTTAGGTCTGCTTTTCTAAAAGGAAAGCAACTTTTGAGGGGTAAACAATCACTTTAATCAAGCACATATAAAATTCACTTAGTTCAGGGGGAAAAGTCAGTACCTTGAACTTCAGAGAAAGTACAAACAAAAACAAAGTTCAACAGACAGGGCTTCCAACTGTCTGACCATATATACAGTTACCGGAGAGAGAATCACCAACATCTGGGTTTTCAAAGGGGAGGGGGGGACTCTTTAGAGGTTTCATAGAGTCTACTATGGCTAAGCAAACACTTCCAATGAGTAAGCCCCAAAACAAAACCTCACCTTGGAGTATTTGTATGGTATTCAGAGCCAGCGGGGAGGACCCTCTGACCCAGTGCCTCAATAGAAATTAACAGAAGGTATTGAGGCCTCTTCATGGGTGGGTAAGATCTTTAAGTCTTCTTCCCACCTCTATTAATCCTAAATTACCATTACAGATACCTGGGTGTATCTCTCTGATCCTGGCTGGATATACTGTCTGCTACTGATCTAGTCCCTCCAGTTACATGATCATTGGAGGGGTGGGGCAAAGAAGGAGTCTCTTTGGACTCATTTCCTCCTCTCCTAACATATGCAATTGTTTTCCTCTGATACAGACACTAAGTTGTATATCCACAAGTAGAAAACTGATGAATTTTTGAACTTGGGATACTCCACTAGTAGACATTCCCTCAGCTATTTAAAAATCCCTAGTGGGTATGGTTATCTTTGTTGTTTAGCCTACCACATGATATACTTCTTAGATATAGAGGGGTTTTCAGCTATTTAAGGAATCAGAGCACAGATAAATTTTGTTTAACATATTACATTCTAAACATAATCCTTGATTAATTGATTGTGTGATTATATTAATTGTGGTATCTGGGTCTTCCTTGATTACATTAATTGAGGTAGGGATTAATCATATACAATCAGATATATAGTAGCAATCCAGAGGTCATCTTGTTCAACTCTATCACTTTAGAAATGGTAATGAGTCTTAGAAATTTTAATTTCCTTGCCCAAGTTCACAAAACTAGTTAGTGACAGAGCCACTGTTCCTATTCTGCAAAAATGCTGACTACTGGCCCAGAGCTCTTCCTAAAACCTCATCAGGACATTCCCAAGGCTAGGAAGTACATCCAAAAGAAAGAAGCAATAAGGAAACTAATAAAAAAAGAAATGGCTATTATTGATAACAATAGCTCTTATTTGCATGGCATTTTACTATTTCCAAAGTGCTTTCCTCAGTTTTAATCTTATGAGACAAGTAATTTACATATCAGTATCCCTATTGTACAGATGAGGGAGCCACAAAAGACTTTTAAAAAAGGTAGGGGCTAGGGGTTAAGATATCTTGACCACTCTAGGAGTACTTGTTTTTTAATAGATTGCATCCCAATAGTACATTTTTCTCTAGAGAGCTAAGGGGCTTTGACTTTATAACTTATTTCCTACATAATCTGAAGCTTAAAATAATTGTTTTATCATAGGCAAAAGAATATAAAAATAATTCCTAGCATGGTTACTTATATGGAAAATAAAATGTATGTCTGTTCAAATGACAAAAGCAAGATATAAAAGAAAGTCTGATTTTAAAAGGACTGTTTCAAAGTTTTCCATTATTGAGAGGGAGGGAGGGAGGGAGGGAGGGAGGGAGAGAGAGAGAGAGAGAGAGAGAGAGAGAGAGAGAGAGAGAGAGAGAGAGAGATTGAGAAAGAAACTGTGAGCTGTCAGCCCTCACTCAGTCAGACTTCACTCATTCTGGATTCATTTAAAGTCAGTTTGTAAGTGTCTCACTCCTGTAATGAAAGGGTTTTGCTGTGTTTTTCAATGAGACATTTAAAATCCCACTCATAACTTTTCAGAAATCCCACTCATTTAAATTTGCTACATCTTCAGAGCCCTGTTTTTAAGCCCATCATTATTCTGCCTCCTTTTTAAGGATGGTAGCTGGTGTTGACATTCATCTCAATGCATACTTTCCCACTCTTCCAAACTCCCACCCTTAAGAGTTCCTCCAAACATTTTTCCCCTCAGTGTGTTAATACAAAATCACCAGCAAAGAACTGAAATAGTAATTATGTTAACTACTGTACTCATCAATGTCAAAATCTAACATAGCTTTAAAGATTCATTACCCTTGCATATTGTCATCACAGTTGGATCTCTGAGCAGAGTATTTTAATATAAGGCTAGTTAAAATGCATATTTCTGCTGCATACCTGGTTTAAGCTAGCAGGCCAGTGATTTCATACTTCTATCTCATCTTTGAAATAAAAATAGTGTTGTTCACAATAAAAGAACTGCCTGTTTCTGTACTTCCCACTGAAAGCACACTGACAGCTCATGACAATAATGCTAATCCAACCACAATATCATGGGAACCGATCAGTGAAAGCAGAAACTGTAATGTACACAAACCTCATATCAATAACATTTTCCAGCACCTGGTAGCTTTTTAGGCATATGCTAGATTGGTCACATGATGGATCCCCTGCTTTGATCCGAGAATTTTCAGGATATTTAATGGGATATATTTGAAATATACAGCTTGAGGTTAAAATCTTGACCCTGGTCAGAGTGGATCCCAGAAGGAAAGCCATGAAATTTCAAATATGGTGGTTTTGAGATGTTTTTTGAGTTGGATATTTCCTAGACCAGCACAATTTGCAACTAATCCATGCCTTACTATCCCATTCAATTCTCATCCATTTCTTTCCATAATTCATCCAAAGAAAATCTCTCCAGTACACTGGAGACCTTCCTATCATTCTCTTAATCATCTTGAAAAACTGGTGTAATATTCACTCAGCCTATCTGTTATGTGGAGAACCTGACTGTTTAATTTGTGTTCATCCTTCATTATCATAGAAGACCATGCCGTCAGAGAAATGATGACATGAATTGCACTTGACTTTTTTTTGAGTGAGGGAGGGCTGTGCAGGTCATCAGCCTCCCTTCTCCTCTAGAGCCATCTGAATCCAGTGAGCAGATATTCATCAGGATGAGTGGAGATGACCCAGGATGCACTGGGAGACCCTGAACCCTTTAGGCCAATGTCTTTGCAGGTATTCACTGGGAAGGGAAGGGAAGGGAAGGGAAGGGAAGGGAAGGGAAGGGAAGGGAAGGGAAAACAGCCAGTAAAACCCAACTGGGCATCTTTTGACCTTTCAAATTTACCTTCCCTTGGAGAAGAGAAGGAAAGGGAGAGGGAGGCAGACAAGAAAAGAGGAGCTGAGTTATCCAGCTAGCTAGATTCCCATTCTGCCAGCTGCATCTACACAATCCTTTCACCCACTTACTGGAGGAATGAAATGAAAATCTTCGAAGAACTAGAGTCTTTCCTTCCTTAAACCAACTCAACCCCTTTTTTTTAGCAGAGAAAGTCCTTAAACTTTTAACTCTGTGTTGTTAAATTTTGTTTTATTTATTTTTTGTAATTTTAAAATCTCTTAAAGAGCCGCTACTTCTCAAATAGTTTCTGATGCAGTTCTCCTCGTGGCGGGATATTTTGTCAGCTTCAGATTACAGAAACAGAGTGTCAGAGGGAGCTCAGAATTTCTAAGAGGCCCTGCAAACACTGTACCTAAAAGGCTTCCCAACATTTGGTTTCTTCAAACAGTGCTTGTTTAATATCATTAAAGCAGCAGACACAATATAATCTACCTATTTAGGGGAGGTGTTTGTGGGGGAGGACATAAAACTTGTCCTCAACTCTAGCCAGAATGACAGGTTTCAGGAAAGTTGGCTCCAGTAGATGATGTTGGATCAAACAGTGTTCCATTGTCAAAAGGGTTATCTATCCTCAAAATTCAGAAATTGATCAGTCCCTTTAAAGAGGCAGACAATTCAGTAGTCATCAGACCTGTCATAGAGTTTTCAATGTAGAAAGTAGGATGTGATCTCCAACCTTTAGCATATGCTGAGGAGCAGTCAGAGATTCAACCTGAAAGGAAGATATTTGTAAATTATGGGACAAGACAGGAAGCAGTGGGGGTGGGCAGGATTGAGTGGCTGTCTAACTCCCTTCCAACCCACTTTCCTGCATCTCCTTTCCTTCATCCTTCTTTCTCCTCTTTCTGGGAACTGGCCACAATTCTTCTCTACTGGGAAAACACAAATGCATCACCACCATACCCTCATCTCCTTCCTTTCCTTCTCTGATCATTTTTTCTTGGTTTGGGGCTGAGAAAATTACATGAATAGGTGACAAGATGCCTAACTCTATCCTGTCTACAGAAAAAGCTTCTCTGCCTGAAATCGTTAGGGTTACTATTTAAGTTTATATTCTAATTTTAGATTTCATGTTGGTGTTTGTATCAACTTAGAGATTTCCATAAATCACCATAAGCTTTCTAGTTCTCATTCCTCATTAAATCTCTCAATCTTTTTCCCTATCCCCAACTGTCTTTGCAGCATTAGGGGAAGTATTTCCCTTTTTATCACAGATTTTTCTTTTATGCCCTCTAAGTTCCATTTTTCCTTGGACTTTTTCATCATTTGTACTTTACTGGAAATTTATTTTGTCCCCCCACCTTTCTCACAATTCTTACTCAGATTAACATTGTTTTAGGTGTACATGCTGAGACAATAACATGATATGGCCATATTATGCAAAAATCTGGGCACATTGGAAAGGAAACATGCTATATTAGAAAGAGCATTGGGTTAGCAGTTTTGAAACTGGAATTCTGGCCCTCTTGAGGGAGTTGCCATGGGCAAACCACATAAACTCAAGGTTTCAGTTTTCTTTATTGGAAATTGAGGTAGATATACAAGATCTCTAAGTTCCTTTTCAGTCCTACTATCCAATGGTTTTGATCCTCTCATTGTACGATCTTATGATTTTACTTCCCCTCCACTCCAAAGTTCTATACCATTTTCAGTCTGATAATATTTTTAATCCTAGATATTCAAATATAACTCTAGCCATAAGTCACATGTACTAAAGAATCTGTGTTCCTGGACATATTTTCTGTCATATATATTTTTATATTCACTAGAAACTTTTGGACATCCTGGCCATGGATTTAATTAACATCTCTATCTTATGATTCTCAGATCTATTTAGCCAGCTGTAACCTCTCTCTTGATTTCATCTCACAGCTCTAACATTTTATCAAACATCTCAAACTGGATGTCCTATAGGCATCTTAAATTCAATATGACTCAAACTAAACTCATTATTTTACTTCCAAACCCTCCCCATCTTATAATTTCCTATTACTGTCAGTATCACCATCATCCCATTCACCGAGGCACACAATTTAGATAAGATGACTCCTCATTCTCTCTCACCATCCTTATTCAATTTGTTCCCATTACCCATCTATTCAGCTTCTCACATTTTCATCATCTTAGTGCAGGCTTTCAATATCTCATTGCCGGATTATTGCAATAGTTGACTGGTTGCTCTCCCCACCTCAAGTCTCTGTCCACTCCAGTATAACTTCCATTTAGCTGCCAAAGTGATCTGTCTTAAGGACAGGTCCGATTATGCTAGGACACCTCTTCATCCCCATTTTTCCTTTCTCCATTCAAAAACTCCATTAAGTATCTATTATCTCTAAGATCAAACATAAAATCCTTTGTTTACCTTGTAAAGCCCTTCATAACCTGATCACATCCTATTTTTCAATCCTTTTATGCATTACCCTCCCTCCCTAATAGATTTTGTAATCTATAATTCAGTGACACTATTCTGTTGTACAAAATACTCCCTGTATTTTCACTGTCTGTGTCCTATACCTTCTTCATCTCTGCCTCCTGGCTTGCTTGGCTTCCTTCAAGTATTAGTTAAAGTCTCATCTTGTGCAAGTAGCATTTCTCAGTCCTTAATCTTAGTATCTTTTCCATCTCCAGTCTACCTTGCATATATCTTCTTTATACATAGGTTGCAGGCTGTCTCCCCTTTAGACTGTGATCTCTTTGAGAGCCGCAACTACTTGTTTCTTTGACCTTTCTTCATATTCTCGGCTCTTACCACAGTCTTTAGCATATAGTAAGCATTTTTTAAAAGGTTTTTTGACTAACTATTAACTTACTAAGTTATAAGCAGAAAAAGAATGTGCTACTTTTGTCACTCAATTGCATTTCTTCAACTGTATTCCACTCCAAATATAAAATTATTCTAGGTAATAATTTAACTCTATATGATGTAATAATTCTGAAAGTACTTAAAAAAGAGTTTCTAAAAATACTCAGGCTAAAAATAAGATCATTTAAAGGCATATATTGTTTTATAAAATACTAATTGGCAGGTGAATATAGCCGTACAGTAAAAATTCTCATCTTTGTAATTTAGCATGCTGGTGACAGAGATTACTTTATATGATTTTCTTTGAAATGAGGAACTATGCTTTCTGCATCCAGAGAAAGAACTGATAAATTGAAGTATGTGTAGAAGAACATATATGCATATGTATATGTGTGTATGTGTATATGTATATATACATATGTGTACATGTGTATGTATATATATACACACACACACAATATATGCATTATTTGTGTCTAATGGTAGTCATCTGTAGGGGAGGGTAGGGGAAGGAAGAAAAAAAGAAATTTGCATGATAATTTTGCTGTATATTTGAAAGGGATATCAATTGTGCATAGGAGATTTGCAGTTTATGTGCAATCATCTATTTTTATTGTGCTATGTTATGAAAATGCTTGTTTTATATCAAAAATTAAAAAAATAAAAAAGAATGAGAAACTATGAAGAAAATGGCATTAGGCAGGAGCAGAAAAGAGCCTGACCCAAGATTCCTTTGTTACAATTTTATTTGACACAAAGGAAACACAAAACTTAAAAAAAAAATCTGACCAAATTTTGCACAGAAGAATTAATAAAAATCCTAAATCACAGAGATTGGTCCCTCCTCAATTCTTGTGGCACTCAGTAACTATACTACAGTATTCATTTGGTATAGAAAATATTCTGCTTTGTATTGTTGCTATATAGCACCAGTGACTGCCAAGTTATGTCTTTGGAGATAGAAGGTGAGAGATCATTCCCTCCAGAAAGAGAGAGTATTTCTCTAAAACTACATCTTCCAGAAATGGAATATGGGTACTACTAGCAGAGTCTGGTCCTACCTTTTCCCCCTTCTACCAGGTGGTTCCTGATCCCTATCCACTGACCTCATTTCTGCCACCGCAGAGAACCTTTTCTATACATGCATTGAGAAAGGAGGAGAAAAAAAAAGAATGAAGAAACATAAACCAATAGCCCAGCCTTGTCCCAAAAAACCAAAATGGTGGCTTGATTCATTTTAGCCTAGAGCAAATGAAAAAAAGTCAATTTCATTTTTTACTTCTGCCTCTGAGAAAGTACCTCAAAGTTATTAAAAAATCAGAACTATAAGATTCTTTCTGGATTTAACAGAGACTCCAGTCAGTCTGGCACTTTTGAACCCGGGCTTGACCATTAATGCTTCCTATATCTCTGTATATCAGTAACAAACCCTGTTTTTCTCTACTGCAGGAACTCTGCCCCTCCTCCATCATAAATAAGAACACAGAAATCATGATTCATCCCTTATGTCAAATGGACTCACTTTGACATGAATGTAAAAAGTAAATAACTTCAAAGAACAGAATGATTAAACATTTGTTCTAGTGAATGGAAAAGGAGAAGGAAAGGAAGGGGTACAGTTCTTTACCGGCTTCCTGAATTCTTAACTAAGGGGCATTTCACCAAAGATCAGATAATTTCATGCACTGATCACGTTTGTTTCACTGGCCTCAGTGGAGGACAGGGTCAATTTCCTCACTGGAGTTTTGGATTGCTCACCACTGCGTGTTCTGCTTGCTTAGAATCTCTCTTGCAGAGTCTCATTATACATACTTCTTTCTCATGATACATACTTCTTTTGCCAAGATTTTCAGTTCTAAAATCCTCACCTTGTCTCCAAATAACACTCCCAGGAGAGTTCCCAAATCTCTTCAAGGGAGAGAAGAAAGAGAGAGTATTTCCCTAAAACTACATCTTCCAGAAACCCATGTAGCCAGACTCCAAACACTTCTCTTTAATTATAGAGGTTCATTTCAAACCTTGTCACACTTACTGTCTAAGTTGTTCATCCCATCTTTCCAATCACAGTATAGACTCTTTGAAGGCAGAGACCATATCATATAATTCTCCATATTTCTGATACTTCTTTGTGCAGTGTAGGTATTAAATCTACAAAGTCGGGATTCAATGCTTAATGATATTGAAAGGTAAAGACTTTTGTGCCAGCAGTTGTGAAAACAGAATCTTTAATGTATCAAAATGCAAACAAAGATATTGCAGTAATGCAGTAAATACTGTCTTTATTTGGGGAAAAAAATACACTCTAAATTAGAATTATTTTGGCAGAAATTTTTGTACCAAATGGCTTTAAATCTTAGTTAAAATTTGGAAACAAGCAATTTTTGGAATCCTCTCTGAACCTCATTCATTATTCAAGAAGAAAAATCCTTTTACTATGGCCAAGTGGGGGATTTACATCTTATTTTGCTGATCAAAGAGTTAGAGTTCTTTCATTTACTTCTCCATTTTCTAGAAATTTAGGATATAGAAATTAAAATATAAGTAAGTATAGTGGAACATTTTTACTTCACAAATGGGCTCTGCTTCCTAGGGAGCACATGTACTATTGTTTATTTTATATGAAATGCATGAGACACCAGACAACCAATTTGGTCAATTTCATATGTGTTTATATTTTGTTTGCTAAAAAATAAAAAGTTACATCATAAAATGTTCTCCAGAAGTTCTCAATAGCAATGATATGACAACTTTTAGTAGAATTTCTTCAATTCCAGAATCAGAACTTTTCAAATGACAATAGTACTAATGAGATGGCTATATTTTATTTTAATTGATCAGTAAGTGTTTATCAAGCAGCATTTATAGGCCAAGGTAACAAGTTGATGCATCTACCTAAGTACCCAATCTCTCACACTGCCTTCCCTCAATACACACACACACACACACACACACACACACACACACACACATCAGAGCAACAATAACAGCAAAAATAAACAATAAAAACCATTTGCATGCAGCCAAAATGAAACACTACACCTTGTCTATTTCCTACATGAGGCAGCAGACCTAAAGCTTGATGTGATAGGTTTGTGTCTATGCTACTTCATATTTACAAACTTAAAAAATGTATATCATAGGAAAACACTTTGCAAACTTTAAAATACTATATAAATGTCAGCTATTTTTATAAAGTTCATTATCCTTCTGCTGTTAACAGTTTGAAAACAACAGATAAAATTTGAAATTCTATGAGTTACACCTCAGAAAAGGAGAGTTTACAAATAGAACTTCTAGTTTCTCTTGAAAGAATGAAAAAAAATCCACAACCTAAGGTTTTCATCCTTGCATAAAAGCAATATTCCATTCAAATCACTTCAACAAGGACTTATTGACTGTCTTCTATGGTATAACAGGCTTAACCAGTGGAGAAAGAGGGGTCTTGTGTTGCTTTGCATCAATGTCTCATCAGCTTACTAAAGGCCCTGACAGATTCCAGTCACAAAAACCTGCAGGCCTCTTCAGGCCTGACAAGGGGCCTTTTATAGTACAGTCAGAGTACATAAAAGATGGTTGTGACTCTCTAAGGATCACTGAAGAAAATTAAACAAAGCCCAAACTCAAAATTAACAGTGGCCTATTTTAATTCGAAAGTGAGGTCTCATCTCACTAAGTTTTATAAAGCACTTTTAAGATATATTTTCTCAAGGTTTTTTAACAGCTCTGTCTTTTCTTCTTTCCCTAAACGAACATAATCAATTACTGCTTCTTTGCCCTCTATAAAAGTCATTAGTGTCCCTACATTTGTCTATTTTACCTTGATCATGTTTCATATTTCTTTTTCCACCCCATTCTCCATTCTTGGACTGATAGATCCTATAGATTCATCAGTATGAATGGATGGATCTACAGGATAGATCCTCTTTGGAAAACATTGGTTGGGGAAAAGAAACAGGGCATCATGGTATTACATATATTATCAAGCTATACATGTCATGGCCAGGGACCATACTTCCAAAAGGCCCTACATCACTTTCTTGTGCTCTATCATGATCCTAGAACTACTTGTTAAAGAATCATGTCTGTATTCAAATCCCAGGTTTGATGTTACCTGTGTGATTTTGGTTAATTCTTTGACTAGGAACTCTAACTAAGCAGGTAAACTGGGGCAGGTTATAGAACTGAGGAAGTCACGGGATTTTAGACCTGGTAGGGACATTAGAAATCATATTGTGACATTTCATAGTTAAATATAGTAAGGTCCACAGATGTCATGACCTATCCCTTGTCACATATCAGATTTTAGGACACATATGGCACCAAAGCTTTTTTTTTTTTATCCTCATTTGAGGAGGAACCCTGAGATTTGAAAGAGCATTTGTTATATCCCTTAAGTTCATGGGAATATGGTTTAAATCTGGTCAGTGACCTGAGTATTATCTGGAGTTCAATAAATAAGCATGAACCATAAAAGTGCATGCTTTCTAATTAGGGAAATTTTAATTAATGGGGAACTTTTACGCTGAAATGAATGACTTTCCATACTTTAGTGGGGCCAAAAATAGATGAACAGATCACAGGACTTTGAGTCAAGAAGACTTGAGTTCAATACTGACTCTGATATTTATTAGTTGTGTAAACCTGGCAAGTCCCTTCTCACCTTGCTGCCTGCTTACTCATCTGTGAAATGAAAGTGATAACAGCACATATCTCAGAGACTTGTGAGGATCACATAATATAACATTTGTATAGTTCTTTGCAAAACAAAGCAATGCAGAAATTCTATTATTATTGAACCCAGAAAATGGTCGCTAAGGTTCCTTTCACCATTTGGTAAGCACTTGAGTACAGCTCATTCATGTCCTCCTGTTTCATCCTGAGTGACTCTTGTTCAGGTCTAAGTAAATTGTTCCTAGGCATTACTCCCAAAACACTTGGGGCCTGCTTCTGGTTCTGTTAATAGCTCTGGGAGGTCTCATACTGTCTATTTGTTATCTCTTCCTCCTGCTATATAACTGACCCACCTACTGTCTTCCATAGTCTTGTATGTTCTGGATGATTTTTTAATGCTAATTGTCACACAGAGGTTACTATTGATAATATTCTGTAGCCTATTTATATCCAGGCACAGAACATAGTGTCACATTTGAGTTATTAAATGTTTCTGTATAAGAATGCTGTCACCTGAAATGTCTTTTTTCTTTTGTTCCCTAAATTTATTAATTTATTTGGTTTTAGTTTTCAACAATCACTTCTGTAAGTTCCTAATCTTCTCCCTCTCTCCCCAGCATGGCATACAATCTTATGTGGACTCTACATGCCTTTTTCATATCAAAACTATGGGGTTGTATGGTATTATTGTATCAATAAGCAGACGGAGTTCATGTTTCCAAAAAAGAAATGAATACCATGAGATCAGTCCAATAGGGGGAAAAACCCAAACAAATAAAGCAACAATTTCAATACTAAAGCTGGGCTTGATGGCTCCCAATGCTGCAATATATTTTAAAGTAACTTTGATTGAAGGAAATAAAAGCTAATGGCACCAACATTAATGTGAATGTTCACAGAAAGTTGTTGCCTTAAATAGAACCATGGGGCTAATTTCTTTTATAGACTGGGTTCTTAGAGATCAATAAAAGGCTTCTTGTGAAAATCAAATGAGCAGCAGTGTCACGTATAGAGCTCATTTGTAAATATACTAGACATATTGACCATTCCCCAATTTCTCCATTGCCAGTGGTAGCACTAAGATTCTAGCTATCTAGAAAAAGAAGTTTATTTAGGATAATCTTCAGTTTGTATTTCTTTAATTCTACTCAATCTGTCACCATGTTCTATCAGATCCTCTCACTGTCTCCCCTCTCCCCTGGAAGACTCTTGCCTCTTGAATCTCACAAGTCACAGGAAACATCCAAGGACAAGTACTATTAGGAGAGCTTCTTTATTAGATCCAACCACTTGCTTTCAATTATCTTCCTAGGACGTAAGAATGATCATAGTTCCCAATCAATTCTGTCCATTCAATAAGCACTTTACCTTTTACTCTACTCATCTAACAAAAATTAACTGAGCGTTACTTGTGTGCACAGTAATACCTGTTGGAAGCTTTGGAGCTAAGGTGTGGGGGAGCTTATAATTTTGCCAACACATGCACAAATGATACAACTATGAAGCAATGATAAAAATATAAATAGGACAGAATTATAACTTAGGCTATTGTTATCATGTTCATTGTTTACAGTAAGGATTCCTATTCAGATACAAGTTGGATTACATGATCTGAAAGGAATTTTCCTATCATGAGGATATGTGATTCTACAATTCTAACTTATTTGCTGTTCATATTTCACTCAGATTATTCCTGGTGGAGGGAGAATAGAGTGGGAAGGCTATATAACAGTCCTAGATCATTGCCAGGCTAGAATGTGCTTACCATTCTGCTCTGTCAATCAAAGAGAGGAGAGGAAAGGAGAGGGGGTAGAGAAGAGGAGAGGAGAGGAGATATTTTGTGCTCACCTCCAACCTTGATACAAAATCTGTGTACAGCCACTCACTCCAGCAAATTCCATGCCTTCCTGCCAACTCTCCCTCTCCCCACATTTTCTATAAAGCAGTAATTATCTTAGTTACATATTCATTTGTACTTTCCCCTAAATATTCAACTATACAGAATACATACTGCAGTAGGTGCTGTGGGAATTACAAAGCTAGCAAAACATATGTTCCGTGCTCTGGAGTCCATTATGTTGTAAAGAAGGAATTTATCATCTGTCAGTTTCTCAGCACTCAATTATGCATACTGTCAGAGGAGACTATTAGTATAATATAATACTACTATTATTTTCCTGCTATTCTCTTTTCTGTCACCATTTAGATAACACTACTTACCTAGGGCAGCATAGCATAATGGAAAAGAGAAAAAGGCACCTGACTTGTATTCAGGACAGATCTACATTCAGTTACAGGTATGGCCATTTCTAAGTAAGTTTGGGCAATGCTGAAGGAAGCATTACATTACATTATACTACAAAGAAATGTAATTTCCTTGAGCCTCAGTTTTAAGTGGGGATAACACCAGTAGCATCTTCCTTCCTTAGTGGCTGATCAAACGGGCTAATGGGGGTAATGTACTGGGTAAACTTTAAAGCCCTTTTAAAATAACTGATCCAAGGTTATTCTGGTCACTTTATGATTTTCTTCCCTCTCACCACTCTCTAGGTCACTTTTCCCTCCCACCACTACCTAGGTCACTTTTCCCTCCATAAACTTCATGCCAATAAATAATCAGGAGCCCTGAGCTGGGAAAATCTATTGGTCAAAAGAAACTAGTGCTTCTCCTTAGGAAACATAATGTTAGGATGGGCAAGTGTTGCATTTGAATAGAAGGAACAAGATACAGATCTAGAATTAGAGGGGAACAGGGAAGCTAGTCCATCAAAATCCTTCGTTTTACAGACGAGGAAACTAAACCCAGGGAGGTTACCAGGAAGGAGAACTCAGTCTTACTTTGTATCCTACCCACTGAATCTAGCAAAGCTGGATACATTGTAAAGACTCAATGAATACTTGTTGATTGATTTATCTTAAGCATGTGACTGATCTAGAGTTCACATCTCCTTTCCAGGCTATATTCCAGACTTCCTTTGCCAGGCTCCATCTCTTCAGTCAGGAACATTACTTTAGCCTTAGAATTCACATACCCTTGGCAATTCTTCCCAGAACCTCCAGGCTTTCCTCTGGACTTTCTGTACCACACACTCCCTTTATCTTTTTCTTTAGAATGTAAACTCCCTGAGGGCAGGGATTATCTCCCTTTCTATTTCCATTTGTTTATCCACAGTTTTTGGGAGGTGACAAATGCTTCATACATTCTAGTAGTTAGACTACACTTGATTTTACAAGGGGCCAAGAGTTCCACTTTGTAATTCCATCAGTGATGGGTGTAGGTTGTACATAGCAATAACCACACATAACACTGACTCACTGGACTGCTCATCCTTTATATTGAGAATGACCACATCAGCACAATTCCAACGAGTATACTAAGAGAGGCATAAAACATAAGGGTTAATGTTACCTGCTGCCGCTTTTCAAATTCCAATTTGATTCTGGACTTAATGCAATTGCAAGTATCCTGATAGGTCTGCTGTAGAGCCAGTTCCATGAGATGCTTGTGGTAGGCTCCCGCCAGGTTTCCACAGATGAAAATGATAACATTTGCTAGTATCTAAAAGAATGAAAAGAAAGTCATTATATTTAATTAATTGACAGATTTCATCAGTCAACAAATCTTGAATCTCCTGTGTGCAACAAGCAATCATTAAACACCTACCATGTGCCAATCTCCATGCTAATTGCTGGGGATAGAAAAAAAAGGCAAAAATACTTTCCCTGTCCTGGAGGAACCCATGGTTTCATGGAGATGGGAGAGGGTGGGGATGAGGGAGAATATAAAACGTTAAAAGAAAAAGACTATATCTAAGATATAGCCATAAATAATAAAAATGGATGGTAATCCTAGAGGAATGGATTAGTCAGGAGTGGAAGTGCCATTTGTAGCATTTGAACTGGATATGGAAAGAAGTTAGAGGCACCAACAGGTAAAAGTGAGGAGGAAAGCATTTTGGCCCTGAGGAAGAGTCAGTCAGAAGGCATGGCATAGGGAGATATATTTTTGTCACATGCCAAGGGCAGCAAGGAAAGTGTAGATGAATTGCAGAGTATGTGGGCCATCATAAAGTGTCAGAAGAAGAAAAGACAAACATATATTAAGTGACTCCTACATGCTAAGTATTTTACAATGACTTCACACTGATTCTAGAGGTAGGTAATATTATTTTCCCCATTTTGCAGATGAAGAGACTGAGGTAGACAGAGGTTAATGGCTTGCCCAAAGCTAGCAAGTATCTGAGACTGGGTTTGAACTCAGGCCTTTCTGCCTTCAGGCCCAGCACCCTAGCTACTGCACTACCAAACTATGCAGAACACTGAGAAGGTAGGGAGAGATCACGTTTGAACAGCTAGAAAAGAATATATCACAGTCTAGTACTAACAATCACCAAGAGATAAACTCTATATTTTTGTTTACTCATTGGTTTACTCATTGCCTGGTGAAGTTGCTAGCATCTTCAGACAATATTTGTTGAGGGACACTTTCACTGGTGTTTCTTTGTTTACTAAGATAATTATTTTGACATCCTTTTGAACTACTAAGATTTCCTAGATAACTATAATAGAACACTATCTAACAGTTAAAAAATAATTAGGCTGAAAACAGAAATGTCAGCACAATTGAATGGATTAATGCTTACTATTAGATAACAAGCAAAGTAATATAATGGAGAATCCTGGGCAAGGAATAAGGCTTTATTTCTGCCTCTTTCATTAAATGGTCATTTGGTTTTTGACAAATTACCTTTTCTGTACCTCAGTTTCCTCATTTGTTAAATGAGAGCACTAGATTTAGTGATCTCTAAGGTCTCTTTCAAGTGCAAAATTTTAAAACTGAATTTAAGCCAAGAACCAATTTAGGGGCTTTGGCTGTGAAAGTCATCAATGACAGGCAGCAAGTAGTTCATAAAATACATGATAGAATAAGTCCAAAAAATATATATCAATAGGCTAGATAGAAAAGGTGCCATAATATTTAGGAAAGAACATTGGATTTGACTCCAATCTCTCCTAACTAATCCCCAAGTAAACAGACCTTGGGTATATCCCTTAACCTCTCTGGGCTTCCATTTCCCCATCAACAAAATAGGGCTTCTACTAGACGACCTTTATAAGATTCTATACAACTCTGAAAATTCTTTGATCATAAATCAGCCCCTTTTCCGTAGTTGGAGTCAAAATAGTAAATCCCAGTGAACTCCCTGACCACCTCTGTTTTTTAGAGATTTGTATCTCCCTAAAGAGGAATTCAGTTTCAGCTGTCTGATGTACAGAGCTAATTAGATGCTGGCATCCTTTGCTGCTGGAAAGTGACAGCCCTTAGTACTAATAACACTGTGAGCTTTGTTAGTGTGGAACCCTTTGTAGAACAGTAGCATAAGGTAGTAAGGGGATGAAAGGAGTGAATACCCAAACAAGAGGCGGCCTTTGTCTCACACCCACCTCCCTGTTCTAACTACAAAATACTAAACTTCACTGCTGTTAAATGTTTCCATGAAAAAAACAACAATGCTAGATCTCCAGGAAGGAGATGAATTTTTGCCTTCTCCACCCCCCGCCCACATGAAAGCACAGAGCTTCAAAAAGAATGTAAACACTTTAAAGAGTAAATTTCTCCAAAATCAGAATTTAGGATAAAAGTGCCCCATCAATGAAATCTAGCTGGTGGTTATCCTGCTGGTATATGGTCAGGGTATGGTCAGGGCTACTACAATGCCCTATGTAAGTAGGAATTATCTTTATACATGACTGAGATATAAAAGGTCATAGGATTCAAAATAAAAAGGAAGGAAGGCCAAGGAAGAATTTACTTTTTGGAGCTATCAACGGGGAACAGTTCATGATCAAATGAGAGACAGAGGATATCATAGAAGATAAAATGGATACTTTTGATTGCCTAGATATTTTGTATGAACAAAATAAATGAAGTTAAAATTAAAAAGGAAATAGGAATTAAGAAAAATATCTTTACAGCTAGTTTCTCTGATAAAATCTTGCTTCCTGTATAGTTAAGGATTAAAATTTATAAGAGTAAGAGGCATTTCCAGTTGCTCAGTGGTCAAAGGATATGAACACATAGTTCTCAAAAGACAAAATCCAAGTGATCAACAAACATTAAGATGGTCCTAATCAATAATATATAGAGAGAGACGTACAAATTAAGGTAACACCAAGGTTCTACTTCATACCCATCAGACTGAAAAAGTTGATACAAAAACGGGAAATGACAAATATTGGAAGGAGTATGAGACAACAGGCATATTAATGTCCTATTGATAGACTAAATATCAGTCTAATCAATCTCAAAATTAATTTGGAACTATACCCCCAAAGTCAGTAAACTGGGCATAAACACCCTTACCCCCACTGATAGAACTACTATGATATATGAGTTTCATGGAATATTATTATTCCATGAAATATGGAAAGAGGGAGAGTTTCAGAAAAACCTGGGAAGACTCGTATGAATTGATACAAAATGAAATGAGTAGAATCAGAGAACATTTTACTTACTAACAATAATGTTGTAAAGGCAAACTTGGAAAGACTAAAGAACTCTGACCAAAGCAATGACCATGATTTCAGTGTTCTGATGCAGCATGCTTTGTCCCCCTGATGTGGTGTAGAATGAAATTTGTTGTTTGGACATGCTCAATGTGGCAATTTTTTGCTTTATTCTGCATGTTGGTGCCAAGTTTTGCTTTCTTTTCTTTTCTTTTCCTTTCTTTTCTTTTCTTTCCAATGTGTGAGGGGACCATGTGAGGGAAATAAAATTTTTCTTAGTTGAAAATAAAAAAAAAGAATGAATTGCCATCAAGTAATTGGAAGACTACATTTCTTTTCTGTCACTTCTCAATACAACTATGACTGATATGAGTGGAACAAGATTTGAATGAGGGTGCTTACATAGTAGAGGACAACATACTTCTATGTCAGATTATGAAATGACACAGTTACCTCCAGGTAGACATACCTTGAGGCTTGGTCACTGTTGTTGTGCTTTCTTTTGCACCACCTTATCCTCAAACCTCCTCTTTCTGGGAGTCTGACTATACTTGTGGCTCAAATATATTTGAGCACTGCACAAACTATATTTGTCTCAGGGGTCACAATTTGTGGGCATAGTGGTGCTTTCAAGTTAAAAAAACATGGGTTTGCAGATATATGTATATGTACACATATTCATATATACATACAGAGACATGTATATGCACACATAATATATCCACCTATATTATGTATACATGCATACATCCATATATATATATCACAGACACCTATGTGTATATATAGTAATTAACCAGCATTTATCAAGGACTTAATTTGTGCTATGTACTGCATTAGGTTCCGGGAATATGAAGACAAAAATTAAGCAGTCTATGCACTGAAGTGACTTACATTTTATTAAAGGAAAAATATAGAAAGGTAAAATTATTGACATTCTTCGTTTCAAGATCATTTTAGGTTTAGGTAAAGTCAGTCAAATCTTTAGTATTATAGAAAAAATGTTGGCTCTGGGGTGAGAGGAATTGGGTTCATATGCTGCCTTTGACATGCACTATACATACATACATACATATGATCTTGGTAAGTTATCTCTCTTGAGCTTTAGTTTTCTCACATATAGAATAAGGGGTTTGGAATAGATGGCCTCTGAGGCCTTTTCCAGTTCTGCATTCATGACCTTCTAATCCTAGCATCTTAGAGGAATATTAGTTTCAATGTTTTGATTTTTTTTAAGTATTTATGCACGTTTGAAACTTTCTTAGTATTTCCTTGTCCTGTTAAAGCATTTTTAAGGGTAAGAGAATTGACACTTATATAACTGCAAGTTTATAGTAGTAATTAATTTTTTAATCATTTCCCATTCAAAAGAGTGTATTAAAGTAATGACAGAGTTATAAATCTGAAAGCAGGAAATGACCATGGAATTTTGAAACTAATTTCCTCATGCCCAGTAGAATTTATGATCCATGAGAACAGAGGAAGGGCTCTCTCTCTCTTTCACTCTTTCTCTCTCTCTCTCTCTCCTCGTGTATTTATTTTTTGTTTCCATTGCCTAGTGCAGTGACTTGTACATAATGGTTGCTTTAAAATATTTGAGTTGAATATTTCAAATGATTTTTTGTTTTCTGGTTCAATAACAACCTAAATAAGCAGTAGCAAATATCCACCAAATAAAGGAAGTATACCAGATACTGGAGATGAAACAGAGTTTAGGTAAAAGGCAAGGTTTCTGATACTCATGCTGAGGAGCCAAAGTACAAGGAAATTTCCCAACAATTCTCAGAGAACAGACAACATTCATTCACCTAGTTTTTTGTTGATTACCATCTCCTCAGTCCTTCAGGTGTACTTGGTATGGATTTATTCAATCAGAATCAGATTGCAAACTCCCATGTCTCTCGGGAATCTGTTATAATTTACCAGGCCAATAGTCATGGATCCTGAGCAAAAGATCCTGAGAGCCAGTGTTTTGTTTTTTTATTTTAAAAAATATTCAATTTTTAATATATAGAAGACAAAAAGCACTTTTCTAACATAGTATAACTAAAAAAAGGATTGAACATGAAACTGCAAACCTATTATGTACAACGTGCTATTCTTTTTAAATATATATTTATCATGTAAATTTCTTTTTTCCCTTTTTCTTCCCCTCCACCCTAGAGATGTCTACTATTAGACACAAATATGTACATATATGTAAAATCATTCTATACATACTTCTATTTATCAGTTATTTAGCTGAATGCAGATAGCATCTTCCTTCATATGTCCTTTGTAATTAATTTAGGTATTTATAATAACCAAAATGGTTTATTTGCTCAAAGTTGTTCCTAAAACAAAATTGCTGTTCCATATATAATATTCTCTTGATTCAGTTCATTTTGTTTTTCTTTATTTCATGCAAGTTGATCCATGCTTTTAAAGCTCATTAAGCTCATTGTTTCTTATAGCACAGTAGTATTCCTTCACAATCGTATATTCCACAGCTTGTTCAACCACTCCAGTTTATTCCTCAATAATATGGGGATAAGAAATACTTGCAATGTTTGTCTGTCAGGATAGTTGTGAGAATCAGATAAGATGCTGTATTTACAATGCTTTGCAATCTTTAAAGCTCTATAGTAATGGCAGCTGCCATCGAAAAGTTTGTTTCCCTGTTTTTCAGTCATGTCTGATGCTTTGTGACCCCATTTGGGGTTTTCTTGGCAAAGAAACTGGAATGGTTTGTTGTTTTCTTCTTTAGTTCATTTTACAGATGATGAAACTGAGGCAAACAGGGTTAAATGACTTGTCCAGGGTCACACAACTAGGAAGATTCTTTCCTGACTCTGTCTGGCACTCTGTTCACTATGGTGCCACCTAGATGCCCTACTACTTCTGTATATTTCAGAATTATAAAGGAAGGCATAAATTGTGGGACTCTAGGTCCACAGATTAAGACAGGACCTGTAGGGTTACTCATTGTGTTTCTATAGGAGTCAATATAACCTTCTTATTCTTCCCAGTCTGGGAAGGACCTAGGAGGTCATTCTAAAGGCATGCTAGATTTAGGGATAGAATTTAGTTCTAATAATCTCCAAATACTTTCCAAAGTAAATTAGGACCAATTCTGTTTAACTAATCTGGGATTACCAGGATTAAACTAGAGGCTTGTTTTTCCCACCACCCTGACCAACTCTCTGTGGGAAATAGCCAAGAGTTTGTTGGGGAGACTATTATTATGGACCTGGGGACCTTAAAAGAATTTGAGAAATGTTGAAATGTTGTATGAGCTTAAAGATTTTTCACCACTACTTTGAGCATAAACATTGCACAATTGCAGCTGACATGATGGAGTAAGTCTAGAGTTAAAACAAGTTTAATGATTTGTATATTTTTGCTTTTTTATTGTAAAGTCTATACCCACGTTTCCCACCCTTTCATGACACCTGCCCTCATTCCATTCAATTTCTGGGGACATGGGAGACTGGATTTTGTGAAGATAGTACGCACATACACGTGTGCTTTAAGTTAGATTCATTCTGTCCCCTTGCATACAGCAATGATTATCTAAAGGGAAGAAAATAATGTTTTGTTCATTGCATAAAGTAGACATTTAATAAACAATAAATGATACTTTAATGTCTGAGTCCTTACAATACAAGACTTTGGTCATAAGTTTTAAAAGTAAAATAAAGCATACTTTAAATATGCAAAGATGTTAATGGCAACGTTAGAGGTGACATGGAAAGAAAAACCTGACATAGCTTTAAGAAATCTAACGGTGAATCTTGATCAAGGGTGTACCATTGCATGAACAGCAATTGCAGCTTAAATAAAATAAGAGTCTTGCTTAAGGCAAGAAAATTAACAGGTAGAAATTTTCTGAACTGATCTGACAAACACAGCTCCAGGGAATCACTATCCCAGCAGCAATTTCACTAGAGGCTTTTGCAGACACACCATAAACTTCTACTCCCATGAATTAAATTTGATTTCTTGCCCAGTCTTCTTGCTTTCTTGTCTTTATCATATTAAATAGTGATGGGAGACACAGTAGCTTAGCTGATACCATTTAATGAGGAATCAATGTAGGTCAAAATTAGCTCCTGAGTGAAAATTATAAGTGAATAAAAAGAAGGTGGCATTGGAACTATGGAGTCAGATTGTTTTGGGTGAGAAGTTTGGGGTTAGTAGCATGAAACTTAGAATTGTAATATGAAAGGCACTTGGCATCCTACAAGGAAAACCAATAGAAATAATAATGCTGATGATTTTTGTAGATTGGCATGTCTATACTGCATCTATTACCCCCACAAGGATTCTTTTAATATGATACACATTAGCTTGTATCCAGCTGCTTTTGAGTTAAGGTATCAAAGAAATCAGGTGCAAAGTAGAACTCGGAATCTGTTACGTATACAAAGACATTCTGCCAGGGGATATTTGATATTTGAAAAGACTTCTTGCTCCTTCCTAAGATAACAGTAGAACTGATGTTTATATAAAGATTATATTCTATATTTGACCTACATAGTCAAATACCTATAAAGGTATTAAGGGCTGTCAGATGTAAGAGGGAATAGATTTATTCTGCTTGATCAGAAAAGGCAGAATGAGAAGCATCAGTGAAGTTTCTAAGAGGAAACATTGAGTCTCTAATGTGAGAAAAAGTTCTAAACGATTAAGACCATGTAGAAATGGTATGAGATACTTTGAGAAGCAATGAATATTGTAGCGATGCTTATCTGGTATGTTTGCAGTGATGCCTCTTTGTGCAGTGTGCACTGGACTAGATGGAATGCTTACTTTGCGAATTATAGGCAGCACAATCTTCCCCATAAATTGAGGAAGCTAATAGACTTTTTCAAGGTTCTGAAGCTAGAAAGAGGCATTGTTTACATTTAAACTCAAGTCTTCTGATTATAAAGTCATTCTCTTTGCTCAAGAACCCAGTTACCTTTCATATAGCAGCTAAAAGCCATGTAGATAGAGGTGAAGATGTTGGATTTCAAATATCCTGACAATAAAATTTCCTCTAAAATTAAAGTCCAAAAGAACGCAACTGATCTTTAAAAATTAAAGGGCTAAATTAACCTTGCAGGGATCCAGACCGGTAATTCTTACTTTAGAGAAAGAGGTTGGGTCTAATTAATCATGACTCCTCTCAAAGGCAAACAAAAAAATAGATTAGGACAAAAGATATTATCTCCCTACTTAGCATATTGTCATTTCATCAGTAGTCACAGAAGGAAAGATAAGGAAGAGAAAACTGCTAATACTTAAGTTAATAAAGATGATTCAGGTATAGGGAAACAAACTTAAGAGAAAAGCAACAAAACTATTAAAGTACAGTAAAAGTATACCCTTCTACTAACACTGTGATTGCATATCTAAATGAATAAAGCACATATACTGTGAATGCTTTACACATATTTCCTCATTTGACCCTCGCAATAATCCTATGATAAAACACATTTTATGGTTGAGGAAACTGAAGCAAGCAGAGGTTAAATAACTTGTCTGGGATCCCCCAGCTAGTAAATGTTTGAGGCCAAATTTGAATTCAAGTCTTTTGACTCCAGACTGAGAACTCTATCCACTACGCCACCCATGCCTGGGCACACAAATGAAAAAGAAAGATAGTCTCCTGCTTTTATTAAAGAGATCATTTGAACAGGGGAGAGTACAGGCTCCTGTACCTAGCAGCCTGTAGGCTGCAGTTGGTCTGCACTTGTTGCAGGTAATGATGAGACAGGTAGCCACTCCCTCTACAATGACTGCTAATGATCTAACAATGTTTTATGAGGCATTTGTTCTGTGACAGGCACTATGCCAGGTGCCAAGAAACAGTTTCTTTCCTTAAGGAAAGCTCCTTAAGAAGCTTTTATTCTATCAACAAATATATAAGTAGGCATATAATTAAATGTGAAATGTATACAAAATAAATACAGGGTAATATTTATTTTTTAGAGGGGGAAGCAAAGACATCTGGAGAGGTCAAGAAAAATGAATAAGATGGTACAACTAGATCCCTCTTTTTTAAAGGAACCATGTGGCAGGAGTTTTAATGCTTAAAAATTTGCCCCAAAGGAAAGGGCTAAGTGGCACAATGGATTAAGTGCTAGACTGGGCAAGTCATTTAAATTCTCCTAGCCTCAGTTTTTTCATTTGGAAAATGGCATAAGAATAGTACCTCTCTCCGGGGCTTGTTGTGAAGATAAACTCAGATAATTTTTTCAAAGCACTTTGCAAATCTTAAAGCACTCTTTAAATGCTTTTAAAGTATTATTGTTTTTGTCTATTTTTTTGTTGTTTGGTTGTTATGCTATGTGGAAGGCAGCAAACATTACTTTTACAATGTAATAACCTAATGATCATCTTTTGGGGATGTGAATGGATACACCAGAAAGTGATCAAATGTCACCCACTGTTTGCCAGGAAGGAGAAGAAAATGTAGGGAATGGGTTTGTTCTGGACTAGAAGTTTTATGCTCAGGGAGTCATGTTACTAAACAATGGATTATTGTTATTAGAATAGCAATGAGTTACTAATGTCAGATTGAGGAGTGACTGTTTGTTTTGTAATATCACATAACATTGTAAAAGATCAGAAGCCAATACCCTGAGTTTGGATTTGTGGATTCACCACTGTTAGTAGTGGAATCAAAAGTCCTGTAACTTCCCTGAACCATTAGCTTACTGCTTTACAGCATCCTTTTGTGAGAGCAGGACCTGATTGACCTTTGCCTTAATATCCTCAGCACCAGGCACATAAATTAATAAACACTTGCTTGCCTGATGCCTATCTCCCAATCTTCTGATAATGCATTTTACAGTACAAATTAGATACAGTAGAATCTCATTAATTTTGACTGTCCTAATTCAGAATTTATAATAGTGAAGACTGAGACTAGGCTGAAATGTATCCTTCTGTTCTAAAGGGTTTTTCAATAGAAGTAGAATTTCAAATATAATATTTAAACTGTGAATTTCCACTGATTTTAAATACCTTCAAGGATTTAAGAAACAAATAATTGTTAAGTGCTTAGTAAATGCTTTATCTATCTGTTACTATGTAATTAAAAATATTCCACTGAAGCAAGTCTCTTAAGGACCATTAGTTGACAATGGTTTGTTTAAATGATTTGAGTGATTATAATGAACTTTTTTACAAAGGGCTGTATTTTGGGGTTTCCCCCCTGAAAAAGAAGGCCAACCTAACAAAATGGTAATCAGAGAATTTATTGCTCCATTTCACATTCCTCATCTCCCACTTTTCTTGCAGAAAATAGAAAATATATTTTTTTCAAGTCTTCTGTGGGATCAAAATTGACTATTGTAATGCAACATATTTTAAAATGGAGCTCTAAAATCTTATTTAAAACCATTAATAATGCAGACAGTGCCTGGTATATGGTGAACAGTTAAATATTTATTGACTAATTGCCTTTAATTAAGAGAAGCTGCAGTCCTCTGATTAGCCTGGATTTTGGCATTTAATGTACCTGAAAACACCAGAATATAAAATTGTTTTCTTTCTGCAATCATCTCCCAGATGTAACTAAGACTAGCTTGTACTACTAAGTAGTAATGTTATAACTTCTTATGGTAAACATATAAAATAAATATTTCCATAACTTTGGAACAGTTTCCTAAACATTCAGATAAGACTCCACTCACTCTAAGTAGTTACATGAGATTTTAAATCCCCAGAAATACATAAATTGCAAATAAATTGCAATTTATTTACAGCCTTTGACAAACTATTTCTATTTCTAGACTTGTCTTTGACAAGTCTATTTCTAGACTGTTTTACCAAATATACAATTAAAAAAATAAAAAATAGAGAAGACACAGTAGCTAAAGATGCATGAAAGTAAGAATGCTGAAGATAATGAAAAAAATGGCAGATTTCAAACAGCAAAGCAGCAGTGGCTGATAATACAAAAACTGAAATTGAAATATAGAAATTCATAAATTGTTCATGTGACCAAATATAGTAATAACTGAGATCATGAAATTCACTAAAAATGACAAGATGTAATTACATTTTGAAAAATTTTGGAAAGCAATACATCTGTCACTAAAGAAAGAAAGAAAAGACTGTCTGTTTCATGGTCAGTAATCTGACTTTTAAGGTACTCCCTCCATGATGTCCAACTTACCTTTAGAAACTTTTATCGCATTTTTTTTTTCCTTCAAGGACTCCATATTTCAGTCAATTAGACAACCAACTATTAACCGAACTGGCATGTCATCTCTCCTTCCATATCTGTATTAACAATCCATACGTTGTTCCTATCAGGAGTCCACATGTTTCGGAATTGTTATATCATCCTTTAGGCCTCAGTTTAGGTGTCACTTTCTCTCTGAAGGCCTTCTCTGATTCAATTAGCTTTCTCCTAAATTCTCCCATTGAGTTTAATCTGGAACTCTCTTTTGCCCACAACATGCTCTACCATAATCTGTGAGTAATCTGAGTTGCCTGAATGGGGACAGAGCTGGATAGTTCCAGTTGAGCAATTTAGCTCATCCCTTCTCCTCTTTTCATCTCTCCTCTCCTCTCCCCACCCCTCCCCTCTCTTCCTACCTGATAGTGTTCTGCCCAAAGGAAGGCAAATTTTTATGGCCAAAAGTTACCCAGTTAACTTGGGGTTTACTGGTTAGATTTCTTTCTCAAAGACCAAGCTTTAAACCTAATTTACTCTGGATATTATTGATTGGACAAAAATAGGTCCCTGCCTAAGCATCACTTAATGTTTATTTTTTGACTCAGAGTAAATACAAAATATTTCTCTTTTGGCCAGAAACCCTGACAGCCTTCCCCTACAAGTTTTATTCATATAAAGAAGTCATCCCTTGATTCATTCCTTAAAGAGGCATATTCATTCACCGAATGGGCTTTGCCTCACTCAAAGTGTGAACCAGAAAAGATCTTAGGTTAAAATGACCAAGGTCTCCCTCTGCATCCTGGGCCATCTCCATTTGTCCTGATAGCTATCTGGCCACTGGACTTAGATGGCTCTGGAGAATAAAGAGAGGCTCCTGATTTTGCAGTTCTCCCTCACTCAAATCAAAAACTACAAGTCATATCATCATCTCCCTGATGTCATAGTCTTCTTCAAGAACGAAGGACCAACCACACACAACCTTGACTCCTACTTAATCTGTACAACTGGTCTAGCCCCCGAGTAAAGCATAAACTCCTCTTGGACATGGACTAGGATCTGTTTTCCCCTATGTTCCTCTCCCCTGAGAGAAGGCATTTATTAGAGGCTTAATGAATACTTTCACAATTACAATGAAATGGTTGCAAATTACCTTTTTCCTAACTACAAGTACTTTCTAACAGCTTGTGATTATAATCAACAGCACAATACATGGAAACTTAACTAAGACCTATAGAAAATAGGAAAAATTACAGAAACATTTAAAAAAATCTAAGTTCTAATTATCCTATGAAAAATACTGACTGAATACGAGTGCCTAGTTTTTCCTCCTTTATGATTAAAAAGACATAAGAAAAGAAAAAAAAAACTTCTACAGGAGTTTAAATGACATCTCATAGGAATCTGAATTCATGTGGTTAACTCCATCATTTTCAATACCTCACTACTACATACTTTCCTCAGAAATGCCGACATATATTTTTTTAAATCTTCTTTCAGCATCTGACAAGAAAATTGACTTACTGGTTAATCTCAATGACAGAAAATAACGTTGGATTTGCCCTGATTACTCAGCATCTCTACATTTTTTTTTCACAAACTGTCAGTGATTGGAACCAGCCAAGTTCATTCAATGGGTACAGTTATAGGAAGAGATGAGCCTTGCTAAACAGAGTATTGATTTTAATGGGACAGATTTGTCAGTGAATCATCAGAAAATCTTCTGCCAAGAGGAAAACCAGCATCCTTTGAGATTCAGACGTGTTGCTCACTTACCGAAATGCAAGACATCTCTATAATGACTTAGCAAGGAGACATTTTTATTTCGTATCCTTCTGGATCCCAGGGGTATCAACCATACCTTTTTTCTTCATTATGAATCTTATATAAAGAAAGTTTTTGAATGCATGAAAAAAGGGTACTAATCATCCTGGCTACTCTTTTTACCATAATTTTACATTTTTACTTTAAAAAAGACATCTCTGCTCATATACTTTTCTGCAGAAATTAGCAAAATAAATTTGGGGTTACTATGGAATCCCTTTTCTCCCCTGTGACAACCCTTCAGGAGGAACATATAATTAATGATCTGCAGGTGTATAGAACATAGCACCTAGCAGAGTGGTTTTGCTAATTAAAACTCTGATGATGAAGTTGGTTTGCAGATGATTAGAAGATGTTATTACATTTCAAACTGAATATGGTTGAGGTTTTTTTTTTCTTAGTTTTTCTTTGAAATCTGCAGTCCTCAATTATTTTTCTTGCTTTTATTATTGTAAGCTTGATTAAATGGACTGTCATTTTTGAATTTGCTCACAGAATATTTCTAGAGATTTCCTAGGCCTCCCTTCTTGCTACTTCAAGTTACTGAAGTCTAAAACTGCACTTAGATTTTTGGGATATCCTATATTAGAGGAGCACCAGAATGAGGGCATGATTGTGAAAGCACCAATTATGAGTGTGGCTCATAGCCTCTCACTATGATACATAAAGAGATTGTGATTTGAGTAACAGCTGCAATTTTTGTCTCCTTTGTCTTTCACAGACTAATTGCAATTTTAAGACACTTGCCACAGTTAGTATTAGGAGACCAAAGACAGAGTTCTTAATAATCATTCCTCACATCTCTCCCCTGCTCACTTGTACAGAGGTGAGAATTCACTTTTCTAACAGTGTGGTTAACAATGGCAGTGGTAGAAAGGTGGGTGAGGTAGCAGATATATGGGTGCTTAATACTGTGACCATACCATAGAGCTACAATTATTGTGAATAATATAAAAGAAAATTCAATATATGTGCATTTATTTACTCACTGATAAAATTAGTGATTCTATCCTATCCTTGCACCTTGGTTACCTTCCCATCTTTCTGATGGTTCTCTTATCCCGACATAAACCTATTCTCAAAAGTAGAATCAATAGATGTTGAGTGAAATAAGCAGAACCAGAAGAACATTATACATTATACACGGTAATAGCCACAATGTGCAAGGGCTGTTTCTGATAGCCCTTCACAGCCATACAAGGACCTAAAACATTCCCAAAGGACTCGAGCAAAATGTCATCCACATCCAGAGAAAGAACTATGGAACTGGAACATACAATGAAACTGACTATTTTCTCTTGGGCTTTGTTTTGTTTTGTTTTGACTTTCCTCACAGTTTCTCCCATTCATTCTAATTCTTCTATGCAACATGACTCATGTGAAAATGTGTTTAATAAGAATGTGTCAGTAGAACTCATAGAAGATTGCATGCTTTCTTGGGGAGGGAGGGAAGGGAAGAAATTTTAAGACTTATGGAAGTGATTGTTGAAAACTGAAAACAAATTAATTGAATTTTTAAAAATTGAAATGATGTTTTAGAAACAACAATGAGATGAGATAGAGAAAGGGGAAAATGATCTCTAGTGCACATACCTCTAATGAAAAAAATTATTTGTATTTACTCGTTGTTAACAGGACCTCCTGTAAGATCTTATTTAAAGGACTAACTTTCACATTCCTTTGCATCCTGAATCTGACACAGTGCCTGGTACTTCAGTGTTTAGTAAATGCTAGTTGACTAACTTTTCAAAGTCTGCCTCAAATGTCAATTTTTATGCAACCTTTCCTTGATGCCCTTCTTTGAGCTCTCACAGAACTATGTTTATAACACTTTTAACTCTATTTTCATTTGCAATAGCATATTAGAGTAACTTCAGAATTCTTGATTTTTCTCCCAGACTGTAAGATTCATGAGGGCAGGGTTTGTGTCTAATTCTTCTTTTACACATCACAAGGGTTTAGAAATTATTTTTAAAAATTCAAATAAAGTGTAGAAGTAAACCCACCACTTGTGAAATGTTACTGTGCCAGAGACGGAAGAGCCTCCAGTTTTTACTGATTAGCTTGCCATAATATTTGGAATCCATTAAAGTCTTTGGTCTTTTTCAGAGAAATTAGCTATTTCCAATTAGTATTCAGTAGATGCCCTCATTATCTAATTAAAATGCTTCTAAGAGAAAAAAAGTTGTTACAGCGGTACCCTTCACCTCTTTGCTGATATTAAAGACTCAGCAAATCTGAAGAAAGAACATTTTAAACTATCTTGTATTAAGGCAGGAACTAATTTCCCATTAAAACCATTGTCTACCACTGACAAGTAATTTTACTTAAATTAATCTTCCCAAAGTAAACTTCCAGGTGTGCTACTTATTATTCTGAGATTGCCAAGGGTCATTAGCCAGGACTATCCAATTCTACAATAAAATACTGTCAGACTAATTAGAAGCTCTGTGTCTAGAAATGTATCATTGTTTTATTCAGACCAGTTTCTGCATCATATGCAGTGTGGCGCCATCAAAAGGACACAGGATTTGGAATTAGAGAACTTGATAGAAAATCCTATTTTTGGCTGTGTGTGTATGTGTGTGTGTGTGTGTGTGTGTGCGCGCGCGCATGCGTGCGTGCGTGCCTTGGGGCAAGTCAGTTGATCTCTCTAGATCTCAGTTTCCTCATATGGAAAATGAGAGGTTTAGGGTTAGTTGGCCTTTAAGGTCTTTGATCTATGAATGTCTCATTTTACAAAGTAAGGGGATGAATGTAGAGCAATGGTCTCTAAGTTACTTAGACTCTCAACTTTAAATTACTCACATGTAAAATGGGCGTAATAATAACTATACAACACTCCACACTGAGCTGTTGTGACTGAAGGATTTTTAAAAGCTTAATGCTATATAAATATTAATTGTTATTAATATGATTTCATACAGCCATAGTTTTCCACATATATGGACATGTATATGGAATTTCCAAATGTACAGAGAAAACAATTTCCATGAGTGTAACAAATGTATAGAAATATGTATTTATATATTATATATTAATTGTATATAGTACATATGTATATTTTTGGACAAATGGAAATTGTTTATACATTATACATGTAAAATTCCATATACACATGTATTTACGTAGACAAATATGGAAATTATCACCATGTAAGTTGATTTCTATATGTGTAAATATGCACATATATGTATTTGTACACAAATATACTTTTAAAGAAAGGTTTCAGGGATTGTTTTAGATGATGCCAAAATAGAATTTGAAGAGTTTACCTAAATAATGCAGAAACAAAATAAAAAGTTCCTCAATTGATCCAACATAATCATAGAGTACTGACCATTGGATGAAGCCAATTGAGGTACACTGGGAATGTCCAGAGATTAACTATGAAGTTCAGTCAAGCATCATTCCTTGCAGTCTAGATAAAAAGCAATTTGGCCTTACTCAAAGTCAACTCTGGGGAAAGAAGTTCACTCTTCATCTTTTACCTTGAACTTTATGGAGGATACATCAAAAGGCAATATTTCACTCTCCCTTCTCATCCATGATGCCTTGCAACAGAAGGGCATGGCAGTTCTTACTGGAACATGAGTCCAGCTACAATCACTTCAACTGGTAAGAAGAATTGACAGTCTAACATTGAAGCTAGGAAGTTTCTTAGGAGATGTCAGACCCTGGAGCTATGACTGCTACAGGCATTAGTATAAGGGCAACAGCTTTCTGACACTGCCTAGCAGTGATCTAGAACAAAATGTCACCTAAGCCTAAAGCTAGAGGCAGCATCAATTAAACTATAAACAAGGAGTGAAATAGCATACAGTGGCACAGAGATGAGTAGCATCTGGAAGAAACTGGAAGACCAGAGTCAGTGGGAGAGTACAAGGACACTGGCAGCCTTGCATTCCTGAACACCAGACTATGAGTTGCCCTTCCTTGCATGTGCCTTGGTCACATGTTCCCTATGCATACTTGTGAGCTCTGTACTCATGAACTCTATGTGTAACCATTCTTTCCTATGATTCTACAAGTGTTGGTGAAAAAATGGTTTATGGGGGAGATTTTCATTGCCACTGTTTTACTGCCATTTCAATAAATGTCAATATTTTCTGGTTAACTAGAATCAAAGTAAATGCCATATTAGGGTCTTGTAAGCTACAGTTTTAGGAATGTGGAACTACAAAGTACTTTGAACCCCAGATAGTCATCCCTTGAAAGATCTAACTTGTGAGTAGTAGTTTGGAGGTTAGACAAAAGGGAGTGTAGCATGTATACATATACACACAAATAAGAAGGCGACAGAATGGTGTGCTGGACAGAGCATGGGCCTTGGTGTCCCCATGCTCTGGTTTCAAGTACTGACTGACCCATATTGGCTGTGTGAAACTGGTCACCTTTTTCAGTGATCTAGAAAACTTTCTGTGAAGGGAGAGAATGCCAGCTTGCATTGGTAGAGCGATTTACCTCATCAGAGAGTTCTCTATTCAGATAAACTCACAGGTCTAATTCCTATGTAATCTCTGTCAGTTTTTATCCATAGGTACATACATGTGTGTGAACTTATGTGTACATACATATGTGCATTTCTGGGAAGGATGAGAGACACTTAGAACACATGACTAACATCTAACCATCAGCAAATATTAAGCAACCATTATGGGCCAGACTCTGTGGCAGGAGCAAAGGATAAAAATACATAGGATGAAATAATCTTGATTCTCAAGAAGCTTACATTCTCTAATGGAGGAGACAAGAACTCCAGATGGAAGTACATTTGCAGAATAAATATCAAAATAAATACAAATAACCAAAAAGTAGTTAAATTCAAGTTAGTGTGGGAGGGAGGGCCCTTGTAGTTATGGAGATCTGGAAAGAATTTAGAAGGTGATAATTTGAAATGTGATGGAAAAAGAGGATTTTATAACATGGAGGTAAGGAGGGAATCCATTCCAGGTCAGGGTAGGAGGGGAAGCACTGACAATATAAAAGCAAAAAGAGGGGAGGAGCGTCATGTGAGAGAAACAGAAAGGCAGTTTGACTGAAAAACAGAGAATGAGAAGAGGGATAATGAACCCTGAGACTGGAAAGATACCCAACCTATCAGGTTGTAAAGAATTAAAAGCTATACAGAGCAGTTTATATTTTATACCAAAAGGCAATAGGGAGTCAATAGAGTTTGTTTTGTAGCTAATGCTATGGTTAGTTCTGTAATCAAAGGAAATCACTTTGGCACCTGTGTGGAGAATGAATTGGAAAGGGGAGAAGTTTGAGGAAGAGGACCTAGAATAAGCAACTGGCTGCATTAGTAGAAATTATATAAAAAAGTGATATGGAGATCATTAATGACAAGATTTGACATATGATTTGGAATTCTTATGGCTTCCATGTTAGAAATTCTAAAATGGAAATTAACTGATTGATTGAGAGAAAACACTATTTTCTTTTCATTCCTTTTGCTTTCATTCACCTTTCTTCTGGTCAGAAACATGTGAGCTTTTTGATCTTATAGCTATTTAGATAATGCCAAAATATTTTTCATATTTTAGGTAAACATAATTAGTTATAAGATCATCTATCACATCCCACAGAGTTTTGGAGGAAACCAATGAAGACTACATTGCTTCTGATGACCAGGTTGCCCTGAGAATGGTGTTTCTATGGCCAGATAAATTGAAATGCAATAAAAGTTCCTGAAATCTATTTTCCACACCTCAAGGGTTTCTATAGGCAGTCACTGAAATGAGAAATACTGATAAGAAGTGAGTGTACTCAGCAATAAAAAAGACATAGAAATGGAAGTAGAAAGAAGGGAAGTTTATAGTGATAGAAAGCTTGAATATATCTTCTAGGTATTTAGACCAAATTAGACAATTGCATTTGGCAAGTTTTAAGTGGAAATGCTAATCCTACTTTTTTTTTTTTTAATTTCAATGCATAAGAATCCAACATACAACTTTATCATTGACTATCACTTGACATCAGATGAGAGGGCTTTCAAATACTTGTTACACTTTAGCCCTAAACACTGAAGTTCTTTTCCCAAATAAAAGTATTCAAATAGAAAGATAAAAAAATATATATTATATAAATACATGATATAATAAAATATAATATAATATTTGCTATTATTGTCAGCCCGTTGGTCTATCAGTGCTGTTTCTTTGATAACTGACATCTGGGGGAAATTTGGTAGTTGCCTTCTAGGATGTTACCCTTGAAGATTCCAGTTCAAGTATTCCTTATTTTTCTTTTATGACACAGATTTTAACATAACTTACCACAAATGAAAAAAATTAATAAAGAACCCCTATCTTTTTAACACCAAAATTATTCCAGTGATGCTGGGTGGCTGTGAATCATAGCCAGTCAAGATAAAATATATGTTTGATCCAGAGGACAAATGAGTATTTGTGAATAGAGGAATGTTATGAAAGAAGAACAGTTATAGAAGACAAACTATAAAGATTATTTTGGAGCAGGTAAGTCAGATATGCCAACCTTCTGTGATAGTTCCAAATGGCACTCCATATTCATCTCCATTCCATGTTCTCCATTTCTGAAAGTGCTCCTCCCTTAGACAATCTGCCTTATAGAAGCCCTCTCTTCTTGAGTTACATCTCAAGCATCACTTTCTATGTGAAGCCTTTCCCGATCCTCTAAACTGCTGAGTGCCACCCTTTTCCGAACTACCTTAACTATCTCGTATTCTTAAATATTTTGTATATATTGTATTTCTGTTTATCTTGTTTGGATTTACACATGCACTTCTTGTCTTTCCATTAGAATACAAGGTCCTTGAGAGGAAAAATTGTTTCCTTCATTGCATTTTGTATACTGGCACCTAGAACAGTGCCTAGCACATAGTAGGTATTTAACAAATACCATGTATCACTATCAGTCACATATGTATGCCATCTTCATTGTCCAAGTGCAATATTTTAAAGTATGCATGCAAAACTGTACTAAGTACTTAAACCTTGAATACATTGCTAGAAAAAAAGGAAATTGTTCTTTTATACCTTAGAAGACTACTTGTTAATAGATTTTTGAGGTTTTAAATGTAAACATGATGAGACTTGATTTTTCTTTCACAAACACACTTATTTGCCACATTTAACTCCAATATAATTGAATAAAAATTAAACAATTGCTCCTTCTGATCCTTGCTTTCCTTCCCACCTACACTCTACTGCTAGATGCAGTACAAAAGTAGAATATATTAGCTCCCCAGGGAAAATGTTCTGAGTAAATTGTATTCTGAAACAAACCCAGGCAATATAATTGAAGATTTTCTCTCACACTCCAATTTCATTTCCCTTGGCCACAAATGCTTTGTACCAAAACAAACAATAAAAGACCTATAGATAAGATTAATGAATATGGCACATGTCTATCACCTTTTGTTTTCTCTTCACTAAGTAGGTAGGAAGACAAAGATAAGAGCAAGAAAAATTGTATCATGATTGTAAGGAAGATTATCATTGCCATGTTTTTTTTTCAATAATCACCACTTAATCACCTACAATATTAAAATATTGTGTAAGCGTTAACTGAAAATACTTCACATCTATAGGGACTTTCCATTTTCCTGGAGAGGTATACAACAAGCAAACAGATAAGCAAATACAAAAATAAAAAATAAAGCTATTTAGAATTTATTGTTTTCTTTTTGCAGGGCAAGAACCTTAGCAACCATTGGCATATGTAGAGATAAGGAAATTGAAGCTCCAAGAGGCTGAATGATTTGCCCAGCACTACAGGGCTAATATGTCAAAGAACTCAAACTATAACGAACTTTTGGATCAGATTTGTTCCTCTATACCAGGTGATCTTTTTCTACATAGATCAGAGTTGAACATTTCAAACATAAATTAAAATCAGCATTGTAATGAAATAATTGTGACATAAAAGACCCTAAAGGGTATATAATTAGAAAGTAGATTATAGAAATATTATAAAGCATTAGAAGAGAAAAAAATCAAATCAGCTTTAATGGTATGAACAATAAAGAAATTTAGGACTTTCTACTTCTTTTGTCGTAGCTATATTACAAAGCAACAACCACCAACTAATCTCTCTGTCACTGTCTCCCTGATATTCTCTCTCACTGTCTTTGTTTCTCTCTGTCCCTCTCTCTTTCTCTCTCATAAAAAGGCACACATGCAGAGCATCTCTCATTACATGAAAGCATCTTAATTTAACCTCTCCCCTCAGGTTAATTTTGTTATTTTACAACACAACAAAGAACAGATTGATACACATCTGGTAAATGAAATAAACTTAAATCAATAAGTTCTTATTTCAGTGATTTGACTCTGAATCATTCATTACTTTCAAATGTTAAGAAAGATAATTATTCCAAAATCTTCCCTCCATGCTTTTCAGAGCTAACTAATGATATTGTTAGAGTTGTAATAAAAATACAATTTTCTTTTTCCAAAATTAATTGCTTTTTGAAAAAAATGATAATGGAATGAAATGTTGCTTTAAATAATAATAATTCAGTGTCTTTCTTATAGTTAACTTTTTCTTGTGTAAATATTATTAAATTAGAGTAAGTGCTGTAGAGGAAGAGAAATGAACATAATAGTGTTGATGATAGAAACATTCAGGTTAATTCAAATTTCAAAAATGTAAAATTACTTTTCAAAAAATATGTAATATTAAAGGCTGGAAAGACTTCCATTAAACTTCAGAATAAAAATATTTCTGAGAACCCCCATACTTGTGCTTTAAGATCACAATCCTGGATGTAATTATAAGTGAGGTATAAATGACATTAAAAGGAAAAAAAACAGAAAATAAAACCAATTGGATTGGACCAAGTGTACAGAGTGTCCCAAGAGTATGACACAGTTCAAACCTTTGACAGCTTAAAATGACAATGAAATAAAATCTTACTTTAGATTACGATCATCCAATACCTTCCTTTCTTAGTGACAAAAACTGTTAAAGCTTAAAACCTGCAGTAAGACTTTTGGGACATCTTGTATCTAGAAGAAATCCATGCTGGAGGTGACATAACTGTAAGGTTTGGGAGATCGGTGTGCTAAACAAACAAAAAATAATCCTTGACATCAAGAAAATATTAAGGTTTTTTTGGGGGGGGGAGAAAATAATACATTTAAACAATTAAGTAAATACAAGTTAAATGTAGTAGGAAGAGAATTTAACCCATGGGAACAGAATGAAAGACTTTCCATAGATGCTTTCTGTAGCACCTGAGTTGAGCCTTGAAGGAAATGCAGACTTCTAAGAGGCAGAGGTGAGTGAATATATTCCGTACAAGTTGGGTAATCTTCAAAGACATTGAGGCAAGTGATGGAAGGTCGAGTTTAGGCGATTGCATGTGCATCAATTTATCGAGAATGTAGCCCACATGACTCCATGCATGAAAAAATGGAGGAAATGAGTATTTATTAAGCACCAGGTACCATGCTAAGCACTTTGACGTATTATCTACTTTGAGCCTCAGAACAATCCTGGTAAAAGTGCTGTTGTTATCTCCATCTTACAGTTGAGGAGAATGAGGCAGATAGAGGTTAAATGACAGACCCAGGTCAGACAGCAGGTAAGTGCCAATGGCCAAATTTAAACTCAGGTCTTTCTGACTCCAGCACTCTCTCCACCATAAGTAACATGAATGGGAGTAAAATGACATTCTTCTTTTTTGGCAATTTAAAAAAAATTTAAACTTAAATACAAAATAAAAAAATGATAAAATTCAAATGCAAAATAAGAAAAGAAAAAATGCCATATGCACAGTAGAAAGGATTCAAAATATAAAGCAATAAATTTCCATTTTAAGAAAGTCTATAAAGCAAATACTACAAATTTTGTTCAGAGCTGTCTATCTTTTCTTTGTTTCCTTGTAGGTTTCATTTTGTTCTCTGCTGTGTACTTTTTACTTTGTTCTTTTTGCCCCTCCTTTCTCCCCACACTCCCTCAAGAAGGCTACAATTAAGTGAAGATATTTATCTGTGTATACATATTCATATCTACATTTCTGTGTATCTATATCCATATATAAACAAACAATATCATATACATAAAATACATTTACATGTGTATAGACATGAATACATACATTTATATATACATGAATATACATAGATATGTATAATCATACATACATATGCATCTATGTAAAACCATACGCCACTTGTTTGTGCTCAATTACTCTGAAGGTGGTTAGCTTCTTTGTGTATAAGTCCAAGTCTTCCTACATTTTTTCTTAATTCACCAACTCACCATTTCTTATACCATAGCAATATTCCAATCTTATACTGTCATTATTATAAATACTCTAAAACAATATTGATTAATATAGCTGACATAAATAGTTTCCCTATTTTTCTCTTTTGATTAAATTCATTTTATCTTTCACTTGGTCTGATACCACCCCTGCCTTTTTTCCTTAAAAAATTTTATTCCTGATCTTTATTTTATGTTTTGTGTATTTCATTTCCTATCCCTCCTGACACCTCTACTTTATTCTACCCTCCAACTCCCTACCTTGCCCACCTATCACTTAACCTCCTTAGAGGACTCTTATTTCCTTCTAAATCGATATATTCTCTCTTTAACCCGGATTTGAAGTTAGTAGGATTACCTTTAAAAATCTCTCCCTCCTCTCCATTCCCTTATATACAGCTATTGTTACCTCTTGACCCATTCCTTATGAGAATACATTTCCAGAATTACCAGCCCTCTTCTCCCACTTAATTCCTCTGTATTAGTTCTTCCTCTCACACTTCATTTGTGTAAGAAAATTACTCTTTTTGCCTTTTCCTAGACAGTGTTATTTTTTAGAATCACATCATACTCAGTCTACCCATTCTTTCTTTCAAACTAACCAGTTACTAATTATAATCTTATAAATTTCCTCATATAAACAGTCAACAATCTGTCCTTATTGAGTTCCTTGTAATTAGTCTGTGATATTTACCTTATATTTCTCTTGGATTTTGTATGTAAAATTTTCTCTTAAGTTCTGGACTTTTTGCAATAAAATCCTGAAAATCTAGCAATTCATTGAATATCCATTTTTTTCATTCCTGATTATGCCTAACTTTGCTGAATATGATATTTTCAGCCATAATCCCAGTTCTTTTGATCTTTGATGTGTATAGTATTCCAAGAGCTGCAATATTTTAGCATAGTTGCTGTTAGGTCCTGTGTGATTATATTTGTGGCTCTGCCACATACATACATACATACATACATATATATATATATATATATACATGTGTATATATATTACATATAATCTATATTATTTCTTATAATATTTTCTTTTTCAGCTAGGAGTTTTGAAATAAGGTTTTCCTCATAGGATCTCTTTCAGGTGGTGATCAGAGGATTTTTTTCTCTCTCTACTTTCCCTTCTCGTTCTAACACTTCAGGAAAACTATTATACTATAAGAAGTGAGAAATTTGAAGAATTTAGATAATCTTGAGAAAACTTGTATAAACTAGAATAGAAAACATAGTAAGCAGAAGCAAAAGGAAGGATTGCACAATGATCAGAAATGTAAAGCAGAAATGAAAAACAACAGAACCCTGACAAGGAAAAATGTGTCCTCCTCTCAGGAAGGAGGTAATGAGCTACAGGTAGACAATGATGCATACATTGTCAGACATGGCCAAAGGTTTGCCTTGTTTCACCAACTAAAACTCTTTGTTAGAGAAGGAAGATAGGAGATTGTTGGAAAGTGAAAGTGATATTTAAAAAACTTACCATTAAAACTGTTTTAAAAGTCCAGATAAGAAGTGATAAATTACTTCAAAGAAGTAAGCCAAGTAAAGGAGTGTCAGGATTAAAGAGAAGGCCTTTGAGAGAGTCACTACTGACTTTTAGAAGAATAATTTAAAGAAATCATTAGAATTGGGTCAGAAACCAGATCATAAGGCTCTGGGAAATGCTGAATGCTTAGACTTGAAGATGGGCATAAGAAGCTATTCAAGAATTTTGGAAATGAAGGGTAACATAGAAATGAAATGGTACATAGGTAGGGTAGAGATTAGGAGTTTTTATTATTGTGGAGACTGATGAATATTGGAAGGTAGCTGGTAAAAGAAGTAGTGGTGAAAAATGTATAGAAGATGCATGACAGAGATGAAATGACTATGGATAGAAGGTTCCACAGCAGATCTGAGAAGATTGGATCAAGGATTGAGTCTTGAGAAAACATAGCCTTAATAAAGGTTACATATATATATATATATATATATGTGTGTGTGTGTGTGTACATATGTATACATACATATGTATATATATATATATGTGTGTATGCATATGTATACATATACACCTCTTCCTTCTCAGACTGCAAGGGGAGAATAGGAGGGAAAATTATAACTCTGAGAATTTGAGAGGAATGAACTTGAGAAAAGAGTTTCTGAGTCTCCTGCAGTATTCTTATTAGTTTAAGTCATCTGTATACAAAGGGTGAGAAAGATGACTTGAGTAATAAAAAAAAATGTTTACAATAGACATGGGGTCTAATTAGATAGGGATGAGCTTCATCCACAGAGTTTTTCCCTTAATTCAAACTTCTTAATAGTGATATTACATTTACAATTTTTGTCTCCACAATGAATCAATTTTTATTTTTATTTTTTATATATTTTTGTTGTTGAGACAGACTATCACACATCATAGGATCATAGACTGAGAAATAGAGGGACCGTTACAGACTGATTTCCTCATTTTATAGATGAGGAATTTAAGTTAAAAGAGGTTAAATGATGTCCTCTGGGTCACACAGCTGTTAAGTTGCTGACATAACATTGGAACTTGATTTCCTGACGCCAAGTCCAGTGATATATCTTCACATTGCCTCTCAATAGTAGACTATTTCACATTCTGAATTGTCTGATACTTTATAAATTATGAGTTATGTGGGAAAGCATTCTCATATTTAAGCTTTTGGTACAGTATGAATTTTCTGCTGTTCAGAAATTATAATCAATACCTCATTCATTCACTAGATTTATGTATTTTCTCTCCAGTGTCAATTTCCAGATGCACATAGAGTAAATTCTGTGCTTTCAAAGAGTTGTGGGTATTTGTTCATTACTCTTTTGATCTCTGAAGTAGGGCATCATGACTGAACAACACCTTTTCTCCCCCAGGCTGGTTGACTGACCAGTGCCATTTTGCTCTGCAGTTAATTACCAGCAAATTCTTCGCACAGGATATTAGATGCTCTTAGGGATTTGGAAAAAATGGCAATTACCTTTTTATTTCTAGAAATATAGGACTATTTGCATCCCTGATTATAAGATAGGCTGATACATTTCCTCATTTACTTTTCCCTAGAGAACAGATTCAATTGTGTGTGTGTGTGTGTGTGTGTGTGTGTGAGATTAGAGCTGTCTAGCAGTTTTCTATAGCCTATGTATCCCTTCAAAGAATAGTGTTTTAAAATGCATAAAATAAAAAAACATAATATTGTAAAGAAAACCAATTATATTGAAATGCAATTCTCAAAACATTTCTTAAGTTCATGAATCTCAGGTTAAGTTGAAACCAGTGCCTCTATTTTATGTGTATACATATTTCTCACTCTCTATTTCTCTATATAGCTTTCTTTTTGACTCTTTATAACTGTTTTTTCTCTCTCTCTTTTTCTTGTCTCATATATTTTCTTTAAGTGACTATAAAATAGAATAAAAAGCAATTCTTTAGAATTTTTATTTTATTTTATTGGTTTTATGTCCCCTATTCTTAATCAAAAAATAGATGAGCAAAGTACATTTACCTCTCATTAAAAACAGAACAAAAGTACTCATGTGACACAGGGTAATTTTTCAGGGGTAATAGTTGATTCTTTTCCTGTGATCCCTTAGCTGTGACAAGAAAAAAGGTTATTATTTACTCTGTATAATATTCCCATTTGTCTTTTGACAACACCTGGTCCTAGGACTTTGCTTGGAGAAGCAGCAAGGGGAAAAGAGCATTGGACATCAAGTCAAAAGGTCTAGGTGGGAGTCCCAAAGTCACTAACATCAATGAGTCTCGGTTACTCATTTATTAAGTGGTAATAAGATTATTCACACAACCTTCCTCATATGAGGAAAATGTTTTATAAATTACTGTATACCTTTTTGCTACTATTATAGATATCCTAAAAATGATGGTTTCTGTCCTAACCAACCAGGGACACCTGATTGACTTAGTGGGATATTTTGTTTCTTGTGCTTTGCTTTACTAATGACCATTTTATAATAACTAAATTTTCTTTTATAGTTTAGAACATACAAAGGTCTTAGTTTTCCAGATAGTCCATAGATGAAAATATTTCTTGTGAATCTAGTTACTCAGGTCTCTTGTCACTCATTACCTTATCAAATCAGCATTTAAGTCTGTGGACCTAAATGAAATCTTATAGCATGTATAACCATACTGAATGACTTTTATTTCCTTTCTATTGCAATTGCTAGGATTCATGGAACACACACACACACACACACAATGCCCAAAGGGGGCATCTGTTCTGGTACAAGAAGCCTAGTAAAATAAAAGAGCAAATAAACATTGATTAATGTGACTGAAATTAATGACACCAACAAAAATAACCAAAAGGCTAGTGTATAATTGGGGAGATTTACTAGTGACTGTCTTACTTGTTTGAAACTGTATTTAATTGCCATTTAATTTAATTACTTATTTTTTTTTCAAAAAAGTACTTAACTTCCTTCTTCCTCACCTCCTCCCCTGCCAATTGCCCTTCTCTGACTATATTTGAGCTAATTTAATGATTTATGACAGGATAATAAATGGGCACAGTAATAATTTTTTTCCTTTGACCTACTAACATAGGCATCCTTTGTTATATTCATATGTCTTCGTTAGATGTCAGTGTTCAGTCTCAGAAAAAAGACCACAAAATTTTGATAAAAGCATTTTTTAATATGACACTCTCTCTCAAATTCCATTCCTTTTTTTCTTGGCATAATATTTGATCAAGAACTGATGAATTCAGAGTTACCATGTTATAGTATCTCACCGAGTTATTCACTCTGGTAAGGGTGAATCTTGTGACATCATTCATTCAATGAACTCATTATTTGACAAGATGAGAACTATGTACAGTGAGTGTACCACATATAGGAAACAGTTTTATATGTCATGAACTCAGAAGTTAGAAATTGCTGACAGTTTTAAATGTGACTCAGAGTTTATAATCAATTTATCAAATGAAGTATGGATTTTGCTAATGTTAAGGGGAGCTGGTGAAGTTACAAGTTTTCTTCCATATTTGGAAATATTTCTCCTGTACAGGTATGATTATTCTGTTCTCTAATACAGATTTCTACCCTTCTACACTTAAGTAGACTTTCTTCATGAGTTTCTATGGTTGAAAATATTCATCATCTTGAGCTCAACGTTCTCTTGAAAACCCTTTCTATAAACAGGTTGATTGTTAGAATCTTGTGTTATTGCCTTCCACACTCTGCAAGCCACTAGAAATAGCCTTTTAGAATCCAGGGTCTTGATGAAGAGAATTGCCAAAAGGTGGCCTTATAGCTTTAAGAAGGTTAATATTTGATAATTCTATTATGTGAATGTAAAAGAATCATGGTAAAGGATTTAAAAATGCAAAATTGTAGTAGATAGAATGGGGAAATTTATAAGTACTCAAAAAATAGAAGATAAGAGGTTAAGGGAACTCAAGTGACCAGTATTAATGTCCATCATTGCTTCAGTGAACAAATATTTATTAATAATAAGTATTTATGTACACAACTCTGTGCTGTGTGCTCTGGGGGATATGGCACACTCTTTGAGGCCAAGGAATGTATAGATTGGCATATCTTCCTTCTTTTCCCTTTTGTCCCTCTACTTCTTCTGTCCCCACCCCCACCCCAATTCCCATTCATGGTTTTTATCTAAGGAGATAAACAGTGATTAAAGAACTGATATTATGTCATGAAATATCAGTAGGTTTGGATATTTGCCAGAATTTTTGTGACACAGTGGAAAGAATCCTGGATTTGGAGTCAAGAGGACCACTATCAAATTTAGGCAACACATTTATTAAGAGACCATTATGTGCCAGGCACTGTGCTACACTTTAGGGATAGAAAAGTCAAATGATAGTTCCTGCTCTCAAAGATCCTTAAGAAAGACAACAAGAAAACAGCTACATAAACATGGAAAATAAAGGATCACTTGGAAATCATCAACAAAGACATGTGGGAAAAGTTTCTTGCAAAAGGTGAGATTTAGTAAAGACTTGAAGGGAGCCAGAGAATCCATGAGGTAGAGATGAGGAAGGAATGAATTACAAACAAGGGGGACAGATGGTGAAAATGCAAAGAATCAGGAAATGGAGTATGTTGTCTGAGGAATGGCGAAGTGACCAGTATCTCTAGATCAGAGTATGGGAGTCTACCCTACAGACTAGAGAGATAAGAATGAGCAAGTTTATGGAGATCTCTTAATACCAAACATAGGATTTTATATCTGATCCTGGAGGTAAGGGGGGGATACTGGAGTTCACTGAATGTCACTCATCAATTTGGCAGAGAATGGAGGATGGACAGAGTGGGGAGAGATAAGTCACAGACATCACCTAGAAGGTAACTGAAGTAGTCCAGACGTAAGGGGATGAGGGCCTCCGCTTGGTGGTGGCAGTTTCAGAGAAGAGAAGCAGGAAAACTTGATAGAGGTTATAAAGGCAAAATCAACAAGATTTGGTGATGGAATGGGTGTGAGAGGATGTGATGATTTGAGGATGAAAATCAGACTTATTGAATAGATGGATGGTGGTGGTCTCCAAAGCAATAGAAGATAGAAAGAGAGAGTGGCTTTTCATTCCAGGAAAAGATAATGAGAGTTAGTTTTGGATACATTGAATATAAGATGCGTATGAGACACCCAGACTGAGATGTCCAGGAAGCAGTTGGATATTTGAGTCTAGAGGTAAGGGTGGGGTGGGTTGGGTTAGTGCTGTATAAATAGATTTGACAATTGTCCACATAGAGATGATAATTGAATCCATGATAAGATCAAGAAGTGAAATGATAGAAATGGAGAAAAAAAACAGGCACAAGACAAAACCTTGGGAAAACATGTGCTTATTAGCTGTAAGCTGGAGGAAGATCCAGCAAAGGAGACAGAAGAAATGGTCTGAGAGGTAAAAGGGAACCAGGATAAGAGAGTGTTACATACAGAAACCCAGAGAAAAGGTATAATCAAGGAGAAGAGGGTAAATGTTAGTGTCAGAGAACGCAGAAAGATCAGGAAGAATGAGGTTTGAGAAAAGACTATTAGATTTTACTCTTCAGAAACCACTGTCTGAACACTGGTGAAGCTACTTATGAATTTATACAACCTTAGGCAAGCAACTTCCCTAATCTCAGAGCCTCAGTTTCCCCATTTGTAAAATTAGAGGCTTGGATAAGATGACGTCCAGTAATCCTTCCAACTCTACTTGATTGTAATTTGGTCATTTTGCTAACTAAAAATTTCCAATTGGGAAAATGAGGTAGGGAAGAGTGAGTGGAAGGGTGGGAATTGTTTATTAGGCATTAGATATTTCCTTCACCTTTTTTGAGCAGTTTTGTACGCTCAGCATAAAGAATTATTGCTAGGGAAAAGAGTATGTGTTGGCCCCAAAAAGATTCAGAAGTGGAATGAAGACTCTGAAAAACAAAGGTATCCTATTTTTCAAGATTAGAGTCCACATATTAAATTGTTAGGAATAAGTGGGTAATTAATAAAAAGCTGTTTGACAGAGTTTCACAATTCCCAAATAAGTAGTCAAACAAACAAAAGAAGAGGGAGGTAACCTGAAATCCATCAAATTGACTGAATAGTTTGCTGAGGTTTTTTTTTTTTAAACAACTACTCAAAAAGCAAACAGGAACAAAATATATTTCTGGATGTGCTGGAAGGTAACAATAAAATATTGCATGGTTAGACTCAGTATTATATTTATATTATGTAACTTTCTACAAACAATAGCAATCAGTACATTCAATAGCTCTATTTTTTTTTGCAAGTGACTCTCCTGGCACTAGAACCATATTTCAAAGTCAGTACCATTTCACTGATGGTATTCTATTAGTGAAAATTCCAAAATTATGGTCAGACTGACAGAACCCAAGAGATAGTCTATATAACTAAAATATGTAAGGTTAAGTTGGAAAGATTTTTTTTTGTATATATGACATATTTTGTTTCTGATTGTATTTTTTTAAATGACAAAAGGTATTAGAATATGTGACTTTATTAGTCTTCTGTTATATCCATAAACTTATCTTGCCCAAAAATGGGGAGCTAGAGACAGATTAAGGTGGAAAGTTATACTCTGAATCAGAGGACAAAGTTGTCTAGCAGCCAAGTCACCTGTACTTCACCATTAACCATGTAGAACAAGATAAATGCCTCTTGCGCAAATTGGGAGGTGTGGATTAATACAGAAATGGACTTAGGACCAAGAGTTAATAGGAATACAGGATGAGCAGGCTCATTTAATACGAAGCCTACACATTATCTGAGCCATGGCTTTGCCCCCCACATCACACTGCCTCTCATATTTAAGAGAGGGCTTGAGTTAAATAGAATAAGTTTAATCCCAATTTTAAATAATATTCTTTCAAATACTTGAAGAAAGCTATCATATCCACCTCCTTCCCTACCCACATCCTCTTCTTTATAAGATTACTTGTTCACAATTCCTTAAATTGACTTCCATATGGCACAAATGCAAGAAAGGACCTTCACCATTTTGATTGCCTTTTCTCAAATAACTTTATTTTATTAAGATTTTTCCTGAAATTTGGTCTGATTCAGGAAAAGTGAAGTGGGACTATCACCTCTCTTGTTCTGAACATCATACCTACCTTAATGGAGTCTAAGATTGTTTAGGTTTATGTAAGTTGCTATATCACAATAACAATTCGTATTGAACTAACAGTTTACCAAAATTCACAGATCTTTTTTGGACATATGACTGCTTCTCTGTTCCACACTTTCATAATTATAAGGTGAATTATTTCAATAAAAGTGAAAAAAGTTATATTTGTTCATGTTAAATTAATTTTTATTCAATTTGGCCATATAGCCTGACCTGTCAATATCTTTTTGGCTATTATTGGAAGCTAGGTGGCAGATTGGTTTAGTAGGTCGCTGGTTTCAGATTCAGGAATATCTGAATTCAAATCCAGCTTCAGATATTTACTAGCTTTGCAACCCTGGGCAAGACACTTAACCATTGTCTGCCTCAGTTTCCTCAACTGTAAATGGGGGGATAGTACCATCACCTACCTTGCAGAGTTGTTAGGAAATTTCAATGAGATAATATTTGTAAAGTGCTTAGCAAAGTGCCTGTCACATAGAAAACATTATATAAATGGTGTTTTTATTACTGTTAACTCAGCTCTGCCAACGAGCATCCTCGTCATCTCAATCTGCTTTTCATCAACTGCAGTTTTGATATAGATACTATCTATACCTGTTTTCAAGTCATTGATAAAAATGTCAAACAGAGCCAAACACAGATGCCTGGGGCACTCTACTGCAGACTACTTCCCCAATTAACACTGAACAATTAATGACTGCTCTTGAGTTTCAACGAGTTCTTAATTTAATTAATTGTACTCATTTCTAGTCAACATGTCTCTATAATGTCCATTAGATACTATGAAAGACATTTTCATGTGGTTTGTTAAAATCTAGAAAAACACCTCTATTATTTATTATTGTATTGGAAATGTTAGCTATAGCAATAAAAGAAGAAAAAGAAATTAAAGCAATTAGAATAGGCAATAAGGAAACAAAACTATCATTCTTGGCATGTAATACAATGTTATACTCAGAAAATCCTAGAGAATCAACTAAAAAAACCTATTTGAAATTAATATCAACTTTAATAGAGTTGTAGGATACCAAAAATCACACATAAATCATCAGTATTTTGCCAACAAAGTCCAGCAGAAAGAGACAGAAAGAAAAATTCCATTTAAAATAGATATAGATGATATAAAATTATAGACAATATAAGAAGACTTTGGAGTCTATATGACAAGACAAACCAAGGAACCCTGTGAACGCAACTCAAACTAAGGAACTATGTGAACACAACTATGTAACGCTTTTCATACAAATAAAGTCAGATCTAGACAATTAGAAAAATGTTACTTGCTCATAGGTAGATGGAGTCAATATAATAAAAATAAAATTTTACCTAAATTTATTCAGTGCCATACCAATCTACTATCAAAAATTATCTTACAGAGATAGAAAAAGTAACAAAATTCATCTGAAAGAACAATAGCTTAAGGATGTGAAAGGAATCAATGCCAAAAGAACATGAAAGAAGGTTGTCTAGTTGTACCAGATGTCAAACTATATTATAAAGAGGTAATTATCAAAACAATCTGGTACTGCCTAAGAAATTGAGAGGTAGATCAGTGGAACAGATTAGGCACAAATTACATCATAGTAAGTGACTGCAATAATGTAGAATATGATAAACCCAAAGATTCAAGCTTTTGGGGGAAAAACTCATTATTTGACAAAAACTCCTGGGAAAACTTGAAAATGTTATGGAAGAAACTAAGTATAGAGCAGCATCTCACACCATATATAAGGTCAAAATGGGTACATGATTTACACATAAAGGATGATACCATAAGAAAAATGAGAGAGCATGGAATTGTTTATCTTATATTTATAGAGAAGGGAAGAATTTAGGAGCAAAGAAAATATGGAGAGCATCACAAAATATAAAATAAATAATTTCAATTATATAAAATTTAAAAAAAGTTTTTGCCCAAATAAAATAATGTAACTAAATTATAAGGAAATTAGAAAATTGGAAAAAATTTGCAAGAAGTATTTTTTACAAAGACCTCATCTCTCAGATACATAGATAACTAAGCCATATTTATAAAAATACAAGTCATTTCCCAGTTGATATATGGTCAAAGGATAAGAACAGGCAGTTTTCAAATCAATCAAAACTATCTATAGTCATATGAAAAAAGTGCTCTAAATCACGACTGACCAGAGAAAAGCAAATTAAAACAATTCTTAGGTATCATCTGACACCTATTACAGTGCCTAATATGACAAAAATTAAAAAAAATGTTGGATGTTGGAGGGAATATAGGAAAACTGAGACATTAATGCAATGTTGGTGGAGTCATAAACAGATTCGATCATTCTGGAGAGCAATTTGGAACTAAGGTCAAGGGGCAACCAAACTGGGCATACCTTTTGATCCAGTAATATCACTGTTAGGAAATATATTCCAAATGACATCCAAAAAATGGGAAAATGACCTATTTGTAATAAAAATATTTATAGCAGCTCTTTTTGTGGTGGCTAAGAATTGGAAATTTAAAGCATACCTGTCATTTGGGAATGGCTAAAAAAGCTGTGGTATATGATTGTAATTGATATTATTGTGCTATATGAAATGGCAAGCGGGATGATTTCAGAAAAAACCTGGAAAGACTTACATGAACTGACGCATAGTGAACAGAACAGAACACTGTGCTCGGTAACAGCAATCTTGTTTGATGAAGAATTGTAAATGACTTAGATATTCTCAGCAATACAATGAGCAAGACAATCCCAAAGGACTAATGATGAAGCATAAAACCACCTTCAGAGAAAGAATTTATATTGACTGAAAAATGCTATTTTCACTTTCATTCACTTTTTTCATCTTTTATTTGAGTCTTGTACAAAATGATTAATACAGAAATGTTTTACATAATTACACATGTATAACTTATATCTGATTGCCTACTCTCCTAGGGAAGGGTTAGGGGAAGGAAGGATAGAATTTGGAACTAAAAACTTTAAATAAAATTGCTAAAGAAATTAAAAAAATAAAATCCATATAAAACTATCTACAAAAATTACTTCTACTGATTTCTTAGGAGTGTCCAAAAAAAAAAGATTTTTTTTTTTTTACATGCCTTTGATGAAACCAAGCTATTTCCTTGTGATCACTTCTTGCTTTTACCGGATTTTCACTAACTCTCTTTTTAATAAAATAATTTTCTGTGTGGCCTGGAATTGAAGGCTCATTGATCTATAGTTTGAATGTTCCATATTCTAATTTAAAAATAAAACATTTTATACTCCTCTAATATTTCAGTAGAATTTCCCCAGGTCACTAGGATCTTTCAAAGATCAAGGGTTACCTTCCACAAAGGACCTTTATGTTCCCTATAGCTACAAGCACTTTCTTTACCAAGGCTATTTCATATTTAATTTGTATGTGTTTTTCATATGCCTTTATATGTGCATGTTGTCTCATATTAAAATTCCCTGATCTGACACGGTGACTTGTACTTAGTAGTCACTTAAATGTTTTTAATTGACTGAATGTTTCAATATTCTCATTTTTCAAGTTTTTCAGTATCCTAGGATACAGTTCATTGGGATTCTGTGCTTTAAATGCATACAGAGTAGATAAATGCTTTTACTAGTTCTTTAATTATCTTGGGCATCAAATCCTAATGAGCCATTTTTGTTTGGTCCTCTCCAGTATCAAGATAATTTTTCTTGAAAAGGAAAGCAAAAAGAAATGAAATGAGTTGACCATATCCATGTTTTCTCTGTTTTCAGTTATCAGCATTTCATCCAGGCTAGGCAGCAATATTAGCCCTTATTTGAACCTCCCTGTCTCTCTAATAGGACTAAAGAAATGCTCCCTTTGTGATCATTAGCTATCATTGGCAGCATCGTTTTAGCTTTAGAACTTCTGACAATATTCTTTATAACACAGGCTGTGGTTTTCTATTCATCCTCTATTACTTGCTCTTGTTTTCTGAATAACTGCATGGTTATCCATCTATGTGTGCATGGATGGATGGAAGGATATAGGGATGTATCGATATGTGAGTATTTGTGTATTATTGGTGCCTTTGGTTTTTGAAACAATTTTCATTTTCTGATATATCGCAACTTTGCTACATGTTCTTTAAGAATCCAAATTGTTTGGTGAATGTCATTTTGGACATGAGAATTTTCAGAATCTCCAGGACATCCAAGGTCAACTTTGAGCTCAGGAGAGTAGTTTGTGCTAGAGAGATAGATTTAGATATCATATATAGAAAGATGATTGAGAGTGTTTTGAGGGTCAGTAAAGGTAAAAGTCAACATATTCTTTAAAAGTCATGGGGGTAGTTAGTAAAATTTATGTTAAAAATATGATGTAAACACAGTTAGACTGATCACAGTACAAAACTATAACCAAGCTAAATATACAAGATGTCCCAAAAGTCATAATGCAGTTTAAAATTTTGATAGCTTTAGAATAATTTTATATAATTAGCAGCTTTAATAGTTTAAAGTAAGACTTTTGGGACACCTTGTATTAGAAAAAAGAGCAATGACCTTGTAACTGATTCAATGGAAATACACACACACACATATTTCTTTAATAAATTTGAAGTTTATCTACTAGGCATTTCTTAAAACATTCTGCTGAGAAACTGTGATAAAAGAAAATAATGAAAAAGTCCCTTATGTCATGAAGTTTGAATTCTGTTAGAGGATACTACATTAGCACAGAACACTAATAGCTAAGGGAATCGGAGAAACTTTCTGGGGGAAACTGTCCCTTAGTGATATTCCTTATAGGACACTAAAGTATTCTAACAAACCAAGGTACAAGGAAAGGGAATGGTAGTCCTCACAGACACTGGGAGATAGATGGAATGCTATCTTTATTTTGCCTTAGAAATGGAAGCCCCAGGATTCACTTCCACTCTGCTGTATACAGACTGTGTGACTCAGGGTCACTCTTCTTAGCTCTATTTTCTTATCTATAACCCCCTCCCCCCCATATACTAACTAAACTATTGACCTCGTAAGATTGTAATGGTGACTAAATAAGATATGATATAAAAAATTCTCACATAAATACAAGCTTCTAAATGATCTAAGAGCTTTGAGGACTCAGTAAACATTCTGAAGATTCTAAAAACCTAGAAAATCGAAATCCAAAGAAGAAGCAGTATTTACCAGAGAGATCAGAAGGGTTTGATTTTACCCTCTGAGCTGAGTCACACAGGCCCCTGTCTATCACCTAATCCCTCTCCAAGGCTGAATGAATTGAGGCTATGGATTTGGGAGGATGCATTACACACACTCTCAAGGCTCCATCTGTAACATTGCTGATGTTAGTCACCAGTCTGCTAGTCTCCTGGGAGCTTTTATATACAGCAGGATGGGCCAGAATGAAAACATTTTTGGCTCTGTTTCAATGGTGGCAGGGAAGGGAAGGGAGGAGGGGATAGAGACAAATACAGACATAGAGAGAGGAGAGAACAAAAAATTATTTTGACACACAGAAATACCTTTTGCAGTAATGAGATGCCTAAAACCCATCTCAAATCCAAAGGATCAATTTCAAAATGTTTCACTGGAGATAAAGAAAACATCAAGTTTAACAGCACTTCTTTGTTGCTTTTCTGTTTTGTGGGTAAAAATAAAATGTATCTGTTTTCTCAGATATTATCATGACTTAAGGTTCTATGATACTTGGTTTTTGGGGTGATCTCCCTTTTAAAATCAAATTCCCCCTTCCATTCTGTGAAAAATGGTGTGTCTTTTCCTCAGTCTCATTTTCTACAAACAACAATTTCAAGAAATCTTGGTTAAGGTTAATTTTGTGGCTAATTTTATATGTTCAAATGAATAAAGTTTAAAAGAAAACATCAGATTTTGCTCTCAAATCACAATTTAGATGCCTCTCTAGTTTCAAAAAATAAATATAAAACAATTCATTTTGATGTAGTAAATTCAGTGACATACAATAATGTCAATAAATAGGTTTCCTTAAATTTAAAGAATATTAAGTCAAAAAGTAATATTGAATTAAACCAGTTAAATAACACTAAGGAATTAGTGTTCTTTGTCTTCTCTAGGAAGATCTAAAGGGGGAAAAATCACATAAAGAATTATATTGCTTTATCTTAAATTGATTTATATATCACCACTGAAAAGAGAATGTTTTAAGTTCAGGGAAAAACAGTCAATATATTTTTTAAAATGTGACTAATTACCTAAGTATTGTTATATTCATAAGGATATGTAACATGAGTTTCTGGAACTTCTACCAATTTTATTTAAATGGGTATGTTGAATAACCTTCAGATGGTTAATCTGTATTAACTGTTTTAAGAAATGTTGAGAGATGTTGTTCAGTCATTCAGTCAAGTCTGATGCTTTATGAGCCCATGTATCTTAGTATGCCAGGCCTTTCTTTTCTTTGCAATCTCTCAAAGTCTGTTTCTATCATAATAATTATCCATCTCATCCTCTGTTGTCCCTTTATCCCTTTGTCTTCTCAACAGTAGAGTCATTTTCAATAAGTCCAGTTTTTTCGTTATGTGTCCAAGGTAATTAAGCTTTAGCTTCAGTATTTGATCTTCTAGTGAATAGATTGAATTCATTTGAGTATTAAGTGATTTGATTTCCTTGCTGTCCAAAGGATTCTCTAAAGTCCTCTTTAGCACCACAATTTGAAAGTATTGATGCTGTGGTGCTCAGCTTTCCTTTTAGTTCAATTCTCACAGCCATACATTGCTATTGGAAAAACCATAGTTTTGACTATATGGATCTTTGTACCAAGGTGATGTATGATTTTTAGAATGCCATCTAGATTTACTTCCAAAGAGCAAGCATCTTTTAATTTCATGGCTGCAGTCAACATCTGCAGTGATCTTTGAGGCCAAGAATATTAAATCTGATACTGCTTCCATTTCTTCTTGCTCTTTTTGCTAGGGAGTGAGGAGACCAGTTGCCAAGATCTTAGGTTTCTTTTTTTATGTTAAGCTTTAAGCCATATTTTATTGAAGTTATCCCCCAGGAGTTCAATGCCTCTATTGTCCATCTCTATAAAGGTAAAAGAAATAGGCTGTCCCGTGACAATCACAGGAGGTTCTCTCTTTGTCATTGTTGGCAATATTTTTACCAGAAGTCTCCTTAATGGGCTGATCTTGCACCTGCAAGATGGTAATCTACCCGGGAGCCACTGTGGCTTCAGAAAGGGTCAAGGAATGGTCAATATGGTGCTTGCTGCCTGACAACTCCGGGACAAATGTCAGGAGCAGAACAGAGGTCTATACATATTTGAAGATCTGATACTGTTAGACATGAGGGCTTATGGAAAATCATGTTAATTGATTGCCTGGAGAAGTTCATCAGCATTATATGTCAATTTCATGATGGCATGTTTGCCTGGGTTCTGGATAATGGACAAAGCTCTCCTTATTTCCCAATCATCCATGGAGTGAAACAAGGCTTTGTGATTACTCCCATGCTTTTTACCATGATGTTTTTAATATCTTGTATCAACTACTACAAACCCAAATCAATTACGGATCAATAATTGCAAAACAGTAAAAAATGTATTTTATGGGCAATAATCTCTTTATTCAGTGATGGTGCTTATCACAGATATATAAAAGTTTAGCTTATGGGAAGAAATGAATTTTATTTTTAAAGAATAAAATGTGTGTATGTGCATATGTAAGGCCTTCAGTGCTGTGAGGCATTTTGTCATCACAAAGACATCTTTGTGATGTCCTGAAATGGACAAATGAAAATCCAGATAATTTACAGATTTTTTTCAGTTAAAAATAAAGGCATATTTTATCTGAAATATGTAAATATATTTGTTTATGAGTATACGAAACAGAAAATTCATGAGCTACTTGTCTTAAGGAAGACTTCTTCAACTGAATGGAAAAATTGATTTCTCCTGAAATTCAGGACATGGCTTCTTTCTGCCCTCATTACCATTAATTGGACATCAGGAAAAATGCATTTACCAATTTTGTTATTATATATCTTAAATCTAATTTTCCAGTCAATACAATATCTCTTGTACTACAACTTCTAGAGGAAAAAAAACGCTCATCTCATTTGCTTTATATGTTGTTCCACATCTGCAGGTAAGGAGGCATTTTGGATATCTGTCATAAGCACTAAAAAATATCCTGCTTTCCCTCTTTCTCACATGAATAAAAAATGATTAACATGTTTCTAAATAAAAGACTTTAATAAATGAGAAGCTTAATCAAGGGGAAGTGTAATGACTGATTTCTATCACCTAGGTCCACATCTTCATAATGGAGAGCTAACTCCAATTCTAAGGCTTCATACTTTTGTTTGGTAGTTTGCCACAAAGATGTTATTTTACAATTACATTTCAGAAATGATTATAAATTCGGATGGAAAAAATAATTAAGGGGACTTTATGTTAGGCATTTTTTTTCTAGAAGTTTTTGTTTCTGACATGACTACCCCTGTAGTAGCTATATATTCTTTCTTAGTAGTATGATTCTTTCTTAGAGAAGTTTGTTGCTTTTTCAAGAAGTGAAGCTCCCATGATGGTTCTGTGATTTTCTCACTTACATTTGTGACTCACACAAAAATAGCAAAGGGGCTTGTTACATCACATTCATTTCTATTTTCTTTTAAAAGAAAATATTATTGATATATTTTGTTTTTATATCACTTACATTTCCTAACACATCCCAGAAGGGAAATATTATACAAGAAAAATCAATAAAACTAACCAACAGATACATTAAAAAATCTGACATCATCTTGGTCTCTCATCTCTAAGGCAGCAGAAATACTTTCTCATATCTTTTCTTTCAGGCCAAGTCTGGTCATTATAATTTCACATTATTAAAGTTCAACTTTTTAGTTGTTGCTAATGTTTCTACCAATCAAAAAGGTATTTCTAAATTAAAGCACGTACTGTGTGCTCGACATTGCTACGTAACTGAAATGTAAAGAGAAAGGCAAAAAACAAAATAAAATAATAGATGCTTCCAAGGAAAATAAGCTCCAATGGGACAATTTACATTGTTGGAGATAGTCAATAAGTATTTATTAAGTGCTCCTATGTGACAAGTATTGTGATTCTTGTTATTTTGTATATTGATTTCCGGGTTCTGCCTACATCACTTCTTATGACTCCTTATAATATTCCCATTATGCCAATGTCCTTGATTTCTACTACTAGTGATAAATAATTTCATGCTACTGATGAGAGTAGCAGAATGATCTGACCTTGAGCCATAAGGTTGATGGATAAATACAACCACATAGTTATCACAACAGTACTACCTTTAGAAGAGAGAAAATATCTACAACAGCAACAAAAAAGGTTTTAATTTATTTTATCCCATTATCAAAATAGATTCATGATTTTGTGATGAATGAAAAGTCCTAAGGTACAGAGTTCTTGGGTAATTTGTAATAAATTTATTAATTAGGCTAGCTAGTAATCAATAAATTGGTTTCTTTTGGGAAATCAAAGACCCCCCATCAAGACAGTGAATTCTTTAAAAACTTTTGGAAAAGGAGATGTCTCTGAAATGTGAAACACCCTAATCTATAAACATTTAATGAGGAGATGGGTTAGAGGTCTTCAGCTCCTCCAGCTGAGAATGTGGCTTGATCAGATCATGAAACTTAGCTGCCTTCAGCAAGTTGGACACTGGAAACCATCTCTACTCAGACCACTCTCCTTGTTTCCTCTTCCATGAACTGGCTTACCCCGAATTCTAATGGAGAATTACAATGAGAAGGGGTCATTTCTTTGGGCAAGAATTGTCCTAGAATGGATTCTTTTTATATTCTAACCAGAAGAAAGTTCTCCTTGTTGGGTGGGGTCTGGTCCAAGATTGAGGAACATAGACCATCAGACAGTCAAGATTTTCAGAGATTGACTGACCTTCAAGAGGGGCTGAGCCTTCAAAAAAAGAAATAAGAAGTCTGGATTCTAATTAATAATGGGTTATTAATATAATAGAAAATAATTTCTCAGTCTCATTGACTGTTCATACACTTCTTCCTTCAGTAGATTTCAACCCATCCATACTTTCTCAATTGATATAATTAGGGACATAGGATCAAATCAACTGGACTTGGGAAGGAATCTAGGGAACTCATCTAGTCCAACCACTTCGTTTTATACAGAAGGCAAATGAGGTCCAGAGAGATTAAATTGCTTACTAAAAGTCACACAGTAAGTAGTAATAGCTAGAATACGAATCCATGTTCTCTGTTACTGAATTCTGTGTTCTTTCCACTACACTCATCCATATTCTCCCATAAACCCTCTACTACAACTAAATCCACATCAAGCAATAGAGGAATTTAAGTATACAGAGAATTATTAGAATCTTGCAAAAGTATAGGAAAATACTTAGCATAGATTCCCAAAGTGGGTGATACTCTTCCCTGAGAGAAGGGGAGCACTGGAACAATCCAAGGGGGAGGTAGTAGCCTCAGGTCAATAAGGGGAGCATTGAATAAAAATAAGGGTTTTTATAGAACCTAGCTCCAGGGGTGAGGAGGGTGGAATTTTTTTTAAAGGGGGTGGTAAAGCCAAATAAGTTTAGGATCCTCTGCACAGAGTAAACAAATTTCCAATGACAATAGACTTTCTAAAAGTATTGATATATCTGTGTAAGGATAGGACTCTGATCGTTACAACTTCTCCATCTAAACAAGAAAAAAAATTCATGCAAGAGGTTCCAAAATCTTAGAGCAGTTTTAAGTTTTAACAGAACTAAGATTTTTGGAATACATTTGTATAATTGCTCCTCCAATTGAAATATAATTTTAAAGTTTTATATATATTTCATGTATTTTAATTATATACATGTAAATATACATGTGTATGTATGTATGTGTGTATTTGTGTATATATATATATATGCATACTCACACACTTTGTGTGTATGTATGTATACACACACACACACACACATACACATACACACACACATATATACTTAATGGTAATGACCACTACAATATCTTTTCAATTCCATGGTTTCCTGAAATCAACATCTGGAAGAAAGAAAGGATGCAATTATTTGATGACCAAGTTATTTATTCACTTGATGCCTTTCTACTACTCACCACTATATGTGCCATCACTTTTTTTGTGATACTTCTTTTTTTTTCTTTCTAGCTTTTTCTTCCTTAGATTTTCTCTATTCCTTAGTCATCAAAGCACCATGGCTTTCCATTACTTGTGAAAGTATAAAAAAGAATCCAGTCAGCCTTCCCATTTTGCCATTTCAAGAACAATGTTTCCCTTAAGTGGTGAAAATGATTAAATCAAAAAAATGTTCCAGTTCTGCCCCTGTAGCCTCAACTAGGATATATTAGCAATACTTAAATTTAAATATGATCTCTAAGATCTGGCTCTTGGTTTATGTATTTCAAGTTAATCATCACTGTCATCAAAAAATGCTTGAATTTTTCTCTCTTATTCAATCTTTGCCTTACCACCAGCTTCAATTCTCTTTAATGTTACATTTCCCTATCATAATATACTATCAATAAGAGCAACACTTAGAATAACTTATTTCTAAGGCACAGGTCTGACTATATCCTTCACCTGTTAAAGAAGTTCTAGTGACTCATTCTCTAGGACAAAATACAACATTTAGATTTTAAAACTTTTACCAGCTGGTTTCATTAATTTGTCATGATTTGATTGGGAATTTATCATTCAAATAAGAGTTTGAATAAATTTTTTTGAGAAAAATCATCAAGTGATTGCTAAATTTATATTTGGGAAGACATAGAATGAAATAGAATACAGTTAATGTTTTATAGCACCAGCTTCTAATTCTGTAAGTTTTTATAATTTAAAGCCAAACTTCTATTAACATTACTAGCATAGAACAACATGAATACATTTTCTATCTTTAGTTCCCAAATTTAATTTACCCTATTAATTTATTTCATCTATGATCTCTTTAATATAGTCCTCACTCTAAGGTACATGTAACAACCTAACCATACCACTCATCCTGTGCAATTTTTCTTTGTGTGTATTCATTCATATGTTATGTATATACACCTACACATATATGAATATACTTTATAGACATTTATTAATCAAAGATGGTTAAATATAATCAATAACTAAAATTACTGGTTTGAATTTTATATCATCTCCCTACTTATGCTCAGGAGTTGCTAATAAATTAAATGAAGAAAAAAGGAGAGGAACTGAGAGAAAGAACTAAGCAAATGGTTAGAATAAGCCATGCTTTTAACAAAAAAAAACTCTTGATTTATCTACTCAACTGCAGTGTTGAAAGGATCAGACTACTAACAAAGCAGCCAACTAAATAAAAAACAAATGAAGATGGGGAAGGAAAAGAAATGCTTTATAATTCATGGCAAGACATTTTTTGATTAGGCAACAGTGAAAACAATCCAGATTTGTAAATATTGTACAAGAAGACCCAGAAAGGAGGAAAAGGGCAGGAGAAAGAAGTAGTTATGTAATGGAACAGGAAGGCATAAAACAGAATTCCTAGAGCTTCTTTCTATAAATTAGAGCATTGGAACAATGGATCTAAGGAAAATCAGGAGACCAAGGAAACAAGTACTTTGAGGAGTGGAAGAGCCTTTTCTGCTCCAGCATCATTGCTATCACCTTTTCCTACACCTTGGATAATTTTGGAGAGGAGATTAAAACTTCTGCATAAAGGTCCTGTGTCTCCAGTGCTGTGGAATTATCAGGTGAGAATGGGAAAGAGGAGCTATAGAGTGTTAGATGTTGCAGTATCTTATATCTAGGATGATGACAGGGTAATTTCTAGGACTAAGGAAGACAGACTCAACTCGTATTAGCCTCATCATCACTGGCGGTACCAGTAGCAGCAACAGTGATAAAATGCGGTCAATTTATACATTATATTTATTGAGGGTCTATAAGAAAGTAAAGAATTTAAAATGCTTGACTACAACAATGAGAAGCCCATCTAAATGCAATCTTAACATACTAATTATTTCATCAACCTTAATGATAACACAATTTTTAGTCCATTAACTGTTTTTAAATTGTCTTCCTATAGGGTTAATGAAAAATGAAATCTATGGTTATGTAATATGGAAAGTAAGAAGTTTTGGAACCAAATACATGGGACGATTTAAAATAAAAGAGGCATGCCTCTTGATGTGGGTCATGGACATATATCATTCTCCTGAAAGTGCTTAGCATAGTGCCTCACATATAGTTTATATTTAATAAATAATTATTCCTTTCATCCTTCCCCACAGGAATAACTTTTTAACCCAGAAGGAATGTAGCAACATCTTACCTTTCAAGACATCCAATCTGCCCAGTTAGGTTGGGGTATTGAATCCATAATGGAATGATACAGCATAAAGATTTTTAAAGATTGGCACAACTTGTCATCCTTTTAAGGACATAGGATGTGCTGGGCACTGTTCTAAGTACTTTATAAATATTATTTTGTTTGATTTTCACAAAAACCTACATAATCCCAATTGAACTATGAAAGGAATTGAGGCAGAGAGGGTTAAGTGACTTGATCGGTATCTCAACTAGCAAGTGTCTGAGGCCAAATTTGAACTCATCTTTCTAATTTTAGGACTAATGCCTTAATCCTCTGCTCCACATAGTTACCTAGCTGTGGGTGGATATTCACCTAACCTATACTTCACAAGCCTCTGCCAGTGTACTTACCCTTAACAGCTAGCCAATAGACTCAATGCTTAAGCCAAGGCATTTACTTGAAGGATATTATAAAATTCTTAACAAAACTCAGACAAATATACACAGAATGGTCATAGCAAGAAGGGAAACAAACAACATATGAAGTGCCTGTTTGAGATACACGTGTAGAGAATAAATATGCCATTAGAAGTCAAGAATTCCTCAATATTGGCCTTCCTTAAAAGGCCTTCAAAGTATTTTGGCAGGGTCTTCACTATGGGAGCAACACTGGGCAAGGATGAGCATCTCTACTGCTAAACTAGGTTGGTTCATCAAAGGGCATGAACTCACTATGAGTTACTCAGTTTAGCTTTTTTTTAGGACAGTGTGTCTTGACTGGAAAGGTCAGCCTGGGCTGGGTCAAGCAGATCTCTTGGGTATCTTGGTGGTTTATTACCAGAGTCAGCTACTGTTGAAGTGGACAGACCAAGAATAATTCACAGGCAAAATCAATTAGGAATTTCGAGTGTCATTTATTAGCCAGGCTGGTGGCTGCCTCATGTAGAGACCCAGAGGAGATAGCACTGAACTGAGGTGAATGAGTGCATTTTAAGCATTTCAGTGCTACTCGGTACAGCCTTGCGGTTTCCACAACAAACAGAGTTCTGACAGGGGAAGAGGGGGGCTTGTTGTTAGGCAAGAACCCCCAAACAGAAGGTGGTTGTCAGGGTGCTACTAGGCAGAGGGCCCCAACAGAAAACAGGTGCCAGGACAGGGACCCAATCAAAATCTGGTTGTCATTTAACAAAAAGTAGTTGTCAGGAAGGGGGGGGTGCTAGTTGCCTGACAAGGGGGAGTTCTAACATTAGTGGGGCACAAGTTATTACCATGCAAATGGACTAAACAAAAAAATGACTGTTAACAATTCATCAGATATTTCACAACCCAAAGGGGAATAATGTTTTGACAGGGGCCCAACAAAAATCTGTTACTAGGCAGGTTATCCAACCCTGCCCAGTAACCTAACAGATATCTCTCAACCTAGGGGCCCAGGGAGGAATAACGTCCACTTCACTGTGACCACATATAAAGTGGTCTTGAACTTTCTAAAATCTGCTTATGCCTCTATATTTTGTGTTCAGTAGAGTCAGACTCTTCATGACCCCACAGACCACAGAAGGACAATGATGTCCAAAGGATTTTCTTGGCAAAGATACTGACTTGCCATTTCCTTCTTCAATGGATTAAGGCAAACAGAGATTAAGCAACTTGCTCAGAGTCATCCAGCTAGTAAGTGTCTGAGGCTGGATTTGAACTCAGGTCTCCCTGACTCCAGGTCCCACACTCTACCTACTGAACCATATGTGTATGTGCATATATATCCATATACATACATACACATACATATATAATATATACATGTATGCATACATATTCACATAGATACACACGTACACCCACCCCACCTCCCATATATATATATATACATATATATATATATATATGTATATATATATATATTTTTTAAATTTATTTCTCACCCTGGCACTTCTATTTTTTCGCCATTCCTCAAAGATTATTTCCTTAATCATATTTACATTTTTGGGGTAGCTTAGCATGTAATTCATATGAACTCGAAATGAACTTAAAGCAGTTAGCAGGTCCCTTACTACCACCTCTCTGCTTTTGCTCTTCCGTTCCCTCTTAATCATGTTTGTTTCACTCTTTACAGTTTGACCATCATTCTTTTTGACAGAAAAGACAAAAGAAAAACTTGGATTGAATAGTTGTACTTTTTTTCTGTTGGTTGATAACATTAGACGGCTGCAAATAATTTACTACTCCCTGCTTCATTCAAATTGCTGTGAACATGACTAAAAAAGAAAAAAAAAGGACAGGGAAAAAGGAAAAGAATGGAAAAAAAATCCTTTTAATTGTCTTTCTGCTCTTTTTATTTTGGCCAAGCTTTTTTCATTCTGGGTTTTGGCCTCCCATGACTATTTTTTTAGGTGCCTTAGAAGAATCAAATAAAAAAGAGCAACAAGTACTTGGGAAAGACTTTAGTGTTGTGAGATAATTTCCTCTATAAGTCTGTTGAAAGGTGTTGGCGTAGTGCAGAGATTTAGTATCTTCCCTCAAGCCTCTGGGACTCTTGGTAGTTCTGCAGAACAGCCACATATTTGAATTGAGGTAAAGCTGCCCATAAATCATCAAGGTTTTATGTTCTCCACTAAAGCCATGATAGAACTGAGAATCAGGTTGCAAATGAGTTTGCACTTAAGGCTGAATGGATTACTTGAATTTCTCTGCAGGGACACTCATTTTATGGGACTTTCCTCCTTTAGAGTATATAACAAAATTAAAGTAGCTCCAATTTCTAAATCTGTTCTGTCTTCAGGGGTTTTGCTTTAGCCAAAGGCAAACCTGGTGGTGAGTTAGCTCTTGAATATCAAATGCTACCATTCTGTCCAGAGAACTAAATTCTTTATTATTAAAAAAAAAACAAAAACAAAACAAAAGTGTACAGCAATTATAATGCCACATATTTATGCAAAATGCTTCTTTTATTACATCTTTTATTGCCCTTTTAATTGTGTTAATCTTTTAACAGATTACATGCACGCATAAGTATATAGCTTATTTACTTGTGTATTTCCCCCACACTTATTTCTTTCTCTTCCTTCACTCTCTTTTATGTTAAAGAAACTTTTTTCTTCCATATAATTATAACCTTGAAAACTAACATCAGAGGCAGCATCTGACTGAACTCTCAGAACAGTTGGAAAGATGTAGCTATTGAACTGAATAATACCAAAAAATGCATGTGTTAAATATCTATAATTTACAAAGCAATGACTAACGAAAGAGTAAAAAAGAAGTATACAAACAAATGTTTACCTTCCAGGAACCTAAAGCTTGCTTGGGAGAAATAAGACAACAGGCACAATAAAAGATAACTAACATACTAAATGATAAATACTGAAATAGTGAGGCAGATAATAAGTGAATTCCAAAGTGGAAAATCTTTTGGCAGACAGAGATGATCAGAGAAACCTTACTGAAGAGCTAAACTTTGAGATGTGTGTTGTGCAGTGAACAGGGTACTATTTTTGGAATAAAAATGATTTGAGTATTATGGACTTTGTTAGGTGAGATAAAGGATAAATCGCTTAAACTACCTGGTCATCCAATTTACTCATCTGTAAAATGACTGTGTTAGACTGGATCAGGAATTCTTAACCCAGTCCATGTCTTTTTTTTTTTTTAACACTTTTATAGTTATAATTTAATATAATTAGTTTTCTTTAATCCCATGTACTTTATTCTATGCATTTAAAAACTTTGTTTTGAGAATAGATCCATAAACTTCACTAGCCTGGAAAAAGGGTCTAGGACACAAAACGTTTAAGAGACACAGACATGGATAATCTCTTTTATTTCTTAGATCTCAATCAGTGATCACATAGTTAGCTATGCTTTCAAAAGGTAGAGAGGATGAACAAAGAACTGTATTCTAGTGGCAAAAGATTTAAGGATAGTGAATTGGTAAATAATGAGGGTGGAGTAGAGAATAGCTATCTATGTAGCATGAAGTTGCTACATAGCAATTGTCAAAAGTCTCCAATGTCTTCCTTGCATTCAGAGGTTCAAAATTGAAGGAGATTTTTCATAGGATCCTAGAGTTTGGGAGGCCAAAATGACTTAAAAATCATCAAGTTCATTTTGCTCATTTTTCCTGAAGAAATTTGAGCCCAGAGAGGTTTTGTTATTTGCTCAAGGTCACATGGCCAGTAAGCTTGGAGTAAAGCCTAGAATCTAAGTCACCTTGCTCTCAGGTCAAGTGCCAACATTCTACCATGTTCTGAAGTAAAATTCAATTGCCAAGAGCTTCACGGAACAGAGGACTGGATCTTTGAAGTAAGGAATATCTGGGTTCAAGTCCTACTTTTGACAACACCTATGTGACAACGGACAGTTAGGTTTCACAGTTGATATCAAGTGCTAGGAAATCTGGCCTCAGACACTTACCAGCTGTGTGACCCTGGAGAAGTCACTTGACCCTATTTGCCTCAGTTTCCTCATCTATAAAAATGAGCTGGGAAAGGAACGGCAAACCACTCCAGTATCTTTGCCAACAAAACCTCAAATGGGTTAACAAAGAGTCAGACAACAAATGTAGCAGTAGGCTAGATGCTTAACCTCTCAGTGGCTCCTGACTATACAGAGCATCATTTACTGAACTGTTTTGGTGGAGGGAGTTTCAAAAAAAAAAACCCTAAACAAAATAAAAATGCCAACTTGTCATCACTAATCACTCAAGGAATCAAAGACTATCTGAACGTGGTTAAGCATTAAAATATCTTTGGGAAAAGAGAGGGAGCAGTTTTAAAAAAAATGCTTTCTATTCTTTTGCTTTTCTTTCCTTCCCTCCCATTTTAAACAGACACATTATTACTGTCTGTCATTATCATGGACAGATGAAGAAAAAAATCTGCACAGTTTTAAAAAAAGCCTTGTTACTGTAAAGTTGACTTTTTAAAGAGTAGTTAATATTTTATTAGACAGATCTCAAAGTCAATTGTGAATATAACTATAACCACTAAGCTCGACAAGAACTAATCTGAGCCTATATTTTATATTAGAAGTATCACACTTCCTCTTTTTCTATATCTGATAAAATGACATCTGATAAAATCAAGGGAAAATGGTTGGATATCAGAGTGGCTTAAAATCTGATCCAAGAAAAGTACATGTGCTACTGAGTAATTAGGTCTCAGGAATTTACTTCTTTCTCCATCTCTCCCTCTCTCTTTCTCTCTCTTCATTTGTGGAAATGGAAAAATAAATGAAGCTAAAAATTGGGAACTTGAAGACCAGCTCTTGTCTCCAGGTGATATATCTAGCCACAGCCATTCTGGTTAGATAACAAAATGTATGTCTTCTTTAAGGAATTCTCACTTAGAAACTGTGCTCATATGAAGCTTTCATACGTATACACTTTATTTCCGCATTTGTATTGTCTTTTCATCTTCTCAGACCACTATTCAGTAGAAGATAGTTTAGAATTGGGAGACAAAGATTGGCCCCTAAATAGATTGTATGAGCTTAGCAAAGGCCTAAATTTCCTCATCATAATGAAGGGAATTGTGTGTGTTTGTCCTTCGTTGCCAAAGAAGACCATGCCATCAGAGAAATAATGACATGACTTACACTTGACTTTGTTTTGAGTGAGGGAGGGCTGTTCAGGTCACCAGCTTCACTTCTCCTCCAGAGCCATCTGAATCCAGTGACCAGATATTCATCAGGATGACTGGAGATGACCCAGGATGAGGCAATTGGAGTTAAGAGACTTGCCCAAAGTCACACAGCTAGTGGGTGTCAAGTGTCTGAGGTGAGATTTGAACTCAGGTCCTCCTGACTCCTGCACTGGTCTTCTATCCACTGCACCACCTAGTTGCCCCAATGAAGGGACTAGACAATCCCTCAATTCTTCTAGATCTGTGATTCTCTGTCTATGCCCAAATAGTTTTGCTAAACCCTAGGATGTAACTGAAAGAGGACATATCTACTGAGAAATATTTTCAGAAATGGCACTTACAAATATTTAGCTAATTCATAATGGCCTGTTATTAAAATGCTAATATAATTTCTTTATTCTCATTTCCTTCACTTTAAATATAGATAATAAAGCTCACTTCATATTTTATATGAAATCTTAAAGTTCATTGATGGCATCACTTAAAGCAGCAGAGGTGGAAGCAAGCAAGGGAATGAGAGAATAACATTTTGCTTTAGGATACACTAGGGAAAAGAGGAAAAACTGAGAGGTTGGTGAGAGGCGAGACACAAAATCCAGAGGCAATGCAAAAGGCTGCACTGAGAAAGTGTGATATTAAAAATCAGTAACTGGATAGTTCTGAGTGAAGAAAACTTTTAGAGCTTTATTGATAGCTTCTCAAGGTTAATGGATATGTTGGTATGTAAATATACAGAGGTCATAAACAAAGTAGTCTATGAAAAATCCGTTTTCTCTCAGCTCACTGGAAAAATGACCAAGTTTGCAACTGTCAGGAGTAATTCCAGTAATTACATTTATATCAATGTATTTTAATTTTCTGTATATGATTGATATTTACTGGAATTAATCATGCAAACCCCTTGGGTCAGTTATTTGGTCTTTCCTAGATTCTGGTTCTTTGATAGAAGAATGCTGTTTGTACCTAATGCAAACAGTAATTAAGCAGCCTGATTTGAAAGGTTTACATAAGTGGTCTATATACACATACTAACTTACCTGACTATATATGCTAAATGTTAAAAAATGTTGAAAATTTAAAGAAAAAATCTAAAAGGAGTTCAAAAGAACTAGTCAACAACTTTCAAATTCATTTTTTAATAAAAAATTTCTCTCCATTAACATTCACAACATAAGACATTTAAAGTGTATTTTCCATAAGGGAAGGAAAGGGAAAAATGGGGGAAAGAGATGAAGAAATGGAGAGGGAAAAGGAAAAGGAGAATAAATGAGAGAGCTTGGAGAGAATTAGGAATTATGAAGTTTAGTCCCTGCACCTAACTCATCTTTGCAACATGACACTGGACAAGTATAATCTCTAAGATCCCCAGGAAATGTCCCAACACTCTAAGTTACAAATGGTTGCCAGTGGGCATCAGTGAAGGGAACTTTTGCATGGAGACTCTGTGCATGGATGAAATTATAGGTTTAGATACAGTCTCCTTCCCCAGTCTATTTATCTGCCAATCTATTTGGTTGCTACATATAGGCAATTGCCTCAACTTAATGAATGAGCACAGTAATTAAACATTTATTTTGAAAGACACTCTTCAGGATTATAAGGTGCATAGTACATTAGTAGAGGGTGTTCCTTATTAGGAGTTAGAAATCATGGATTTCCTTTTTTAAAGTATATATTGGCATGGTCAATATTTTGCATGGGAACTATACTCATTTCATGAAATTTTTGTACCTATATTCCAGACGTTCTAAAAGGGAGAAATTTACTATTGAAATATAAATTTGAAAGAAGGGTTTATTTGTCCTTGAGTATCACCAAATTTTTGTTTCATTCCATATGTAATACTTAGTGTTTGAAATTCACTGTCTGAGAAATACAAAGTTCTTTCATTTTTGGAACTTACATAAAAAGCAAGACATAACTAATTATAACATACACTATAACACGATGTGTGAATTAGAGAAGTACAAAAACAAAAGGGCTCTGAGATCCTGGTGGGAAGACTGTCACTGTGTAGGTCAGGAGTGGGGAATCTGTGACCTTGAGGCCACATGAGGCCCTCTACGTCCTCAGGTGTGCCTCTTTAACTGAATCCAAACTTCATAAAACAAATCCCCTTAATGAAAGGAATTGTTCTGTAAAACTTAGACTCAGTCAAAAGGTCGCACCTAAGGACCTAGAAAGCTATAGTTTTCCCAACCCTGGTCTAGGGGAAAGCTTCATGAAGAAGGTTCTATTTGATTTGAATTTTACAGGAAGGGTACAAATTCACTAGGCAAAGAAGGAGACAAAATAACTACAGTAAATAGCACAAGCAAACATATAAAGGCAAAAAGGAACTCTCAGCAGAAACCAGTTTAGAATGTAGAAATCTCATAGGACCATGAAAATTATCTAATCTGGCACTCTCATTTAAGAGGTGAGGACTAGTGACCTTAAAAATCTTGTCTAATGTGATACTGCTCATTAATCACAGAGCTAGGAACAGGACCCAGGTCTCTTGAGCTAGGATACATTTCTATTTAAGGAGAGGGGAAGGGCAAATGCCTAGTATGCGCCAAGCAGTGTGCTAAACACTTGTTTTGTTCTTTAACAAAAAATATTAGCTCATCTGATACGATAATCCTGCAGTGGAGGTGCTATGATTTCCCCCATTTTATAGTTGAAGAAACTGAGGCAGACAGAAAGCAAGTGACTTGTTCAGGTTCAAATGTCTAAGGTTGGATTTAAACTCAGTTCTTTCTGATTCCAAGCCCAGCACTCTATCCCAATGCACCACTAGCTGCCTCTGAATATGTATCTGCTTCATGATACTGCTTCCCACTATCAGAATTCTGTAAGATTTCTTTCATCATATGCTAAAACTACTTGAGAATAAAATAGAAGTGTTTTCTGAGATGCTAGGAAGAGATTCTATCTGAATCCATGCTTAGGGAAAATAGCTATATTTTATTCAAATGCATTCTTTAGGAAAGATTGATTTTGACATTCTGTAAAGGAGGAGAAAGTAAAACGAAGAGTTATAGCACTTTAGAACCATGAAATATTTATTATGAATGGATAAATTTTAAAGCATTTGGCTTAAAGGATAAAAAATGTACCCACTACCCCAAAGTTAATATAGATCTAGTAAACCTAAATGGGTAGTTTGGTGGTATAGTGGATAGAGCACCAGGTTTAGAGTCAGAAAGTCTTGAGTTCAAATCAGACCTTGGATACTTACTAGCTGTGTGGTTCTGGATAAGTCACTTAATTCTGTTTGCCTCAGTTTCCTCATCTGTAAAATGACCTGGAGAAGGAAATGACAAACCACTCCAGTATCTTTGCCAACTGAACCCCAAATGGGGTCACAAAGAATTGGGACAAAACTGAAATGACTAAACCATAACAGACCTAAATAAGGCGGCTTTAAGATTGAAATAAAGGACATCTGGAAAGTAAAACTATTTAAAGCCAGAGAGATCTGTGGGTTTTTAGAGACCTAGCCAAACTCTGTGAGGCAGGAGGATGGAGTTTATTAATGACTATATAACTCATTGGAAAATATCATTGAACTTTTAAGGGAAAATGATAAGAAATGTTAACTAAAGAAAAAATTATGAATAGGACATAAGATTCCACGTTAGCTATATGAAGTTTAGATAGGTTGTTACATAGCAACAGACTACAAGATTCCAAAATATTAGCATGAGAATTGTAAACACAAATCAGTTACGTAGATTCTATCATTATTTTCTTTACATAGTGTTTATAACTTGGTTTTGACAATCATTCACATGGTTTCTCAGCTTTAGCATAGTGGAAGTAGGGTCCAATAATGTTTTCTATTTACTAGTGGTAGCAATAAAGTCCAAAATGTATGATGGTTGAGTCAATAGTTAAACATCCATCATTTATCAGTTATGGGATCAGAAATAGGACTAGATCCAGAAAGAACCTTAAAATGCTCTTATTCAACGCTGTAATTCTATAGATGAGGAAGGAAAAGACTGGTAATGTACTCATCCAGAATCAAACAGATAGTGGAAAAAATGGGACTCAATTCCATTCCATTTAAGAAACGTTCATTAATCATTAATGCATCCTAGGTCCAGGAGGGCAGAGTGGGGAAGATATCAATAGGAATTTTCCCTGTCCTAAAAGCCTTTATATTTAAATGGAGGAGAGATTACATGGACACAAAAATGAACAGAAAATAAAGTAGAAGAAGCTTAATGCACAAGAACACATCGTGAGAACATAAAACAAGATACACAAAAATTCTCTGTGAAGTCCCAGGAGAGAAATAGCCATCTTTCTTGAATTCTAATCCAGGGTTTGGTTTGATTGTACGTTGTTTCCTAAACAATTCAGTTTTGATTTAAGTCCAAAGACAAATATTTATTAAACACCTACTTCTCAGGCAGTGTGCCAGGTATGAGAGAAATAAAAATGAAAAATACACATAGTAACTAATCCCAACAAATGAAAAACACTTTTTTTCTTAGTTATTGATTAGAACAACTTTGTGAAAGATAAACTCTTGTATTTTCTTATAATAATAGGGAGCAGTTTTAGGATTAAAGTAGTCCTCCCATCACTAAGAATTAGGAATGAGATTCTCTGTCTCTACATCCCACCGAAATATCTGAATGAGAAGACAGAAGACATTTATGAAGTAAATAAAAACATGAGCATTAAGAGAAGCACGTGCAACAAAGGGAAGGACAGAGAGCCTGAAAGACAAACATTCTTTGCTCTTGGGTCTTTGTTCAGCAACACACATGCCTACATTTTGTTATTTTTAGCACTTTAAATAGTGGTGTTATCTAGCTTTTTTTTGGAAAAGGAAAACTCAGTAAGAGATTAAATGTAATATTTTGTCCTCCTGATTTAAACATTTGGTTTTCTATGGCTGTTCTTAAAAATTACAGTCAGCAGTTAAACTCCATTAGGAACAAAGCTTTTAGACCCCACTTAGGAGAATTTTACTTGGTTAAATACTACTATGGATATATATTTTTAAAATGTCCTTCTTATGCATTCAGTCTGCAGTGGATATATGTGTATATGTAGAGGCAGCTAGCTAAGTGGCTCAATGGATAGAGCCATAGGCCCGGAGTCAGAAAGACCCAAGTTCAAATTTAGCTTCAGACACTAACTGTGTGACCATGGACAAGTCACTTAACCTCTGTTTGCCTTAATCCACTGAAGAAGGAAATGGCAAACCACTCTAATATCTTGGCCAAGAAAATTCCATGGACAGCATTGGTGTACTATAATCCAAAGAGTTGGACATGACTAAACAACATGTGTATGTATGTGAGCATGTATGTGTATATCTATTCATATTATATATACACATATTTATATTATGTTGTTCAGTCATTTCAGTCGTGTCCAACACTTGGTGATCCCATTTGAGGTTTTCTTGGCAAAGATACTGGAGTGGTTTCCCATTTTCTTCTCCAGCTCATTTTACAGATGAGGAAACTGAGGCAAACAGGGTTAAATGACTTGCTCAGGGTCATATGACTCACAAGTATGCGAGGCTGGATTTTAACTCTGGTCTTCCTGAGCAGGTCTGGGTCTGCATCCATTGACCCATCTAGTTGCCCATATATATGTGTGCATGTATGCAAGCACAAAAAGACAACATTGGTATGGTAGGGCACTGACTTTGGAATCAGACACTTAGAATCAACTCCTGGCTTTAATGTTTACTGCTTGCATGACCTCTCTGCATCCTCAACTATAAAACAAAGGAGTTTTACTCACTGATCTCTAAGGTCCTTTTCACTCTCAGTCTAACAGCTTTGCAATTTTCTTCAATCATATGTACACTTGCACAGGCAAGAATTTAGTGAGAAGAAACTAGTTCCATCAGCAATCTGTTGTATTGTTCTACTGAGGCTTTGGGTCATTCTCACCCTTTTCTTAAGATTGATTAAAAATAAATAATCAGGGTCAAAGTTTCCTAGACAAAACAGAGTGAGATTTGTTTGACTACTCTAGAAGAATACAGAGTGAATTCAATCACAGATTTATGCAACACTGCATTGTGCTTCATAAATAATATGCCAAATATCTCAGGTGTACTTTCAGTCAGAAAAAACAAGGTTATCTACTTCAGAAGGTAATATTCACAATGACATCTGAATGTCAAAGATGGAAACAAAGAAGGGGCAATATTAAGACAAATCTAAGTAAATCTAAGTAAAAAAAGGTGGAGAACCACAATTGATTTTTAAAAAATTGAGAAATACAATTCACAAATAGGAAAAGTAGGCCAGTGGAAAATGCTACTTTTTTACAAAGATAATTCCCATATGTTTGGTTCTATCAATTTTCCTTATTGCTTCTCTGACCTGTCCAATCCTGGAGATAATTTATTTTAAGATATTATCCTAAATTAAACTTCAAATAAGTTCCCACCAATCAACACCGACAGAAACAGCTGGAAATTTTTATACCAGAATATGTATAGATCATGCCCAAAAAGACATTTCTGCGTAGATATCAATTTTTGTATCTTCTCAAAAGATCTGTTGTAGAAATGGACACTAATTCATTAGGAATACTGAAACTTATAGCTGATACTGGATTTTAAGTCAGATAAGAAACTTCAGTTGCCTAATTGAATTATTTCCCAAATCTAAAATATATACTCAGTGAAAAGTTGTCTTGTCTTTAATGTTATTTTGCAGTAATTTCATTAATATAGAGGCATCAAGGCACAGTTAATAAAGAGTTGTCCTAAATGTTAAGATGACATGGATTTGAGTTTTACTTTTAACATATACTGGCTATTTGACTCCAGGCAACCATTTTATCTTTCAGTTCTATAGGCAAATCTCTAAGACACTAAGTTTCAGAGAAGGTATATAAGTATGCATTGGTAGAGAAAATTTCCTCACTTGTAGTTCCTTATTTCAATGAAATCACAGGTTCAGTCTCAGTCTATCAATATGTTAGAATGAAACAGCATCATAACAAACTCTAATTCAAATGCTATTTGGGTAATTGTCCCTCTTTGATATTTTTTTCCCATGGAAATAACCTCTCCTGATAATATTGTTTCACCTAAAAATTGGTTTTCATAAAATTAGCTATCAGTGTTGGATGGGGAATGTCTATGATGGAAAGTACTAAATAAAGGTACAGTTTCCAAAATGAAGACAGAAGACCTTTCCTCTCCTAATGTCAGATCTACATACAGTACATGTTTTTCTTTAAAATATGCAAATTATGAATGCCTAAAATAAAAGTTTGACACTACTATTACAAAAATCTTATTTATCTGATAAAACTGAATCAAGTAGTTTTTTGGAAGTATAATTTATAATGCTCAATAACTTATATTTAAGCAAAAGAATGGTCTAGAACATGAAAATATAGTTAGAGATACTTTTATATTTCAGTACATTGCCTCCTAGAAGTTTATATTGACAGTGTCTCAAAGACAACCTGGGAGTTAGGTCGAGAAGGTGGTTTTGGGGGTGGTGGTGAGGGGAGTAGATGTGAAAAGAGAGATTTCTGGGCCACTTGGTAAGTGGCCTGATAGAAGATGACCTTGTATTCTAGATGCTTAGCTCTGAAAGATGCTTAGAAATTCTGAAGTTCAACTTCCTTAATTTATAGAAGATGTGTAGATTCTTGGCAATGTTGTGACTCACTGAAGGTCACAAATCAAGCAAATAGAGGAGCAAAGTCAAGAATACAGGCTATCTCCCTTCAAATCCATTGTGTCTTCCAATAAAATACTGCAATTCAGTGGTGCTAGGAGAGGTTCACTTCTCCGTCTCCCCTTTACTTTCATGTACATTTATTAAATATGTGCTACTTGAAAGGCATTGTGTTAATGCAAAGGATATAAAAATTAAAAAATAAAACTGCCATAAAGCCTGCACTCAAAGTTATAGAGGTCAGAGTGACTGGGAAGATTCAAAGAGGACAATAAGAGGAGGGCAGAAGAGATAATTTTTAGCTGGACAAGAAAAAGACAGAGAGAAATACTTTGAAGAATTCTACTAGATGATGATCTACAACTAAACAAGTATCTCCATAGGATACTAAATTATGTTTTCTTTTACAAAACATTGATATCTTGTTATTATATAACTTTTACTTCTGAATATCATATATATGTATATATAAAATTTAAATATATTTTATACACACACACACACACACACACACACACACACACAAATGTTCCCCAATCCAGAGAACTATCCATTTTAATGTTTAAAACCATTATTTATTTATTTTTCATATTCATTTATAGCAAGATTGAGTCCTGAATTTTCTCCCTTCCTTCCATTGTGAAGGTAAGAATGTGAAATCTCTTAAGCAGGCAAAATTATGCAAAACATATTTCCATGGTAGCCATGTTGTGAAAGAAATGAAAGAAAAATGAAGTGAAAAAAATTATGACTCAATTTGCATTCAGAATCCATCAGTTCTTTCTCTGGATGTGGATAGCATTTTTCATGCTTAGTCCTTCAGAATGTCTTGAATCACTGTATTTTTCAGAATAGCCAATTTATTCATAGTTGATCGTCATTACAATGTCACTTTTACTGTACAGAATGTTCTCGTGGTTCTTCTTACTTTACTTCACATCAGTTCATATAAGTCTTCTCAGGTTTTTGTGAAGCCATCTTGCTCCTTATTTCTTAGAGCACAATAGTATCCCATCATAATTATATATCAAAATTTGTTCAGTCATTCCCAAATTGATGGACATTCCTTCCACTTGCTTTTTGCTTTTGCCATGACAAAAAGTTCTGCTATGAATATTTTGTATATTGTATAGGTCCTTTTCCTTTTGTCTATTTAGAATACAGACTTGGTAGTTATATTGTTGGATCAAAGAAAATGCAAAGTTTTATACCCCTTTGGACATAGCTCCAAACTACTCTTCAGAATGGTTGGATCAGTTCACAACTCCACCAACAATCCAAATATCCCAATTTTTCTGCATCTCCTCCAACAGTTATCATTTTCCTTTTCTGTCACATTAGTCAGTCTAAAATCAATGGAAAATCTACCTCAGCATTGTTTAATTTGCATATCTCTAATTTGTAGTGATTGAGAGAATTTTTTTCATATGAAAACTTTTTTGTTTAATAAAGAATTTTTAAAAATAAATTAAAAATTTTATTCTGGATTAAAACAAGCATTTCCATAGCTTAGTAGAATAAGAAATAAAAGATGATTATTCATGAGACTGTAAAACTATTATGTACTACTTTCTGTTCCTGCTAAATGTATAATAAATTACATGACTTTTAGATCTCATTTTTTTTTATCTTTCTACTTCCATAGTTATAGTCATTATGCATATGTTTTTTCCTGGTTCTGTTAATGACACTGCATAGATTCATATATTTTGTTGTGCTTCTCTAAATTTGTCATATTCCATATTCCTTATGGTGCCATAATATTACATTACATTTATATGGCAAAAATTATTTTATATACCCCCAACCAACTACTAATATGTATGTATACACACATATAGACACACTCATACACACACACACACACACACACACACACATATATATATATAATATGCTTGAATTGCTATTTTCATAAAAAGTAATGCAATGCTATTTGATGCTTATGGGACTTTTCTTTTTTTAACTCCTTGGGAAATATGAATATGAATACTTTATTCACTATGAGTTTCTTATAACCACATTTTTATGGCATGATCTTTCATATTCCAATCATATATAAATTCTGAAAAATTTTATCATTATATGCTCTAAGATATTGAGCTAAACCTAATTTCTGACAAACTGCTTTCTAATTTCCCAAGTTATTCTTACAATGATATTTTCCCCAAGTAATTTTTGTTTTTAGGTTTAAAGAATATTTAGTTATTGAATTCAATTATTTTCTCATTCTTTGTTATCTGTCCTGTTATTTTTTTTTCTTTAAGAAGTACACATAATTTTAATAATTACTACTTCATGATATAATTCAAGGTCTGGAAGTAGCAGTGCCCCTTCATTCCTACTCTTTTCCCCTAATTATTTCTCTTGAGAGTATAAATATTTTGTTATCTAAATAAACCATCATATAAACAAATAGAGATAATTTTGTCTTTTCTCAGCTAATGTTTGTCCTTATATGTGGTTTCTTTTTTCACAGTTGTAATAGGATACTATAGAAAGATTATCAGAGTATATTATCATTGAATTATCCATCAACCATAAACTAAGTCATGAAGAAATTAAACTTCAATTGGCCAATACTGTGAAGCATTATTTGGAACTTCTTAACTTTATTAGATTTACTATCACACATTTACTCTCTTATATTGTATGATGTGTTTACTGAAATAAAACATTTACTTTAACCACAGTCATGTGTTGTTATCACTATTATATCTAGAATTACACTTTCGGTTTCTTTCAAGGATATTTACAGGATTTATTACATATTTTAACTTAACAGTTTTGTCTAACAATTTGCCTATGTGGTTGAGATCAGAATGTCCGTAAGCATGATGGAAAAGCACCAATCAATCTGAAAATCAAATTTCATAGTGAATATTCCTATGAGAATGACAAAGCCAAAAGGAAATATCACCTAAATGGTAGAAATCATAGGTTTCAAAAATTAAATATATTGTATTTTATGCTGCAGGGCATATTTAGAATATCATAAATAGTATATTGTAAAATAAATGGTAACATATTCTAAGCAGATAGACAAACTATCTACAGCTATGCTGCCAAGGAGTTGGAATACTGCCACTTCCACATTCTCCCTCTACTGCCACTTTTCCTTTTGAAATTCACTCATTTCATATGTATTTCTTTATCAAAAATCTGGTAGGCATTTTCTAAAAACCTTTGGGACACTCTCCTTCCACAATGAGTTCAGTGCCTGGCTTACTTCTCCTTGATTTCTGCAAACATAGAAATTGATGCTCCCTCAAAGACCTTATCTTAATAGTTTCTCACATTACTTATATCACGTGAACTGTTCCATCCATTTCAGCCACAGGCAAAGAGGCTCATATCCTTGACTTTGTCACCATCTGCAAATATCCCCCTTCTATGTTCATTAACTTTCAATTTCCCTTATATTATCACAAGCTATTGATATTCCCCTTGTTCTTTTGCCTTTTAATCCCAAATTCTGCTCTTTATCCGCACAGTTCTTCAAGTGCCGCAGTTTTTTCTAAGCCACCACTCTTGCAGTAGTAACATTCTCCTCCCTTTTGAATGAAGTAAAATCAACATACAAAATTGGGTCAGTTAATATGTATTTTTTATGAATTAGAACAAATGCTTGATTAAATTCAACACTGATGGAAGTTGTAGCACTAAGGGGAGGTTGATTCTGAGTGGGGACTCACTGAACAAAGATCATCAGAATTTATTATGGTCGAGTTTTACATCAACCAGCACTTGTATTAAAGGACAAAGAAATGAAACCTCAACTGGTCATCACTATCAAGTATTACTTCAAATTTGTTAACTTGACTGGATTTATCATCACACAATGCCTTACCCAAAGGAAATAAAGATGATATGTTTATTGAATGGAATTTTATATTTATCTTGACTAGAAGCCGTCAATTACACTTAGAAATTATGTAAGGATTAGAATGTATTTACAAGATAATCACAGAAATGGAAATAATTCAAAATGTCTGTAATAACTTGATGACCTTTACAAGTTTTTCCAACTCATATTCCATGCCTCTAAAGACCTATTCTAAACTTTTCTTCAGCAAGAAAGAACAAAAACCGCAAGGTCATAAACCATGCTTTATCTTATAGTTCCCTCTCATAGAAGTAACTGCATTTTTTTTTCTTTCAGAAGAGTATTTTGTCTTTATGACGGCTGAATTACTGTGATACTTTGTGCAAATAAAAAAATGTGTTTTCCATCTGTAATCAAATTTAAATTTCACAATTCTTTCATTCCTCACTAAGGAAGTCAAACGGAGTCAACAAGACTATATACCATGAGTAGTATATATTTCTGTTTAAAAATAAAAGATGAAAAAAGAAAGTAAAACATCTGGCTATTAAAAACACAACCTTGCCTGGGTATGGATTTGCTGATTTTTCTTCCTTTTTGTAAATATTACCCCCAAAGTCAGTTTTGAGCTTTAGTATAATGAAAAACCTTCAAATATGTTGTTTCCTCAAAAAAACCAAAAACTATTACTTTCAATTCTGGTTCTCCTTTACAAAATTCCCATTCCAGTAGGACTTATTACCTACATTATTCACCAGATTCCCACTGCTCTAGTAATGTTTCTTGATCTGACGGAATGTTTATAAATAATCCAACAATAGTTACATTATGAAGTTTGGCAATAATTTTTCTCCTCTCTTGCATCCAACCTTTTACTTTAAAAATATATTATCTGTTATAGAGATATGTATATATTATATACACACATATGTATACAATATATGTAGGTGTGCATGCATACACAAATATGTATATTCACATTTATTATACACCTCTATATAGATGCATATATATAGACATGCCTACAAACCCCCATGTACTTTTCCCTCTACATGATCACCTCTGTGAACATTTTATATAACAAAGTTTGTTAACATTTGCCCTTCTATATGTCTAGACATTTGTGCATTGCTTCTACTGCTCTTTGGGAGTGGGAGCAGCATCTGTTAACCTGCATTTTTACTGGTTGGAAGGGGGTTGTTGTTATGATCTCCCATACCAAATTTGAATTCATGTTTATAGTACTTGTGATTTTTTTTATGAACTTTGAGTTTATCTTTCATAAAATCAGACTGAGACAAGGAGACAAGTGGATATTTAAAAGTTTTGTTAAACCCCTTCTTATTGGAAAAAAATCTAAATATAGCTCCATTATGGCCATATTGCCTCTATATCGTTAATTAATAAATAATGTCATTGATTTATCATTAATTAATTGTCAAAGAAATATTGTTACTGATAACCTTATCTCCTGCTGAGGGCAAATTGGACTTCCATCTGCCTTGGTTCAAATGTCAGATAACTATTACTATCTTGTCCCTTCCTTCCCTCACTTGGCTTTAGAGCTGTAAAATATATCATGAAGGAAGAAGGGGACACAAAGTGAAAAAAATACACTCATTTTCATGTCTTTTTAGGTAGGTTGAATCTTTTCATAGAATTTCCTTTGTGGTCGTTCAGGAATAAATTGTTTCAGCTTTTTCAAACTCAAGAATCCAAAAGAGATCTTGTACCCAATTATATAATTAATATTTAAAGATGAACTTTTTATCTTGGAATTTTTTAAAGATACCCCATAAATATGACTCTGAATTCTTAGTAAGTGTGGGCATATTTAAAGAAAGAAGGAAAAAATGATGGCTTAAAAGAATTTTTTTTTATTTAAAAACACAATTTTGGAGCATTGTAAAAACCTAATAGCTTCTGTCTTTGACATTATGAAAAGCGGCCTATCTTTCATTTTTTTAAGGAGGGAGGCACAGTACTACAGCAGAAAGAATGTTGCCTTTGGAATCAGAAGGCTTGAGTTTAAATTTTGATTCTAAGCCACTTAATATGTGTGACTTTGAGCATTTGTAAGCATCTATAAAGCATCTATCTGTGATCCCTTCCAGCTCTAAACTGTGAATCTATAAAATAACAGGAGAGAAGCTTTAATATTTTCTCCTTTTCAGAAGACATTGAAAGGGTAGGCAGAGGAGCTGCTTTTTATTCATAACACATGATACATCAAGAAATTGGACCCAATTAATGAAATTTGGCTTGTTTAAAAATGCCACTTAATTTAACAAGGTGGACAGAGGACAAGATTAATGTAATGTTCCAGAAACTTACAAACATCTAGTGCTAAGCAGTTTTGAGAGCTTAAGTTACCTCTTATTTCTAAATGAATTGGGGTAGTTTTGTTTCACTACCAGGAAAAAGGAAAAGAAGAAACAAAATATGGGATAATATATTCTTCTCCTCTTCTCTTTTCATTTTACATCAACTATAACCTATATTAAATTATAAAGAAACTAAATATAGCTTATCATCAAGTACTGCTTCAATATTATTGACTGTACTGTGAGTTTGGCATCATCTAAACTCATGAACAAATGTGCTCACTCTGATGGAGTCTCTGCCTTGGTCAAAATACATCAGTATCTACATGGCCAATGACCACTAAAGGATTTATTTATTTCTAGCTGAGAAATTTCTAGCTTGAGCATCACAAGTCGTTTTCTCAAAAGAGTTGCCATTTGGGAAGTAGTTTACGTTGAACTACATATAGATGCTATACTATGAAATACAATGCTAGCGGTGGGAACAGCACACATGAAAAACAACTAACAAAAAAAATGAGTGATGGAATTTTAGAGCTTTACAAATGGGGAAAAAATAGAACTTAGACCAGATAATATATAATAATATTAATAACCATTCAGGAAAATTCCTGCTGCTTACAGTACAATATAATTTCACCTCACATATTTGGTATCCACAAGACACTGCACATACTGCGTAATTAATCAAAACTTTTAACCAAAATGAATGTTGGCAATATTTGTCCACAAAATGGGAGGAGTTTGGGAAGAAATAATGTGGAATGAAAAAATGCATATTATCTCCTCCAAAATGGGGCTAGAAAGTAAATAGGGGCAACGTATTCACTGGAATATAATTTAACCCAAGGTACTAGCATAAAAATGAATATTCCTAACTTCTTATAACTCTAAATTTTTCATGACCTGTTTACCTCCTTAACTGAGGTATAAGCTTCTTGTGGAAAAGGACCATTTTTTACCTTGAGAAGAGGTATGGCAATTTGGAAATGGTGATGGATTTGAAACTTGGAAATAATGATGGACTTGAATTCATAATTAAATTCAAGTCTCTTAACTTTGACAGATACTAAGCATTTGACCACAGGGAAATCATAATTTCTCAGACTCTTGATTTTAAGCCGAGAAGGCTTACACAACCATGGTAGAAATCTGCAAGTATTTGAAGGGCTGTCATTTATATTTATGAGGAAACATTCTTTCTGGTTTTCATGGGAATAACTACAAACAAAAGTTGGAAACTATAAAGAAGAAAAATTAGAATAAAAGAACTTTCAACAAAGAATTTCCTAATAATTCAAGCCATCCAAAAATAGAATGAATTGATATTGTAACAGTTTATTGGGGTTATAATGAACCACATATACATATGAGGTATTTCACAACTCCTTTTGCTTGGGGTATTAAAGATAGTGTTCATGCTTCACGTAGAGGTCAGAATTAGAATAAATGACCTCGAATATTCTTCTCATAATATTTTTTAAAATGTAATATATATTTTTTGACTGAGTACTGTGCCTAAAATTGTGGCACAGAAAACAGAATAGGTTGGTGGTACAAGTAACTCTCTTAAAATTCTGAAAATATTACTTGTTCTTGACATGTGATTTCCTTGGCATTCTTTTTACCAAAGCAGATTGGTATTTACATTTTAACTTGTGATCATTAAAAAAAATTTCTAGTTCCCAGAGAAATTAAATGATGCATTTGCTTAGGGTCATACTGCCCATATAAGTTGTAGTGAAGACTGGAACCCATATTTTTGGTAATTCCAAAGTTATCTATTCACAAAATCATGCTTCCTCTTTTTGCTGCAAATAATTATCATGTATATGACAATTTAGGAAAAAATGCCTTGCATTATTTCAATCAATGAGGTTACTTTTAATCAACATGACTCATAGGTAGAGTAAAGAACTTGCATATTGGTAAAATTATCTGTAGGTTGAACACATTAAAAGTAAGGTAATAAATATGCCCTTTATGAGTGGTATAAAAAAAGAAGCGGGATATTAGCAACCTATTACTCTACTGCTTCTCAGTAAGAAAGGACTCTGAACCTCTAGCATATGGTGATGGGAGTTGTGATGTATTTTTATTGCATAATTTTGTTTTAAAAAAAGATGAAGGAGGAAAGACTGGCTGCCTCTGATCATTCATGGATCTACAAGGACTGAATCAGTGTTTACATGTACCTGGTTTGTTTGGGGGTAGATTAGGTTAGGAGGTGTATCTGACCTTTTAAAATGTTTTCTAGCATGTCTACTATGTGGAAACAATTCTCAGAAACAATTAAAGTGTATTTTATTGCACCTTATTTGTTAAGTATGAAATTACAGATTATCAGTGGTGAACCATATTAAACTTGCTCCCAAATAATTCAATATTTATTGTCAAGCTATTAATAGTGGAAACAATGTTAATTAAATCTTGGAATACTCATGCTGATATCATTATATTCAGCAAACAGAGTTGGGGGTAATAAAATCACAGTGCATACAATAAACAAATAGAAATAATACCATTTGCCATATGTTTCATAAGAGAAGGCAGAATATGGTCAAATAAAATTTAAAAGTCAAGAATTAGAGAAAAATTATCAGGTCATGGAAAGGATCTCAAAATACCTGGATGACCTCTGAAATGCCTTTCTGAAATTATAATTGTTGATCAATGAATAACTATTAACATTCTCACTTAATATATACCTGAGATTTATTAAATGGCATTTAAATAGTGGGAAAATGGAAAATTCTAAAAATAATAATTTGCTATCATTTAAATATGAGAGGCAACAAGCCATAGGAGATAGAGAGTTGACCTCCATATCAAGAAGGACTAGGTTCAAGTTCTGCCTCTAGGACATACAGGTTATGACCTTTATAGTGAATCATTTAGTCTCTCAGTAGTTGAGTTGCATTATTTAAGAAAGTGATGAAGTCTTGTCATGTCATGCCATATCAAGACAAGTCATGAAATTTGTCTTTTATGCTGTGGAATATCTGTAATCAACTGGTGCTTAGCACTGTGCTTAGAATGATGAATTAAAAAAATTGATTGATTGATTGAAGGACATGTCCACACTGATGACATAATAGACTCTCAGAAATATTGATTTTAGACATTATTTTACTTTAGAGAAAAAGTCTCTATCTTTCTCTTCTACCCACAGAGTACAAGATTTAATCTGGTACTAAATGGATATTGCACTGCGTTCTTACAATTGCTGTTCAGTCATTCAGTTGTGTCAAACTCTCCATGACACTGTGGATCATAGCATGGTAATACTGTCCGTGGGTTTTTCTTGGCAAGGATACTAGAGTAGTTTGCCATTTCCTTCTGCAGTGAATTAAGGCAAACAGAGGATAAGTGACTTGTTCAGCATCACACAATGTCTGAGGCTGGATTTGAACTCACATCTTCTTGACTGTAGGTCCAGCTCTCTATTATCAACTAAACCAGCTAACTGTTCTATATTCTCCACAATATCATCCACATCCTCCTTTTAAGGCGATTCGTTCTAGAGGCACAGCCTATGGCATAGTTAACTTACATTGCAAGGAAGAAACATTGGGTGATAATTTTCAATTAAGATAAGTGGTGAGGTAAGCTTGAGTATTTGTAGTATTAGACTGAGTTTTTCATTCTAGAAACACTTTGGTGACAACTTCAGAAAAGGACTCTACAAATCAATGTATTACCTTGTTGACAGACTATGGTGTCTAAAATCACTGAAGTACTCATTTTTTGAAACAGAATAAAACTGTACATGAAAAATACACACATGTTTATGTTGGCCAATAAATAATTCACCTTGTCTGGAATTTATTTTAAAGGTATGCCAGTTAAAATTACTACCAAACAATTTTTAACATAAATTGAGATACATAGTGGAGAATTAAAGGTAGAGTAGAACACTTCATCTCATTGGAGTTTCAAATTCTGATTTCTGGACCAAGACAAATCAGTTAGCATCTGCTTTACATTATGCGAAGTTTTTTTGATCACTGGATGATTCCTGCTTACATGTGAAATGAGCTCTATATATGTTGGAAAAACTATCAACCTGAAGTAATCTCTGGAGGCTTTAAAAGGACACAGAAAGAGTTTAACAGTAAAGCCTTTAACTGTTACATGTGTGAAATGCTATACAGTTTAGTTGGGTAAATTCATTTATTTCAATTATTTCTTTCCCTGGTCAGATTATCCTTCTGGTATATAAAGATACCATCTGTAATTATTTCCTCTTTAATACAGGGTGAGGAGGTAGCTGTTCAACCATAGGTTTTGATTGTTGGTGAATGCAACTATTCATCTAGCAAGAAAGAAAAGAAGACAAGTAAATATTATGGTTGCATGTTTATTTTAGATTTTTTGAAGTACATTTCTATGCAAATTACAGGTGCCTTCTGGTTTCCAGGCAAATGGCCAACTTTGTCCTCTAGACTATAGAGCCTGGGCTCACAGTCTTTCCTAAAGAAGAAAGCTGAGAGAGTTTTCAGAATATCATACTGACTGAACAAGAAATGATTAGAGAATGGTTTAGGATTAAGTATTTGCCATTAATTAATAAGAGAAGTGTTAATGACGTTAATAAAAGCCATGACTCTGGATGACTTATTCTTAAGACAGTCTCAAAACTCTGTGCCACTCCTACAGCATTGATAAAGACACTTATGAAAGTAGCTATAATGCATAGTACTTAATGTGTGCATTATTCATACATTCCAAGGGGCATGTATTCTTGGAATCATTTTGAAAATAAACATTTTTTTGGATTGTACTTCTGTTTTCATTAGTATAGGGAACTCCTAGTGAAGAAACATTTCTCAATCAACACACATTTATACTGGTTCTACAATTTGTAATCCTAAAGACTTTCCTAAGGCACTGAGAGGTAAAGTGATTTGTTCCAGATGTTAGAGCCAGTATGCATCAGAGGGAAAATTTGAAGACAGACCTTCCTGACTCTGAGTCCAGTTCTGTATTATACCACACTGCCTCTCATGAGGATATGAAAAGGAAAATCACAACTTTGTGGTCTTGACTCAGGTACTGTTGTCCAGGTATTTAAAGTAGGCTGACTTTTAAGTACAATTTGCAATTATTTTTTAAAATATTGTTCAAAATTATGAAGTCCAAGCTTAACAAAAATCTACAAGTTAGCACTACTATTGAAACATAAGAGGAAATCAACTTGGGAAGAATTACATAATTCACACAAGTTATACTTTTATGCCTTAGCACTGAGTGACTTTGAAGAGGGTAAATGATTCAGTTGGCTAATTTTTACTTTAAAATAATGTAACTTTTTATAATTGAGTTTGAATGGTGATATAATGCCATTCCACACATAAATACCATTAGACACCCATAGAGATCCCATTGTTGAAATTTGCATGGAAATTATTCTAGGTGGCCCTGTGAGATTTCTTCTCAAGAGGTTTTCTCCCAAAGTACTCTACAAAATCGTGTTTAAACAACCTTAATTTGATGTTTCCAAGAAAACTTTTATTAGTTTCAAAGCTCTCTGACATGATGTATAATGGCTCTCTCTAGCAAAGCATAATTTGCTATTACAGACAGTTTGGTGTAAAAGAAAGAGTCCTCACCTTGAAGTCAAAAAAACCTAAATTTGAATCCTGCCTCAGAAACTTACCAACCTTTTCCTGCCTTCATTTTCTCATCTGTAAAATGGAAATAACACTAGCACTTACTTCCCAGGGTTGCTGAGACAGCTAGGTGATATGTTAAAAGAGCTAAGTGGCACAGGAGCTGGAGTATTGTTTCCTAGCATCAGGAAGGCCCATGTTCAAAAGTGACCTCAGACACTCACTCTATGACTCTGGACAAGTCACATAACATCTGTTTGCCTCAGTTTCCTCAAATCTAAAATGGGGATAATGATAGAATGGATGCTGCATAATTGTTGTAGGGATAAAATGGGTTTACATATATCAAGAGCTTTGCAAACTGTAAGATACCATATGGATGTTAGATATTAATCTTACTAATTGTCCTTGAGTAAAAGACCTTCCTGTGTTAAGTACCGTGTCTGCTTTCCAGTATGTTACTATATTAAAATAAAAAGAAACACTTTAGAAAATTAAAATTTCAGAACTTCTATGTCATGTGCACAACAAGGAGAATGATCTAATCATTGCCAGTTCTCAAATCTTTCCAAAACAGAAATTATGTGCCAAAGATGAAGCAACCTTAGCTGTCTTCATGGTCTAGGACACCCAAAATGCCAAAGAAAACTTTAAAAAATGTGACTTGATGCTTACTAACCCTGAGCTCCCTTAGCACCCTCTACACTCTACTTCACTGGCAGTAGAGCTACATTGGCAGACCCAGAGGCATGGCACAAGCTTATAACAAAACCCACATCCATATACTACTCTCACTTTCTGGTATTGTAGAGAGCCTAGATCTATGCTGTGGAATTTTGGGGGGGCCTCAACAGCTGTTTTGACCAAAGCTCTTCCATAGCAAAATTCAGCTGGGGGCTGCAGCTGAGAAACACCATCAATTCAAACCTCTGAATTACTGGTCCTGGGGAAAATAGGCTGTCATTGCTAGGGAAGCAGGCTTTGCTCTGGCAGGTTAAGGTCAGAAGAGTGAGGACCAGCTGGAGGTGGAGAGTTGATCAGGAAAGGGAAACTGTATCTAACAGACTACTCAGCACTTCCCAAAGCCTGAGGGAAAGAGCAAAACATTTAGTCAGGGCCATTTCTGACTACTCAAAAGTCAGTTGGGTCAGAAACTTAGGCCAATGAACTATGTTTTGTTCAGTTTTGGAGAAGGCTGACTTTGAAATCTAGCCCTCAAGGAAACCACAATTAGAGGGGAGGGAGTCAGAAAGTGAGTTATGAGGAAACTGAGGGTGGCACCAAACTAAAACCAAAGATTTCAGGAAGAAGAAAATTTAAAATACTTAAAAATAAACAGATAAGTCAGCACAAAAATCAGTGACAGCAAAAAGGAAACATGACTTCCAGGACTAGTAAATGAGTTCAGGCATTTGTGAATTAATACTCCAAAACAAAGGAAAATTGTATAGTGCTTGATGAAATGGGAGAACCAGTAGAATTTGAGGAAAAAAATGTGCTCACAACATGCTTTCCCTGGGTGTCTTAAAAGAGAAATGAGAATTATGAGAACAGAATTTCTGTCCTGTACAGCAAAAATAATGAGCAGAATAGAAAAAACTGGAATCTGCAATGGAAACTCTCACAAAAGAAATAAGACAGAGAACAACATATTGGGGATGCAAACACAAAGAATTGAACACAACCTAGAATAAGAGAAGCAAAAAATTAATGTTAAAAGGAAACATCTTCATCATACAAGCAAACTATATTGATCTCAAAGACAGGATGCACAGAGACAATCTACGGATAATAGGTCTCTCGGAAAAACATGATAGAACAAAAAGTCTTAACACTGTGATGAAGGAAATAATTAGTAAGAATTACTCAGACCCTCTAAGCTTAAGAAATGAAATTCCAATGAAAAAAGTCACCAATAGTCTCCAGGAATACAATCAAAGAAACAAATAAACAAAGGCTACTGATTCTAAGACACATGGTTATATTTAACAGTTCTATTAAGAAACAATAAATTCTGTAGGCTACTAGGATAAAAGATTTCAAAGACAAAGGAAAGGACATCCAAATAATACAAGACAATTTCATACCACTTGAAAGAGGAGTCAGAAATGCAAGTATGTGTTACAAAGAACTATGTGGCTCAGCATGCAGCTGATGGTAACTTATTCGGCAAATTTCAGATTAATCATGAAGAAATAAAATGTATGGTCAACAACAAAGAAGAGTTTGAAACAATTTTAGAAGGAAAATCAGAATTAGGAGAAGGAGATGACTTCTTGAACATCCCAAACAACAGAAATGTAGGGAGGGTGAATAGATGCAGCAGACAAGGACAATAGCAGCAACACTGTGATAACAGAGAAAATAGTAAGGGACTTCTTTTCAAATGTACACAGAGAGACAGGGGTGAAGGTGGAAATCTGGTAGAGGTAACAGGGAAGAGGCATATGGGAACATTATGGATAGAACATAGAGCATAGCAATAGCATGCCTATAGATGAATTATTGCTTTTGGGGGTGGGGGACTACATTACAACATGGGAAGGTCTGTAATTGGGGAAGAAAGGAAGAGAAAGACAGAAATGAGTATGTGGTACACCAGGGTCAAATTAAAGACTAGCAATGAAGATAAGGTGACTTCTAAGGTCTCATAAAGAGAAGAACCTAGTAAGGTGCGTAAGGAGGAGCAGGGAAAGATTAAAAATGGGAGGAGAGAGACCTTACGTTGGTGGCTAGAGAAGGTTCTGCAAATGAGTTATATCATGGATGAAGAGAGATGGTTGGTAAAGGGAGATGAGGACCTTCTACTGGATGAGGCATGAGGGATTTGGTGCTTGAAAAGTCTACTTGTCTTACATTGGAAGTAGGGGAGCTTGAACCCTTATAGGCAGTTAGAATCTAGAGGAGTGGGAGAACACAGAACCAATTTTCTGGGAAAATCTAGGGAAAAAACATTCAATAAAGGATGGAAAATATCAATGGTAAGCTGTATAATCAGGAAAACAGTGGTGCTGGATCCCGTTATGATGAATTACGCTCTCTGACACCTTCAACAATTGGCATTGTCCTGGGAATGAGGCAAAATTCAAAAGGGGAACCCAGGGAGCAAGCCCTATAAGGCAGTGTAAGACAAGCCTAGGATGGATATCTCAGAAACTTTGATTTCATAAAGAATACAAAGAAAATAAAGAGATCAGAAAAAATAGGGATCATGAATCAGAGAATGAAGGTCTAGAGGACATAGAAAGAGAGGATGGATAACAGAGTGAGAGAAATCTATTTTGGAATGGATCACTAAAATGAAATTTACAAAAACCAATCAATAGGATGACCTGAAGAGTAGGAGAGGCAAGGGGCATCTACTTGACTGAGAGGGAAAAAGGAGAAAGAAATACATGATCAGATAAAAGCAAAAGAGAAAAAGGACAAATAAAAGAAATCCTAAAGAAAGAGAAGTAGCAAACAAGAAAGAGGATCAGAGGTGAGAAAAAGAGAGCCAGTGGGAATGGAGTAACCTTATAAAAATATTAAAGTAAAATAACTGAAAGAACATAACACGGTTTCAGGAAACACAGGCCATGATTTCTCTTTCCAGGGGATTGAGGCAGAGTCCTCAGAGGCACCTCAGCTCCAAGTGTATTGCTAGTCCCATTTACAGCCCTCTGGGCTTCCTGGGTCTGCTGGCAGAAAAGACAGGCTCTAGGAACAATTCTTCTTCCACCTTCCAGTGGTCCATGGTCTAAAGCAGCTCTGAGGATGGGGACTTGTACTCTAATACCAGCCTACAGGCTATACATAGAAATGTTTTTTGGGGTGTGAAGTCCTCCACTATCTTCCTTTAGTGTACCCACTGTTTAACCCTTTCCCCAGATCTAACATTAATTTCCTAATACCATAAATCACTTAGTTTCAGAACCTTTTTTCCTAACCCCCAAAGGTTTCTCTTATGAGTTTTTCAGGGAAGGGTTCTCCAGGTTTCCAATCCAAGTACTCAGAGTCCTGAAGGCTCCTAGGGCTTTCTGCTTTACTAGTGGATGGTGGGTTTTGATTTCTTTGATTTCTTCATCAAAGGGCTCTTGTCATCATTATGCATTAGGATTCATTTGCCATTTTTTTTTACTAAGGGTTCAAGTTTTTTGTGTTTTCCCCACTTTTGATTTCCTGACTTTTCTTCAACTAAGGAGCCCTTCCCAGACTTTTTGGGTTATAGATTGATTGGGGATCATGTGACTATGGCCTTTGAGAAGTTGTGCTATAGATTTGTTGATTGTTCATACACTGGCTACCTACACTTCAATTGATTTTTCTTAGCAGCTGAACCTTTGTGACTTACCTGATTGAGAAGCTTGTATGATATTAACAAGAATGTTAACTAATTGTTTTCACCACCAATAAAAAAGTGGGTGCAACACAGTGCATAGAGCACCTGCCCTGGAGTCAGGAGGACCTACATTCAAATGTGGCTTCCAACACCTACTAGCTGTGTGACCCTGGACAAGTGTCACAAGTCCAAAATGCCTCTACAAAATAAATAAACATATCTGAAAACTAATAAGTTACATCTTAAAATTTCATCCAGTCTCATGGGTTCAGTGATCATCTCTATGCAGATATCTCCTAAATCTATTGCAGCCCCAATCTCTCTGATGAGATCCAACTCTCTTTGTCAAATGGATGTTTCATTTGTACTTCACATATAGCATGTCTGAAAGACAACTTATCATTTCCCCTCAAAGTCCTACTCCATCATTTAACTTCTTTGCTGCCTTTTCCTTCACCCAGGCTCTAAACTGTGGCGTCTCCTTTGACTCTCTCTCATTAACCAGCCATACCTTATCAGTTGCTGAATCCAAACTAACAAATTCTCATCTTTCGTTCTCTTGTCTGTACTTCTTTGCTCATCCACTACCCCACTTCTACCTATGATGAGATCAAAATGAGATAATGTTTGTGACCCCCGTGCCTAGCATAGGTAGGTGTTTATTAAATACTTTTTTCCTTTCCCCTTTCCCTGTAAACTCTCTTTCCTTCTTCCAGTACCCAGCTCATGTACCTTCTCCTTCATGAAGCCTTCTGTGACCCTCTGAAATGAAAAGGAATTTGTCCTTCTTACATTTCCCATACCATGTGACTTGGAATTCTTCTGTACTCTACCACAGTCCCATGTATCCTAATTAGTTGTGTCTATATTTTTCTTGCAATATTAGAGTATAACCTCCTTGAAAGCAGGAGATATATCAGAGAGTATCAATCTTCATATTTTGAGTGCCTACAATAGCATATTGTATACAAAAAGTGCTTAATTTTTACTGAATGATATTGAAGTTAAATCTATTTTTAATGAACATATTATTTTAGGGAAAAAATTGCATTTTTATATGCCAAGTTACCTTTGCCAAGAACAACGTAGTCAATATCATTTTTATCTTAGTCAATCTCATCATGTTACATCTTAGACTGTCATCCAGCATGTTTTCTTTGGAGACTATCTGCCAGAAACCTTTTGCAAGAAAGCCAGAGCATTATGCAGTATCATACCACATTAACACAGAGGAATACTCTAATTAGATCACTGATTGTGTCCTCCATGATTACAATATTATTTTCAAAATAAAATTCAAGGAGAAGCCAAGTTTGCTTTCTAAAGCCTTGCCAAGTGCTTAGTGTATTTTTCTTACTACTAAAAATGCACACATTTAAACACTAAATATACGAAACACAACCTTTCCAAGTTCTAGTTCTGGTACTACTCAAGCTGAAGAAGAGGGAATTTTAGGCTGGCATCCAATTACTAGCATATTTTTGTAAACTGTACAAAGAGAGAATTTTTGTTTGCCTATTTCACTGACCTATGATTTCTCCTACAAATCTCTTTTTCCCTAAAAAAAGATGTCATCACAAAATCCTGATTTTTGTCAAAAAATTTCTGATCTTCTAATCCATGCCAAATACTTCTAGCTCCACTCCTCTTTTTTACATATGGAGTTTGCAAAGTGAAAAGAACATGAAATTTCACTATAATTAGACCTAAAAGTAATAAACTTTGTATCCTAAAGAAGGGCAAGTAATTTTGTAGGAAATGAGGTGACATGGAAGTAGAGCCAGGAAAATTCACCCAAGGGCACCATAAAATTGTTAAATTTGAAAGAGTCAGATTGTATTACCTCTGTACTATTTTAACAGAAGTGGATGGGAGAATGAAAAAATCTTAAGTGTAAATAAATGACCTCAGAATATATATATATATATATATATATATATATATATATATATATATATATATATATTATATATATATATATATTCATTTATATAAACCATCCTCCACACGTCATCCAGAGAAAATTTGCCAGTAAACTGGGACTCACCTACACACCTTTGCATGTTCCCTATTGTTCCCTAACTGAGTAACATCTCCACCCCTGAACTTCTATAGGTATGGGGATGGGGAGAGGTAGGTTAATCTACTCAGTTTTAGAAGTCTACCTTGGAGCAAAGTTCTCTTGATTGGTAGGTGAATGCAACCTCACTTAAACCACTTTTTTCTAGTATTTATTCCCCAGGAGAATATGGGTTACTTAGGCATTCTGTTCTCCTATAAGTTCACATAGCATATCTCCTACCCCTCAGTCCTCGCTCTGACAGTAGGTCAAGTAAATACTACAACTGCTACTGAAACAGCTTGGCAGTCTACTACTATATGATTCCCTTCACAATGCTGGTGATTCCTCAGATCAAAAACTCATATTTGTTACTACTACTACACTCTCTATGTTGTCCTCCTCTGCTGCAATGTAAGCTTATTGGGACACAGATTTTCTTACTTTTGAATTTGTACCTCCAGGTTCTAGCACAATTCCTGGACTCTAATAGCACTTAACACCATTTCATGCATCCATTTACTCATTCATATGGTGAGCCCCTTATACCAAAGCAGGAAAATGTTATGAGTAGATTTAGCCTTGTAATTAGGATCTGATCTACTGCAGAAAATAAAACCCAACAAAATAAACCTTGATTCTGAGTTCAAGATATAATTGAATTTACTTCAAAGACATTAACTCTAAGGAAAGTTAGTTCAAAAGAATGATAAATATTTTAAAATAAATTTGAATTAAGTAGTTTAGAAAGCAATGTAGTTAATTTTTAAATTAAAAATTTGGCTTATAATCTAAAAATCAGTTAATTTGATTTTATGAATGTATTTAAATTCACATTATATAACATAAAAATTAAATAAAACTCTTCTGTTTGTGAGAACTCCATGAGAGGAAAAATATATTGAGCATTTTTGTATTGCCCTATTCTTTATTCTAATTAAATATACAATAGTGACATAATTCTGGAGAGTACGTTGATACCATGTGACCAAATTCACTGAAAACATATAGAACATTTTAAGTCTAAAGTAATATAAAGTCTATTTCTTTGCTAGATAGCTATAAAAATAATAGAAAAGCTTTCATATCCCCTCTCAGGTTCTTCAGAGTCAATATTTTAAAGATACAAATAGTATTGTTCAACTTTTGACAATTTTTTGCTATGCAATTTCACAATTTAAAAATCAATTTTATTCACATCTTCAGAAAAGTCCACTCCATGTTACAGCACTGGAATACTATTACTTGCAGACTCTGCCAGCAGAGGACAAACTCTAGTAGGTCCTATCAAGTTGAAAAATCTTCAGCTTTGGACCTAATAGTGAAATAGATGTCATTCACCTAAGGATCGTCTTTGTTAAATTCAAAAAAGCTCATTTCTAAGAAACTTCTTCTTGAAGGCTGCTGAATTGTTTTTAACCACAATCCCTTGTTCAAAGGTATCTAATAAGGGGTGGGATTGCAATATGAGTTGGAGGATCCCTAAAGTATCAGTGACTATTTTATTTATGAAGAATTTTTACATTGGGAGAGTCAATAGATTTTTATGCATATCATTCTCAACCTGTCTTCCTATAGTTTTCCATTTTAACTTTCTCCATTCTTGATTAATATCAAGGAATTTGTAACCTTAGGTAATCTCAGTGCTTAAATTTAAGGTACAGAAAGTAAAAAGGATTGAAAATATTTGATTCGCTAGTTCTTTTGACAGACTTAGTTTTCTTTCAAATCTTGACAAACTACATAGGAATGATATCCTTATTTGTACTTCCCACCTCTTCTTGTCTTCCTAACTCTCCCTTTTTCTCTACACTAGCCTACATGCTACCTAAAACTGGAAATTTTGAATAGACCATGATTAGTGTTGGAGGCTTGAAAAAAAACTAGGATCCCCTTTATCCTCTTGTATTTTTTGGTCACTGTGAAATGTGAAAATCACCATTTTTTTTTGATATGAGGGGTGAAACAATCATGAGACAATAGTGCATTATTCTGTATGCATTTTATAATTATAGAAATATGTTCACATTATCAAGAAAGTATAGGTTGTGTTGTTGGCAAATGATAGACTCATCCATAATGCAGGCTCCTTGAGGATAGAGACCTCACCTCATGTTTTATATAGATGATTGTAAATGATTTCACCTCCTTGAGTCATAATCCCTTCTAGAAAACAGATGCTCAGTAAATATTAAGTATTGATGGCCTAAGATACCAAAGGGAAAATTCCAAATGCTACATGTAGGAGTGGACCCTGCTGAGTGAGTAACATAGCTGCACTCAATGGCAAGGGTACATCAGTTTTTTTAGAGCAGAGATTAGAGTTTGCATAAATATCAGCTTTGTAGGGACACAAACTTTATTTTTAATGGAAAAGAGAGGAACCAAACCCCTCAGCTCCTTTTAAAATTTGCTCTATTTCGTCAAACCAGGAGGGATTTAATTAACAAGATGGAAATCAATGACCATAACATATTATGAGGAAGCTGTAGCTCAAAGAGGTAAAATCATCTGTCCTGAAATGAAAGCAATCAAGTAACAATGAATTCAAATCCATTCTGCTCCAAGTGGGTTGTCTTTCTACTATACAACACTGCTTTTCAGAAACTCAGGAATCAATACTCAAGATGTCTCAAAGAGAAAAAGATTCCAAGAGAGTACAAAAAGGATTTTTGCAGAAAATGTGACTGAGAAGATATCAACAACTACCAACTCATATACTTTTTTGTTACTCTATAATAGTTTTTGTAAGAATGGTCTAATTGACAGTATCCCCTTGGAAAATGCTGCAGAGAATACATAGAATTTGCAGACACTTTTTTAAAACAATGGAATATATCTTTAGAGTCACACAGCTGAATGAGGGATGTATGAGAGAATGAGAGAACATATGACCCTGGAAAGACTACTATTTATTGAATTCAGTAAATCATTTGACTTGATAAAACAGAATGTGACCTTGATAGCTCTCCTTAGATCAGGCACTTTGCGTGTATACAGCAAATTATACAAGACTTTACAACAGATATAGTTATAGAGAGACTTTCTAAAGTTCAACTGTTTACATCCCTATGTGGAAAGATATTTGTAACTTTTGAGAATTTTCTCATTACTAGGGTAATTGGAGAGATTTGAGAGATATATACATACATGCATACGTACATAGATACGTAGAGGTCACAGGATGAGTTGAATATGAAAGGATGATATCTAAAAAATAAAATTAATGGTGAGAGAAAAATACTGGGAGGAGAAATAGAATAGGGCAAATTATCTCTCACATAAAAGGGGCAAGGAAAAACTTTTTGGTGGAGGGGAAGGGGGGAAGTGAGTGGGAAAGAGTAAACTTTGCTCTCCTCAGATTTGGTTTAAAGAGGAAATAGCATGCACACTCAATTTGATATGAAAATCTATCTTACAGTATAGCAAAGTAAGGGGGAAGTAGATAAGCAGGGGCCAAGGGGATGATAGAATGGAGGGCAAATTGGAGGAGGAGGCAATTAGAAGTAAACATTTTTGAGGAGGAACAGGGGCAAAAGAGAGAATAGAATAAATGGGGGCAGGATAGGATGGAGGGAAATATAGTTAGTCTTTCACAACATGACTATTATGGAAATGTTTTGCATGACTACAACATGTATAACCTGTATCAAATTGTTTGCCTTCTCAGTGGGGCTGGGTTGGGATAGAAGAAGGGAGAGAAGTTGGAACTCAAAAGTTTTAAAAACAAATGTTAAAAATTGTTTTTACATGCAATTGGGAAAAAACACATACAGGCAATGGGTATAGAAATTTGTCGTGCCCTACAAGAAAATAGAGGGGAAGGGGATAAAGAGAAGGGAGGGGTGTGATAGAAGGGAAGGTAGATTCGGGGAAGGAGTAATCAGAATGCACACTGTCTTAGGGTGGGCAGAGGGGAGAGATGGGGAGAAAATTTGGAACTCAAAATATTGTGGAGGTGAATATTAAAAACCAAAAGTAAATTAATTAATAAAAAGAGAGATATTCATAGAAAAAGCTTTGTTTGGGAAAATTCTGAGTACTGTCATCATATAGTATGTTAAATACAGAGCTATATGTTTTCCAAAGGTGCTCACCATGGCATATGTCCCCCAAAAGGTCTAAACAAAAGAGTTTTTTATATTACCATTTTTATCTTCACAAGAGTGTGACTATATTCCCTTATTTCCATTTACAAAGTTAGTATGTTACCTCTGGGACTCATCACCTCTCACCTGGACTACTGCAACCATTTCCCTATCCCAGGACTATACCTCCTCCAACTCATCCTCAAAGTAATTTTCTTAGAGTATGACAATTACAACCTTTCCTTGACTCCCTACTCAATATCCTATAATGATTCTCTTTTGCCTTTAAGACCAAAAAGTAATTCTTCCATTTGTCTTTTAAAACTCTTCATAAACTGACCCCCTTCTAATTTTCCAGTGTTCTTACATATTACTCTCTCCAGTGTAAATTCTATGATCTTGTCACATGGGTCTATTTGCTGTTCCCAACATAAGGCTCTCCATCTTTCACCTTCATAGCTGGACTACATTTTCTTCACACTCCCTTTAGAATCCCTGCTTTCTGTCAAGCCTTAGCCAAAGCATCACCTTTTACATTGAGTCCTTTTCTAGTTATACCAGTAGTCAATGTGCTCTTTACCTAAACAACTTTGTATTCAAGTGGCATAGCTTATACATCTACATGCTATCACTGCCATCAGCATGTAAGGTCCTTGAGGGCAAAAGGACTAACTTTTGCTTTCTATCCTTAAAGCATGGCACAGTGCCTGCTACATATTCAATTCTTTATAAATTCTTGTTGATTGAGTGATTATTGATCTTCAAATATTTCTCTTCCCAGGTGGAATCATGCTCATTTAACCAAAGAACTGAACACAATGAAGGTTCTTTAGAGAAATTCATATTAATATTAAAGAGATTAGAAAATGCCCAGCCTGTGACATACAATTGAACTAATCAATTAAATTCAACTTATTAAATGAATTCATCATCATGAATAAATTGGGCAAACATGGCAGATTGATGTTTGATCTGCAATTGAAAAAAATATTAAAAGACTTGTCTGTTTAAACTGATAATCTTTCAGTTGTGAATCCCCATTGTAAAATGGTATCCTCAAGGCACAGAAAGTAAGCAAAGGATGGTTGGTAGTGTAAAATTTTACATAGAACTCCTTTGGCAGGCTTTCTTAGACTGCTTTATATTATTGAAACTCTTGGTAGTCGGGTAGAATCCTATAGAACCCTTCAGAATAATGTTTATAAAAGAAATGCAAAATTTTAGTTAGATTACAGGAAATAAAGAATATTTTTTCCCTTCTTGTTTGTGATCTGCTTATAATTTATCCATGGACCTCCAAGTTAAGAATCCTTGTTCTGCTGGAAACATATGAGAAACTTAGGGAATAGGCTGAACGCTTCAATAAGGAAGATTCATAGAAATATTGAGAGAATTGACTGAAGTAGGTTTTAAGATCAGAAGCTAGATATAATTTTACAAAATGTGAATAAGTGAAACTGTATCAATTTGCCTCCTTGGTATCACACTAGTAGTTTTAGAGTTGGACGGTACTTCAAAGGCTACTTGGTCCAACTCTCTCATTTAACTGATGAGAAATCTAAGACCAACCGAGATGAAATGTACTGCCCAGAGTCAAGCATGTAGTAGGTGACAGAGATTTAAAGAACGAATAATGTTCTTTTTCTTTTACCAAGCTACCTCTCATTGAGCTTTCATCAGTAGCTTTTCCTCATATTGAGTAAATTCTTATGCCCTTTTTTGTTTACAGAGAAATACTTCTCTGCTCCTAATAGCTCTCTCAGCTGCACCTAGCTTTCTTTTGGCTTTTAGTTTTCTAGTTCCTTTCCTTATTGTGGTGAGAAAAGAAAAATATGAGAAACAACAGACTATAGGATTCTCACCAAGTAAGGATAAAACTCTAGCATGAATTCTTTTCATGTAGAATGGTGGGAGTGCCATTATTCTAAGTCATTTGACTCTGCAAGTCTATGATAAATGGCCTATCTTCACCAATATTGGTTTCCTTGGAAATTTTCTGCCAAGTAACAAATTGTGTCCTATTAGACATAGTTTTCCCTTTTATAATGATGATTCCATATAAAAAATTTAAAAAATTTAGTCATTTAACACTCAAAAATATATTTGAACAGAACAATTTTATGCTTAAAAAATGCCTTAGAGAATCTTGTGGATTAAATGTGGACATCCCTTCTGAAATATCTGAAATATATTGGATTAAAAGCCAGCCTCTATTTCTAAACTTCCAGGAACACTCATGACGGCACAGGGCAGTTCATCCCATTTGGAGACATCTCTTAATTGTTTTAAAATAAAATTATTTTTTTCCCTGAACAAAAATACTCCATCACCATCTTCCCTATTGAAAAAAGAAAAAAGTAAACAGAGGAAAACAAAAATTTTATAATAAGATAGATAGTCAAGCAGGTAAAACAAGTTCCCAAGTTGGCCAACTCTAAAAACATATCTCATTCTGTAACCCTGAGTGTATCACCTTATTGAGGAATGTTAAGGGGTCTCCTGAACTTGTCTATATTCCAGAAACACTGGACCCAGAGTATGCAGAAGACCCTCAATGTGTCAAGGACAACCCCACCCCCCGCAGCTGTTATAACTTGTTCTTTGCATCCAAAGCTGGACTTCCTATGTGTCCTTGGGAGTCAAGACAGGTTCCTGTCAGTCTTCTTTAGACTGGGAAATTGTTTGTATAGATGAGACCTCTGTAGATAAGCAAATCATCCAATCTTCATAGCCCAGCAGTTTCCAAGGGAAAAGACCGCAACTTTTGCCATCACCTTTCCCCTTCCCTTTGGGAGGCGTTTTGCCCTTTTTTCCTACCTTTACTGCACCTTTCTTCCCCTCATACCATGCTCCGTTAGGTAGAGATATGTATCTTTTCTTCCTTTGTTGCATTGTCATAAAAATACAAACTTCTCTATGGATTGTGAACTCTTTGGGTTCTATATGTATATTCATTTCTCTTGTAATAAACTCAGTTTTCATCTAAGTGTTATAAAGCTGTGATTTCCTATTAACAATTGTATATCAAGAACATTTCAGGGACATGTTTTATCACCAATCCTCTCCACTCATAATGAGGTATCTGGTTGATCAGTATTCTTCAATCCTTCAGAGTCATTTATCTTTATTATGTTTTATTATATAAATCATTTTCCTACTTCTCACTTTACTCTGCATAAGTTCATATGAATGCTATCAAGTTTCTTTGAAACCATTCATTTCATCTCTAATATAGCATTCCACTATCATGATATGTCATAATTTGTTTTGCCATTCCTCAATGGTGAAGTACTCCCATAGTTCTTATGTCTTTGTGCTATAAAAAGAGCAGTTATAAATATCATTTTTTTAGTATTTATTAATTTTTAAACTCTTCCTCATACAAAGCCAATGTCTACCTCTCTGTTACTTCTAACCATTTTGTCCTTGTTCTGCTCTGCTCTCTGGAATTATGAAAACATAATTCTCCTTCTTTTAAGTGACTGCTTTTCAAATATTTGAACATAATTGCCATGTCTCTTTGGTTTTAATTAACATACCCACTTCTTCCAGTCTCACTCATATGGTTTCTCAACTCTTCACCTTTCAATTGGCACCTAGTGGAACATCAATTATATGTATGTATGTATATGTATTATTTGTCCAGTACTATTATATTTTTGTTCTCAGCACTATCTATTGATTTAGCCTAAGTTTTTGTAGGTTCCTTATCACAATACCGAATCACATCAAACTTATAGCTCACAATGTACTTTAGTTAAAAGAATCCTGAACTCTAAGTCATATGACCTGACTTTTCTTAACTACATATTTTATGTCCAACATTTCCCCCCTCAGATTCAGTTTCTTGATCTGAAAAATTAGAAGATTTGGCAAGTAATCTTTGTGATATTGAGCTAATGATTTAAACAGTATAGGAAGCTCTTGGTTAGAAACTTTCTTTACCAGTATATATTAGAACCTTTTCTGCTTGGCTTGTGGAGGGAATAAATGAATTGCTTTTGGTAAGATAATCACTATATAGAACAGTTAAGACTTGAACTCAGGTCTTTTCAACTGTGAGGTAAGTAGAAAACTTACCTCTTATCTATTGCACCATTAAGTCTTCCAAAGATCTCTTTAAATTCAAAAATTATAATACCTCTAAGAATTTCCACAAGTATACAGTGACAATGTATTTCTCATAGAATTTTAAACCTAGAAGTAATTTCTAAAATAAGAAGAAAAACATTTTCAACTGCCACTTGAGAATTTTAAAACATCAATTTATGTCAGCACTTATAATAGTCTTTTCCTTACACTGTTTTTTTAATGTTTCAATATATCATAACAACATACCAATTGTCATAAATATCACATATTGTTTTCCAGTTATTTTTCTTTTATATGTCACCTCTTCTGACTTATAGACTCATAGAGTGTTGAAGACAATTCCCTCATACCTTTTTTTTCTTGAATAAACATGCCATTTCGTTGGCCAAGAGAAATTCCAGACCATGCTGGGACTTGATTAATGCAGATTAGCAACTCTACTGTAACTGAGAATTTTAGAAAGTAATTTCAGACTTTGAGACTTTAAATAACTTATCCAGGTGTAGCTGATATTTTCCACAGGAAAACTTGAACTCAAGACTTCTTAATTTCATGATTCCTTTAGCATCCATTGTACCACATAGTTTTTATCGTATCACATTGTGAACTCTTTCAGTTCATCTTTAAGACTTGAGCTTTGATTTGAGTTCCCACCACAACTGGGTAGTTTTTTGGAATACAAAGATTTCTTGATGCCTCAAATTTATCATATTAGAATTTGTGAGGTCAACATTTCTAGGTTAATTTCTTTCTATAGACAAACATTTTGGGAGAAGTATTAAGTATAGCTTATACTTGTGATTTTTTTCTCTAAAAGTGTTATCTTTTTCATATCTATTCCTAACTAAAAAAAAAATCTGCTTAATGGAACAAAAGCATATGAATATGCAGAAATCTTTGTTAGGTATTGAGTATCATCCCTGAAAAATAAACTGTAAAAAGATGAGAATATGCATTTATGTAATGCCTACTATCTGCGAAGCTTTGTGCTATGTCTTTTAGAAATATTGTCTCCTTTGATTCTCACAGTTAAGGAGGTGGACACTAATATTATCTCTATTTTATACATGAGGAAACTGAGGCAAATAGAGGTTAAGTAACTTACCCAAAATTAAAACGTCTGAGGCTAACTTTTGATTCAGATCTTGTTGATTTTACGTCTAGCCCTCTATTCACTGTGCCACTAGCTAGGACTTAAACAAAAGTCTAACAAACTGAGCAGTGGAAAAACTAGCAAATTCACAAATGGCATTTCAGTTTACATTCCAATTCTTAAAGATAGGAGTTTGTATGCCTTAATTAGAACATTAATAAATGGAAATGCATTTTCATTTCCATTAACATGCTTTCATTTTGCAAGTCTGGCATTTCAGACCAGAGGTTGATTTAGGGGATTTAGTCACTTCTCTAACATGTATTTTTAGAAACTAATTGCATATACAAAAACACAGCTAACTATTCAACTTCTCAGTCACCTTAAAGAAAGGAAATACTTTGGAGATGAGTTGCTATCTAGTATTAGAGAATAAAATGCTCAGATAATTTTAGAATTACCAAATGGTTTACTCCTGGAAGGTCTGATGAAAAATCTTTTAAAATCAATGAAGATTAGCGACTCTTCCCATTTTTGTAGAGTGGGGATTGATTCAGAACAAAAAGAAAAAAACACACCCCAAACCTCTAAATAGGCTCATGTGAATTATGAGTATCAGGCACAATTTCAATCAAAGAGAATTGAATTTGACAGCTGAATAAGCAAATGACTAAATTAATCTAAATATTTAGTATCAAGATGATCAAGAGCTTGAGGAGGCTTTCATCCTCCTTCCCATTCTCACCTCCATTCCCCTAGCTGGTTGTCTTGGTTTGTTGTAAACAAACAACATAATCTACCCCCATACCCTAAATTAAGAGAGCCTGAAAAATATTAAAAAAATGTCAGTTAACAAATATTTATTTTGTAATTGCTATGTGGAAGACATTGTGAAAAGTAATAAAGGAACAAATGAATGAATGCACCTTAATTCAGATTCCTTTCTAGTTATAAATTCTTCCAGAGTGTTTTCAGTAGAAAGCCTCCAGCTCTGACATAGACATTTAAAAGTACCAATCAACCTCTTCCCTGGCACAATTCCTTGGAAGCACTCTGGAGAATATTAAGCACTAACCCTCAAGCAATGAACTTTATGCCAGAATATGTGCCAGAACTTCCCAGCCAGCTACAAAGCATTGGAATAAGGACCAAACTTCTGATTTCATTGCCATAGGGACTCTATGTCCTCACCAAGAGAGCATATGAACTCTTTCTGTCATTGCAGTTAGAATATTCTCTTCATTTTATTGCCTTAGAGAGATGCCTGGAATACTGAGATAATGTTAAGTGATTCCCCTATATACCAGAGGCAGTACTTGAACCTACGCCTACCTAGCTTGAGTAGAGCCCTCCATACATTACTATGTAGCCTCTCTCACCATGTAAGCAAATTTAAAAGTGTTACATATTAAATGTTGAGCATATTCTTTTGATTCATCAGTGGGTGTTCAGAAGCACTTGTGGCTTGATAGAATTCAGGTATGCAAAGTGGGAAAATACATGAATTCCTATTTTGAAAATGGAGATATTGAAACCAATCAAATCAAAATTGATACACAACTGTATCAGGAGGTGAAAGAGGACTATCCTCTTACTCCAGGATCAAAGCCATGTGGTAGCAATGACTCTTGGATCATCCTTTTGTCTATTCTATGAGGGATCCAATCAAAGTATACATTAAGGAAAAAAAAACAATCATATTGAATAATCCCTTTGAATACAATAAACTACCTTCCTGAATTAGAATTCAGGTGCAGGTCTAGACCACTCATTAGCAATCAGAGCAGATTTTCAGTTTACTCTGGTTGTTCTTCTAGAGGAACTCACAAGTGTTTTTACTTTTTTGGCAGCATATTTGAATTTTCTCAATGGGATGCTCTAATCCTGGACACACTTTTTTTGATAACTCCATTACATGTAATTATGAGATGATGCTAGAGGATCATGAAAAACAGTCAATAGTGTGGAAAGATATACAGAAACTTACCAAGGAAAATAGCTCCCTAAAAACAGAATTGGTCAAATTGAAAAGGAAGTACAAAAGCTCACTGAAGAAAATAATTCCTCAAAAATTAGACTTGATTAAAAAATAGAAAAATAGAAAAAAATGTGTAATTTCTCATCAGAAAAACAACTGACCTAGAAAATAGAGCTAGGAGATATAACACAAATTACAAAATTATTGGACTACCTGAAAGCCATGATAAAAAAAAGAAACAACAACCAATATCTTTTAAAAGATAATATCTTTTAAAAAATTATCAAAGAAAACTGCCCTGATATTTTAGAACCAGAGGGCAAAATAGAAATTGAAAGAATCAACTAATCACTAATTGAAAGATTCCAAAATGCAAATTCCCAGGAATATCATAGCCAAATTCCAGAGCTCACATAGCAGGAAGAAAGTACTACAAGAAGTCAGAAAGAAATAATTCAAATATCATGGAGGTACTGTCAGTATTACATAGAACTTGACAGTTTCCACATCCAATGAACCAGAGAGCTTGGAATATCATCAAAGGGATTATAGTAATATGTCATAAAGATCATTCACAATGACCAAGTGGGATTTATACCAGAAATGCTGGCTGAATATTAGAAAAACTATCAATATAATTGACCATATCAATAACAAAACCAATAAAAAGCATGTAGAAAGTCTAGACAGTAGAAATGTAGATGTAGAAAGTCTTTGACAAATTGTAGCACTCATTCCTATTAAAAATGTTAGAGATCATAGGAATAAATGGAATTTACCATAAAATGACAAGTAATAAGAACTGGTCTCTAAAACCACCAGAACACATTAGCTGTAATGGAGATAAGCTAGAAGCCTTCCCAATAAGATCAGGGGCAAAGCAAGGATGGTCATTATCAGCTCCATTATTTAATATTCTACTAGAAATGCCAGCTATAGAAGAAAAAGAGATACGGAGAAGAAAAAAAATGAAAGGAACTAGAATAGGCAATGAGGAAACAAAACTCTCACTCTGCAGATGATATGATTTTATACTTAGAAGAAATCATCAAAAAAACTACTTGAAATTGTTAACAATTTTAGTAAAGTTGTAGGATACAAAATAAACCCACATAAATCATCAGTTTCTAAATATTACCAACAAAGTCTATCAGCAAGAGACAGAAAGAGACATATCATTTAAAATAAGTATAGACAATATAAAATACTTAGGAGTCTAATTGCCAAGACAAAGCCAGAAACTATATGAACCAATTATAAAACACTTTTGACAGAAATAAAGTAAGATCTAAACAATTGGAGAAATATTAACTGCTCATTGGTAGGCTGAGTCAATGCAATAAAAATGACAATGGGTATGTTAGCTTCTATTGTAGCAAAAAGATCTCTAGATCAATACTCAAAAGACCTGAGTTCTAGTTGTAGTCCCACCACTTACTGGCTTTAGGGAAATAAGAAAGGCATTTAACTTCTCTGAGGTCTCCGTTTTCCTTTCTAGTGAAATGATTATGCTTTTATCACAGAGCTGTTATGAGAAAAGTACTCTGCAGATTATCAAACAGTATACAGTTGTGTTCTATCATTATCATAACTAGAAGCTGCGTTTTCTCTTGTCCAAAATCTAATCAAGGGATACATGCATATAACATGGATGACTTATCAACTCCTTACACTTGCCAAGGCAGCTAGGTGGTGCAGTGGATAGAGCACCAGTGCAGGAGCCAGGAGGACCTGAGTTCGAATCTCACCTCAGAGACTTGTCACTCACTGACCTTGGGTAAGTCACTTAACCCCAATTGCCTCATCCTGGGTCATCTCCAGACATCCTGATGAATATCTGGTCACTGGATTCAGATGGTTGTGGAGGAAAAGTGAGGCTGATGACCTGCACAGCCCTCCCTCACTCAAAACAAAGTCAAGTGCAAGTCATGTCATCATTTCTCTGATGGCATGGTCTTCTTTGGCAACTAAGAATGAACACACACACCTGCCAAAAATCCAGGAATAAGTTTTTAGAAGGAAGGGAGATTAGATATCATCCTCAGCAATACTGGAAATAAAAAATACATAAAAAATGGGGAGGTATAAAGTTGCTGCTGCCACTGAAGAGGTTTCTTAAAGAATCATAGATACAGAAAGGATATTAAGGGTAATATAACATAACTTCTTATGATGTTTATGTTGAGGTATCCAGGGAGGAGTGATAGAAGAGGGACAGGAAGTGAGATGAAATGCTTCAAACATGGCCTAGTCTAATGTTGTGCTATTGAATTCAAGTGCATTGATTCAAAAGATCATAGAATAGTATAGCTGTAAACAATTTCAACAGCTAACCAGTCAAACCCTTCATTTCAATCGGAAGCCTGGAGAGTAAGGTAGGATTGTAACTCAGATTATGTGATTTGAACTTCAATGTTCCCCTGCCTTTTCTCTACTATCTCCCTCCCCACTTCAACAATACTGCATTTCCTTTCCTTTATATTAATAAAGCAAAGCAAAATCTTGTACTGAGAAGGTTCTGGGGTCTGAATTCACTGGAGCTGTTCTTAGACTGGACACTCCTTCATGTTATTAAACAGAAAGGAAATTTGATTAATTCTTCCATAAATGAAGTACTGATGCTTTACTAATTTTAGTTATCAGTACACAAAATTTGTAATATTATTATGTTTGGCTAAGATGATATGCAAAATTTCATTCTGAAACTAGAAAAATCAGCTCTAAACTACTGGTTGAGTTTTTTTGATTTTTCTTTGACTGTCAGTCTTAGTCTTCAACTTAAGAATCTTATCACTGACATTAGAATTATATAAAAAAATTCTTTCATCATATGTCATTAAAAATACACTAATCATTTCTGTAAAGAGTATAGCTTACCTATTCTGGTTCTGTCTCCTCATTTGGAAATGACAACACTGGACAAGATGAATTCTATAGTCCCCTCATTGGGGCAGCTAGGTGACCAAATGGATAGAGCGCCAGGTGTGGAGTTAGGAAGCCCAACATTTAAATCTGGCCTCAGACACATACTAACTGTGGAACCCTGGGCAAGTCATTTTACCCTGTTTGCCTCAGCTCCTCATCTTTAAAATGAGTTGGGGAAGGAAATGGCAAACCACACCAGTATCTTTGCCAAGAAATAAGGTCATGAAGCATTGGATATGATTGAAGAACAAAGGTCCTCATGATCCTAATGTGGTCTGAATCTATAAGATAGATATGTATGGAACTTATTTATGGTCCTACCATATTCATGAATAGATATTTACTACATGATAATATTCTGCAACATAAATTTATCTACATTTATGTATGAATGAATTTAATAATCAGTTAATAGGCACAGTTAGTTACTTTTGTGAGAAAAACACTCTTGGAGATGAGAAACTATAACCAGATATCCAACCATGATGAATAGCCATAACTATGCCAATTATAATATGTATATGTATACATGCATATGTGTATATGTATGTGTGTATATATATGTATATATATATATATTTATATAGATATATAGAGAGTATGTGTGTGTGTGTGTGTGTGTGTGTGTGTGTGTGTGTGTGTAAGGAACAGAGAATGACTTCCATAAATTGGGGTTTGGGACAAGAGTTACACATATACACATATACATATAAATGTATAACTGAAAATACTTAAAGTAAAATGTGAACTTTTTTCTAGAGAAGCTATAAATATTGGATTCTAAATTATTTTGAGAATGAGATAAAAATTCTAAAACAATATGAAAATCAAACTAAACATAATTTACATGTTTTCCACAAGAAACTAACTCTAAAAGTAGACTTTATAGTTTACCCATCTTAAATTACATACAGTTCTTGAAATCCCATCAGAATTCCTCTTATAACATAATCACTTTTAGAAAAAGAATTCTTTAAGTAAGCAAAGACTAGGCAGAACATATACTAGCTTCTACTCAAATGTATTGGAGAAGAACATATTCACTTCTTTTATTTCAAGGATTCTAAAAGAATAAGATAATTTTAAAGAGACTAAATTAAAATCAACTGAAGCAACAAAAAACAGACAATGAAGAGGCTATAAAAAGCCAGTCTCCTAGTGACAGAAATGTTTTAGGTGGGACAAAGTATTTGGAACAGATCCTTCTTTTCCCCTCTTCTCCCCACAGAATATATTGTATATTCACTCTCTGCTTCTGGGAAACCAGCTTATAGCCATGCAAAATCCATCTACTTCTCTTAGAGTCTGTTGATTAGATACTGAAGAGTTGATGATGCAAGGTGCCACATGTCATAGAAATAGATGCAGCTTCTAGCTAGTAGCCCTCTTGGATGTAGACCTTAAAGTAGCAATATCTGATTTCTATGAGGTTAGGAGGATGAACTTTCTCTATTTCATATTAATGGTGGCAGGGAACTCCTTCTCACATGCAACATCAATTCAATTAGTTATGCTTATACCTGGGCCTTCCAGTATTCTCTTGTATATTTTCTTTCCTCATAACTGATCTATGAGTTGAAAAATTGGCAACTTGAGTCTTTCTCTGCCCTGACATAAGCAGAAAGAGAAAAGGAATACCAAAGAAGAGACATGAATGGGCTTGTGTCAATAGAAGAGGGATTATTGAAAAGGTACTAGCAAAAAATGTAATCTGAACTTTTTGACTGGACAGTGCCAATGTGAAATTTAACACAGTCAATTACAAGTCTTACAAAAAAAATCACGTCCAAACAACACTTAATCATTTCAACTGAAGTGCTATTTGTTATGAGTTTAGATATTGAATACAGTTTAAGTCATCCTATTAATTCTTGTTGTCATTTTATTAATTTTATCATTGCTTTTTAAAAATTGATTTATATTGTGCATCACATTACTTTTTAAGTATCACATTTTCTGGAGAATCAATTCACTTAGACTTTCGAGCTATAATTATAAATATTGCTAGAATTAACAACTGTTCACCAAACACAAATGTGAGAGTGCTGAGACCATGAATGTGAAAATGAAGAGCCTACTTCCACTATTAGGATGTCAGGCTTTTAGAAACTGAAGCCAGGCAAAGTACAATGACTAGGAAAGGACAGGGAGCAGTATGGATCGAAAACTCTAGGTTTTCTAGTCTCTATGGTAGATTATATAATGAGATATGGCAAAAAAAAAAGAACTCAAAATGCAAGAGGATAACGAGTGGAGTGGCTGGAAAGTTAACATAAGGGATCAGAACCGGATGAGATTTCACTTCCATAGGAAACTCCTCTTTGAGAGAACTCCATCTCCCAATGTAGGTCATCATCTTTTCTAGACCTTAGTGAGAGCTGCCTAGAGTAATGAAAAGTGAAGTTACTTGCTCAGATTCAAAGAGTCAGCATGTGACAGAGGCAGCCCTTTAATGAAGCCCTTCCTACCTTTCAGACCAGTTCTCTGTTCAAAACAACATGGTGCTGTCTGGAGAGTAATGGAAAATGAGAATAGAAATAGTCATCAAGTTATGAAGGTAAAGTACTTTTAAAAGCTTAAAATTCTAGGGTAGTAATGTATAATGTGTGAACAAAATACTGACTTTTAATAATGAGCTTTTGTTTAAATGATCTTCAAATATAATTGAAATTAAAATAAAATTTGAGCATTTAGTTTGTAAGTTTCACAAAGTCAAGATGATTTTTTTATCCTCACTCCAAAATCTAAGCCCTAACAACCTTACAAAGGATTCTTCTTCTTCTTCTTCTTAAGTAATTTCTACTATTATATATTCTACTGTCATTGCTAACATCCCTCTGGCAATTTTCTCTGGTTATTTGTTAAGATTAACTCAACTATATCTTAACAAATGTCATATATAATCAGAGCAATGAAAGGAAGTTCTAAATTTAAACTTTAGTGGTTCTAAAATTAAAATCCATTCAATCTACCAACACAGAGAACTTAAACTATTCATTCCTAAAAGCTCTGGATTGCCCAAGAAACTTCTTTATTTACGGTGGTAGTGGAGTATCATGATAGACACATCTAAATTTTCAAGCAAATTGTGGAAACCTAAGTGATTACATGTGTAGATCATTCAGAAACCTATGGTGAAAAAAGATATTTAAAAAATGAAAATTGAAATGTGAAAATCAAATTAAATCTAGTCCTGAAATAGTACAGAAATGACTTTTTTTATGGAAATAAATTACTAGCAACCTAGTCAGAATTTCAAGCAGCTGTGGGAAAAGATAATTTCCTTATATTTTCTAAAACTTAGTCTAACAGAAAAGCATAATAAAAGCAATTTACTTCAGGCTAACATATTCAGAGACTTCTGTAGAACTTTAGAAAACAGTTTTATTTCTACATCAATAACAATAGCAAATGTACATCACAAATAAGTCTAGATAAATATTTGGAAAAATGAAAAGTAAATTGAGCTGACATTTTAGACTGGTCTCAAAAACAAACAAATATAGAAATAACACGTTAAGTGCTATCTTGCACACAAATCATTTTGTCCAGGAGTTGGGTACAAAGAAACTGATTATATATAGCCTTAATGATTCAAGTCATGAAGACACAGTACAGGGATAAGCTAAGTGAATTAAAGATTACTTATTGGCAAATTCTATACAAAATAGTATGGAAAAGTTCATGTAGATCTTTAAATCTAATGCAGTTTTCACTCCTTTGTTAAACATTATGATAGATTTAAAAAAAGTTATCTGGGGGAGTTAGAGAAACCTAGATGGCAGAGTAAATGAACTAGGTGAGCTCTCCCAATAGTTTCTTCCTGACAATTAAAAAAAACAACTTCTTAAGTTAAATTCTGGAGTGGCATAACAAAAAAAAGGTTGAAACGAGAAATTTTTCCAGGCAAAGACAACCTGACAGATATGGTCTGTGACATTACATGGTGGAGTGGGGGAGTGAGAAGTGGGGTGGTGTGTGTGACTTAGAGGTAGGAACACTAGCAACAGCAACTTCAGGAGCTTTGCAGCCAGAGGTGGTAAGAGAGTCTGACAAATGCTCTGAAAGATATTATAGGGGGCCCCTGTCCTAAGAAAGAGTGCTATCTGGTGACTCCAATCGCCCATACTCACTTCTGGGTCACAATTCCCAGGTAGAGAGGAGAATTTGCAGTCACAAGAGATCAGGGGCCATGAGGAACAGTATCTCTTGCAACTGCAAGAGATCAGGGGCCAATTCCAAGGGCCAGAGAGGAGACCAAGACAACAATGATATCGCCTCTCCCCAAATTAGATCACCTTGGGAGCACTGCAAACTTCCTGATTAGAATTAGCTCTGAAAACAGCAGTGCAAAAACCTGATGCTAGGGAGAATGCCCTCCACTCCCATCCTGAGAACATAAACAAACTTTAACATGAAGTTCAAAGTAAAAGAAAAAGAGGATGGGAAAACAAGCAAAGAACAAAATAAGAAATTGACCATGAAAAAGTTACTAGGATGACAAGAAAGATCAAAACACAAACTCAAAAGAAGAAAACACATCAAAACAGTTTCAAGCAAAACCATAAGGAAAAGATATGTATTGGACACAAGCACAAGAAGAATTCCTGGAAGAGCTAAAAATAATTTTCAAAATCAAATAAGAGTGGTAGAGGAAGAATTGGTAAAAGAAATGAGAATGTCACAAGAAAATTATTAAAAGACAAATGAAGCTTGGTAAAAGAGGCACAAAATAATTCTGAAGAAAATACCGTACAAAATAGGAATTGGTCAAATGGAAAAAAGAGGTACAAAATCTCACTGAAGAAAACAGTTCCTTAAAAATTAGAACTGGGAAAGTAGAAACTAATTACTATGGAGACATTAAGAAACAATGAAACAAAGTAAAAAGAATGAAATATTTACCTTTCAGAGTCAGATAATTCTAACCAAAAAATAAATTAGAAAGAAGTTGAGGTGATGAATATAATTTTAGAAAATATAGATATGAAAAGCTTCTGGGGAAAATTCAATAAAAATAGAAAGGAATATATCTTTTTTCGCAGTTGTACACAATACTTTCACAAAAATTGACCATATTTTAAGAGAATCAAAATTTCACAAAAAATTAAGGGAAACAAAATTGTTAAATGCACTCTTTGAGATCATGATTCAGTAAAAATTACAAAAACAAAACAAAAGGACACAAAAACAAAGGTTAAAATTTAATTGGAAACTAATGTAATCCTAAAGAATGAGTGGATCAAAGGACAAATTAGACTATCAACAATTTCAATAAAAGAATGACGACAAGGAGATCCAATACCACGTGTGGGATACAGTCAAAGCAGAGGTAAGATGAAGATTTACATTTCTATGTGCATGCATCAATAAGAGAGAAAAAGAGGACATCAGTGAATTGAGTATGCAACAAAAACAAACAAATGAACCTGGAGATCAATAAATTAAGTGTCCTCACTTAAACACCAAAATCATGCAAAACAAAATATAGAGATAATTAAAGCTGAAAGTTAAAAAATTGAATAAATAAAACTAGGAACTCATTTGATGAAAAACACAATAAAATTGATGAAATATTGGTTAATTTACAGAATGAAGCAGATAATTTTCTTTTGTATTATGTTTTAGTTTCTTTTATGATTTCTCCCATTCATTTTAATTCTCCTATGCAACATGACTATGGTAAAAATGTATTTAATAGGAATGTATGCCATCTCAGGGAGGGAGAAGAGAAGCAGTGGGGAAGGAGGAGGTGGGAGGGAAAAAATCTAAGTTTTATGGAAGTGATTGTAGAACACTGAAAACAAATAAAGTAATAAAAAAATAAAAAGCGAAAAGGGTGAATACACTACCAATGAAATTACAGCAATTATTAGGTACTAATTTGCCCTATTTTATGCCAGTAAAACTGATAATTAAATGAAATGGATGGACATTTACAAAAACACAAACTGCCTAGATTAATAGAAGAGGAAATAAAATACTTAGATAACTCTATATTAGAAAAAACTAAACATCATAAATGAGTTCCCTAAGAAAAAATCCCAGGACTAGATTGATTTACAGATACATTCTACCAAACATTTTAGGAATAATTAGTCCCAATACTGTAGAAACTTTTTTGAAAAAAAATAAGTAAACAAGGATTCCCATCAAACTCTTTTTATGACAGAAATATAGTTGTGACACATAAACCAGAGAGAGCAAAAATAAAAAGAAAACTATAAATCAATTTACATAATGAATATCAATGAAAAGAATTAAATAAGATATTAGGAAGGAGATCACAGTAATATGTCACAGAGATCTTACAAAATAACCACATGGGATTTATACCAGGAATGCAGGGCTGATTAAATATTTGGAAAACAATAAAAATAATCGACCATATCAATAGGATAAACAACAAGAATCATATGATTATCTAGACAGATGTAGAAAATGCTTTTCAGAAAAATATACCTATTCCTACTAAAAAAACAGTCCTTAAAATGATTTGTATCTATCTAAAACTAAGGACAAACATTATTGATAATGAGAAGCTAGACACATTCCAAAGATTGGGGAGAGTCAAGGATGTCCATTATCATCACTATTATTCAATATTTTATTAGAAAAGCTAGCTATAGCAATAAGACAATTTAAAAAAATTCAAGGAATAAAAGTAAACAATGAGGATACAATGCAAAACTATCACTCTTTTCAGATGTGATATTAGGAAACCCTAGAGAACCAACTAAAAAACTAGTCAAAATCATTAACAACTTTGACAATATTACAGGATATAAAATAAACTCACATAAAGGAGAAAAAGAGAAATTCCATTACTATAACTGCAGACATAATAAAATACTTGGGAATTTATCGGCCAAGAAAAATCAAGGGACTATATGAATATAATACAATACAATTACACTCTCCATATAAAAGAAAGACTTAAATTGTTCATGAAATATTAACTGCTCACAGGTAGACCAACACAATATAATAAAAATGACAATTATATCTAAATTAATTTGCATAGTCAGTGCCATACAACCAAACTACAAGAAAATTATTTTGAGAAGATAGAAAAAAAACCAAAATTTATTGGAAGAACAAAAAGTCAAGAATATCAAGGAAATCAATGAGAAAAATATGAAGGAAGGTAACCTAATGGTAATAGACTTCAGACTATATTACAAAGTAGTAATACAAAAATTCTGTTACTGGCTAAGAGTTAAAGTGATTGAACAATGGAATAGATTGGGTGTATAATACATAGTAGTAAGTGGCCATAGTAATATAATGTTTGATCAACACAAAGATCAAAACTGTTGATGTAATTACTCACTATTTGAAAAAATTGCTGGGAAAGCAGTCTGGCAGAAACTAATATTTCACACAGTATACCAAAATAAGGTCAAAACAGATAAATGATTTATTCATAAAGGGTGATATCCTAAGTCAGTTAGGGGAGCATAGAACAATTTATCTGTCAGGTATATGGATAAGAAAAATGTTTATGTCCAAATAAAAGATAGATAGGATCAAAGGAAATAAAATGGGTAATTTTGTTTCCATGAAATTAAAAATTTAAAAAGTTTGTTTTGCACAATCAAAACCAATGCAGACAGAATTAAAAGGAAAGCAGGAAACAGGGAATTTTCACAGTAAGTTTGGTACTGTAAGCTACTGAAATACAAAATGGGGGGAAATAGTTATTGAGGGGTTTGAGTCAAAGATAGAGATGAGACCCATCCCTCCAATCACTTGAAGGTAAAAGAGAACTTTCTGTGAGGGATGAAATATAATATATTTAACCTTCAGGAAATGAGGACTAGATATTTGTGATTAATTATGGAAGCTTTGGAAAGAGGCTACTCCCATCCATGAGGCAAGTCAATGCAGAATTTCCATGTCTATGGCAATCCTCCTGCTTCTCAAGTTCCCGGTGTCTCACATCTCCATCTTAGGTAATCTGAGTATGTGCAAAACAGAAATTCCATTTGTGTACATATTTACACACATAAATGTGTATGCATACATAGGTGTAGAAATGCTGAATTTTGTATGCATTCAATGTGTGTATATATATGTGCATATATGTTTGCATATATATCTACTTTCAGAAAAGAAAATCAAGCTTGAAAAATCTATGCCAGTGAGTTTGCTTTATATTCCTGAAACATTTCTATAATATACTATTAGAGATATGCTTAGTAAACATCTAGAAAATGAATTGGTGATTCCTTAAAGTCATCATGGATGACTTCTACTAAAGTAACTTCCCTTTTTTATAGGTTTCTAAATTTTTAGATCTGGGGATTGCTGTAGATATAAAGTTGACCTAGATTTCTGCCAAGCTTTTGATTAAATATTTCATACTATGCTTATAAAAAAGATGAGCAAAAGGAACCAAACAATAATATAATTAGATGAATTTGGAAATGTTTGATTGGCCAGAATCAGACAATTGTGGTTAGAAGTTCGTGCCAATTTAAAAGGAAGTGTCTAGAATAGAGCAACGTGCAAATGTACTTGTTGTCAAGTTGTTTTTCAGCCACGTATCATTCTTCTGATCCCCATTTTTGGTTTTCTTTGAAAAATATTGGAGTAGTTTACTAATTCCTTCCCCAGTTCATTTTACAGATAAGGAACTGAGGCAAACAGGGTTAAGTAACTTGCCCAAGGTCCCAGAGCTAATAAGTATCCTAGGTCACATTTGAACTCAGGAAGATGAGTCTTCCTAACTTCAGGACCAGCATTCCATCACAGAGACATATGCTTGACTCTAAGCTATTTAACATCTCTAACAATGAATTAAATAATAGCAAAAAATGGGTCAGAGATTTAGGGCCAAAAGAAATAATCAAAACAAAAATGATCAATTACATTGTTTAAGAACTAAGGAAGCTGAGCCACAAAGAGGCCAATTTGTCCAAAGTTACACAGCTTGTCTGTATCTGAGGCAAGATTTGATTCAGCCTTTCCAGACTCTGAGCCTAATACTTTATCCAAAGTTTCATCTAGATGATATGCTCAATAAAGCTTGGAGGGATTGATAAACCTTCTAAATGACAGTCAGGTTCCAAAAAAATCTTGAAAGGTATGGGGTAGAATTAAAAAAAAAGATGAAATATTAGGGAGATAAATATGAATGAAGTCTTTTGCTGAAGAAAAATAATCAGTGTCACAATTACAAAGTAGAAGAGACATGATTAGATAATTCATCTGAAAAATAGCTTGTTCTAGCTCGAGAGTGATTAATTGGATGTGGTAGTTGAAAAGCTAATGCAATTTTGTACTGTGTTAAGAATACAACAGCATGTAGAAATAAATGTGTGGAATTACTACTGAAATCTTCCCTCAATAGACTACATATGAAGTTTTATGCTTATTTCTGGGTACTACAGTATGTGAAGGGCATTCATAGACTGGATAGTATCCAGTAAAGGCCAACTTAGATAATGAAGGGCCTTGAGTCTATTTCGTAAGGACCAATGAGAGGGAATGGAGATGCTAAGCCTGGGGAAGAGATACATGGGCAGCATGATACAGCTATCTTCAAATATCTGGAGGAGTGCCATGGGAAAAGGACTAGTTATTTTATCATGGTTTCAACAAACCTCTTATCAATAACTCTTTTTTAAACAATTCTATATTTCTTTCTTTAAAATCAGCTGCCAAGGGCTTACAATATAAATTATTTCCTATTCTATATCTCTGCAGTCTTCTTTTCTTCCTTAATTCTACTAAGGTATACGTATTCCTCCTGAATATCATTCTTTCTTCAATTCAAGGTCATTTTACAATTTTCATTATCAGTCTACTCACGAATATGTTCTTGCCCTGTTTTTCCTTCTCCTTATCAAATAAAACTTCTTTCTTTAACGTTACCAAGAATTTCTTAATCGGAAAATCTAAAGACCTTTTTCTCAGTTCTCATTTTCCTTGATGCCTCTATAGCATTTGATATGGTTGACAAGCCTTCCCTCCTGAAAACTCTCTGTTTTTAGGGCTTGTGTTTTACTACTCACCCTTGCTTCTTTCTCTAACATCTCTAACATTACACTCGTATATAGACAGATAGACAGAGATCGTTATAGATATAGTGATATATATATATATATATATATATATATGCACACATATACACACATATATATATCTGTACTGTTCTTTTTCTGTAATTAAGTTCACTAAATCTCCACTAGCATCATACTTTACCCTGCATATTATAGCACTAAACATCTGTATTTGTCATATGAGAGTTATGATTATTTAGGGCTGGTGTTCCATTCTCATCACAATTAATCAGAGAATGCCAAGTAACTTCAAATCAATTAATCAGACACATAAAGTAGATATAAATATATTTAATCGCTTTAACAGAATTATTACTATTTTACAGGAATTATTAGTTACCTTTGCCATAGATGACCTGTATGTGTACCTTTTTTTACCTTTCTGCTTTAAGTTTGTACCTTCTCTTCTCAGGGGAAAAGTTCCCAGACTTTGGGTGAAACTTAAAAACTCCTCTTCTTGCTAATTGTATTTTAGTCGATACATTTGCTCAAAAACTTATTTAGATTAATTGATGGTTAATAAGAAGGTTGTGGTGGGGGATTATGTGTAATAGTACTAGAAATCTGGCTCCTTAAGTTTATCCCCTGGGATCCTAATAGTAGTAGGCAGCTGCCCTTTAAGGATCTGGGTATTAGGGAGAGGAAGTTGCCGAAGTAGTCCTGGAATTAATGCTACACTGGGGGTAGGGATAAGAGCAACCAGATAGCACAGTAAAAAAAGTACTAGGCCTGGAATCAGGAAGACTTATCTCCCTGAGTTCAAATATGACCTTAGTCATATTTGTTTTGTTTTTTTCTAGGAGTTCATGGGGAGGGAGGGATGGGGAGAAGTTGGAACTCAAATTTTAGGACTAACTGTTAAGTATTGTTCTTGCTACTAGGAGATAAGAAATACAGGTAATGGGGAATAGAAAGTTATCTGGCCCTACAGGACAAAAGAGAAGATGGGGTAAGGGAAGGGAGGGATGATAGAAGAGAGGGCAGATTGGTGATATGGATAATTAGAATGTTCAGTGTATTGGGGAGGGGGGAGGGGACAAATGGGGAGAAAATTTTGGAACCCAAAATCTTGTGAAAATGAATGTAAAAAGTTAAATAAATAAATTTATTTAAAAAAAATATGACCTTAGACACTTAGCTGTGTAACCCTGGGCAAGTTACTGAATCCTGTTTGTCTCAGTTTCCTCCTTTGGAAAAAGAATTGGAGAACTTATAAATGGAAAATTCCAGTATCTTTTCCAAGAAATCCCCAGATAGGGTTACTAAGAGTCAGACATAACAGAAGCAACTGAACAGCAGGGGGGCAGATAGATTACCCAGGATAACTTGGGGGTCTTTATGCATTTCAAGGGACCAAACTAGGACTCCACGTGGGACTCTTGATATGGTTTGCAGAGATTTACTAGATAAAAATTAGCAGTTTTTATTTTTTACGTTAGACTGTACTTGAATAGTCTATTCTGGTGTTTTCCCATCAAATCTGATCAATTACTTTGAGATTTTGTTTGTCTGAATGTTTAGTACTATTCTATTTTTTATTGTATCTATTCATGATGTCATTGTTCCCTTACCTCACAGGATTGTTTTGAGAATCAAATAAGATATTTGTAACGTGCTTAGCATAGTGCCTGGACAACAGTTGGCTTACTGGCCAAACAGTAATAAATGTTAGTTTATTATTATTTCTGTTGTTTATATTACCACCTACGTGTTCAAGTTCACTCAACTATTTTTCTGCACAAAATTCATAAATGTCCATTTTTTTCCGTTTAGGATTTAGGCAGACTTAAATTGTTTTTAATATTGTGATAGAGTCTAAATAGTTTGTTCTTTTTATGGACTTCCAGTTCTTAGGCTAAGGTTTATGAGCTGGCTTATAAACCTTGAGCCATCAATTCCAAATACTTAATTCACTTTGAGAGATCTACAACACTCTGGTGCATTCTAAGTATGTTTTCCTTTTTTAATGTGCTTGTACTATTTAGAGGCAAGTTAGGAACTTTATTTGGATTATGATATTCATTGGCAGTGATCCTTTGAGGAAATTTCAGGTGCCTTATGGTACAGTGACCCAAAAGAAATCTTTTTCTGGACTTCAAGTGGGATTACCTTATGTATGCAAAGGGTAAGTGGGTGATATTTTGATGTGATCTGTGTTTTATGGAGATGTTTTGTAGAGTATTACCCTACAGCTAAACCATATAATGGAGTAATTTTCACTCAGGGCATCTTCTTTTTCTCACCGGAAGGTGAAGTGACTTCTCTTTTTGATACGTGCTTAATCTTTGTGGAGAGGGCACCACGTGTTTTAGAAAGCTTGTAAGAGGCAACTTTTACTCAGAGGAGGAGGAGGTTTATTTTTCTTTCACTTTTATAAAACAGGATCAGGAGGAGTGAGGTGAGAGCAACCTTTAGTGGAAGAGGAAAGAATAAATAACATAGTTCCCTCCTGAACCTAGTGTTGTCTCATTGTAGCACTTGGAATCTGACTGGGCACAGGGCAGAGATGCTCCTCATTAAGAGCAAAAGAAGGTGAGTCCCCAAGCTCCTCCTCTCTAACTCACTCTCCCAGGGAGAGTGGGTCAATGTTATTGTGGGAGCACCAAGCCCGTTTGGTTTGGTTTCTGACTTGATGGGTGAATCCATGACTTCTAGCTGATTCCACATTCCTAATACCAGTGCAGAGGGTGGGCAGTTCTTCTGGGAGCTCTGCCTAGGGATGGGAATTGGGGGAGGCCTTCTGTAAGCACCAAGCTAGTGTGAAAATTGTAAAAAGATGTTGGTTTGTTAAGTTGTATCACTATATTTTTGGAAGTATGAAAGAATGTTCATTTCTTGATCATTTGGGAAATGTGCCACAGGAATTTTTTTTTTGAAATTCTTTAGAAAAAGATAATGAATAAAGCTTAAGTTTCCCCAAGTAAGGGGAAAACTACTCAGCACTTGTGACAAAGAACTTTGTCCAAAGGACATTAGTTTAATTGCTGAGGATTGCAGAAGTTTAACTAGGGAGAGATTTTAAGGCTAGAGTATCATTTTACTCATCTCAATTAATCACAGATGGCTCAGTTACTTTAAATGAATAAATCAGTAAAAAATGCAAAAAAAGTATAAATAAGTCTGTAATCAATTTAAGATTACAATGCTTGCTTTGACTAATGGAGGAAGGCAGATGACTCCTCAACGAGAACATCTTTTGCTTAGCTGAATGAATCAGACATACTGCAAGGCTGACATACAAAAAGAAGTCATTTCAGTGATAGACTCAGTCAAATGGAGAATGAGCGTACTGGTATTGGTAACACAGATCTCTCAAAACTGCTGTCACTATGTCAGGCTTGTTTTGAAAATAAATTTAAAAACTATGGATGGAAGAGACTGAATGTTGTATTGGACTGCAATAAAAATAAACCATATTTGTTTTCTGCTCCTACGATAATCAGTAATTACAGTGGTACTGTTTATTTTTTGGATATTGCTTAGAGTTTGGGTCTCTATTCATTCACCATCATAGTCAAATATAAAACAAACTCTTTTATACATGTTAATTTGTCTTTGAATGCAATGCTGTTTATAAATTCATTAAAATGAAATATTATTTTCAGAATATATTTTCAAAAACCTCAGCAATTGAAATCTCAAGGCTCAAAGTCACAAGGAAGGTCCTAATCAGGGGTTAAAGACTTATATTCCCCTTAAACCTCCTAACAGTGAACACATTTGAAGGTTACAATTGTGATTAGACTACTCATTATATAGCATTATGAATTTCTCAAATGGATTTCCTTTCTGAAAAATTATCCCTGCAAATTAGTGAAATTCCTTAAAAATTCCTGTAAATTATAGAATAATTTTTCAATAAAAGAACTCTGCTCATAAAATTCATAATGCAAACAAATAAACAACAAACTATAGGAATCAATCAATAATTAAATTTCATAGCATGATGCAAATAGGATCATCATGTTACATTCCTCTCTTTAAAAGCAAGTTTCCAGTGTTCCCAATACTTTTTGTCAAATAGTGAGTTCCTGTGCCAAAAGCCTAACCTTTGACTAAATCTTTGGATATATCAAATGCTAGATTACTATGGTTATTTAATATTTCGCAGTGTGTACCTATCTATTCCACTGATCTGCCACTTCATTTCTAAGTCAATATCAGATTGTTTTGATGATTAATACTTTGTAATACAGTTTGATATTTGGCATGGTTAGGCTAACAACACCCCTTTTTGATTTCTTTGATACTTTTGAGATTTTATATTTCCAGAAGAATTGTGCTATTTTTTCTAACTCTGGAAAGCATTTTTTGGTAATTTAGCTGTATGACACTAAAGAAGTAAATTAATTTAGGTAGAATTGTAATTTTTATTATATTGATTCAGTCTACCCATGAGCAATTGATATTTTTCAAATTGTTTACATCTCACTCATTTGTGTGGGAAATGTTTTCTAATTTTGCTTATATAGTTCCTGGGTTTATCTAGGCAGGAAGAATCCCAAGAATTTCATATTTTCTTCAGTTATTTAAATAGAATTTTTCTTCCCAAACTCTAGAAGAGGGCAGAGTAGAAAAACACATGTACTGTAGCTCTTTCTTTACAGCCCATAAAATACCTGTAAAAAATGACTCTAAACAAATTCTAGAGCAGCATAAGCCACAAAGAAACAGAGTGAAAGAGATTTACAGCCCAAGGTAGCCTGGAAGGCCAACATGAAAGGTCTATCACACGGGGAGTGGAGTGGGGCACAGCCCATTCAGCTCAGCCTAGCCTTGGCCCTGTGGCACAGCTGTGACTGGACCAGAACCGGCCTCTGGGGAAGATTCCTCAGAAGCAGTGGTGGTTCTTAGATTCCTCTACCCTTAAACACTAAAGACAGCTTCAAAGATCAGTGAGAAAGCTTTTTCTCCCGGGGGAAATTGAGCCACTGATCTGTGTCTCTATCCTGAGTGGTGTGCAGGGGGTGAAAAGAGTGCTAGATGGAGTGGTGGAGCTGGTGGAGGCTCTGGAAAGAGAATTCTCCTTGCAGATCCTGGGCAGAAAAGCTTTGGTAGCTTCCAGACCAGAGTACAGGCCAAAAGAAGAGTAAAATTCTCTCCTCTTAGCCTTAGAGGACCTGAGAATTTACGGTCCCCAGAGTATACCCTCCTTTAGACAAAAGACTCAGAAGTCAAGAAATTGGCTGGGAAAATGCCCATGAAAGGGTGAAAAAAAGACTATAAAATGTTACTTTCTTGGTGAACAGGTATTTTCTTCCATCCTTTTGGATGAAGAAGAACAATGCTTACCCTCAGAGGCCTCCAAAATAAATATGCAATGGCCTCAGGCCATGGAAGAACTCAAAAAGGATTTTGAAAATCAATTAAGAGAGATGGAGAAAAAATAGGAAGAGAAATGAGAGCAATGTAAGAAAATCATGAAAAGCAAAAGCTGAAGAAAATAGCACCTTTAAAAATAGGCTAACTCAATTGACAAAAGAGGTTCAAAAAGCCAATGAGGAGAAGAATGCTTTAAAAAACATAATTAGCCAAATGGAAAAGGAGGTTCAAAACTCACTGAAGAAAATATTCTTTAAAAATTAGAAGGGAGCAGATGGAAGCTAATGACTTTATGAGAAACCAAATTACAAAACAAAACCAAAAGAATGAAAAAATGGAAGATAATGTGAAACATCTCATTGGAAAAGTGACTGACCTGGAAAATAGGTCCAGGAGAGACAATTTAAAAATTATGGGACTACCTGAAAGCAATGATCAAAAAAGAGAGCCTAGACATCATCTTTCATGAAATTATCAAGGAAAACTGCCCTGATATTCTAGAACCAGAGGGTAAAATAAATGTTGAAAGAAGTCACCAATCACCTCCTGAAAGAGAAACAAAACGAGAAAGTCCTAGCAATATAGTGGCCAAATTTGAGAGTTCCCAGGTCAAGGAGAAAATATTGCAAGCAGCTAGAAAGAAACAATTCCAGTATTGTGGCAATATAATCAGGATAACACAAGATTTAGCAGCTTCTACATTAAGGGATTGAAGGGCTTGGAATATGATATTCCAGAAGTCAAAGGAACTAGAATTAAAATCAAGAATCACCTACCCAGCAAAATTGAATATAATACTTCAAGGGAAAAAATGGTCACTCAGTGAAATAGAGGACTTTCAAGTATTCTTGATGAAAAGACCAGAGGTGAATAGAAAGTTTGACTTTCAAATACAGAATCAAGAGAAGCATGAAAAGGTAAACCGGAAAGAGAAATCATAAGGGACTTACTAAACTTGAACTATTGACATTCCTACATGTCAAGATAATATTTGTAATTCTTGAAACTTTTCTCAGTATTTGGGTAGTTGGAGGGATTATACACACACACTCACAAACACACACACACACACACACGTGTGTGTGTATAATCCCGTGTGTGTGTGTGTGTGTGTGTGTGTGAGGCAGAGAGTACAGGGTGAGTTGAATAGGAATGGATCATATCTAAAAAAAATAAAAATAAGGGTTGAGAGAGTAGTATATTGGGAGGAGAAAAGGAGAAATAAAATGGGACAAGTCATCTCTCATAAAAGAGTCAAGAAAAAGTTTTTTCAATGGAGTGGAAAAGAGGGGAGGTGAGAGGGAAAAAGTGAAGCTTACTCTCATCACATGTGACTTAAGGAAGGAATAACATGCACAGTCAATTTGGTATGAAAAACTATCTTACACTACAGGAAAGTAAGAGAGAAGTGGATAAGTGGGGTGGAGGGAATGATGGAAGGGAGGGCAAATGAGAGGAGGGACCAATTAAAAGTAAACACTTTTAGGGAGGGACAAGGTCAAAAGAGAGAATAAAATAAATAGGGGATAGAATGAAGGGAAATATAGTTAGTTCATCTTACACAACATGACTGTTATTGAAGTGGCTTGCAAAATTACGTATATATAGCCTGTATTGAATTGCTTGCCTTCTCAGTGGGGAGAGGGGAAGGAAGAGGTGTTGGAACTCAAACTTTTAGGAACGAATGTTAAAAATTGTTTTTGCATACAACTGGAAAGAAATACAGGTATTGGAGTATAGAAATTTATCTTGACCTATAAGACAAGAGAGAAGATGGGCATAAGGGAAGGGAGGGGTGTTATAAGGGAGGGCAGATTGGGAAAAGGGGTAATCAGAATGCATAGTGTTTTGGGGTTGGGGGAGGGGAGACATTGAGAGAAAACTTGGAATTTTGTGGAGATGAGTGTTGAAAACTAAAAATAAATAAACATTAAAAAAAGATAGAATTTCTATTTCTTTCTTTTGCTGCTGGACTTTGTTGGTAATGTAGAGAAATATTGATGTTTTCTGTATGCATTTATTTATATCCTTTAACTTTGCTGAAGTTTTTAATTATTTCAACTAGTTTTTTTAGTTGGTTCTCTAGGATTCTCCAAGTACAACATCAAGTATATTTTTAACTTTTCTTTCCGGGAAAACCTTAGAGTACAATCTGTTAACAATTCTATAATTAGTAATTCTCTAAGCAGCAACTTTCCTTAGGAATCCAAAGTGGGGGTAGAACGAAGTATGAGAAAGCCTAATTCTCCTACTGGGAACTAAGAAAACCATGGAATAATAAACCCAATACAAAATCATATCATATGTCTGAGTACAGAGGTAGGAAGGGAAAATACTCTGAGACATTACAAGTGCCAACAGTAGTTGCCTGGTTATTTCTAGCCAACATGTTGGAAAGTTGACTGATGAAAGAAGAGATTCACAGGTCTGATGGGGGTTGGGGGACCAATGAGGATTTCCTCTTTTTTGCATCTGATAGAGAATATTCTTGTTAATCTCTTTGGATTATTGAAACTTAGAGCTGGAAAGGACTAAAGAGATCACTAATATAACAAACTTCATGTTTCACATATTTCTTCTACAATCTTCCCATTAAGGTATCATTCAGACTTTGACTATCTCCATTGTTGGAGAACTCAATAATTTTTGACACTTTACATTCACGAATAGCCTTAAATTTTATTCAGATCTCCTTATTTTAAAAGTTTACCATCATGTTATTTCCAAGAATTTCAAGTTCTGTTGTTCAACTCCCATGGATCTAATTGTACATATTCAATGCCACATTCACTTGCATGAGAGTCCTTCAGGATATAAACAATGTCAGTAAATCAATGATTGCAGTAAGCAAAGGTCAGTTTCTATTTTCCCATGGCAGTCTTGTTATATTTAGAGTGATTCTTACAAATTACTACATCTTGCTGTGTGCTGATGTCTGTGTCATTCAATAGCATTACCAAAAAATGTTATTTTATTAAGGCAAAAGAGACTCAGGAACTATTCTAAATCACTTATACTCTCCATTGTTGATGCAAATACTTGTGAAAAAGCTATTTGTTTTCCCAATGAAACAGAACACATTCCTTCTGAATGTTTTTTAGAAAGCTGCTTTCTTTAGCAACATTTTACATAACTGAATTTCTGAAATGTCTAAGACATTGTCTCATGAAATATAGCAATTAGTAATGTTGTGTGTGTGTGTGTGTGTGTGTGTGTGTGTGTGTGTATCTGCATGGGAAAATAAGATTCCTACAGGTGTATATGGATGCATATAAAAGCAACATTTCATTCTAAATCTAAGAGAGCTAAAATCCAATTTATGATAAGAAGGCTGTTTTTTTTAAGCCATAGGGATCATGCTATAATTCAGGAATCAGTAAAATAGATTTTCCGCATTTAGTTTTCATGCTAACTTTTATCTGTGTTGCTAATTGCAAAGTGGCTGTTGATTCTACTGTCATGGATTTACCTATTGGCTGTTAGACTCAAACTCACTGCCAAAAATAATGGAGCTGTTAAGTTACAGAAAGTTGAATTCAATAGAAGAATGAAAACAAAAATGGTATCATATACGCAAATGAAAGTTGTCATACATCTCCCACTGTTGTGCTCAGAAGATTCAATGAATCCTCAATGGTTCATTCTATCATGTACCCACCTGCCAAACCAAGTGTTCCTTTACTCCTACTGTAGTGGAGAGACAGATGCTCAGCACAATGGTGTGGGATGAAGAGGTCAATACACTGGCAATTATGGCGTCTCTCATGTTGAAGGGCAGCATAGTATATACCACAAAAATAATGAATAAAAAAAATGATACCTGTGAGGAGAAAAGAATGGAACAGTCAAGGTCTCATTTGAGTCAGATCCCAGCATTTTTCTTCATGATTTTCTACATGAGGCTACCCTAAGGCAATATAAAATTCTGTGCCCATTCACAATTCAGCATCATTCTTCAAATAAAAACATGCCCTGCAATTGTTTTCAGTGAACAATAATGGACTCCACTATTTTGGAGCAAAACGATACTTTGTGAAGCTCTTAGGTTTCAGAATCACTATACTCTGTTAGATTTACTTTTCAAATATTTTGCAAAAGAAAAAAAGGAAGAAAGTTACAATCTATATTTGAAACTTGGCCATTCTTTTTAAACAAATATTCAAAATTCTACCTTTTTATTTAATTAATATTGAATAGCTATGGATGAACCTTGAACCATTCGAACAATTGTATTTTTAAACACCTAAAAGAACGGAAAAGAGAAAGCTTAAATTATTCAAATTTTGACATTTCCTGAAGGCAACAGTGCTCCTTTGATGAACTTGGGACCAAGGTAATCATAAATAGCTTCATCTAATTAATTGATTGCTCATAATTAATTTGAATTCTTTTCCATGTAAAACATTTGTGTACAGTCACTTATGATCTAAATTTAAGTGAATAAATTGGAAAGATAGAAATCTTGCTATTACTACATCCATTTACATATATGTCATTAACATAAAAATTTAGACATCTTGAATCCTATATAAATATCTATTAATGAAAGTTTTAATCCCTAAATCCTAGATAGATTGAGAGCAGAATCATAATTAATAATTCAAGATAGAAAATCAATATTTTTCATCGAACAGTTATCAGAATAATTATTCAATAATTGCTATCATAATGGCTTGAGAAGAATATGTATGTCATAGAATAAAGGAAAAACTCTCCAATAAGAAGAATCTAGCCCTTGCCTTGCTTGACTTGATTTCTCAATATCAGCAGGATTAACTGTGATTTTCTTATGATAGAGATAATTGCTTGAGCCATAGTTCATCTTATTCATATATTTGTAATTCAACATGACACAACAACTCCTACTAAAGAGGATACATAGATGTTACCATGTTCATAGCCATTCACCATTTATCTAAGAACCAGACATGTTGTCTAGTTTCAAGTGGGCCCATTCAACTGTTCAACAATTCTTTTATTAATTTTTTCAGTTTTCTAACAGATTTTCCTTAATAGCCACTCCTTATCTTCTTCTCTGTTCTCAAGCTCCCTTTTGAAACAGTTTCAGGGGATGATCTAATCTACTAGCTCAATGACAATCAAGACATCTTGTAATGAATTTCCAATGTATGGTAAGCACACAGCAACAAAATTGTGTGTGTGTATGTATTTTCTCGGTGTGTCTGTATATTTGTGTGCATATATATTGTGTACTTCCTTCGTTGCCAAAGAAGACCATGTCATCAAAGAAATGATGACATGACTTGCACTTGACTTTGTTTTGAGTGAGAGAGGGCTGTGCAGGTCACCAGCCTCACTTCTCCTCCAGAGCCATCTGAAGCCAGTGACTAGATATTTATCAGGATGATTGGTGATGACCCAGGATGCACTGGGAGACCTTGGGCACTTTAGGCCAAGGTCTTTGCAGGTACTCACTTAGGGTGGGGCAATGTCCTTTCATTGAATAGGCCAGTTTAAGAAGTAGACAGGGCCTGGCCCCTTTAATGAGGCCAAGAAAAAGAAAAACATCAGGCTGGGAGGGAAACAGCAATAGTTATTGTTGATAATTTCTCTCAAGCTAAGAGGGTTCAGAAGAGCCCTTAGGCAGGGGCCCATTGGAGTCCCAGTCTCAGCATGAAGTTAAGTTTTAGATTTTTGGAAAGGACAGGACAGGACAGGGAAGAGGAGAGGAGGGGTGGGGAGGGTAAGGGAGGAGAGCGGAAAGGAGAGGAATCAGTAAAACCCAAGTCAAACTGAGCATTTTGGCCATTCAAATTTACCTTCCTTTGGAGAGGAGGAGGAGGGGTAGAAGCAGACAGGAGAGGAGAAGTTGAGTTACCAGCTAACTGGCTCCCCATTCAGCCAGCTGCATCTACTCACAGGAATGTGTTCATCCTTTATTACCAAAGAAAACCATGCCATCAGAGAAATGATGACGACTTGCACTTGACTTTGTTTTGAGTGAGGGAGGGCTGTGCAAGTCACTAGCCTCACTTTTCCTCCAGAGCCATCTTGCATATATATGTATATATTCATAAATATATATTATATGTCTCTATAATCTCAAAAGAGAATGGATTTAACTTAGTTATTTGACTCCTTAAAATAAATTACTCTGCCATATTCCTTAATAGCATCAATTATTGACTGTCTTCCTATGGCTGTTTCTTACCCATTTAATACTTCTAGCAATCACTTTCCTTATCTTCAGTGATTCACAATCATCAGCTATCTTGGGAAGTAAAACAATAACAACAACAAATACTTTGTTCCTTGCTGATCTTTGCAATGATTTGGCCATGAAACTAGATCAGATGTGGTGAACATGCCTTCGCAGGGTCACATGTGACTCTCTTCGTCCTGAGGTACAGCTCTTTGATTGAATCCAAACTTCACAAAACAAATCCCCTTGATAAAAGGATTTGTTCTGTAAAACTTGAACTCAGTCAGAAGGCTGCACCCAAGGATCTAGAAGGCCAGATGGGATCTCATGGCCACAGGTTCCCCACTCCTGTACTAGATGTTGAAGGAACTTCAGGGAAATATAAATAGAGCTTTCTCATGGATTTGGATTAATCAACAAGCTTTTCTTAACCACTGATTATGTTCCAGGCATTATACTAGACCTTGGAGATGCAAACACAAAACAAGAACATATTCTCTCAAAAGTATCTCTATGGAAATCTCTTTGCTCAGTTCATTTTAGTTGTAGGTGAGATGGGGAAGTTGAGGGTACAGAGGAGAATCTACAGAATATTATCCCTCTCCAAAACATGGTATAACTAAACTGAAAGGCAACACTCTGGCACATAAATTTGTTAAACTACAAAGCAAAGGCATGGGAACAATAATTATTTAAGGATCCCTGGCCTTCAATGAACTTCCATTGCATCAGAGAAAACAATGCATATAAATACAAATCTATCTATCTAATCTATCTACCTACCTATCTATCTACCTATCTCTCTATCTAGTAAGTTTAATGCAATATCAGTTAGAAGGCATGGCCAAATGGAGAGAATCAGGAAATTTTTGACATTAAGGGATGGTGCTTGAACTGAGTTTTGAAAGAAAGATAGGAGAAGGGAGCAACTTGTGTAAAGCATAGTGAGATTTCGCATGAGAAGAAAAAGTGGCCAGTTAAATTGAGATGAAGAATAAATAAAGAGAAATAATGTAAGATAATTTTGGGAAGGAAAGCTGATAGTGATACTATTTGAAGGCCAAACAAAGGAATTTTTATTTGAATCTTCTCCAGAATAATTGGACCAACGCACAACTATACCAACAGTTTGCTAGTGTACCTATTTTTGCCACATTCCTTTCACCATTTGTCATTTCTGATAGATATGATGTATTAGCTCAGAGTTGTTTTGATTTGTATTTTTCTTAACGATAGTGATTTAGAGCATTTTAAAAAATATGACTAGAGCTAGCTCTGTTTTTTTCTGGAAAATGCCTGTTTGTATGTTTTGAACATTTATCACTTGGGGAATGGCTCTTACTGTTTATAAATTAGAGTCCTTTGCTTATATACTTGAGAAATGGGGCTTTTATCAGAGAAACTCACTGTAAATTTTTAAAAATATTATTTCCTTCTTTTGGGTGCTTTTCAGCAAAATGATTTTTCCCTGATTATCTTTTAGTTAGGGTTTTTTTGTTTTTGTTTTTGTTTTTTGGTCTGCAATCATGATCATTACCCCCTGATCCAGTCCTTTATTTTATCTCTGTGTATATCTCTCTGTTTAAAGTGTGACTCTTGTTATAAACATATTGTTGCATTCTGATTTCTATATCTTTTTTTCTGTTTTATGGATGAGTTCATCCCATTCACATTCACAGTTTTGGTTTAGCTATTTTCAGTTGTGTCCAACTCTTCAAGAACTCTTTTGGTATTTTCTTGGCAAGGATACTGGAGTGGTTTGCTATTTCCTTCTTCAGTTCATTGTTTTCAGATAGGAAACAAACAAACAAATGGTTGAGAGACTTGCCCAGGAATCACACAGCTAGGAAGTATCTGAGGTTGGATTTGAATTCAGGTTTTTCTGACTCCAGGCCTGTCACTCTATCAATTTCACTACCTAACTTCCCTTCACAATTGTGATGGCTCCCTGTGTATTTCCCTCTAACCTATTTCTTTCTATTTATTTTTTAAAATCCTGTACCTTCTAAAAAATCTCCCACTGCCTCCCTTAATCCAATCTGTCTTTTATCATTCTCTGCTTCCTTCTATATTTCTTCCTCCTTCCCCTCCTATTTTCCAATTAGGTAAGATAGATTTCTGTAACCTACTGAGTGTTTATATTCTTCTCTCTCTTAACCAATTCTGATAAGTGAAGTTAAAGCATTGCCTCCAACTTACCACTGCCACTGCATTCTCTCTTCCAATATAACAGCTCTTTCATGTGTGTCTGTTTTATATAACAAAAGTTTCACTATTCCACCTCTCATTTACACCTACTGCCAGTGCATTTCTTTATCTCAACCCTTTTTTTGAGATCATTCCAATGAAATCATTTTACACTACTGCCCTGTGTCTATTTAAATTCCTAAATGTCCTAAGATCATAAAGTTCTTAGAAGTTACATACTTCATCTTCCTTTACATTCTTGTTTACAAGAATAAACACTTCATCTTTTTAAAGTACCTTAAAACTATTCTTTCATGTTTATCCTTTTGGCTTCTGTTGGGTCTTGTGTTTGAATGTCACACTTTCTATTCAGCTCTGGTAATTTTATCAGGAATTCTTGAAAGTCTTCTATTTCATTAAAGATCCACTTTTTCCCCTGAAGGCTCATACTCAGCTTTGCTGGGTATTCTTAGTCATGATCTTAATTCCTTTGCCTTCCAGAACATCATATTCCAAGTGAATTTATATTCACTATGGAAGGTGCTAAATTTTGAGTAGTCCTGACTACCCATAGTATTTGAATTGTTTCTTTCCATCTGCTTTTACTCCTTGACCTGGAAGCTCTTGAATTTGGCTATGATATTCTAGGAAGTTTTCCTTTTGGGATCTTTTTTAGGAGGAGATGATTGGTAGATTGTTTCAATTTCTATTTTACCCTTTGAATCTGAGACATTTGGCAGTTCTTGACAATAACTTGAAATACGATATATAGACTTTTTTTTGTCATGGCTTTCAGATAGTCTAATAATTCCTAAATTATTTCTCCTCAGTCTGTTTTCCAGGTCATTTGTTTTTTTATAATGAAATGTTTCACATTCTTTTATTTTTTCCCATTCTTTTGACTTTGTATTATTGTTTCTTAATGTCTCATGGAGTAATTAGCTTTCAGTTGTCCAATATTAATTTTTAAGGAATTTTTTTCCAGTAAGTTTTGAACTTTTTTTCCATTTAGCCAATTCTGCTTTTTAAGGAAATCTTTTCTTCATTATGTTTGTTTCTCTTTTCCCAAGCTGTTAATTTACTCCTCTTTTCATAACTTTCTTTCATCTTTCTCATTTTTATGCCCAATTTTTCCTTTACCCCTCTTATCTCTTTCTTTTTAGGAATTTCTTTTTTTCTAGGAATCCTTGTTGGGCCTGGATCCATTTAACACTTTTCTTTGAGGTTTACTTATATGTATTTTCACATTGTTGTCTTCTTCTAAGGTAATGTCTTGGTCTTCGCTGCTACCAAAGTAGCTCTTATGATCAATTTTTGCTGTTTGTTGTTGCTGTCATTTGCCCATTATTCCAGCTCATTTCTTGATATTAAACTTTATTTTAAATTAGTTCTCCGCTTACTGGTGATGAGAAGTACTGTTCCAGGCTTCAGACTTTTTCATGTTGTTTGCAAAGGTAGTTCTAAGGTTCAAGTTTTTGGTGCTTCCCAAGTGGCGTGATCTGAAGAAAAGTATAGTTGCTGTTCTCCTGGTCTGTGCTCTGGAGACAGGCCAATGTTCTTCTGAGGCATGAGTGTTCCTCTTGGCTCTGGAATCATACTCTTTTCTCCTAAAGCCACAAGCACTGGTGCTCCTCTCTGCTCTGAAACTAATCCCAAATTGCATATGGGCAATAGATTTCCCAATCAGCACTAGCTTTACCCAGTGTCAGCAAAGGGTCACCTGTAATCTCATTCTGATCAGTTGTTTGACTCCCATCCCATCTTTGGGCTGAGAATCCCAGAAGCTGTCACTGCTGCTGTCATTCTCATAGCTACCTTTAAGGCCCACTGCTAATGCTGCTGCTATGCTTACCATATGCCATCTTCCACCCTATTGTCACAAACCTATCCTGCTTACCTCTTTTTCAGTAAAGATGAGATGGGTGCTTCTCCTTGTAAGCCACATTTAGCTCCTTCAGATTTGCCACCTACAACTTACATCCCAGGGACTCTAGAGTTTTTAGAGTTCCAGATTCATCCAAGAGTATAGTATGCATCCAAGGCACAAATATAGCATTTTAATTTCTTTGTACTCATTCATTCTCTTATTTGGCAATCATTTATTGAGAATTTATATGAAAATCAGTCTATAGGAACTGAGGGAAATACAAAGGTTAGATCGGAAATGTCCCTACCCATTTGGAGTCTGTAATGTCCAAGGGAATATACCACAATTTTTTAAAGCAAATTTAAAAATGTGTTACATTTACATGCTGATAGCATATGAACTCCTGCAAAAGGTAGAAATAATTTAGCTTAGCATTTGGCAAGAATAATACCTTTAATAAGGAACTATCAAATGTTAATAATACCCATCTGAGGCCCAGTTTAGAATCTAATTCCTTTCCTATTCAACTGAATTTGTTTTCACTAGCTTCTTGTATTATGTTTTTCATTAGGGATTACAAAGTTGATATGAGCTTACATGTAGTCCTTCTTGCCTTAAATATCAACATTGCTTGTAATGACTCTGTAGAGGTATAATACACATATTATACGATTAGTGCATTAGAAAGCAGCAAAATAAAACACTATATAGGATTCAAGGTGAGCACGGTCCCCTTTGAAGGGTTTCTGCCACACTTACTAACAGAGATTGGGGAATCATGGAAGCTTCATGAAAAAGCTGGTATTTAATTGGCATTAAAGAATGAGTAGCAATTCAATTTCTAATGGCCAGTATGTTCACTGGGTTTGTTAACTGAGTATAGATCACTGTGCCTTGCATGGTGGGAGAAGATCTTAGGCAAGAATCAGTATTTGTCCTCTTGGATCTTATAGTATACTGGGAATAAGACATAAAATGAGTAATTAAAATATAAAATATAACATTGTTAACATATATATAACATATATACACATGCATATATATGCATATACATATGCATGTGTGTATATATTCATGTGTGTGCATACATATATGTGTATTATATATGTATATATGTTTCTGTTTGTGTCAGTGTATATATTTATGTATAAATGAAGGTAGAGTTTAATCACATCAATGAAAGAAAGAAACTGAGAATTCTTAGTTCATTGACTTCAATTTAATAGTGACTTTCAAATCCATTCTCTATGATATTCAATTAAGTCAATTCAGCAAACATTTATTAAATTTCTACTATGTGCCAGGCACTGGGCTATGTGTTGAGGGTAGAAAAAGAGGCAAAAACAATCCCTCTCTTCAGGGAGCTTACAATCTAATGAAGTAATATTTTGGCAGTTATGTGAGGAGCATACTCAATCATAATCAGGTTCCACCTCTGTGCTATACCAAAGAACCTAGAAATGATAAAAAGCAACCAATTTCATAGAGCTCATTAAAATAAAAGTCATTTCCTCACAAAAAGCTTGGAAATACTATAACAATTATTACAAGTGGAAAACTTATGGGAAGTAATATAATTCCTTCAGATTTATACAATAACTTGTTATAAAATTACATCAAAAGAGATTTTAAATGTTTCTTAAATGAACTATACTATCTACAAACTGGAATGTAGGACCCACCAACTGTATATGTCATATAAATGTGTAACAGTCAGTGAATGTTGCATATAAAAACAACTAAATGAATTCAGGAATGGATTTTCAATTAAGTAGAGTTACTTTCACCTGTCTGCTATTGCTGATTCTTCAACGGTTGAAGCTTTTATTTACAATTTAATTTTTTTAGATACCTGTTTTATTAAAAAGAGTAATGCCAATGTAAAATTGGCTAACTGTACTAAATTTAAAGACTGAAGAACTGTGGCTCCATCATTTACTAAACATGACATTAGGCAAATCTCTGAAATTCTGTAACCTTCAGTTTTCTGATTGGTGACATGTTTAATAATTCACATTTGTATAGTACTTTAAGGTTTACAAATACTTTCCTTACAACAACTTTGTAAAATTGTTAGTTTCTATTAGAATAGAGGCAGTGAGTACTCTTTTCTGTATGTGTCCTCAATAACTGATAGTATCTCATCATTTGTGACATTTAATAAAGGCTTGTGGGGCTGCATTTCAAATACATTATCTCTATTTTAGAAAGGAGAAAATTGAAGCCCAGAAACACTCAAATTCTACTTTTGATGCCTATTATGCATATGATGTTGGACAAGTCATTTACCTCCAGTGGGCTTTATTTTTCTCATCTGTTTAGTGAAAGGATTGAACAAATGGCCTCTGATGGCCCTTCCAGCATTAAATTTATGATACTACGATGTAGCTATCGGGTCACACAGCTAGCAAGAGTGACAACCAGGATGAGAATCAACACTTCCTTTCTCTTTAAGTTGATTACTCTTTATCACACACCAGATGATCTCTCCCCACTATTTCCTTTCTCCCAATAACATAATAACAATAACTCCCTATCGAATGGGTTTAGTCTGATGAAGATCTTTATAGAATAAAAAGGACCCTATAAATGATGATAACAAATAACATCTTAATGAAATAAGATTTTAGCTCAATATCTTTCAAGGGTATGAGATAACTAATTTAGTCAATTTAAAAGTTTTCAAGTTAATGTCTAGTCAATAAATTGAAAATATTGAGTTTTTAAGGTACAGAGAAAGAAAAGTAGAAAATGGCTAATATTTTACTAATAAGGATGGTTATCTTCTCCATGCAGATAGTTGGCAGGTTGACAATTTGGCTGCAGACTGTTTGGTTAACAGCCAAAGAGATTTATCAGCTCATTCAATGGAAGGATGCCATCTTATTCCATGATTGCAGCACAAATGATGAAGAGAGATTTCAGTATAACTTAAGGGCTATCAAATTTAAATTGCCTGAGACAGTTCATATAATTTTAAGCTACTAGTGAACATTCAAGGAAAACATTTTTAAAGTAGGCATTTAACATAAATAAATATAGTATCCTTGACAAAAGTAGGCTAATTTTTAATATTTTCAGTCAAGAAATATCTATTTTAAAAATAAATGTTTATTTTTTAACATTTTTTTCTTTTAAAAATTTGAGTTTCAAATTCTTTCCCTCCCTCACCCACTGAGAGGGCAATCAGAATATTTCATCTATACTTGTGAAATTATGAAAATGAGATGTCAATATTAGCCATATTAAAAATGATATGTCAATATTAGCCATATTAAAAAAAGGAGACAAAAAAGAAAGCAAGAAAATTATACTTCCATTTGGATTCAGAGTTTACTACTTTTCTATCTGGAAGTGAATAGGACTTTTTTAAAATCATAAGCTGTTTGGAATTGTCATGAATCATTGCATTGATCAGAGGACCCAAGTCTTTCACAGTTGATCATCATTATACCATGCTCATTGCTGTGCACAATGATCTTCTAGTACTCCCTTCACTTTGCATTAGTTCATATGGGTCTGGCCATCATAGTTCTGAGACTACTCCCTCATTGCCTCTTATAGCACAATAGTACTTCATCAAAATCATATACAACAATTTGTTCAGCCATTACTCAACTGATGAGCATCCCCTAAATTTCTGATTCTTTACCACCACAAAAAGAGCTGCAATAAATATTTTTGTGCATATGTTATTTTTCTTTTCCTTTTTTCTTCAACTTAATTTATTTTAATTTTCAACATGCACTTTCACAAACTTTTCTCTCTCTCCTTCTTCTCCCTCTCCCCAAGATAGCATGTAATCTGATAAAAGGCTCCACCTATACATTTATATTAAATATTATTGAACGTTGTTTTCACATTAGTCATGTTGTAAAGAAGAACTAGAATGAATGGGAAAAAACACAAAAAAGAAAAAAAGGAGAGAGAGAGAACAAATAGTATATTTTGATCTGCATTAATTCCATAGTTCTTTCTCTGGATGTGGATAGTATTTTACATCATGAGTCTCTTGGAGTTGTCTTACATCCTTGTATTGCTGAGAAGAGCTAAGTCTATCAAAATTAGTCATTGCACAATGTGGTTATTACTGTGTACAGTGTCCTCATGTTTCAGTTCATTTCACTCTTCATCAGTTCAAATAAGTTTTTTCAGATTTTTCTGGTTTGCCTGCTCATCATTTCTCATAGCACAATAGTGTTCCATTACATTTATATACCACAACTTGCTCAGCAATTCCCCTCAATTTCCAATTCTTGTTCACCACAAAAAGAGCTGCTATAAATATTTTTGTACATGTGGGTCCTTTTCACATTTGTACTATCTCTTTGGGACACAGACCTAGAAATGGTATTGTATGGTCAAAGTGTTTTCCCTTTTCTTTTAACTCTTTGGAGTATGGACCCAGTAGTAGTGTTACTGGGTCAAAAGATAACGTAGAGTTTAAAGGTCTTTTGTTCATAGTTGCAAATTGTTCTCCAGAACATTTGGACTGGTTCACAATTTCAATAACAGTTATTAGTGTACCTGTTTTTCCTCATTTCCTCCAACATTTGCCAGTTCTTATAGGTATGAAGTGCTACTTCAAAGTTATTTAATTACATTTGTTTAATCAAAAGTGATTTACATTTTTAAAAAAATGACTATACCTAGTTTTGATTTCTTCTTCTAAAAACAGCCTATTCATATCCTCTGACCATTTTTCAATTGGGGAATGATTTGTATTATGAATTTGACCTTCTTTCCTTATATCTTTGAGAAATGAGACCTTCATTAGAGAAACATTGTAGATTTTTTTTTTGCATTACTTCATTATCTATGGTGACTTTTAGCAAAATATAGCTTCCTGCTTATCTCTTTTAAATAGATCTACCTTTTTTTTGTCTGTCTGGGATCATCATTGTGATCCTTGCCTCTTTTTTTTTTTTAGTTCTGCTGAGGCATAATAGATTCTGCTCCAGCTTTTTAATTTAACCCTACATGTGTCTTTTTATTTTAAATGTTTCTCTCATAAAGAACATATTTTTGGAGTCTAATTTTTAATCCATTTTGCTGTCCTTTTTTATGGGTAGATCATTCTATTCACTTGCCATTATGACTAGTAATTGTGTATTTTTCTCCATTCTATTTTTTCCTGTTTATCCTTATCTCTCTCTTTCTTTTCATTTCATCTCTCCTCAAAAATCTATTTTGCTTCTGACCACTGCCTCTCTTAATCTGACCTAAATTTTATTGTTTCCCTCCCTGCCCCATATCTCTTTTTCCCTTTCCCTACTATTTCCCGATGGAGTAAGACATATTTCTGTACTCAACTGTTTATTTATATTCTTCACTCTCTGAACTAATCCTGATGAGAGTGAGGTCCAAATATTGCCTGCAAGCCCTTACTCTCTATTTTCGCCTCCACTATAAAAGCTCTTCCTTGCGTGGCTCTTTTTTGTGATAAGATGCTCTCCATTACAACTCTCCTTTCCCCTTTTTATCAGTATATCCATGTTTTTCACCTTTTTTTAGAGATCATCCAAACACAATCAACTCACAATGGAATATCATATTTTAAACATTCAGTCTTTTAAAGTGTAAACTGATAAATTTTGTGTGACCCTGATTGTGGCTCCATGGTATTTGAATGATTTTATTCTGGCTATTAGCAATGTTTTCTTCTTAACCTGGGAGCTTTTGAATTTGGCTATGACATAATTGAGAGTTTACATTTTGTTATCTCTTTAAGGAGAGGATTGACGGATTCATTAAATTTCTATTTTATCTCTGCATCTGAGATATTGTGGCACTTCTGATCATTTCTTGAAATATTATGTCTTGGCTCTTCTTTAATGTGGCTTTCAGGTAGTCTAATAATTCTTTTTTTTTTCATTTAAGCAATCAAAGGTTTATTTTAGAGACTGACATGGAGCAAAAGAAAAAAGCTGCTTTGAGTAACAAAAATTTTAGATTCTAAAATTATGAAAAAGAAGTAGGAATAAAGAGAAAAGTAGCGCTTCTAGACCTCAAATCCTATCATAAAATAGTAAACATCAAGATTCTCTGAGATGGGTTAAAAATACAAAAGTACATCATTAGAAAAGATTAAATAAGGAAGAATTTTAACAACCATAGAATTCAAGTAAATATTTTTTCCTTTGGAATTTTTAAAAATATAATTTATTTTTCAGTTTTCAACATTCACTTCCTCAAGACTTTGAATTCCAAATTTTTGCCCTATCTCTCCCCTCTTACTACCTCAGAACAGCATGTACCCAAATCACCCCTTTCCCCAATCTGCCCTCCCTTCTATCACCACCCCCTTCTCCCATACCACTCTGCTCTATTTTCCTGGAGGAAAGATAGATTTCTATTCCCTATTGCCTGTAAATCTTATTTCCCAGTTGCATGTAAAAACAAATTTTAACATTCATTTTTAAAGCTTTGAGTTCCACATTCTCTCCCTTCCTCTCTCCCTACCCGCCCTCATTAAAACAGCAAACAATTTGATATAGGTCATACATATGTAATCATGCAAAACATTTCCATAACAGTCATGTTATGAAAGACTAAACACTCCATTTATTCCATTCTCTCCCATGATCTGTCCCCCAACAATAGTGTTTGTTTCTGATTACCCTCCTGCCTTCTTGCAGGTAAGATAAATTCCCATACCCAACTGAACGTGTGTTATCCCATCCTTAAGCCAAATCCAATGGCCTCACTTATTCCCTCTCACTTTCCCCCTCTTCCCCTTCTTGGGAAAAGTTCTTTCTTGTCTCTTTTATGTGAGAAGATTTATATACATTCTATCTCTTCATGAGTACATTCTTCTCAACACTTAATTTTATTCTTTAGGTATCCTCCCTTCATATTCAGCTCATCTTGTGCCCTCTGTACACACACATACACACACACACACACACACACACACACACATACACACACATACACACACACATTCCCTCTAACTACCTTAATACTGAGAAAGGTCTCATGAGTTACAAATGTAAACAGTTCAACTTTAATGCATCCCTTATGGCTTCTCTTTTCTCTTTACCTTTTCATGTTTCTCTTGATTCTTGTACTTGAAAGGTAAATTTTCTATTTAGCTCTAGTCTTTTCAACAAGAATGATTTGAAGATCTCTATTTCATTGAAATTCTATTTTTTGCTTAAAGCATTATGCTCAGTTTGGCTAGGTAGGTGATTCTTGGTTTTAATCCAGTTCCTTTGACCTCTAGAATATCATATGACAAGCCCTCAAAACTCTTAGTGTAGAAGCTGCTAAATCCTGTGTTATCCTGATTGTGTTTCTACAAAACTTTTATTTTCTTTTCTGGTGCCTATAATATTATCTCCTTCATCTGTGAATTCTGTATTTTTGGCTACAATATTCTTAGAAGTTTTTTTTTTAGGATCTCTTTCAGGAGGTGACAGGGGAATTCTTTCAATTTCTATTTCACCTTCTGGTTCTAGAATGCCACGGCAGTTTCCTTTGATAATTTCTTGAAAGGTGATGTCTAGGGGAGGATCCAAGATGGTGGAGTAGAAAGACACACTTATGCTAGCTCTGAAACCAGCCTATAAAATATCTGTAAAGAAGAACTCCTAACAAATTCTGGACCAGTGGAAGCCACAGAACAACAAAGTGGAGGAGATTTCTGTTCCAGAAAGACTTGAAAAACCCTCACCAAAGGTCCATCCCACATGGGACCAGAGCAGAACCCAGCCCTACCTTGGCCATGCAGTCATGGGAGGAGCAGATCCAAGCAGGCTTCAGGGAAGGAATCTCCAGGGGCTGCGGGGGTCCCTCCACCCACAGACGCACAGGTCAGTGAGAGAGACTTCTGGGATGTGTGAGAGGAGAGTGGGGTGTCTCCATAACTCAGGCCACCTCGGGAGGCAACAGCAGAGGCAGCAGTGGCCAGAGGCTCCCAGAGCAGGCAGGAGCTTGGCAGCAGCTCCATTACAGAAGGTCTCTGCATAAACCCCCTGAGGGAACTGAGCCTGGGAGGTGGCCCTGCCCCTACCTGAGAACCTGATTTAATCTTATCCTGAATAGCAGCCGGCCACCCCCGCTGAAAGCCCTGAGGCTGGGGAGCAGCATTTGAATCTCAGACCCCAAGCACTAGCTGGGCAGAGCTGGGCGAGAGTGGAGAGGAATCTCAGAACTCAAGTAACTGACTGGGAAAATGCCCAGAAAAGGGAAAAAAAATAAGATCATAGAAGGTTACTTTCTTGGTGAGCAGATGTTTCTCCCCTTCCTTTCTGATGAGGAAGAACAATGCTTACCATCAGGGAAAGTCATAAGAGTCAAGGCCTCTGTATCCCAAACATCTGAAATAGATATCCAATGGGCTCAGGCCATGGAAGAGCTCAAAAAGGATTTTGAAAATCAAGTTAGACAGGTGGAGGAAAAACTGGGAAGAGAAATGAGAGAGATGGAAGAAAATCATGAAAAATGAGTCACTACCTTG